>JAUIMM010000020.1:18007500-19207500 GCA_031769625.1 Taudactylus pleione | reverse complement strand
TCCTAAGAATCTGTTTTAATTGTTTATCTACCATTTCATCATGTACACCAATATGTTTGTTCCATTTTTAATAATATCATTAGGAGAAAAATAGGTCAGTGGAAAGCATCAGAGGGGTAGAGCCATACATGTAATTGAATCATGCCATTAGAATGAGCAGCCAACGTTTTGGTGCACATGCCCCTTTGTCAAGGTGACGCACCACTATGGCATAATAGTATATTTTAATTTTAGTTCAAATGTTGAAATTGCACTGGTAGTTTACATTTTGTTCGTACATAGGGCCTGATTCAGAGCCACTCGTAAGCGGCCGCTCGTTCGCTCCGAGCGATGTTTGCCCAACTGCGCATGCGTACGGATCGTTATATGCATGCGAGAACCAGTCAGTGCGGTCGAAATTCATGTGCTCGCAAAATAGCGAATGCCTGAAAATTTGAGTGACAGAAAGAGGCGTATGTGGGTGGTAACAGGGGAAGGTGCTTGAAAACGGGGAGTGGAGATCCGAACGCAGGCGTGGTTAAAGGTCAAAACGGGCGTTTTATGGGTGTGCATAATTAAAACAGCAGCGTCATTGACCACGTCACTGGGTTATTTTATAGTCAGAACTGCTCGCAAGATTGTGGTAGCAAAAACCAACCACAAGAATAGCGAGCAGTTCATACCCTGGTCGCTGTACTCGATTAATCTAATAAATAGCGGACATGACGTAGGATGCAAGCGGCCAGGGGGCGTATTTTTCCCAAAAACGACCGCAAGTTTAGTTCGCTCGTTCAGACCTAGAGGCGTGAACAGACCGCAAAGAGCGAACGGTTCATTTGAATAGCCACCCCTATTTTCTGAATGAGCGAGCGCAAATAGCGTCCGGCTCTGAATCAGGCCCATAGTGCATAATCAAGTTTTATGCCCAGATGCCTTGTTATTTATATTATTTATAGTTATTTATATTAAAACACTTGAAGTACACAATAAAGTGTATGTTGCAGGCTTATTCTGGTTAGACTTTTTTGTCACTGGTTCTGTAACCAATTATTTGGAAACCCCCTTTTCAAAATCCTGCGTTTGCCACTGTCTCCCATGCAGGAGAAGAGCAGCCGGGGCTCAGAGCAAACAGCGGCGGTCGCGTCAGGAGCGGGGATCAGGTAAGTTGTATTTTTTTTTTGTCCATTGTGTGTGTGTTTGTGTGTGTAAGCCTGGCACTACAGGGGGGGCACTGAAATAGGGGGTGGCCGCTACTAGGGGCACTTTATGGGGGGGTGCCCGCTACTGGGGGGCACTGTATAGGAGTGGCCACTACTGGGGGCAATTTATGGGGGTGGCCACTACTGGGAGCACTGTATAGGGGTGGCCACTACTGGGGGCAATTTAGGGGTGGGTGGTCACTTCTGGGGGCACTGTATAGGGGTGGCCAATACTGGGGGCAATTTAGGGGGGTGGCCACTACTGGGGGCACTGTATAGGGGGGACTACTACTGGGGTCACTGTATAGGGGGACTACTACTGGGGACACTGAATAGAGGGGGCTACTACTGGGGGCACTGTATAGGGGGGCTACTACTGGGGGCAATGCAGCATGGGGGGATTACTACTGGGGGATTACTATAGGGGGCACTGCATAGGGGGGGGCGCCAGTCCATTACATTGCCAGGGGTGCTTGGATCACTAGATACACCCCTGCTGCAAGGTAAGCAGAGATACCAGTTATATCTCCTGCATTACTTTATGATAAATGGTCCCGATACCTAGATGGTGAAAGGTATGCAGCAGATATCAGTGATATCACCTTAATAATGAATAGCCACAATACTCAATTTATACAAATTAAGTGATGATGAATAGACCCCATCGTTACTGGAGTTCACCATGTGATGACCTCTGGTCACGTGTGATCAGTACCTTAGCGGGACTGTGTATTTCACAATAAAAGTCTTCATTTTTTTGTAGCTCACAGACATAAAGGAATACAAATAAGTGTAATTTCCTTTTTATTATATAGTTTACACAATATTTTCTACCCAGCCAACAGCAGTGCTGCATACTTATAGTGACACTGAAAATAATAAACTACTTTTCTTTGAATTATTCATTTGGAACACTTGCTTTATTATGAAAGTCTGTTTTAGTCAAAAACAGATATTTGCATAGCAGCCGGTTTCTATAGTAATTATTAATATACTCATGGTGATTGCATTTTCATTTCATACTCACTGCCGCACTACTGAGTGCTGAGTATCCTTCCCTTAATGAACTACCTAAGGCCTGTGCAGAGGAGTACTGCATGTATATTGCCTATAATAATGTCTTTGCTTTTTATGTCTGGAATATACAGTCAGGTGCATAAATATTGGGACATTGACAGAATTTTCATATTTTGTCCTCTATTCACCACCACAATGGCTTTGAAATGAAACAAACAAGATGTGCTTTAACTGCAGACTTTCAGATTTAATTTGAGGGTAATTACATCCAAATCAGGTGAACAGTGTAACAATTACAACGGTTTCTATATGTGCCTCCCACTTTTTAAGGGGCCAAAAGTAATGGGA
The DNA here is from genome assembly GCA_031769625.1 of Taudactylus pleione. NCBI lineage: Eukaryota > Metazoa > Chordata > Amphibia > Anura > Myobatrachidae > Taudactylus > Taudactylus pleione. The sequence continues at coordinate 19,204,957 of JAUIMM010000020.1, read as the reverse complement.
CTATCAACTCAAAATCTATTTCATGGACAGGTGTGGGCTATTCCCTCATTATTTCATTATCAATTAAGCAGGTAAAAGGTCTGGAGTTGATTCTAGATGTGACATTTGCATTTGGAATCAGTTGCTGTCGACTCTCAATATGAGATCCAAAGAGCTGTCACTATCAGTGAAGCAAGCCATCATTAGGCTGCAAAATCAAAACAAACCCATCAGAGAGATAGCAAAAACATTAGGTGTGGCCAAATCAACTGTTTGGAACATTCTTAAAAATAAAGAATGCACCGGAGAGCTCAGCAACACCAAAAGACCAGGAAGACCACGGAAAACAACTGTGGTGGATGACAGAAGAATTATTTCCCTGGTGAAGAAAAACCCCTTCACAACAGTTGGCCAAATCAAGAACACTCTCCAGGAGGTAGGTGTATATGTGTCAAAGTCAACAATCAAGAGAAGACTTCACAAGAGTGAATATAGAGGGTTCACCACAAGATGTAAACCATTGGTGAGCCACAAAAACAGGAAGACCAGATTAGAGTTTGCCAAACAACATCTAAAAAAGCCATTACAGTTCTGGAACAACATCCTATGGACAGATGAGACAAAGATCAACTTGTACCAGAGTGATGGGAAGAGAAGAGTATGGAGAAGGAAAGGAACTGCTCATGATCCAAAACATATCACCTCATCAGTGAAGCCTGGTGGTGGTAGTGTCATGGCGTGGGCATGTATGGCTGCCAATGGAACTGGTTCCCTTGTTTTTATAGAAGCAACCAAAAAGTTTTTTAAGGCTAAAAAGTGGAATGTTATGCAATGGCCAAGTCAATCCCCTGACCTGAATCCGATTGAGCATGCATTTCACTTGATGAAGACAAAACTGAAGGGAAAATGCCCCAAGAACAAGCAGGAACTGAAGACATTTACAGTAGAGGCCTCACAGAGCATCACCAGGGATGAAACCCAGTGTCTGGTGATATCTATGCATTCCAGACTTCAGGCTGTAATTGCCTGCAAAGCATTTGCAACAAAGTATTAAAAAGTGAAAGTTAGATTTAGGATTGTTTAGTTTGTCCCATTACTTTTGGCCCCTTAAAAAGTGGGAGGCACATATAGAAACCATTGTAATTCCTACACCGTTCACCTGATTTGGATGTAATTAGCTTCAAATTAAATCTGAAAGTCTGCAGTTAAAGCACATCTTGTTTGTTTCATTTTAAAGCTATTGTGATGGTGAATAGAGGCCAAAATATGAAAATTCTGTCAATGGCCCTCATTCAGAGCCGTACGCTCTGAGCAGAGCGCACGCTCTGCATGAGGGCCGGGCTCCTTTTTCATGGAGCGTCCTCCTGGACGCTCGTATAGCTGTGGGTCACCACCCACAGGCTATACGAGCGTGCATTTTGATGGCCGCGATGGTCGTGACCATCGCGACCATCGAAACTGCGAGCCGGAGCCTGCGGTTGAGGTTTTCAACCGCAAGCTCCGGAGTGATTTTGGCTCTATCAGAGCCAAAATCACTCCCACTGACATCACTAGTGATGTCAGTGGGCCGGCTTCTGACGGGAGGCGTTCCCGTGGGCACGCCCCCGTCAGGGAGGCACGCCCCCGGCACGCCCACCAAAGGGGGCGTGCTGTCAATCAACATTGACAGCACGCCCCCTTTGATCGGACACAACGAGCGAAGGAAAGTCCTTCGCTCGTCGTGTCTGGCGCATGCGCACGACGGAGCTCCCTCCGTCGTGCGCATGCTCAGTGCAGACCATCGACCCACTTGCGAGCGTACAGCCGCTCGCGAGTGGGTCTGAATCAGGCCCAATGTCCCAATATTTATGTACCTGACTGTAAAAGCTGTCATACGGCATCTACACCCACACAAACAACAGGACTGAAATTCAAAGCAATAACATAGCTAAGAATTTTAAATATAAAGGTGTGAAATATTAAAATATCACTTGTTCCTAATCCATGACCTCCAAGTGATTTCAATAATCAAGGCATTCTTACCTTGAGAAAGCCTGACTGGTGAAACGGCCGTAGGCTATCTGTAACCGATTGTTAATGTCATGTAACTAAATTCATTGTCAATATGTTGCTAAATGGATATAAACCCCAGCCATTGATGTCAATGTTAAAATGATATATGCGCTATACATAGTGCTGAGACTAATTGCTATTGCCTATGATTATTGAAGGCTATGTTAAATATATGAGGCCTATGCTCCAGTTACTGATGTATAAAATGATACATGTGCTATATGCAGTGCTGGGAATGATTGCAATTGCCTAAATGTTCAGCTGCATTATTGTATACATGAATACCCAGAGCTGCAAAGGTTAACATTTTTACCTATAAAACATTTTTCATGGTATGTGATTCACACACATATAATATAATGGAAACTACTAATATATATCACATGTAGTGGAGACCCATTAATACTACATGTGTTGACCAACTATATACTAACATAATATACCTGCTGTGTGGGATAAACCTTATAGCTAAGAGACTCGGAACTACAACATATATTTGTACATACTGCATAGCTAAGAAATATTTACTATAAGCATTGCATGGCAATACATAAAGATAAGACATCTAAGCATAGGAAGAGAAGGTACTATCAGTTTGGAATACTGACTATACACATTATTAGTCACTGTATTGTTTGATACAATTTGTTACTTCCTTCTAGAAGCTGATGAAGGCATTTACCCTTTAGAAATAATTATTTGCAACAATAACAGAATAAAGTATAATAAGTAATGAACCACTGTGTGACTAAACACTGATCATATTGAAAGAATGACAAATTGACAACGGTTTCATTTTGCATATTTTATTATACACATTAATTTTCATCTCCTTTGCACAATTCTATTTTTATATTTCACCATCTTAACAAATTTAAAATATCGACATTTCATAAAAGACTCATATATAAATGTATATGGGACCTCTGCCAAGGGTGGAATAAGCCCCTCCCACCCTGAAACTATTGCTATTTCAAATGTGCGCAGGAGAAAATCTGGGGGAGGGATTGCTAGGTTGCATCCCATTAGCCCTATTTAATTGTAAAGACCAATTAAGTTGGTCCTTTGACAGGACTTTAATTCTCCAGTCGTAATGGAAACCAGCTCCACCCTGGTCAGGACATTTGCATTTGCATAAACTTATGAATGGCTTTAAATGTTTATTTTGCAAAATTGACCACTAAACAAGGTGAGAAAAGTAGGATTTATTACATCCAGACTTGGCATTTATAATAATAATAATAAAGTAACATTTAGGGCCATATTCAATTTGGGAGTGAAAAGTCCATGCTGGACTTTTCGCTCCACATCGGAGGTTTTGCAGGGATAAAGTATTGGGCACGTGCCCGCTTTATCCCTACATTCAATTAGGATCCAGTGAAAACGGGACCCGGCGGAAAGGTAAGTATTGCAAAAATCCGGGAATTTTCGGGAATTCTTCCTAGGACTCCCCTAAAGATGTCCTGTCATCAGGGGCGTAGAGAGCCACGCGGGGCCCCAGTAAAGAAGGGACATGGTCTAATTTCAGAAGGTGTGGCCACGCTCCCTAAGAAAAAAAAAAGTTTTGCAGCGGCGCGAAGCATCGGGGAGGGGGCGCTGTGAGCCCCTCAGCCCGGCGCAAAGCCAGTGGGGGGCCCCCTTCAGGCATAGGAGATTGCTGTGGCTGCTACTTAGCAGCCGCAAGCAATCTCCCGCTGCAGCGTGGGCTGGGCTGCTGCAGAGGGAGGGAGGGAGGGAGGAAGTGAGGGGGGGGGGTGGTGCCAGACCCGGGCCCCCGCTGGGCCCCTCTGGAAGCCCGGGCCCGGGTAAACTGTACCCGCTCCCCCCCCCTCTTGGCGCCCCTGCCTGTCATGGGGGATCACTATGGGTTTTCCCCTGCTGAAGCTAATTAGGGGTTTTAAATAGCCGTGGCAGGTGCTTTTTTGCACCTGTGAAGAAGTGATGAAGAATAGCACTTAGGATTTTTCTTTCAAAAAAATAACTATGGCCATCAAATTTGGGGTATGTGAAAATGGGTGTAAGCATATTTTTAAGTCCCTAAAGTGCATTTTTAAAATTCTTCAAAAATGCACCTGCCGCTTCTACCAGAAATGAAGAAAACACCTGCCACATACATGGGAACCCCTCTGGAATCTATTTCACTACTTTAGGATTTTGTCCCCCATATTTTTTTTATTTTTACCCTAAAAATCAAGTAAATTTTTTGGGGTGTGCCGATTTTTTTTTTAAAACTTTTTTTTACACAGATTATTTTTAGGGGACACTCCCAGGGGTGCAGGCTATTTTTTTAAACCTGCACCCCTAAACCCCAATTCTGCACTTTTTTTGCCATGTAAAACATGGTGAAAAGTTAGCCCCCGTTTTTAACAAAAATTTTTCGCATCGGCGAAAAAACTTTGTAATTGAATACGGGGATAATTGAAACATGCGAAAATGGCTTTTTGCAGCCAAATTGAATATCCCCCTTAGGTGGAGTACAACTTTAAAGAAAAGAATCAGCTTATAATTTATACAGTGAAAAGCTTTCTCTAGATGTTACACGGTCTCCTTCACATTAGAAAACCTAGTTACCATTTCTGAAAGTCTGTGTCATTGTGACATTTTCCTTCCCTGCATTGTATGACACATACATTTGCAATTTGTAAAAAGCATTCACTTGCTAAACTTAAATGAGAGAATGTCTAGTGAAAATAAAACTATTTAAAATAGCTTTGTGTTTTCCAGAAGTTTACTGATTAACACAGGTGCATTAAACAAATGGCTTGGGCTTATATGCATGTGATTTTATATCTGTATAAAATAGAATGTGTTATCTAAAATGCATATCATAGAAGGATATTTTAGGTACTCAAAATTTTGTACCAGAAATGGAGTGTCTTACAGGTGGTTAGTTTTTAAAGCCAACTTAAATTTTTCTGAGTGAAATTCATTAGAATAGTCATAAATCAAATATCAAATTATATCATTATTATTATAGCACTGCAGCAAAATGTGCAAGTTATACAATTTCTAGAATTAATTTCCAAATTGGATGAGATTTGGCCTTTTTCCACTTGGACAATTGCATAGCGAGGGTTAACATACTCTTCAAAACATTGTGAAAGAGGAAATAACAACACAATGCAGAATATTCTGTTTACATAGTATATTTAGCGCAATGGGGCTGTGTGCTGGTCTATTGGTTGGAGGAGAAGAGCACCACAGCTGGAGGTGAGGCAGTGTAGACCCAAAAATATCTGTCAATAGCAACTTAATCAAGACTGCGTCCGAGGCTCAATCATCCCTATGACGATATGCCCACTTCACAAAGTGACTTCAAGCACTCAAGTCTTAATGGGATAAAAATAATTATTTGGAGGCATAACCAACACTAAAGTAGGCTGGATTAGTACATCACTACACCTGTGTGAATGTTTGTTTTTTTCAATATGCTTGGTAGTCTAGTGGCCTCAACATTTGCAAACCTTTAGGCTACTGTGACAAACCCCAAACCTACACATTGTAAATAACAACCCCCCCCCCACAACCACCAAGACTGAACACGCACCCTAAAGCTTCCAGCAAATAGGCACACAACTCATTCCACAGAGAGACCAAACTCACCCCTCAAATATTATAAATCCCCACACACATACCCAGTGGATCCCAGAAACACCCCAGAAATTGTTATATCCCCAGATAATACCCACTTGTGTCCTTATCGCAAATGTCACAATGGTAATTACATGCCTTGAATAACACAATTGGCGTACCCAGTGCCTCCCAACCCTGCAGACCTCTTCACGCAGAATTATCCTCCCTTACCCACCTCCTACAAAAACAAACAACACCCATGTTGTAATGCAGGCTAGCCTATGCATCCCCCTTATGTAAAGATAACTGCCCCCCCCCCCCCAAATCCATTCATCACACTAATGGAAGGCTGAGCTTGAACCTAGCTGGCTGGGACTGCACCATATATGACATATACATCAGTTTCAGCTGGCTCCCTGTTCTGTGCCCCATGGAGCTCCCCTGTCTGCACCCACAAAACCCTGCACCTGCCAAAGCCCAGAGATCCCCTAACCTACCCTGCACCCTCAGACCACAGAACCCACACCCTACAGTGGCAGCCCCACATAGATACAGAGCCCTACACCCTGTACCCCCAATAAACAGGGAGCCACAACATACAGTCAGAACTCCTCTATACAGCCCCCACATTAGCCAGAGACTCAGAGTCCCTACCCATGTCCTGCCCTCTAACTAAGCCTCAGCCCTCCAGCCCTCAGGGCCCCCTATCTCACATTTTCTGAGCCCCCCTGCTCTCCAGGACCCCTGAGCCCAGTCCCAAGGCCCCCCGTGCCAGTTACTAGGTCACAGGTAGAAGTGAGGGCTGTCCTGTGGGCACTGCTCTTGGTGTGCTTAGGGAAGAGAGCCAGCCCTTTGTCATGAGCTGCTGCCCGGTGGAATGATGGGAGTTGCAAAGCTTTTCAAAGCCACTTCCAGCTAATCTATTTGATTTCACACTTCATGTTTGTTCCTCCATGTCTCTGTTCCCTGGTGTCTCATCATCCACCTCATGCCTCTTACATGTCATCCTCCCTGTGCAGTATCCTCTTCTTTTCTCCCAACTCTACCAATTGCTCCTTTATACCACTTTACAATATATTTCATTCCAATTTGCATAATTTTATGAGGAAAATAGAAATACAATTTTAATACATATGATTTATGTCCATCCATGTGGTCAGCTGGTAATCATCATGCTGTCATGATGGTGGGAATATTTGTATGTAGAGGCCTGGAGCTGTAGTTGCATCCGCCTCATTGTTAAACTGGATCAGTTGGGCCCTTCAGATCAGAATCATGTACTGACCCGCATATGCTGCCTAGATCATCAGGCAATCCCAGTTGACATCTGCGTGATACTGAGATTAGCATTCCAAATGACTGCATGTGCTTGCGATAATTCCAATGCAGTTTGCAGTTTTTCAGGTATAGGTACCTGCTCTGTGGGTACATGAGTGGTTACAATGTACCAGTCAGCGAGGAGATACTATATTTGATACTATATTTGTGACCGGTCTGACAGATGGCCCCAAAGGGTGTCAGCCCACTGGGAATCTTCCCGCTAAATTCTATAGCCAATCTGCCACTGGCTGTCACTGATACTTTCTCTTCACTAGGACGGTCCCAGCATGAGTCTTCTAACAAATAGCCTGAAAAGTAATTCCAAATCACTGTGATATGTGAGGCTATGGACAGTTAGTTGTCAGGGCAATAGCATTATTATTAATAAATAGACCCCATCATGCATAATGGTCCAATTGTCTGATGTTGCAGTATGTAGTAAGTATTAAAGCCTTATAATCTTGTAATAATTTCTTCATCATCTTGCCCAGGCATCTGAGTTCCTCACACATCTGCCAATCTCTTTCACCTCACACAGCCGAGCCCTTAGCACCGCTCACACACACCCTCTGTCACTACTGCTGTCCTCCACTTCACACAGTCCCCTGTGCCGCTCTCCTCCATCTCACACTGCCCTCAGCAGCCCCGCTCACTCAGACGATGCTCCTCACATAGCCACCTCCACTCTCCCCCGTGCCTTGCGCAGCCCCCAGCAGTACCACCCACAAAGTCAGAGTGCCAGTCCTCACACACAGCCATGGCTGCCAGGTAACTTGATCTAGCAGCAGGTGCTGCTGACCTGGTGAAACTCCACCACCCCTGGCCCCCTCCCATTGACTCATCACTGAGATGACTGAAGGTCTCATGAACCAATAGGCAGGAGTCCGCTGCCATTTTTAAAAAGAAAAAAGAAAAGGAATAGAAAAAAATATTATATTCAATGGTCCCAGCCCCCAGAATGGTCATGCCCACTGCGAAAACTCCTGGTGAGGTCTATGGTCAATTTGCCCCTGATTATGTAATTCATATGTACTGTTTGGGCAGTACTATTTATTTTGCTCTTTATGTTGGATATTGTTTTGAGTATGTGTTACTATTCTATACATATTATACTGGGATCAATTCAACTGTTATTTTAAGGATATATACACAGCTGCTTTTATACAAAATACTGTATATTACAGAATTATAGTCAGCTATAGTGGCTGCTATTGGAAGAGGGGCCCTAGCTTGCACACCCTAAGCACAATTTGAGGTGCTACCTGCTGAGACCGATAGTGCTGCAAGCAGAAAAAGAGAAAAAACATGCAAGTGCACACTCAAACCATGCTAAACCTAATAATAATACTGCTATATTGCATCAAAGAGGTCTTAGCATAATAATGGCCATAATTATGGGCCTGCCCACCGCGTCCAGGTGACCTCTATCAGGCAGGTCCCTAACACTTCTATGGAACAAGTACAGCACACGGGACCCCCAGGCCAACCCAGCAGAACCGCCCCATGGCATCACACTAGTGCGAGATTACAAGTGATGGTTAAAGAATTATAAAGAAACTGTTATGTGTTAAGTCTTACATAAGTAAGAGGTTATAATTAAAAGTGTATGAAGTGTTACATACATAAAAATAAACTAAAGAAATGAAAAAGTGTACATTATGATGCCGTGAAACAGTCCAGCCACACCAGCCCAGAGAGCCCCGCGCCCCAATACCAGTCCCAAAACTAACACACAGCATACTGTGTATATAGTAGATCTTACCCTCACTGTGCCTTATTAAATGTGCAGTCTTGGAGTGCAAGGACTCCTTGCTAATTAAAAACACCCAGAAACAGGTGGGAGGGGTGCTAATTAGGATAGAAGGAGTCTCGTCCTTCCAGTGTACATACATACACATAACACAGAATGCATAGGGGTAGGGCCCTAGATTTCACACCCTAAGCACAATGTAAGGTACTACCTGCTGAGACTAGTAGTGCTGCAAGTAGAAAAAGAATAAAAAATGCAAGTTCACACTCTAACCAGTGGCTGTTATTACCAAACATAACAATAATGGCATACTGTAACTTTTTTGCTAGCTAATTTAGATGAACTTTGTTACTCACAGAAAACTACATGTACATTTTTTTAGCTAATCTTTATCTAACATCCTCCCTTCTCCCAGCAGGTAAAGTCATAGAGGTACCATACCAGAGACCAAGGGCAGAACTATGATTAGTGTAGCTGGTGCATTGCTACAGTGGCTCGTTATAGTAAGCTGGTTGGCCAGTCACTGCCGGCCATAACAAAGGAGGAGGAGGCCTGGCCAGAGGAGAGTCGGGAGCCCCTCCCATGAGCACAGCAGCCACACAGGAGCGCTACCCCATAGGGGGCAGTGCATCTGCTGCTGCCCATATTGCACACAGTTCCAGATCCTGTGTCCAGCATTTGCTGCATCACAGTTTTCACGGGCTCAGGCTGATTGCACCACAATGAAAGAGACTAATAAGTTGAGAAGCTGAAGGTATATGGGGAATACACTACTGGGGGGACATGTCTGGGAGATGCAGGAAGCATGTGAGACACATAGGGGGCCATGTGACAGGTGCTGGGAGCATATGGGGCACACAGGAGGGCATGTGCGGAACATGCTGCTGGGGGGCATGTCAGGGAGTAGTTGGGCGTATGTTAGGCACACAGGAGGGCATGTGGGGAACCCACTGCTGGGGGGACATGTCAGGGAGATGCAGGGGGCATATGAGGCACAAAGGAGGAACACGCTGCTGGGGGGCATGTCAGGAAGTAGCTGGGGGTAGATTGGGCAGGCAGGGAGGCATGTGGGGAACAAGCTTGTGTGAATAGTGCATGTCTGGTAGACTCTGGGGACACAAGGGGCATGTGGGAAAATGCTGCTGTGGAGGGGGCACAGTCACGGGCAGCATAGAACAATCCAAGTAGATATAGGACAGTGGAAAAAAGGCACTATTCTAAGTATTACAGTGAGGACTTACTAACACATACAAAAAAGAATTTGTTAGAGATGGATTACTTATCTTTATATGTGGTGTGCACTCTTTTTCAAAATACATGCATAGTTTTTCCAACATGCAAATAAAGCAAAAAAGTTACAACACTTGTAGTTTCTTTGATGGTAACAAATACTGTGGCACTTTTAAACAGATGTACTGTAGGTGGGCTCACCCAACTCACTCTATATAGAGGCAAAATCCTCTCATCAAGGTATCTTTATATACAACAGTTGGTATGTAATTCCCCCACTTACTGTATATTGTACCGATATATAGAAAATTAGGTGGAAAGCGCTGCACAAACACACATAATATCAAAGAATAAAGTAAAATACAGAGGTAATTTTCATGGATGTGGTCAAGTGCTATAGAACATGTGATCATGAGGACCAATGAATATAAGATCACATGATCCCCTTGACAACCAAAAGATGCGCTTCCTGTGTTGGACTCCGTCCCGAAGTCACGTGATGCAAATAGAGCATCACGTGACCGGGAACAGAATGCATTACGGAAGAAGGTAAATAATACTTTTCATATGATCCAAAAATTTATATTATCCAAAAAGTTTGTTCTATGAATTCTAATTTTAGCTATAGGTCTGCCTCTAACATATCTATAAAAGGTTTTAATAAAAACACAAATAAATAAGATGGATGATTGTTTTCATGTGCACACGAGTAGCAGTAATTAGAAGGGTATTTAAAGACCATCTAAGACATCTCACCATTACCTTTGAGAAAGCTGCCACGTTTAGACAGCAAAACGCATCAGTAGACCCAGCCTCACCCACCAGTGACTTATTCTATTGTCACCACCTTACCTGTTTAAGCCTGGACCAATCTACTGGACCAACTTCAGAAGCACTTGCCCAATTAGCTCATTCCACCTCATTTCCTTTGGATCTACACATCGTATTACTTTGAGGACTCCATACAGCTGCACATGGTTTTATGCGAATAGGATAATTCCTCTATGGGTGCAGGATCTGGTAAATATACTGGACAGTCCTTTGTTTTCTCATATGAGAGTGACTTTCATTTCCAACTGACCAATTTGGGATCCGGATACTTATTATAGGAACAGGCATCAATATACAGACAGTTGTGTGGGTGAGATTCAAGCTGGCATCAAACATTTGTTTTTAACAATTTCATTTATTGTTCCTTGCACATGTTCTTTTTTATATAAAATTTTATTTTATTGCAAACTGTGTTACATCATCCATCTCAGCGCGACCATCTTTTTTATTCTAACCTACCTCCAAATGTGTGACACCTCAGGATCTTGATAAAGACTTTGTTTTAGTAGAAATGCATTGGCCCAGGTGCTTTTTTCACTAAGGGGGATCCTGAGATGTCACACATTTGGAGGTAGGTGCCTTTTCTTATGAAATCTGGTACAGAATAGGAACCGGACCTATCCTGTCCCCACGCACACCACTCATGTTGTGTCAAGACCCAGACCCCTATTTTATACATTATATAAAATTTATATACATATAATAAATCTTTATACCTTCATCCTACGGTATTTATTGTTAACAACACCATCACCTGAACTAAGAAGATGGAAAGATACCTTGATGAGCACAGAGATATTTCATTTGCGTAAGTACAGGTAAGCGTTCGTGTTGCATAATACATGTGTGTGTGTGTATGTATGTTTAATAAACTTATACTGTCACGGTGTGTGTGTCCTGTGTTTTTTTTAAACATTTTTTTACAGGTGAACTACAGGTACTAGTGGGCCCTTAATGCCCTGCATGCTGGTACTTGTGGTTCTCCAAGTACCAGCATGCGGGGCAGGCTTGCTGGGACTTGCAGTTCTACTTGTAAAGACAATGTTTGATATTCTTTATTTACACCACACTATCAACCCGCCACCCACCGCCACCAGGTGTGGCGAGGATAGCCCCGGGCTATCAGCCTGGGCCTGGGGTGCACTGGAGAGGGTGACCCCTTTATTGGGGGGGTCCCCAGCTCTCCAGGGATCCCCGGCCTGGGCTGACTAGCGGTCAGGGCTGATGCTGCGGCTGGGGGGCCCGGTGAAAGGGCTCCCCTGGCTGTGGCATCAGCCCCCCGCTAGAAAAAGTCCAGTGCTGGTTCTGGAACATACAGGGTAACCCTACTAATTTTTTTCCCCTGTATTTCCAGAACCAGGACCGGATCAGAGCCCAGAGCTGGTTGCGCAGAATATGTGGGACCCGTACGTCGTTTGTCCCCCGTATTTTGGCAACCAGCGCTGGTTCTGACTAGCCCGGTGCTGGTTGTGCTTAAGTATAGGGGACACCTACGTCGTTTGTCCCCTGTATTTAAGCACACCCAGCACTGGGTCACTAATGCCCGGGGCTGGTTGCTCTTTTTTTGGGGGGGTGCATGCCATTTTTTTCTTTTTTTACACAGATTTTTTTTTTTAACCACAGCAACACAGACGGGTCTCACGGACCCGTCAGTGCTCTGTGTCAATGACACAGATGCAAGTAGCACGGAACTCCTGGTCCGTGCGTGCATCTGTGTCATTGAAATACACAGCAGCACAGACGGGTCTCACTGACCCATCTATGCTCTGTGTCACTGTCAATCACACAGATGCATGTAGCACGAATCTCACGAGTCCATGCTACATGCAAATGAGCACCATAATGCTGATTGGCTGAGAGCCGTGACAGACGGCTCTGTCAGCCAATCAGCACTTTGCCCATTAAAGGCAAAGGCATTTTTTTTAAATGGCCGCTCGAGGCAAAACCTCGAGATCCGACAGCAGATCTCGAGGTTTTGCCTCGGGAGAGGGATCCGGGGCAGACAGTGAGATCTGAGCTTGGGCTCGGATCGCCCCGGATCCCTGAAGTTCGGGTGGGTTCGGTTCTCAGGGAAGCGAATCCGCTCATCCCTAGTGCATACCCTAAGTTAAAAGGGGAGTCCAAAACAGAAGGGCAAAGAAACCTTTATAAAGCTTACCAGCACTATATCTGCAGGTAAGTGAGGTGCGTCACTGTGTGATCAGATCGGTACAATATACATAGATATATCAGGCGCCAACCAATCACTAATCAAGTGGAAAATATATATGGTGTAGGCTGCCGCTTACCACCTGGGAATATTGCCAATCTTCCCAACAACAAAAGTTATATAGAAAATTAGGTGGAAAGCGCTGCACAAACACACATAATATCAAAGAATAGTCAAATACGTTTTAATACACAATTATATATAACTCCAGATTACTGGTGCTAGGATATAAGTGATACCAATTAATGAGATAAAAATGCTGTTGTTAGAAATGCTTAATGACTCTTCCTATGCCAAATTAAAGTGACTCGTGGAACCGATGAACTAGTCCATGAGATGAAATAGATATATAGCAGACAAAAAAGTAGATGATATCGTCTTATAACTCTGCTGTAAAGTGTATCCAGAGATATCGTAGCTGTGAATAAATTTTAAAAGAATAGCGATAGAAACATAAATAAGTATATAAACTACACTACCCATAATTCCTTCATCTAAATGCGGAAATCGAGTAATTGAGACCAATATTACACAGAAAGTTTCATATATTGTCTCCTTAGTAATCAGAATAAACATAAAAATTGGCCCCGAATACAGTCATGTGACGCTAAGCACATGACCGCAGAGATAATTTTGATGGATGTGGTCACGTACTATAGAATATGTGATCATGAGGACCAATGAATATAAGATCACACGATCCCCTTGACAACCAAAAGATGTGCTTCCTGTGTTGGACTCTGTCCCAAAGTCACGTGATGGCAATAGAGCATCACGTGACCGGGAATAGAATGCAATACGGAAGAAGGTAAATAATACTTTTCATATGATTAGAAAATTTATATTATCCAAAAAGTTTGTTCTATGATAGGATATAACTAATTTTAGCTATAGGTCTGCCTCTAACATATCTCTAAAAGGTTTTAGTAAAAACACAAGTAAATAAGATGGATGATTGTTTTCATGTGCACATGAGTAACAGTAATTAGAAGGGTATTTAAAGACCATCTAAGACATCTCACCATTACCTTTGATAAAGCTGCCACATTTAGACAGCAAAACGCATCAGTTGACCCAGCCTCACCCACCAGTGTCTTATTCCATTGTCACCACCTTACTTGCTTAAGCCTGGACTAATCTACCGGACCAACCTCAGAAGCACTTGCCCAATTGGCCCATTCCACCTCATTTCCTTTGGATCTACACACCGTATTCCTTTGAGGACTCAATACAGCTGCATATGGTGTTATGTGAATAGGATAATTCCTCTATCGGTGCAGGACCTGGTAAATATACTGGACAGTCCTTTGTTTTCTCATATGAGAGTGACTTTCATTTCCAACTGACCAATTTGGGATCCGGATACTTATTATAGGAACAAGCATCAGTATACAGACAGTTGTGTGGGTGAGATTCAAGCTGGCATCAAACATTTGTTTTTAACAATTTCATTTATTGTTCCTTGCACATGTTCTTTTTTATATAAAATTGTATTTTATTGTAAACTGTGTTACATCATCCATCTCAGCGCTACCATCTTTTTTATTCTGTTATATGTATGTTAGGGCCTGACTAGCCCTATTGTGTAGCGGCTGGAAAAACAGAGCATCTCACCCCCTGTGAACCCACATTTCTTAGTATTGGATCACAACATTTGGATGCAGGTGCCTTTTTATGTATATTCTACTTGGGCCTCCACTGAATTTAGGGCCTGATTCAGTAAGGATCGCTATTGCGATCACAATATAGCGATTACGCATGCAGTCTCACTTTGAAGATATGCTAATGATTGCAATCGCAATGCCATACGCAGTATAACATAAGGACACCCCCTTACCTTACACACATCCGAAATACTTTGAAACCATCAGTAACATCTAGGGGTGAGCGGGTTCGGATTTCTGAAATCCGAACCCCCCCTCGAGCCCCCCCGATCTGAGGCCGATCCGAGTCAGGCTCGACTTTTCCCGCCTGACTCGGATCTGAAATCGAGGCAAAACGTCATCATCCCGCCTTCCGAGTCTCGCGGGTTTTGGATTCTATACAAGGTACCTGCGTCGGCGCCATTTTCTCACTCGGCTGTGGACAGTTAAGAGGGAGGGTGGGAGTTAGGGCTGGCTGGGCTGTGTAGTGTAGTGTAGTGTTGTGCTGTGCTGCTGTTGTCCATAGGGGCTGTGTCCACTCCTCCAAAGTCCATTGGGGCTGGCTGTGTTGTGCTGTGCTGTTGTTGTCCATAGGGGCTGTGTCCACTCCTCCAAAGTCCATAGGGGCTGGCTGTGTTGTGCTGTGCTGCTGTTGTCCATAGGGGCTGTGTCCACTCCTCCAAAGTCCATAGGGGCTGGCTGGACTGTGTTGTGCAGTCAGTTGTCCATAGGGGCTGTGTCCACTCCAAAGTCCTGTTCAGTGTCCCAGTCCTAAAGGGGTGCTGTAGTGTTGTCCAGGGGGTGCTCTGTCCATCAGGGGTGCTCCCCCCAAGTGCAAAAAAATAAATATTTTTTCTATGTTTGTGAATTGTGCGCACAGTAGCCGCACGTGCATCAACAAAGTAGTGCCAAGCGTGCGCCTGTGTCATAAGTAAAGGGCCGGCTGGCTTGTCTGTTAAATGGTGCTGTAACCCCCAAAGGGCACTCCAAACAAAATAAAAAAATATTTTCTGTGTTTGTGAATTGTGTGCACTGTGGCTGCACGTGCATCAGCAAAGGAGCAGCGCCAAGTGTGCGCCTGTGTCCCATAAGTAAAGGGCCGGCTGGCTTGTCCGTTAAAGGGTGCTGTAACCCCCAAAGGGCACTCCAAACAAAATAAAAAAATATATTTTTTGTGTTTTTGAATTGTGTGCACAGTAGCCGTACGTGCATCAACAAAGTAGTGCCAAGCGATGCGCCTGTGTCATAAGTAAAGGGCCGGTTGGCTTGACCATTAAAGGGTGCTGTAACCCCCAAAGTGCACTCCAAACAAAATAAAAAAATATTTTCTGTGTTTGTGAATTGTGTGCACTGTGGCTGCACGTGCATCAACAAAGGAGCAGCGCCAAGCGTGCGTCTGTCTATTAAAGGGTGGTGTAACCCCCAAAGTGCAAAAAAAAAAACCACAAATGTTAACTAAGTTACCAAATAGGAGCGCTGCAATGGGTATTCCTCCAGTAAATAGAGAGCAGCTGGAAAATAGGGATCGTTAATCCTTTAGACAAAGAAAAGCATACAAATAGTACCAGTGCTCAAATAAAATGACATTAAATATAAATCATATTTTAATCAAAAGCAATATAAAATACACATATAAAAAATATCATAAAACCAATACACTAGAATGAAACTTGAAAGAGAAATAAGCGTGCTGAGCAATGCATGGACATGAAGGTGATCTATCACAAGAGCTGCATATATTCCGTCAGGTGACTATATTTGGCAATGTACTATGCCTCAATTCTCACTGCAGCCGTATTGTAAGAATCTTGTACCGCAAAAAGTCTTGAAATAATAGAAAGTCCCAGATAATTGGTATGGTGAGAGGGATGTGCACTCCCAACAGGAGAGATATTTACCAGTGTCAGTGTCCTCAATCAAATGGGGTATTAATTTTAGCAATGCTCTCAGAGTTCTCGCAGATGAATACTTCCCCTGGGCACGAATCCTGGTCCAAAGTCAAAGATCTCCAATATTAGGCAATCCCACCAAGGTTTTAGGGAAACGTGTAAATGCCAAGCGGTACGGGTGGTCTCCTGTATGCCAAGTCCAAGCCACGTCCTGACGCGTTTCGCTGCGTGAAACCGCAGCTTTATCAAAGTGCACTCCAACAAAAATAAAACATTTTCTTCTGTGTTTGTGAATTGTCTGCACTGTACGTGCATCCTCAAAGCAGAAGCGCCAAGCGTTCGTCTGTCTGTTAAAAGGTGGTGTAACCCCCAAAGTGCGCTCCACAAAGAATAAAAAATTCTTCTTTTTTTTTCTGTCTTTGTGAATTGTGTGGGCTGTAGCTGCACGTGCATCAACAAAGGAGCAGCGCCAAGTGTGCGCCTGTGTCCCATAAGTAAAGAGCCGGCTGGTTCATTTCTTAAAGGGTGGTGTAACCCACAAAGTGCACTAGTCTCCAACAAAAATAAAAAAATATTTTCTGTGTTTGTGTGCACCTTAGCCGCACGTATATATCAATATAACATAACTGGAGGACCAAACTTTCTTCGATAAAAATAAAATAGGGAAAGATCAAGAACCACTTCCTCCTAGTGCTGAAGCTGCTGCCACTAGTCATGACACAGACGATAACATGCCATCAACGTCGTCTGCCAAGGCCGATGCCCAATGTCATAGTAGAGGGCACATACAATCCCAAATGACAAAGTTCAGGAAAATGACCTTGAAAAAAAACATTTAAATCATCTGAGGAGAAACGTAAACTTGCCAATATGCCATTTACGACATGGAGTGGCAAGGAACGGCTAAGGTCTTTCCCTATGTTCATGACTAGTGGTGGATGGAAGCCCTCCTCCCGCTAAAAAAATCAAATGTGTTAAGCTGGCAAAAGCACAGCGAAGAACTGTGCATTCTAAGAAGATATCACAAATTCCCAAGGAGAGTCCAAGTGTGGTGGCTGTTGCGATGCCTGACCTTCCCAGCACTGGACGGGAAGAGGTGGCTCTTTCCACCATTTGCACGCCCCCTGCAAGTGCTGAAAGGAGCACCCACAGTCCACTTGCTGATATGCAAATTGAAGATGTCACTGTTGAAGTACAACAGGATGAGGATACTGGTGTAACTGGTGCTGAGGAGGAAGTTGGCAAAGAGGATTCTGATGGTGATGTGGTTTGTTTAAATCAGGCTCTGGGGGAGACAGTTGTTGTCTGTGGGATGAAAAAGCCCATTCACGGTCATGCCTGGGCAGAAGACCAAACATTCCACCTCTTTGGTCTGGCAATATTTTTATCCAAATCCGGACAACTGTCTTGCCATATGTACCATATGTAAAGGTGAAATAAGTAGGGGTAGGGACGTTAACCACCTAGGAACATTCTCCCTTATACGGCACCTGCAACGCGTTCATAAAAAGTTACTGTCAAGTTCAGAAACTTTGGCTAAGACCGTAAGCAGTCCAGGGACACCTAAATCCCGTTGTCCTGTTGTATCCAAGCGCCTGCAAACCACACCGTCAACTCCCTCCTCGTCAATTTCCTCCTTAGTCAGGATCGGAAGTAGTCCTGCAGGCCATATCACTGGCATGACTGACTCTCCTATCCGGGATTCCTCTGGAGGATCCTGCATTGCTATGCCTCCTGCTGCCGCTGCTGCTGTTGCTGCTGCTGGGAGTCATTCATCATCCCAGAGAGGAAGTAGGAACACCACTACTTTTACTAAACAATTGACCCTCCAACAGTCCTTAGCGAGGAGGATGAAGTACGACAGCAGTCATCCTGAAGCAAAACGTATAACTGAGGCCTTGACTGCTATGTTGGTGTTAGACGTGCATCCGGTATCTGCCATTAGTGCAGTGGGATTTAGACAATTGATGGAGGTAGTGTGTCCCCGGTACCAAATCCCATCTAGATTCCACTTCACTAGGGAGTCGATACCGAGACTGTACAGAAACTTCAGAAAAAGTGTCCTCAGTGTCCTGAAAAATGCGGTTGTACCCAATGTCCACTTAACCACGGACATGTGGACAAGTGGAACAGGGCAGACTAAGGACTATATGACTGTGACAGCTCACTGGGTAGATGTATCACCTTACGCAGTAACTACAGCAGCGTTCCCAGTAGCAGCATCTCAGAAATGCCAGCTCGTTCCAAGGCAGGCTACGCTGTGTATCACCGGTTTCAGAAAGAGGCACACCACCGACAACCTCTTAGAGAAACTGAGGGAAATCATCGCCCAGTGGCTTACCCCACTTAGACTCTCCTGGGGATTTGTGATATCTAACAACGCCACCAATATTGTGCGGGCATTACATCTGGGAAAATTCCAGCACGTCCCATGTTTTGCAGAATTTTATGAAAAGTGACAGGAGACGCTTTGGGTGGCCCGAAAAATTTCTGGCCACTTTCGCCATTCAGCAACTGCGTGCCGAAGACTGGAGCACCAGCAAACAAACACTCTTGAACCTGCCTTGCCATCACCTGAAGCAAGAGGTTGTGACGCGGTGGAACTCCTCCCTCTATATTATTCAGAGGATGGAGGAGCAGCAAAAGGCCATTCAAGCCTATACATCCACCTATGACATAGGCAAAGGAAGGGGTATGCACCTGACTCAAGCGCAGTGGAGAATGATTTCCGTATTGTGCAAGGTTCTCCAGCCCTTCGAACTTGCCACATGTGAAGTCAGTTCAGACACTGCCAGCTTGAGCTTGAGTCAGGTCATTCCCCTCATCAGGCTTTTGCAGAAGCAGCTGGAGAAAGTGAAGGAGGAGCTAAGACGGAGCAATTCCGCTCGGCATGTGGGACTTGTGGATGAAGCCCTTCACTCGCTTTGCCAGGATTCCAGGGTGGTCAATCTGTTGAAATCAGACCACTACATTTTGGCCACCGTGCTCAATCCTAGGTTTAAAGCCTATGTGGTGTCTCTCTTTCCGGCCGACACAAGCCTGCAGAGGTGCAAAGACCTGCTGGTGAAAACACTGTCAGCTGAAGTGGAACGTGACACGTCAACAGCTCCTTCTTCATTTTCTCCAGCAACTGGGGCTGCCAGGAAAAAACTTAGGTATCCTAAGCAACCCTCTGGCGGTGATGCAGGGCAGGCAGGACCAAGTTTGGACATCTGGTCCGGACTGAAGGACCTGGCAACAATTTCTGACATGTCTACTGTCACTGCATATGATACTGTCACCATTGACAGAATGGTGGAGGATTACATCGGTGACAGCATCCAAGTAGGCATGTCAGACAGTCCATACCTGTACTGGCTGGAAAAAGAGGCAATTTGGAGGCCCCTGTACAAACTGGCTCTATTTTACCTGAGTTGCCCCCCCCTCCAGTGTGTACTCCGAAAGAGTGTTTAGTATAGCTGGGAACCTTGTCAGCGAAAGGCGTAGGAGGTTGCTTCCACAAAATGTGGAGAAGATGATGTTCATAAAAATGAATTACCAACTCTTCCAGGGAGACCAGCCTCCAGAACGTACAGAGGGACCTGTGGTGTTGGATTCCAGCGGGGACGAGTTAATAGTCTGTGAGGATGAGGATGTACACAACACTGAAGAGGGTGAGGAATCGGTGGATGAGGAGGATGAGGACGACATCTTGCCTCCGTAGAGCCAGTTTGTGCAGGGACAGATTAATTGCCAGCTTGTTTCGTGGGGGCTCAAATGAACCAATCATTTCAGCCACAGTCGTGTGGCATACCCTGGCGCTTATACAACATAAGGGTGGGTGGGAGGGCCCAAGGACAATTCCATCTTGCACCTCTTTTTTTTTCTTTGCATTATGTACTGTTTGGGGCCTAGTTTTTCAAACTGCCATCCTGTCTGCCACTGCAGTGCCACTCCTAGATGGGCCACGTGTTTGTGCCGCCCACTCGTGTCGCTTAGCATAGCCTTTTGGACATAAAAACACTATTGTGAGGTGTTCAGAATAGACTGGAAATTAGTGGAAATTAAGGTTATTGAGGTTAATAATAGCATAGGAGCAGAAAAACCAACACATTCTGTGATTTTAGCTGTTTTTATTCTTTTTTAAAAAAAAATACAGATCCAAAACATAAAACCCAGAACCCAAAACACGGAAGGGTGGTTTTGGCAAAACCAATCCAGATCCAAAACACGAAGAAAGATCCAGATCCAAAACCAAAACACGAAAAGTGGCCGGTGCATACCCCTAGTAACATCGAGTACAATCGGAACCTCACGCACACCTACACAAGGCCTGACCTTACTCAGAAATTGTTAACCTTAATGCACGCAGTGAAAGCCAAAGCTGCGTATGGAATAGAAATGGTTAATTTATGCACGCCCCTGCAACAGTGTTCAAATGCACTGGCATGCCTGCATTTCGGCGCCCCACCCCCCCCCGTCACTACCCCAAAATGGTATTTCCTGTCAATCATTCTTATATGGGACTGCATAGTCACTGTGATTGCAGTCCTGATCACAGTGGAGTGTTCATGTATGCGCACTGCAATACATGCACAGAACACAACAATCGGACGGTTGCATGCGTAATTGCAATAGTGATCCTTGCTGATTCAGCCCCTCACAGTAGCAGATAAGGGGTGTGCAACATAAGTTATCTACAGTATGTCCTTTTGAGATGCAAATTATTTTAAGCATTGTGGATTTTGAAATACATTAGTTTTGGGTTGTACATTTTTAATCTACAAATGCAAGTTTTGAAGATGTTGATTGTCACATCTTAGGTCCATAAACACATAGATGCTAGATTTAAGGTTGTACATATATTGACATGTCTCCAAATCAAAATACAGACATGGAAACAGAGATTTCTCTGACAACATCTGACATTAAAAGTTTTGAAATTCCAAAGTCACAAAATTAAGCACATTAGACAGGCTACAACAAGATGAATTGTATAACACAGTGTTTCAATGATTGAAAACATGTCTAGATTTAAAAACAGAAACTACAGTAAGTGGAATGTCGCAACTCTCAGACATAGGTATAAAAATGACAGACTTATATCATAATAACAGTCTATTACAGACACTCTGCTTTCATGTTACCCTTGTATAATAAATCAAAATGTTTATGTAAAACTAAGATTCAACCAATTGTATTTAGAGTATTTGTATGATACAATACATTGTTCAAAAAACATGCATGTAATTCCTGAATAATTAACAGTGTGGCTCATTTATTATTATTATTATTATTATTATTATTATTATTAGTATTATTAGTATTATTATTATTACATTTAGGAGAAAATTGTGCAACAAACCATAGTAACCAATTGGAAAATATCTTTCATTGTTCTAGGGATAAAAGGTCAATGTATGCTGTGGTCCACTCCCATTTTGCACCTAAATGCAATGTTAATATATGAACCCTTGGACCAAATGTAATAGGGGGAGAGTTTAGAAAATGTGAGAGCTTTCACTTTTTAAACTCGGCCAATGTAACAGAGTACAACAACATGCAAACTTTTAGACTAAAAAACTCTCACGATTTAAACTCTCATCCAGATGTTTTCCCATTTTGAAGATAAAACACGACCAATGTGAGAGTTTACTGCTAAAGTGCAGTGGATTTTTGACTTTGTTTATTTGGTTAATTTTTAATTAACCTTTTTGTGATCATAGCTTTCTCATGCACCCCTGTGCAAGCTCATTTATAGTAACCTGTATCAGCAGCCTTTTTGTTAGTATGATAGAAGCTATTTTTGGTGACTGCCTTGCCTTAAAAAGCCATAAGTTAATCGGCAGGGGAGCTTTAAACCAGTTAACATGTTTTCAGTTTAAACTCTGTGATAGTAGCTACCAGGTTTCCATAAGTATGACAGATAGTGTAGGACCTGCAGAGAAATGGGGTCCTGTGATGTGGGCTGCAGGGGTCCTGTGATGTGGCCTGCAGGCTTAAATGCATTGATCTATCCATGAACCAAAACCCCATTATTTATGTATTATTATGAGTGATTTAAAAATGGTGAGTGCTGAGTTTTCTGTTTTTATTTATTAAAGCAATGTGGTCACAAGCTACTTGCACCCCAGGCCTGGAAATGGCGAGTGTAGGTTTGCACCCCCAAATCTGGGAGTGGCAAGTGCAGTGGATTTTTGACATATATATATATATATATATATATATATAATATAAATATATATATATATATATATATATATATGGTCTGTGCTGACAGTACTGCACACTTTTGGCACAAATTCTGAACAACCAGGTATTTCTGACACTCTCTCATCTGGTCCCCTAAATTACCCTGCAATGCTTTGCAACTGGGAGCTCTAAGGGGTTAACTTTATACAGACAGCAGAAGTGCAGAAGTGTCTTTCTTTTCTATACCTTCTGTCCTGGAAAAGATATTTGGAATTCTCTCATCTATCATTCACTGTCCATGTGGCAAACAATTGGAAAGCAGAAGTTCCCGGTAAACTAGTATAGGACACCTTTTATCTTTTTGCAGATGGACATTACGTGCATAAGAATAGAGGTGATTATTATCTCTTTATAATATTCAGCTCCTTGTTTAATATTTATAAGTAATGTTTTCTCTTTTGGGAGGTGAGTACTATAGCTGAATTATTATGTGCACAAGTACTCAGGTGCATATGATTGTATAACGGATTTTATGATATTACTTACTGTGTTATACAATACCTATGATTGCTTACTGAAGCATTGCTAACTGAGATGAATTAGGTTTTCCTTTATACTCCCTCACATAGGGCTCTATTTATTAACATTATTTTTAGTAAAATAAAGTGAAAAGGGCTGTTTTCACACCCTTTTCACATTATTTTAGTATCACCTATAGTTATTACAGGGCAATTGGAGTAGAATTCATAAAATTATACTCCAAGCCCTAAGTATCACTTATTTTTAGTAATCAGATCGCATTTCCCATAATTGTAATGGGAATTGTGATCTGGCCAAAGTTACTAAAAATGAATTGTGAAAAAAATACCTAGGGAGGCCCTGTGATAACAACGCCACCTGGAGGTGGCGTTATCCAGGGTCTCCCCCGGTTACCGGACTCCTGCTCCGCTATAACGGGGAGAGCAGAGCCGGGAGTCGGTCCCAGTAATCAGCTGTGTGGTCTAAACAGACCACACGCTGATTACTGTAAGAAAAAAAAAAAAATTGTCAAAATTTTTTTTACTTACTTGACTCCAGGGACTGGTGATTGGGCCTCCGGTGATGTCTCCCTTCTGGTCAGCTTGTCTCCCATAATGCACTGCGGCCCAGTCATCAGGCGATCGGGTCCCAGAGCAGAATGGGATATCACCTGACCGGACGCATGGAGGACATCACCGGAGGCCCAGATCATGCAGGTAAGTGTAATTAAGGGAGGGGGGGTCGCGACAATACCGTGACTAGTGTGCTGAGGGGATTTGCAGGGACAGAGCTTTCTCGCAAGCTCTGCCCTGCAAGGGATTTGTAGTAAATCCCTGTGATATTGCCTGAATTCGCAGTGCGAATTCAGTCAATAATATCACACTACAATCTGAATTAAAATATGTGGATTGTAGTAAATAGAGCCCTTAAAGACAATACTTTGATTTGGAGCTTGGCAAGAATTATATTATATTACATCTGGTTTTCACCTACAATATAACTTATATTTCTACTAATCTGCTCTCAGGATGTTCAGATTCCAGGTTGAAATGATATGATAATAATATATCACAGGAGTAATTTTACTGTGCCAAAAATATTATCAAATATTTTCACCCTATTGTCTTAAATGTGATATTGTTTGGTTCACTTCATGCCTATGACAGGCCACATGTGATTTATTCCAGGATCAAATTATATGGATCATTTATATCATTGTTATTTGATGATTGTGATTATGACTATTGCTGCAATAACATTTTATGCAATGACAATAAAAGTTATGTTTTAAACTTTCTATCTTTGAAGTTTTTTTCTTAATTGAAGTGCCTGTTTTTTTACTATTACATCTTAACCAGGTGTTGCAATTATATTTTTACTCTCTCTTATTGATTTGAGATTTGGCTTTACCTTTTGAAAGAACGCTAGAACCTAGATAATTCTTTATGCTACTATCCTCGTTTTTACCTTGTCTTATCATTTAACATACTGTATATACCTACTGTAAGTTATCCTGCTTGTTATATACCACACCAGTGTTTGTGGCAAAACATGAAATCAGTCAACTACTAAGAAAATGTATTATCTATAATGAAAGCAGAGTGTGCGATGTATAGAGATCCCTGGGTCCATGGGGGCCCACACTGCGCACCCTGCACCCAGGTTCTTTAATACTTATCTCTCCATAGTCCCGAGGCAGCAGCACGTCACAAATCATGAGAAAATGGTAATGTGGCCAATTCCCCAGCAATCTACGAAAACGCAGTAGAAAAATTGGTGGGAAAATGGCTACCACATCATTTTCCCAGAGATCTTGGCATGTGCTTTGGCACAGCACCAGAGTCTACTCTCATGTGTCGCCACCTAGAGAGGAAGGGGCCAGGCCAGACACTGCACACGGGCCCCTTCCTCACTTAATGCGCCCCTGAGTAAATCTCTAAAATATGGAGGCTGGTTACATGAATGTAACCTGGCAGCCAATTGCTGCTCATGACATATGTAACTGTGGTAGAAGAACATTATAGGGCTGGACATATTTATTTCTTCACTACAACTTAAAGTTCAGCTACAATCCAACATGCCCCTCCCAACTCTAAATCTCTCTGCACAGGTTAATTCTGCCCCACATGCAGTGTAACCTGGCTTTGCCAAGGTGCAAATTTGCTTTTTTCTTTGCTTTGCTCCTAACTCTGAATTAGCCCCACACTGTGACCATATAAGATTGTATTGGAACATTAATTAGAGAAAAAATAGCTAAACAAGATTTGGATCCTGAGGCAAGACCAAGATCTGGAGCACAATAATCTATAAATTGCAGCTGACATATCCTGTTTATGAAGTGTAGCTGGATTTGATGAATGCACAGTTTGGCCATTGTAGACCTGATGTCTGCCTTGTATAACAGAAATATAAAATCCTCATTGTACACAATCATATAATGTGATGGCAGATAAGAAATGTATGGCTCATATACTGTAGTCTGTCCAATTGTTTCCTATAAACCTCAGGACCTGTTTGATTTTTAGCTTTATTCAGATTTACAGCAGAATATGTCTATCTCAAGCAGATTTAAATTTGTTTTCCCATCTACAGGCTGCCCCACCAACCTACTACTCTTTCAGAGGTGTAATTTTCCATTAGACTTCCCATACACCTGCTACCCTCTAGTTTTAGTGCATGTGCTCTTGTTCTGACCTGTGTCTTACTCTGGAGAATAATTTTCTCTTCTACATTTCTAAAGCCCTTGATCAGGGCCGTAGTATACCATAGTCAGGGTAGTAGGGGCGGTCGCCCAGGGGTTCCCACACACTATGCATCCTTACAAGGCCATCACCATTTACGGGTGCTTAAAGTGGCAACCAGTCCCCTACTTGCCCTTGTCCCCACTTACAGTAATCAGTGTTCAAAGTGGAATGGTATACAGCGGCATGATATGCCACCACTTCAGCAGCATAGTGTGGAGAAGTGTCCCGATGTTGGGACTGAGAATGACATCTCAGCACTGAAACAGCAGCGGCATTGTGTGGAACACACAACTGTGATCAGTGCTAGGATGACACATCGTCCCGACGCCAGTGCAGATGCGGTGGAAGCCAAGTTTAAACTGCACCTGCATCTGCTGCCCTGATGTCAGGATCTAATGCTTCGTCCCAGCACCGAATAGAGATGTGGTCCAGGTCCCTGCGGGACACATCTCTAGAAATTGCAACCACTGTTGCTGCAGTGGGTGAGAGAGGGACGCAGTTAGTGGTGTAGGGAGTGAGGGAGGGACGCAGTTAGTGGTGTAGGGGGTGAGAAAGGGAAGTAGTCAGTGAGAGATGTAAGGGGTGAGAGAGGTAAGTAGGCAGTGAAAGATGCAGGGAGTGGGAGAGGGAAGCAGTCAGTGAGATGTGCAGGGGATGAGAAAGGGAAGCAGACAGAGAGATTTGCAGGGGAGGGAGAGGGAATCAATTAGTGAGATGTGCAGGGGGTGAGAGAGGGAAGCAAGTAATGAGAGGTGCAGTGGGTGAGAGAGGGAATCAGTGAGAGGGCAAGGGGTGAGAGAGAGAAACATGCAGAGAGAAGTGCAGGGAGTAAGAGGGAAGCATGGGCTATAAAGGCAACAGAGACTAAGAAGTGCAGGTGGTAAGTAAAGGCAGAGGTGTAGCGAGGGTGGTTCCAATGGAGCATGAGCTCCGGGTGCCAAAATGGACAGAGAGTACCATCCAGGGTGTTTGTGAATTGTGTGCGCAGTAGCCGCACGTGCATCAACAAAGTAGTGACAAGCGTGCGCCTGTGTCATAAGTAAAGGGCCGGCTGGCTTGACCGTTAAAGGGTGCTGTAACCCCCAAAGTACACTCCAGTCCAAACCAAAAAAATATATATTTTCTGTGTTTGTGAATTGTGTGCGCAGTAGCCGCACGTGCATCAACAAAGTAGTGACAAGCGTGCGCCTGTGTCATAAGTAAAGGGCCGGCTGGCTTGACCGTTAAAGGGTGCTGTAACCCCCAAAGTACACTCCAGTCCAAACCAAAAAAATATATATTTTCTGTGTTTGTGAATTGTGTGCGCAATAGCCGCACGTGCATCAACAAAGTAGTGCCAAGCGTGCGCCTGTGTCATAAGTAAAGGGCCAGCTGGCTTGACCGTTAAAGGGTGCTGTAACCCCCAAAGTACACTCCAAACCAAAAAAAAAATATTTTCTGTGTTTGTGACTTGTGTGCACTGTGGCTGCACGTGCATCAACAAAGGAGCAGCGCCAAGCGTGCGCCTGTGTCCCATAAGTAAAGAGCCGGCTGGCTCATTTCTTAAAGGGTGGTGTAACCCACAAAGTGCACTACTCTCCAGCAAAAATAAAAAAATATTTTCTGTGTTTGTGTGCGCTTTAGCCGCACGTATATATCAATATAACATAAATGGAAGACCAAACTTTCTCCGATAAAAATAAAATAGGGAAAGATCAAGAACCACTTCCTCCTAGTGCTATTGCTGCTGCTGCTGGGAGTTGTTCATCATCCCAGAGAGGAAGTAGGAACATCACTACTTTTAATAAACAATTGACCCTCCAACAGTCCCTAGCGATGAGGATGAAGTACGACAGCAGTCATCCTGATGCAAAACGTATAACTGAGGCCTTGACTACTATGTTGGTGTTAGACGTGCGTCCGGTATCCGCCATTAGTGCAGTGGGATTTAGACAATTGATGGAGGTAGTGTGTCCCCGGTTCCAAATCCCATCTAGATTCCACCTGCATCCTCAAAGCAGCAGCGACAAGCGTGCGTCTGTCTGTTAAAGGGTGGTGACACCCTCAAAGTGTGCTACACAAACAATAAAAATATTGTTCTTTTTTTTTCGGTCTTTGTGAAATGTGTGGGCTGTAGCCGCACCTGCATCCTTAAAGCAGCAGCGACAAGCGTGCATCTGTCTGTTAAAGGGTGGTGACACCCTCAAAGTGTGCTACACAAACAATTAAAATATTGTTCTTTTTTTCTGTCTTTGTGAATTGTGTGGGCTGTAGCCGCACTTGCATCCTCAAAGCAGCACCGACAAGCGTGCGTCTGTCTGTTAAAGGGTGGTGTAACTCTCAAAGTGCTCCAAAAAAAAACAAACTATTTTTTTAATGTGTTTGTGACTTGTGTGCGATGTAGCCACACTTGCATCCTTAAAGCAGCAGCGACAAGCGTGCGTCTGTCTGTTAAAGGGTGGTGACACCCTCAAAGTGTGCTACACAAACAATAAAAATATTCTTCTTCTTTTTTCTGTCTTTGTGAATTGTGTGGGCTGTAGCCGCACTTGCATCCTCAAAGCAGCAGCGACAAGCGTGCGTCTGCCTGTTAAAGGGTGGTGTAACCCTCAAAGTGCGCTCCACAAACAAAAATATTCTTTTTTTTTTTTCTGTCTTTGTGAATTGTGTGGGCTGTAGCCGCACTTGCATCCTCAAAGCAGCAGCGACAAGCGTGCGTCTGTTAAAGGATTACATCGGTGACAGCATCCAAGTAGGCATGTCAGACAGTCCGTACCTGTACTGGCAGGAAAAAGAAGCAATTTGGAGGTCCCTGTACAAACTGGCTCTATTTTACCTGAGTTGCCCCCCCTCCAGTGCGTACTCCGAAAGAGTGTTTAGTGCAGCCGGGAACCTTGTCAGCGAAAGGCGTAGGAGGTTGCTTCCACAAAATGTGGAGAAGATGATGTTCATAAAATGAATTATCAACTCTTCCAGGGAGACCAGCCTCCAGAACGTACAGAGGGACCTGTGGTTCCAGCGGGGATGAATTAATACTCTGTGAGGATGAGGATGTACACACTGAAGAGGGTGAGGAATCGGTGGATGAGGAGGATGAGGATGACATCTTGCCTCCGTAGAGCCAGTTTGTGCAGGGGCAGATTAATTGCCAGCTTGTTTTGTGGGGGCCCAAACGAACCAATCATTTCAGCCACAGTTGTGTGGCAGACCCTGGCGCTGAAATGATTGGTTTGTTAAAGTGTGCATGTCCTGTTTATACAACATAAGGGTGGGTGGGAGGGCCCAAGGACAATTCCATCTTGCACCTCTTTTTTTTCTTTGCATTATGTACAGTTTGGGGCCTAGTTTTTCAAACTGCCATCCTGTCTGCCACTGCAGTTTCACGCCTAGATGGGTCACGTGTTTGTGCCGCCCACTCGTGTCGCTTAGCATAGTCATCCAGCTACCTCGGTGCAACCTTTTGGACATAAAAACACTATTGTGAGGTGTGAGGTGTTCAGAATAGACTGGAAATGAGTGGAAATTAAGGTTATTGAGGTTAATAATAGCATAGGAGCAGAAAAACCTACAAATTCTGTGATTTTAGCTGTTTTTATGCTTTTTTTCAAAAAAATACAGATCCAAAACACAAAACCCAGAACCCAAAACATGGAAGGGTGGTTTTGGCAAAACCAATCCAGATCCAAAACACGAAGAAAGATCCAGATCCAAAACCAAAACACAAAACACGAAAAGTGGCCGGTGCACACCCCTAATTACAACCTCATTGTGTCACTTTAAAAAAACTTTTACACACCACCTACAACTATATCTACTTCTCTATCCTCCTGATTTATTAGCTGGTGACATATCACCAATCCAGGCCTCACACACATACAGCTGATTTACTATGGAATAAATATCCTGCAAACCTCATACACATCACGTGTCTCCCATCACCCTCCAAATCAATAAATGTGTCTTATGGAATCCACACTCGAACACAACTGTGACTGCTGGTTCTCACCTTAACCAAACTCCTTAAATAGCCCTTGGTAAAGTGGCTTCAGCTACCCGTCAAACTTCACGTAAACTGAAATAACAACCATGGCTTTTCACAGACACCTACAAATACTGTTATGTAGAATGTCAGTGGTGTAAATCTTACTCCAAATGACTTCCTCACATACTGTAAAATAGGAATCCACCCATCTGTCATCCTATCCTCTGTCCACCCCATCTGTGTCACCCCTGTCTGTCTGCCCCTCCCCTTTAGAATGTAAGCTCTGACGAGCAGGGCCCTCTGCCCTCATGTGATTTTTCTTCCTTTACTTATATTATCTACTCTATACTCCTTACAACAGCACCTAATTCTTGAAACCCTGCTACTGTTGCAGCAATGTTTATATGCCATGTAGTTGTCTTGAACTGTATGTTACTGTTTTCGTTCAGTTCAACTGCGGAATCCTTGTGGCGCCATATAAATAAAGGAAATAATAATAATAATAATAATGATAATGCAAGTAATTAGACAAGTGCATGGTGGGTGTAAGAAAGTTACCTAGGATGAAGAGAGGGCAGCACAGATGGTGTAATGGTTAGCATTTCTGCCTCACAGCACTGAGTTTGTGGGTTCGATTCCCACCACGGCCCTAACTGTGTGGAGTTTGTATATTCTCCCTGTGCTTGCGTGGGTTTCCTCCGGTGCTCTGGTTTCCTCCCACACTCCAAAAATATACTGGTAGGTTAATTGGCTCCCAACACAAATTAACCCTAGTGTGTATGTGTCTGAGCATGTGGTAGGGAATATAGGGCCTGATTCAGACCCACTCGCGAGTGGCTGTCCGCTCACAAGTTGGTCGATGTTCTGCACTGAGCATGCGCACGACGGAGGGAGCTCCGTCGTGCGCATGCGCCAGACGCGAAGAGCGAAGGAAAGTCCTTCGCTCGTTGTGTCTGATCAAAGGGGGCGTGCTGTCGATGTTGATTGACAGCACGCCCCCTTTGGTGGGCGTGCCGGGGGCATGCCTCCCTGACGGGGGCGTTCCTAAGGGAACGCCTACCATCAGAAGCCGGTCCACTGACTTCAATAGTGATGTCAGTGGGAGTGATTTTGGCTCTGATAGAGCCAAAATCACTCCGGGCCTTGCGGTTCAAAACCTCAACCGCAGGCTCCGGCTCGCAGTTTCGATGGTCGCGATGGTCAAGACCATCGCGGCCATCAAACTGCACGCTCGTATAGGCTGTGGGTGGTGACCCACAGCTATACGAGCGTCCAGGAGGACGCTCCATAGTTATGGAGGACGGCCCTCATTCAGAGCGTGCGCTCTGCTCAAAGCGTACGGCTCTGAATGAGGGCCATAGATTGTAAGCTCCACTGGGGCAGGGACTGATATAAATGACCAAATATTCTCTGTAAAGTGCTGCAGAATATGTGTGTGCTATATAAATAACTGGTAATAAATAATAATAAATAAATAAGAGAGGGAAGCAGTTAGTGGTGCAGGGGGTGAGAGAGGGAATCAGTTAGTAAAAGGTGCAGGGGGTGAGAGAGGCAAGCAGTCATGAGAGGTGCAGAGGTGAAAGAGGGAAGCAGGTAGTGTGAGAGAGAAATAGGCAGTGAGAGGTACAGGGGGAAAGAGGGAAGCATGGGCTAAAAAGGCAACAGGGACTGAGAGGTGCAGGGGGTAAGTAATGGAAAGAGAGACACAGGTAATTAGACACAAAGGAGTGAATGTGGGGAGTCAGAGGGATTCCTAGGATGACGAGAGGGAAGCAGTTAGTGGTGCAGGGGGTGAGAGAGGGAAGCAGGGGTGAGAGAGGGAAGCAAGCAGTGAGAGGTGCAGGTGGTGATATAGGGAATCAGGCAGTGAGAGGTCCAAAAAATAGATGGATTAGATGTAGGTCACCCACCATACATGAAACAAATTGCCAAACATAAATCAGAAACACTCACTCTTTACATGCGCTCACATAAACGTAGACTACATAAGAAGTCCATAAAATACTTTTTTGATAAAAAGACAAGATCCTGGTCATACATTTCTCCGTCTTTTTCATATGCGTGATTTTCACACGATCTTCCGGTGTATATAACAAATAAAAATGGTATAAAAAACACAATAGTCTGGTATGTTCTTTTCAAAGTTTCTGTTTATATCAGGGGTTGTATTTCTCTGTCTATAAGTATGGACATTTTTTGTACCATACCCACATCTCTATGGTATGTGTTCCGCCCATAAAGGTTTATTTTCTTGCTCCCTTCTTGTTCCTTCTGTTGTTTGGGTATTGGGGGATGCTGGCATACACAACGGATATGTGTTTTTCTTCCATTTTGGGTCCGACACAAGGGATTAAGAAAAAATACAAAATGTGTAGTACGTTCTTTAACCTAAGTCCAGAACCCCTCTGATATAAATTACTTCACACAGGGGGAGCCCAATACTGATGGTCTTATTTCTCTACCCCTGATAGATGTCTCATAAGTGGCATACCCTACTCGCATAGTAGTGGTGCTTATAACTCCTATAAAGGTTTCTTTCAACATCTCAACACCATTATTTGTTTATTATTTATTTATTAACAGTTTCTTATATAGCGCAGCATATTCCGTTGTGCTTTACAATTGGAACATTAATAGAACAAAACTGGGTAATAACAAAACAGATATATAGGTAGGAAGGCCCTGCTCACAAGCTTACAATCTTAAGGGAAATAGGCATTGATACACAAGGATAGGTGCTATATATTGCATTTTGGTCCAGCCAGAATGCACAGTTTCTTAGTTGGCTGCATAATCCAGTCACACAGGAATATCGACCAAATGTCATGAGGATGTGAGAGAAAGATGATGTGTGAGATTGTGTGTGGACTGTAAAAGGGGATGTAATTAGATATGGAAGCTATGAAGGTTATGTGGAAGGTTCTGGAATCTGATAAGCTTGCCTGAAGAGGTGAGTTTTCAGGGAACGCTTGAAGCATTGGAGACTAGAGGAAAGTCTTATTGTGCGAGGTAGGTTATTCCATAGAGTGGGTGCAGCGTGAAGAAAGTCCTGTAACCGTGAATGGGAGCAAGTAATGCATGTGGATGAGAGACGCAGATCTTGTGCTGAGCGGAGAGGTCGGGTAGGGAGATATTTTGAGATGAGTGAAGAGATGTATGTTGGTGTGGTTTGGTTAATATCCTTATGTGTAAGTGAAAGTATTTTGTATTGAATATGGTAGAAAACCGGCAACCAATGGAGGGACTGACAGAGCGGGGCAGCAGAAGAAGAACGTTTCGCAAGGAAGATAAGCCTTGCAGCTGCATTCATAATGGATTGTAATGGTGATAGCCTGTTTTTGGGAAGACCAGTAAGGAGGCTATTGCAATAGTCAATGCGGGAAATAATAAGTGCATGGATTAGAGTTTTTGCAGTGTCTTGTGTGAGATATGGTCGAATTTTGGATATGTTTTTTAAATGTATGTAACATGATTTTGAGACAGATTGAATATGGGGAACAAAGGACAGTTCAGAGTCAAGGATGACACCAAGGCAGCGAACTTGTGGGGCGGGGTGGATGGTCGAGGTATCAACAGTGATAGAGAGATCAGATTGGTAACTGTTATTGGCCGGTGGAAATATAATTAATTATGTTTTAGAAATATTAAGTTTCAGGTGGCGAGATGACATCCAAGATGAAATGGCAGAAAGACATTCAGTGACACGGACCAATACAGACGGAGATAAATCTGGAGAGGATAGGTAGATTTGAGTATCATCCGCATAGAGATGGTACTGAAATCCAAAAGAGCGGATTAGTTTGCCAAGAGAGGTGGTAAAGATTGAGAATAGTAAAGGACCTAAGACAGAGCCTTGCAGTACTCCAACTGATAGAGGTAGTGAAGAGGAGGCAGAATCAGAAAAACAAACAGTAAAAGAGCGATCAGATAGGTAGGAAGAAAACCAAGAAAGAGCTGTGTCCTTAAGACCTAGGGATTGCAGTGTTTGTATGAGAAGAGAGTGGTCAACAGTGTCAAAAGCAGCAGAGAGATCTAGAAGAATTAGGAGTGAGTAATGGCCTTTAGCCTTGGCAGTGACAATATCATTTACTACCTTAGTCAGTGCTGTCTCTGTGGAGTGTTGGGAACAAGAGCCGGACTGAAGTGGGTCCAATAAGTTGTCTGAGTTAAGAAAGTGTGTGAGGCGGGTGTAGACAAGTCTCTCAAGTAGCTTGGAGGGGCATGGGAGCTGGGAGATAGGACGGTAATTTGAGAGGGTATTAGGGTCAGAATTTTGTTTTTTCAGAATAGGAGTAATCACTGCATGCTTGAACAGTGATGGAAAGTTGCCAGTAGAGAGAGATTACAGATTTTAGTTAAGGTTGGGATAAGCACAGGAGACAGAGCTTTACTGATTTGTGAGGGTATAGGATCTAGAGGAGAGGTAATAGAGTAGGAGGATGAGAAGAGTGTAGATACTTCATCTTCGTTTGTGAGATCAAATGAAGAGAATGTGCCAGAGGGTTCAGGTAGGGAATTGAGCAGGTCACTAGCTGAGGAAGAGTCTACCATTTCATTTCGGATCTTATCAATCTTGTCCCTAAAATAGGAAGCAAGATCTTGTGCACAGATAGTAGCAGGTGGTTTGGGTGATGGAGGGGTAAGAAGCAGTTTAAATGTATTAAAAAGTCGCTTGGGGTTAGAAGCTTGAGCAGAGATTAGAGATTGGAAATATGTTTGTTTGGCAGTGTCCAGAGCAGTACGATAAGAGTTGTAGATAGTCTTATATGTGAGGAAGTCACTTGGAGTATGAGACTTTCGCCACTGACGTTCAACTTTACGCGAGAGTTTTTGTAGATGCCTTGTTAAGCTAGAATGCCACGGTTGACGTCTAACTCTACGTGGTGTGTGATGGGTAGCTGGTAGAATCTGGTTTAGGTGTGATGCAGCAGTCTCAGGAGAAGTGAATGTAGAAATTGGTGAAAGTTGTTGTTGTAGAGAGGTAGATAGTTGTTGAAGGTTAATGGTATTAATATTTCTACGGGGTTTAGGTTTAGGTTTGGTTGATTTCAATTATGTTGATGTAATGGAGGAGAGTGTGCAGGTGATAAGGTTGTGATCTGAGAGAGGGAAAGGAGCATTAGTGAAATCAGAAACTGAGCATAGTCTGGTGAATACAAGATAGATCAAGACAGTGGCCCTCCTGATGAGTAGAGGAGTCAGTCCATTAGGAGAGGCCAAGAGAGGATGCTAAAGAGAGTAGTTTGGAGGCATGAGGAGATTGTGGACTGTCAATGGGGATATTGAAATCACCCATAATGATGGTGGAGATGTCTGAGGATAGAAAGTGAGTGAGCCAGGCAGAAAAGTGTTCCAGAAATTGTTGAGGTGGCCCAGATGGGCGATAGATAACAGCAACTCGCAGAGAGAAAGGGGTGAAAGTCCTAATAGAATGTACTTCAAATGATGTAAATGTGAGTGAAGGTACCTGTGGGAGAATTGTGTATGTGAAAGATTGGGAGAGTAATATTCCTACCCCACCTCCTTTACAATTACCACATACATTGCCTAGACAGCTGATGGTGCATGGGGGTTAATGCAGGCTCTGGCAGTTTTACTCAGCAAGGACAATCACATACATTGCCTAGACAGCTGATGGTGCATGGGGGTTAATGCAGGCTCTGGCAGTTTTACTCAGCAAGGACAATCACATACATTGCCTAGACAGCTGATGGTGCATGGGGGTTAATGCCATGACCATGATTTCTTATCTCTGCGCAAGCCTCTAACCCCAAGCGACTTTTGAATACATTGAAACTGCTTCTTAACCCTCCTTCACCCAAACCACCTGTTACTATCTGTGCACAAGATTTTGCTTCCTATTTTAGAGACTTGCTCAAATTCCCTACCTGAATCCTCTGGCACATTCTCTTCATTTGATCTCACAAACAAAGATGAAGTATCTTCCCTCTTCTCTTCCACCTACTGTATTACCTCTACTCTAGATCCTTTACCCTCACAAATCAGTAAAGCTCTGTCTCCTGTGCTTATCCCAACCCTAACTAAAATCTGTAATCTCTCTCTCTCTGCTGGCAACTTTCCATCACTGCTCAAGCATGCAGTGATTACTCCTATTCTGAAAAAACAAAACTCTGACCCCAACACTCTCTCAAATTACCGTCCTATCTCCCAGCTCCCATGCCCCTCCAAGCTACTTGAGAGACTTGTCTACACCTGCCTCACACACTTTCTTAACTTGCATAACTTATTGGACCCACTTCTGTCCGGCTCCCATTCTCAACACTCCACAGAGACAGCACTGACTAAGGTAGTAAATGATCTGGTCACTGCCAAGGCTAAAGGCCATTACTCACTCCTAATTCTTCTAGATCTCTCTGCTGCTTTTGACACTGTTGACCACTCTCTACTCATACAAACACTGCAATCCCTAGGTCTTAAGGACACAGCTCTTTCTTGGTTCTCTTCCTATCTATCTGATCGCTCTTTTACTGTTCATTTTTCTGATTCTGCCTCCTCTTCACTACCTCTATCAGTTGGAGTACTGCAAGGCTCTGTCTTAGGGCCTCTGTTATTCTCAATCTATACCTCCTCTCTTGGCAAACTAATCAGCTCTTTTGGATTTCAGTACCATCTGTATGCAGATGATACTCAAATCTACCTATCTTCCCCAGATTTATCACCATCTGTACTGGTCCGTGTCACTGAATGTCTTTCTGCAATTTCATCTTGGATGTCATCTCGCCACCTGAAACTTAATATTTCTAAAACAGAATTAATTATATTTCCACCAGCCAATAACAGTTACCAAACTGATCTCTCTATAACTGTTGACAACTCGACAATCCACCCCGCCCCACAAGCTCGCTGCCTTGGTGTCATCCTTGACTCTGAACTGTCCTTTGTTCCCCACAAAATCTGTCTCAAAATCATGTTGCATAGATCTAAAAAACATATCCAAAATTCGACCATATCTCACACAAGACACTGCAAAAACTCTAATCCATGCACTTATTATTTCCCGCATTGACTATTGCAATAGCCTCCTTACTGGTCTTCCAAAAACAGGCTATCTCCATTACAATCAATTATGAATGCAGCTGCAAGGCTTATCTTCCTTGCCAAACGTTCATCGTCTGCTGCCTCGCTCTGTCAGTCCCTCCATTGGTTGCCGGTTTTCTACCATATTCAATACAAAATACTTTTACTTACACATAAGGCTATTAACCAAACCACACCAACATACATCTCTTCACTCATTTCTAAATATCTCCCTACCTGACCTCTCCACTCAGCACAAGATCTGCATCTCTCAGCCCCACGCATTACTTGCTCCCATTCACGGTTACAGGACTTTCTTCGGGCTGCACCCACTCTATGGAATACCTTACCACACACAATACGACTTTCCTCTAGTCTCCAATCCTTCAAGCGATCCCTGAAAACTCACCTCATCAGGCAAGCTTATCAGATCCCAGAACCACCCACATAACCTTCACATCGTCTTTCTCCCACATCCTCATGACATTTGGCCGACATTCCGATGTAAATGGGTCATGCAACTGTGCATTCTGGCTGGACCAAAATGCAATATATAGCACCTATCCTTGTGTATCAATGCCTATTTCCCTATAGATTGGAAGCTTGCGAGCAGGGCCTTCCTACCTATATATCTGTCTGTTATTACCCAGTTTTGTTCTATTAATGTTTACAATTGTAAAGCGCAGCGGAATATGCTGCGCTGTATAAGAAACTGTTAATAAAATTAAAAATAAAATAAATGACCAGTCACTCCTCCTACCTCGGAAGGTACCTCAAAGGTGGCGTACTCTACTTACATAGTGTTACCGATTATTCCTCCAATAATGGTTTATTTTAATGCTGTTGCTCAACACCGCAACACTGTGGATGGTTTACATCCCACACCTCACCCAATGGTTTGAATGGTAAAGAAAGTAAGTATGAAAGAAGGGCGTACCCAACTTACAGCGTCCAATGTGGAATGTATCCTGTTGCAGTTTCTTTGTAAAGGCATTCTTCTGATGTGCAGACCCTTCTCATCCCGCAACCAACAGTAACCGCTGTGATCGGGGATACAGTAGCAGCCGTAGCCAGAATTCTGGGATCACACGGGGGAGGCCGCCATGCTGCCATTGTCTATTTTCTGATGGGGGATGGTCCTAGAAAATATGGCCATCGTTCCCATCTCTCTCGCCCTCTAGGGACACTTGCTGCAGCAGGAGTGTTTCGGCATCGTTATCATGCCCACACAGGGTACTTTTTAAATGAATTGTCGTTCCAATCAGTCGAAAATGGCCAAATAGTTTATAAAATCACACTGTGTGGGGGGGCTTTTAGTGAGAGGTGCAGGGGGTGAGAGAGGAAATTAGTTAAGGCCTCCACACATGGTGCATTTTTTAAAATGATTTGGCTGTTTTCACTCAATTGGAATGACAATTTGTTTAAAAAGTGCTGTGTTGTGGGCATGATAATGATGCTGATGCTCGCTCCCGCTGTCGCTGATCGTGGTCGCTGATTAATTGAACCTGCAGAAAGATATCGACCTAACTTTCATGATTTGGCACACATCGTTTCGTGTGTGTGCACGATGGACGATATGTTGTCACTTTTCCTCCCATTATTTAAAGTCCAGCATTGTGAGGTTGTTTGCTACAAATGATATATCATTAACGATCTGCAGTTGCTAACGACTGATCTATATTGTTTGATTGTTTGTACAATCGTTCCATGTGTAGGCACAATATCGTTTGTCCGGGAGTGTTCAGGAGTTCATGGGAAATTGCAAATGAGATTGGATCATTTACAAATCGTTCCGTGTGTGGGGGCCTTTAGTGAAAGATGCAGGGTGTGATAGAGGGAAGGAGTGAGAGGTGCAGTAACTGGTTGAATAATGGAGTAACCAGGATGTATCCTATTTGGTCACATTCAATTTTGAATTTGACAGTACTATCATAATATTCTCACCTCTAAAATTACTTATGTCTACCTTCTCTTCATCAACATCATCCCTTAACTGTGTATACTTAATGTCCCTTCAATTGTAAATACTTTTAAATCAAATTCTTATTTACATGGTTTGCTGTACTTTTATTTCTCTCTATAAGACTTTCTACAT
Source organism: Taudactylus pleione (assembly GCA_031769625.1). Lineage (NCBI taxonomy): Eukaryota > Metazoa > Chordata > Amphibia > Anura > Myobatrachidae > Taudactylus > Taudactylus pleione. Next base: position 19,165,953 of record JAUIMM010000020.1, on the reverse strand, counting down.
AATTAGTTTTGCTATTTATCATTATGTTTTTCTCCTTTGACATTCCTAAAAAGGTTTTTGTCCCTTTTACATATAGACTGTGCCATTTTCTCTTTAGTCTGTGTGAATGCACATCCGATTTCTTGCTTCTGCATAAATAGATATACTACCTAATATTCACAACTCTTATTGCCATATTCAATTCTGGAGACTTCGCCAGTGCGGAAACTCAATGCAATGGAGCCAGCGAAAATGTTTCTCCTATGAATAGTTGTCGAAAAAAAAGTGCAGAATTGGGGTTTTGGGGTGCAAACTTCAGAAGACCCCCCTGCACCCTTGTGGCAATCCCCCAAAGGTAAACTGCCTAAAAAAAATAGATCACCCCAAAAAAGTACTTTCATTTTGGGGGCGAAAAAGTCAAAAGTTTGGGGACAAATTTAAAAACTAGCGAAATAGACTCCGCCAAGTTTGCCACAGGTGGCTTGCAGGTGGTTGCGGCAGGTGGATTTTTTACGTTTTTTAAAACTTCACTTTAGCGAATTTAAAATATGCTAGCACCCATTTTCGTGTAACCCAAATGTGCTGGGACTACTAATTTTCTACAAAAAAAACTGTTAAATTCTATTCTTCACCACATGTGCAAAGACGCTAATTAGCAGCTATTTAGAACATTTAGTACCCAATTACCTCTAGCAGGCCTATTCGGGGGTATCTATAGTGATCCACAATGTCAGTGCATCTTTTGGGGGGTGTCAGGCTGATTTCCCCAAATCTGACAGCATATGCCTGTTTGCGTTTCGCAGAGTCCTGTTTTCGCCGATTTCTAATTGAATACCTGGATAAGCGGGGACGAGCGCAATACTTTTTTGCATGGAAAACCAGCGATATCGGTGAAAAGTCCGGCATGCGAAAAGAACGGGACTTTTTGCGTCTAGTTGAATGTGCCCCTTAGTGGTATACAGTGGTGCTTGAAAGTTTGTGAATCCTTCAGAATTTTCTACATGGCAAAAGTATGTGAACCTTTAGGCTTAACAGATATTTTGAAGGTGAAATTACAGTCAGGAATTTTCAATCTACAGTATGGGATGACAATCAGGTGTGAGTGGACAACCTGTCTATTTAAAAGAACAGGGATCTATCAAAGTCTGATGTTCACAACACATGTTTGTGGAAGTGTATCATGCCATGAACAAAGGAGATCTCTGAGGACCTCAGAAGAAGAGTTGTTGATGCTCATCAGGCTGAAAAAGGTTACAAAACCATATCTAGTGGTACATGTTCGCATACATAAGATCCAGAGCGTAGCAAATCTCGGTACACGGGCCACTCTACCATGTTCAGCATTTACACCACATTTCCAAAGGGCAAATGTACACCTCACTTACATATCTGCCCCCAAATGTATGCTCAATTAGGCTCATTACCCATAAACATAATATTTACTTAACGATTAACTAATATTAGCTCTTCAACATGAATGCTGATTTATGTTTTAATTACATATTTACATTACTACCACTAATATTCTCTGGGAACACTACAGTTGCAGAATTTATTCAATAAACATGCTGTGTAAAAATGCACTCATGTTAAATTAGCACACAGATAGGTATGCAAATCGGGAAGCCGGCGGACGTAAGCCCGACAGCCGGTTTCCCGACTGCTTTATCCCGGCGAGGGTTAAATGACAGGCGTCTAATTCTAGACGCCTGTCATTTTACCGAATCTGGGAGACCGGCACCCGGCAGCCTGATCGCGGTGATGCCGGGCACCGCTGCGGACAGCCGTAGGGGGGGAGGGTTAGATTTAGGGCTCCTGGGGGTAGACTTATGGTTAGGCATCCCCCTGGGAGGTTAGGGTTAGGCTAGGGGGAGGGAGGGTTAGGGTTAGGCATACCCTGGGGGGAGGTTAGGGTTAGGCACCCCCCGGGGGACTTATGTTTAGGCGGCGGGGAAGGGGAGGTTAGGGTTAGGAACTTAGAGGGGGGATTAGGGTTAGGCACTGGGGGGAAGGTTAGGGTTAGGCACCCCTAAGGAGGGTTATGGTTAGGGGGGTTAGGTTAGTTGATACTTACCTGGGGACGATCAGGATTTTCAGCCGTGTCGGCCTGCCGCTGCCGGGATTTGAACCTCCGGACGTGTCCAGAGGGAATTCGTATGAATCCCACAGATATACTATATAAGTGTATGTTATAATGAATGTTCTTTTTTATATATGTTCCTGTATACTGTATAGTGACCATTGCCATATTATGTCCCTTTGCCATTTACACCCAATAGACACTTGTGTACATGAAATACTAAGACCTTCTTAAGAATGTATACCCTCTAAACTTTGCAATACTCCTGCTATGCTATCACCTTTATCACACATAAAAAAATAACTTTATTATAACGTATCCAGAATTTTTATGTTCAAACATCCAAATAAATGTGGGGGGTTTTGCTTTGTATAGTGCTCATTGTTGAAATATGGAGTGCGCTACTGCATAGCGCTACTGCACCACTACCAACATGCAATCACCGGCTGGTGATCTGTATGCTATGCTCCATATAGGACTCTGACAGTGAGTATGGCTATACAAATTTAACACTCTAAAATAAGGTCCTGGTTATGTCCTGAGTTCTTTAGTGCAATCAGTCAGGGCCGTCTCTTCCATTGGGCTTTTAGGGCAGTTGCCCAAGGGCCCAAAGCTTCAAGGGGCCCTCCAGCCCCCTGCGGCCGCTGCCTGTTACAATTTTTTTTTTTAAAGTACTAGTCTGTGCTAGTAGTTGTCCCCCCCGTGATGAGTGACACCCCCCCCCTTCCCCTGGTATGCAGTCACGGGCTGTCTGTGTCTCTGTGACACAGCTGCACCGCATGTGTAGTGCTGACCAGACAGAGTTCGGTCAGCACTACACAGTGACAAACACACAGCCGCCGGCGCTGGCAGCTGTGCGTTTGTTTTAGCAGCCGATGAGTCACAGACTCTCATCGGCTGCTGCTCCCACTGCCAGAGCCGGGCATCTTCCGGCTACAACAGTGGGTAATGGGAGAAACGTCATGACATCTCTCCCATAATGCAGAGCGGCCCGGGAGGAGTGGATGGTAGCGGAGGGGTATTCAGGTAAGTGTTTAGCTTATATTTGTCTACTGGGGCGGTGCACCACTACTGGGGGCACTACAAGGGGGGACTACTACTGGGGGAAATACAAGGGGGGACTACTACTGGGGACAATGCAAGGGGGTCTACTACTGGGGGGACTACTACTAGGGGGCACTACAAGGGGGGGACTACTACTGGGGGGCACTACAAGGGGGGGACTACAACTGGGGGCAAACCCCAAGTAGTAGTCCTCCACACTACAAGGGGGGGACTACTACTGGGGGACACTACAAGGGGGGACTACTACTGGGTGGCAATACAAGGGGGGGACTACTACTGGGGGCACTACAAGGGGGAGACTACTACTGGGGGCAATACAAGGAGGGGACTACTACTGGGGGGCAATACAAGGGGGAGACTACTACTGGGGGCACTACAAGGGGGGGACTACTACTGGGGGCACTACAAGGGGGGACTACTACTGGGGGCAATACAAGGGGGAGACTACTACTGGGGGCACTACAATGGGTAGACAAATACTAAGGGCACTACAAGGGGGGACAACTACTGGGGGGCAATACAAGGGGGGGACTACTACTGCGGGCACTTCAAGGGGGAGACTACTACTGGGGGCAATACAAGGAGGGGACTACTACTGGGGGGCAATACAAGGGGGAGACTACTACTGGGGGCACTACAAGGGGGGACTACTTCTTGGGGCAATACAAGGGGGGACTACTACTGAGGCCACTACAAGGGGAGGACTACTACTGGGGGCACTAAAAGGGGGGGACTACTACTGGGGGCAATACAAGGGGGAGACTACTACTGGGGGCACTACAATGGGGGGACAACTACTAAGGGCACTACAAGGGGGGACAACTACTTGGGGCACTACAAGTGGAGGGGAATACTACTAAGGGCTCTGCATAGGGGGTCTACCACTGGGTGCTCTGCATCAGGGGACCACTACTGGGGGCTCTATATAAAGGGAAATACTGGGGGTACTGCATAGGGGGGACTACAACTGGGACCACTATTTAAAGGGCACTGCATAAGGGGTACCAGTATTGGGGACACTGCATGGGGGTCTACTGCTGGGGGCACTTTATAAGGGGCATTGCATAGGGGGTACCACTACTGGGGAAACTGCATTGGGGGGCTACTACTGGGGACACTATATAAGGGACGTACTACTGGGGACACAATGGGTAGGTAGGGGCCGCAGTGCATTGCTTTGCCCAGGGCCCACACTGCTGTTAAGACAGCCCTGCAATCAGTGGATCCACTGGTGTATGCTATTTACTCTGCTTAATAGCACCAAATAGTACACACATACTGTAACAATAGGTTATGGGTCCAGGCACATAAAACATCAGACACCTAATCCCAGGCAACTAAACCAGACATAGGCCCTCATTCAGAGCCACTCGCAAACAGCAGTACGCTCGTTGCGTTCCGATGTTGACTAACCACGCATGCGTCGGTGTTACACTGCGCATGTGCGTACGGCAGATTGTGAGCTTTTTTTCTCTCGTTCCTAAAATAGCGTACAGGAAGTGACATGTCAAATGTGATTGACAGAACAGGGCGTTTTTGGGTGTTGACGGGGGTGGAGATGGAAAAACGCAGGCGTGGCGAGGCGTTTTTGGGGCGTACATACATTAGCAGATGCGAACGTCAAATGTGTTCGGACCGTCACATACGTCACTGGAACATCCTCTTTCCCTTCAAAATGCTCGCACAGTTTAGGGTCTGGATTACTCGACCACATTGGCGATGGCCTTCTCCTCCGTCCCGGGACTCCACGATGTTGCAGCGATTAATCGCGGGTGGTCACAAAAGCAATTAGTGTTGTATTGAAAATGTGTATGTGTTTGGAAAGCAGTTTATTGGGATAGCACAAAACCGTACGCAGGTGGAAATCATACCTGCTAATGTCAGGATTACACAATCAATTGGCGTACATTTTTGGGGGGGTTTTTTGGCCTCAATTTGTTGTTTATGGCCTATTGTGACAATAATGTCATCATGTTTTAATTAGCTCCCCTTTTTTTTTTTAATGTGCAATTTGCATCGTTATGTGATTTTTTAAACGTTCCTTCAAGAGGCCTTTTTTTTATACAAATGAAATGGTTTTTGGTGTCCTTTTTTGCCTTTAGGGCCAGGATTAAATGTAACCCATTTGTACAATAATGTCACAATACAATGTCAGATTTTTTTCATAAATTTATTGTTTAAACACAAACCAATTGGCATAATATTTTTTTTTTTTTTTTCTGCCAAAGATACTTTTTTTCATAAAAAAATAATCAATAACTGATAACATAAACGTACAAAAATAACTTAAAAACATTTCACAAGAAAGGAGAGGGAAGTTTTGACCAGAAAGGAATATGAGCCAAGCACAGAAGGAGTGTGGGAAAAGTCGCCATTGCTGTCACCGTTTTTTCGCCCGTTTGGATGGGGGAGGGTGGGCGTCAGACCGGGTCCGGGATGCCATCGGGCTGGCCTGTCCAGAGGCAGATGTTGTGGCCTCTGGACTAGGCACAGGGCTAGGCACATTTGGAGGATTGGCTGATGTTGTGCCAGAGGTGGAGGATCCTGATGTTCCGGCAGGAAGGGAGGTCGGCTCCACCATGTGCTGGCGAACGAGCTGCTCCAGGGCATCGGCGATGCGGATGTTGGCCCTGGTATTTTCCGCCAGGGCCTGACCAATGGTCACATTGGCCGCAGCATTTTGCTCCAGGGCCTCAGCCACCCGTATCAGACTGGCATCCATCCTCTGCAGAATCTCCGTATGGAAATCCGATTTGAAATTGAGTTCTGTGAGGAGGCCCACTGCCTGCGAGGGGGCACCCCCTGGACTGGCTTCTGCAGGGTCCTCAGCCGGATGTACTGGTTCCTCCCCTGCAGAGCCAGCAGAAATTCTGCGGCCAAGGCTTCCCTCTGGAGCAGACTCATCCGCCTGTGTCTCTGTTGGAAAAATGAGAAAAGACTCACATTAGAATCTACATATTGGCACAATAGCATTTCGGAGTTGGTGACATCACAATACTTACCTGGGCCAACATGAGGAGCCGCAAAGTCTGGCATGTCCGTATCCATGTTGGACACGCCAAACACCTCCACAGGCTGCACACACCCCTGTGCCAGCTCTTCTAAATCGGTCAACTCCAATGACACAGGGGTGGGACCCCCACCTGTCCCCCTTGCATGCCTAGCCCTGTCCGCGAGTTTTTGCTTTAGGCGATATTTGAAGTCGCCCCATCTGTGGGGAAAAATGGAAGCCATTATCCTTTGGTTTAAAATGGGGTTTGTTTTTAGGGGGGGCAAGGGTTTACTTACCGCCGTTTGACATCCCGGGCTAGACGGACATAATCACCCACTCTATTGACAGCAACGGCTACCTCTTCCCACATTCTCCACTTCTGGCTTAGACTCATATTCCTGTCTGCCTGTGGCAGGATGTCCACACACTTCTGGATCAAAACCTCCATCTCTTTTCTTGTGAAATGTGGCTGCCTTTTTTTTTTGCCCGCTTTGGCCGGAATACTGGGCCCAGCAGCCTCTTCCATGTCATCCTCCTCACCTATTTGTGTAAATTTACAGAATTCACAAAATCACAACTTGCCTAATCTTATGTTTCAAATTAATCGTTGATAGAAAATGCATGAAAGACTTACCGCCTGACTCTTGGCCATTTTTTCCCTGGTCTGTCGCCATGTCTGAGGTCCAAACAAGAAATACACCAGAATTTGAATGTGTTTTCGTGACGTATTTATACATGCGTCCTTATTTTGCGGCCGCATCATTGATTGTGCGTTCCTATGATCCCTCCTTAATTTGTGCGGGAAACGAAACACTATTTATGGCTTGGTGTGTCTCAAGTCGAGGTGGCGTTTTTGGATTGTTGGAGGTTATCTTGGCTGGAGTTTATTGATTGCGTAGAAAGGAGTTGGAGGTTGGACATTCGTTTGTTGGTTAGATTTGCGTTTTTTTTCCGTTATCTTTGTTGGTTTATATTTTTGGGACCTCGTTTGTTGATTTGGTAAGTTTTGTGAAGTCTAACTTTTGTTCAATTGTTGTTTCATTGTGTTTCGTATATTTTGTAATTTTTGGATACCTAATTTATTCTATTTTAGATTTTGTTTATTTTCGACCCCAAAGACCTTTTGATTTTGCATCTTAGATATTTGCTCTTGGTAAGTCCATTTTTTATCTTGTATTAGCAAACTAATTAGCGCATTTTTAGTAGTTACTCTTGTGACTTGTATTAGCGAACTAATTAGCACATTTTTAGTAGTTACTCTTGTGACTTGTATTAGCGAACTAATTAGCGCATTTTTAGTAGTTACTCTTGTGACTTGTATTAGCGAACTAATTAGCACATTTTTAGTAGTTACTCTTGTGACTTGTATTAGCGAACTAATTAGCGCATTTTAAACAGCTTAATAATCAGTCTAACTTTTTGATGGTTTAGCTTTCGCTTTTTGAGCCAACATTTCGACCCGTTTTGATGTACTGTGTTAAATGTCGCTTTGCGGTTTTGCTAAATGGGTGTTTGGCATATTTGAACTTTGGTCTAGCACAAAATGTATCCACAAAAATGCACAGAGTGAAATGTGTCAAGTAATTTTGTTGTTTTTTTTCAGTTTGGACGTATCATGACAATACCCCGGCATGTAAGCAGCAATGGATGGTATCATCAAGCTAAGTTGTTTTAATATAGTTTTGGGGTGGGTCAAAAGCCTTACTTTGAAATTTTTGAATTTCAGGTTGATCTGGGGAGGATTGTTCTGGCCATGCTCCCGGAAGCCGACCAACCTCAATCTCATCCCAGGCGTAGGCATCGTAGGCATGCAAGGCCCCAGATATTTCGAACACGTGTCACCCTTTTTGGAATGCCCGATGATGAGGTTTTAAGACGCTACCGTCTACCTCCCAAAATCATCATAGACACTCTCTCATTAATAGAAAGTGATCTTGAGCGGCAAATTGACAGTCCAACAGCAATACCACCACTGACGCAATTTATGGCAGTGTTACATTTCTGTGCCTCAGGATCATTTCAAACAACGGTGGGAATAGTGGCGGGCATCTCCCAATCCTCCTTTTCCCGGATCCTGAGGGCAGTGATGGAGGCACTTTTCAAGCACCTCCATCATTTTATTCAAATGCCTTTGGATATGGGTGCCCTTAGTGTGGCCAAGGCCAATTTTTACCAAATAGCTGGCTTCCCACACATCATAGGGGTTGTGGATGGTACTCACATACCACTTCAGCCTCCAGCATGGCTGGAGGCAATATTTAGAAACAGGAAACACTATCACTCCCTGAATGTAATGGTGGTATGTGATGCCTCCCTCCAGATCCTGTCCCTGAATGCTAAGTTACCAGGAAGTGCACATGACTCCTTCGTCATCCGGCAATCAGGGATATGGCAGAAATTAACCAACCTACAAGCTGGTGATGCGTGGCTTCTGGGTAAGTGTAGACCTTTAGTACATAACAATGTTAAGCTTGATACACAGTGTTCCTGATGTTGTCTCTTATTTTTCACAGGAGACAGTGGATACCCTTGCATGTCCTGGCTGCTCACTCCTTATTTGGCTCCCACACCAGGCCCACAAAGTGAGTATAATTCCGCACTTACAGCCACCAGGCAAGTGGTGGAGCGCTGTATCGGCCTTTTAAAAGGCCGATTCAGATGCCTCCACCGCTCTGGTGGCGAGCTCATGTATTTGCCGGATATGGTGTCGAAAATTGTGGTCCTGTGTGGGATATTTCACAACATCGCCATAAGGAGTGGTGTCCCAATGCAGCCAGAGGATGCCTTACCTGAGGATGGCCCCCCCGAGGTTGGTCGGAGGTCAGTATGTGGGGGGGCCATACGCGATGATGTGGTGGCCAGATTTTTTAGGTAAGTTTGACCCAAACTACAGTGTTTATACCTAATGTGTTTGTGTTTGTTTGCGAACATCTAATTTTTTTTTTTTTTTTCACCATCTTCTGTTTGTTCACATAATCTTTGCCACTCCAACGCTCACTACTTCCTGCTACCCTTACCAAACCTGGATCTGGTGATTTTGACCATATATTCTGGAACCCATATCGCAACGCCATGTTTGTGGAATCATGTTGGCATGGTCCTTCGTCAACCAGTTCTTGATTTTTTTTTTTAATTAAATATTTTATTTGTATGTGTTGTATTTGAGATTATCACTGTTTTTTTTTTTTGGGACTGACCACTTTGATTTCTCATTTATGTTGTGAATAAATGTTTGGTGAGTGAAAAGGTCTTCCTTTTTTTGGACGTTAACAGCAAGTGTAACCAGGTTAACACACCTTACAATTGACTAAGGGGTAATCCAGTACTGACACCAGTTGATGTAAACTGAAATATGTTTGCAGGTTCCCAACCCACACCAAAAGGAAGCCTGTCCAAACCTTTGGATTTTGAAGATTGGCCTAAGCAGCTTGCACACCAACTAGGAACCTGTAAAATGGCGAAATATCTAATTGACACTACACCCAAAAAGGGAAATGACATTGTTACTGTTATGTGTTTCTTGTGGCTGTTTAACATACAAATACAAAATATAATCTAACTTTTAAAAAAGGGAAATCCTTGCAGGAACAGTCTACTTATGTCAGGGAAAACTATTTGTGTTTTTGAAAAAAAGAATGAGCCAGAACGTATATTCGAACTACAAAATTTATTTACAAAATGAAAATAAACAAAAAAAACTACTGGCGAAGGATGCCAGACAGCCGGTCAAGGGCCACAAGAATGCCAATGACATGTTGGCGCATCTGGCCAACACAATCGTCCACCTCTTGTCGACGCCTCTGTTCCTCTGTGGGTGAGAAAAGTGTGTGGATTAATAAAACAATAGGGAATCCACATTAAAAAAACAAAAACACAACGAAATCACTCCTAAACTGAAAAAAGAAAAACCAAAACAAAAAGGGGGTGCTGGCAAAAATACAAGGCCTATGTACAAATTCACACAGGTGTGATATGTGTATGTTGAAATCAGCAGGAAGAGGTAAAGGCAAACTGCTAAATCACCAAAAGTAAACCAAACAAGCACGAATAAAGGCACGGCACATGATTACATACAAACAGTTTGTGGTTAAAAAAAATGAGAAAGAAAAACATACCGGGAGCCAAAACGGGAGCTCCGGAAGTCCCTCCATGTTCCTCGGAGGAGGAGCCTTCATTCCCCAAAGAACGGGGAGGGGTAATGATGGACTCCGGGGAGGGGGTAATTGGAAGAGGGGTGGGTGGAGGAGAGGGGGAAGTGGGACGGAGGGGAAGGAGGCCCGACAGTTCCGGGAGAGGGTCTGGGAAGGCTGGGGAGGAGTGGGGTATAGGGGAAATATTTGGGGTGGAGTGTTGGCTGGGGGTTGGGGATAGTGGCCGGGAACGCCGTCTGGCCGGACGGTGACGGCGTAGTCTTGGCTGTCCTCCTAAAATATGTCAAACAAATTGAGGTTAGTTTCTGGGCAAATCCGGGGCCCAAATAAAAAAAAAAAAAGCAGCAACAAAAAACATGCAAAAAGGAGTAGAATGAAAAAAACAGAAATAGAGGAAAAACAAGCACACGCAGATATGAGGACAAATAATTAATAGGACAGACAGGAAAACATGCACACGCAGATATGAGGACAAATAATTAATAGGACAGACAGGAAAACATGCACACGCAGATATGAGGACAAATAATTAATAGGACAGACAGGAAAACATGCACACGCAGATATGAGGACAAATAATTAATAGGACAGACAGGAAAACATGCACACGCAGATATGAGGACAAATAATTAATAGGACAGACAGGAAAACATGCACACGCAGTTTGCCCCACAAACACAAACATGAAAACCACAATACATAACACTTACTTTCAAGGATCTGCATGCGAAAGCATGCCAGCAAGCGGGGCGTTCGCCGTTGCAGGTCTGACCACCTGCGCTCAAGCTGCCCGATGTTGCGGCGTGAACCCAACGACCGCAGGCGGGACCGTGCCTCCGCATACGCGGAGCGCTTCTGCCGGTTGGTGATGGGTGGAGGCTGGCTGGTGATCCGCCTATCCATCACCTCCGTAAGCACCAGCAGCTCGCGCCTGGTGAATGCGGAGGCTCTCATGATGGCAATGGAGTTTTTCATACAAAACATTTTTGATAAAGTGTGGCAAAAATTTCTGATTGGCTAATGTATTTTGGAAATTAACAGGAGCAATTTTATTGGTTAGTGTAGGAGTCATGTGTTCAACAGGGCCAGAAATCTCTGGAGAGTTATGATATGCTTGATGCAGGGACATGCGTTTGCAAATTTAAATAAAGAAATGAACCCCGGAAAATATGCGGGGATCCACAGCAATAGAACAATTGTTTAATTGTGGTTCACATGTTTTTTGAACAATAAAAGCGAATGTTCCATCCGTACGTATTCTGCGGGTAAACACAAACACGGACAAGAGTAAAGTTTCTTGCATTGTGTTGAAAAAAAAAAAACAATTAAGCTAATTGATACATTGATTGGCATGATACGATTGAGGGAGGTAGGCTGAATAAAGGAGCAGGTAATCGACATCTGACAAGGCCACTTCCGGTTTCACTTGTGCGTGCGTTCCCTTCAAGCCATTTCGGGGATGTACGCTCGCTATTTCGCACGCTCGTTAGTTAGAGGAGGGGTCGCCTGAGTTTAGGGAGGAATTTTAGATGCGAACGAAAATACGAGCGAGCCGTTGAATTTAAATAATTTTGTACGTACGCCTAACGTACGTGCGCCCGCTTGCGAGTGGGTCTGAATGAGGGCCATAGACTCTTATCAGTGCAGAAGATTAACACAGAGGCCCTCATTCAGACCCACTCGCAAGCGGGCGCACGTACGTTAGGCGTACGTACAAAATTATTTAAATTCAACGGCTCGCTCGTATTTTCGTTCGCATCTAAAATTCCTCCCTAAACTCAGGCGACCCCTCCTCTAACTAACGAGCGTGCGAAATAGCGAGCGTACATCCCCGAAATGGCTTGAAGGGAACGCACGCACAAGTGAAACCGGAAGTGGCCTTGTCAGATGTCGATTACCTGCTCCTTTATTCAGCCTACCTCCCTCAATCGTATCATGCCAATCAATGTATCAATTAGCTTAATTGTTTTTTTTTTTTCAACACAATGCAAGAAACTTTACTCTTGTCCGTGTTTGTGTTTACCCGCAGAATACGTACGGATGGAACATTCGCTTTTATTGTTCAAAAAACATGTGAACCACAATTAAACAATTGTTCTATTGCTGTGGATCCCCGCATATTTTCCGGGGTTCATTTCTTTATTTAAATTTGCAAACGCATGTCCCTGCATCAAGCCTATCATAACTCTCCAGAGATTTCTGGCCCTGTTGAACACATGACTCCTACACTAACCAATAAAATTGCTCCTGTTAATTTCCAAAATACATTAGCCAATCAGAAATTTTTGCCACACTTTATCAAAAATGTTTTGTATGAAAAACTCCATTGCCATCATGAGAGCCTCCGCATTCACCAGGCGCGAGCTGCTGGTGCTTACGGAGGTGATGGATAGGCGGATCACCAGCCAGCCTCCACCCATCACCAACCGGCAGAAGCGCTCCGCGTATGCGGAGGCACGGTCCCGCCTGCGGTCGTTGGGTTCACGCCGCAACATCGGGCAGCTTGAGCGCAGGTGGTCAGACCTGCAACGGCGAACGCCCCGCTTGCTGGCATGCTTTCGCATGCAGATCCTTGAAAGTAAGTGTTATGTATTGTGGTTTTCATGTTTGTGTTTGTGGGGCAAACTGCGTGTGCATGTTTTCCTGTCTGTCCTATTAATTATTTGTCCTCATATCTGCGTGTGCATGTTTTCCTGTCTGTCCTATTAATTATTTGTCCTCATATCTGCGTGTGCATGTTTTCCTGTCTGTCCTATTAATTATTTGTCCTCATATCTGCGTGTGCATGTTTTCCTGTCTGTCCTATTAATTATTTGTCCTCATATCTGCGTGTGCATGTTTTCCTGTCTGTCCTATTAATTATTTGTCCTCATATCTGCGTGTGCTTGTTTTTCCTCTATTTCTGTTTTTTTCATTCTACTCCTTTTTGCATGTTTTTTGTTGCTGCTTTTTTTTTTTTTATTTGGGCCCCGGATTTGCCCAGAAACTAACCTCAATTTGTTTGACATATTTTAGGAGGACAGCCAAGACTACGCCGTCACCGTCCGGCCAGACGGCGTTCCCGGCCACTATCCCCAACCCCCAGCCAACACTCCACCCCAAATATTTCCCCTATACCCCACTCCTCCCCTGCCTTCCCAGACCCTCTCCCGGAACTGTCGGGCCTCCTTCCCCTCCGTCCCACTTCCCCCTCTCCTCCACCCACCCCTCTTCCAATTACCCCCTCCCCGGAGTCCATCATTACCCCTCCCCGTTCTTTGGGGAATGAAGGCTCCTCCGAGGAGGAACATGGAGGGACTTCCGGAGCTCCCGTTTTGGCTCCCGGTATGTTTTTCTTTCTCATTTTTTTTAACCACAAACTGTTTGTATGTAATCATGTGTCGTGCCTTTATTCGTGCTTGTTTGGTTTACTTTTGGTGATTTAGCAGTTTGCCTTTACCTCTTCCTGCTGATTTCAACATACACATATCACACCTGTGTGAATTTGTACATAGGCCTTGTATTTTTGCCAGCACCCCCTTTTTGTTTTGGTTTTTCTTTTTTCAGTTTAGGAGTGATTTCGTTGTGTTTTTGTTTTTTTAATGTGGATTCCCTATTGTTTTATTAATCCACACACTTTTCTCACCCACAGAGGAACAGAGGCGTCGACAAGAGGTGGACGATTGTGTTGGCCAGATGCGCCAACATGTCATTGGTATTCTTGTGGCCCTTGACCGGCTGTCTGGCATCCTTCGCCAGTAGTTTTTTTTGTTTATTTTCGTTTTGTAAATAAATTTTGTAGTTCGAATATACGTTCTGGCTCATTCTTTTTTTCAAAAACACAAATAGTTTTCCCTGACATAAGTAGACTGTTCCTGCAAGGATTTCCCTTTTTTAAAAGTTAGATTGTATTTTGTATTTGTATGTTAAACAGCCACAAGAAACACATAACAGTAACAATGTCATTTCCCTTTTTGGGTGTAGTGTCAATTAGATATTTCGACATTTTACAGGTTCCTAGTTGGTGTGCAAGCTGCTTAGGCCAATCTTCAAAATCCAAAGGTTTGGACAGGCTTCCTTTTGGTGTGGGTTGGGAACCTGCAAACATATTTCAGTTTACATCAACTGGTGTCAGTACTGGATTACCCCTTAGTCAATTGTAAGGTGTGTTAACCTGGTTACACTTGCTGTTAACGTCCAAAAAAAGGAAGACCTTTTCACTCACCAAACATTTATTCACAACATAAATGAGAAATCAAAGTGGTCAGTCCCAAAAAAAAAAACAGTGATAATCTCAAATACAACACATACAAATAAAATATTTAATTAAAAAAAAAAATCAAGAACTGGTTGACGAAGGACCATGCCAACATGATTCCACAAACATGGCGTTGCGATATGGGTTCCAGAATATATGGTCAAAATCACCAGATCCAGGTTTGGTAAGGGTAGCAGGAAGTAGTGAGCGTTGGAGTGGCAAAGATTATGTGAACAAACAGAAGATGGTGAAAAAAAAAAAAAAATTAGATGTTCGCAAACAAACACAAACACATTAGGTATAAACACTGTAGTTTGGGTCAAACTTACCTAAAAAATCTGGCCACCACATCATCGCATATGGCCCCCCCACATACTGACCTCCGACCAACCTCGGGGGGGCCATCCTCAGGTAAGGCATCCTCTGGCTGCATTGGGACACCACTCCTTATGGCGATGTTGTGAAATATCCCACACAGGACCACAATTTTCGACACCATATCCGGCAAATACATGAGCTCGCCACCAGAGCGGTGGAGGCATCTGAATCGGCCTTTTAAAAGGCCGATACAGCGCTCCACCACTTGCCTGGTGGCTGTAAGTGCGGAATTATACTCACTTTGTGGGCCTGGTGTGGGAGCCAAATAAGGAGTGAGCAGCCAGGACATGCAAGGGTATCCACTGTCTCCTGTGAAAAATAAGAGACAACATCAGGAACACTGTGTATCAAGCTTAACATTGTTATGTACTAAAGGTCTACACTTACCCAGAAGCCACGCATCACCAGCTTGTAGGTTGGTTAATTTCTGCCATATCCCTGATTGCCGGATGACGAAGGAGTCATGTGCACTTCCTGGTAACTTAGCATTCAGGGACAGGATCTGGAGGGAGGCATCACATACCACCATTACATTCAGGGAGTGATAGTGTTTCCTGTTTCTAAATATTGCCTCCAGCCGTGCTGGAGGCTGAAGTGGTATGTGAGTACCATCCACAACCCCTATGATGTGTGGGAAGCCAGCTATTTGGTAAAAATTGGCCTTGGTCACACTAAGGGCACCCATATCCAAAGGTATTTGAATAAAATGATGGAGGTGCTTGAAAAGTGCCTCCATCACTGCCCTCAGGATCCGGGAAAAGGAGGATTGGGAGATGCCCGCCACTATTCCCACCGTTGTTTGAAACGATCCTGAGGCACAGAAATGTAACACCGCCATAAATTGCGTCGGTGGTGGTATTGCTGTTGGACTGTCAATTTGCCGCTCAAGATCACTTTCTATTAATGAGAGAGTGTCTATGATGATTTTGGGAGGTAGACGGTAGCATCTTAAAACCTCATCATCGGGCATTCCAAAAAGGGTGACACGTGTTCGAAATATCTGGGGCCTTGCATGCCTACGATGCCTACGCCTGGGATGAGATTGAGGTTGGTCGGCTTCCGGGAGCATGGCCAGAACAATCCTCCCCAGATCAACCTGAAATTCAAAAATTTCAAAGTAAGGCTTTTGACCCACCCCAAAACTATATTAAAACAACTTAGCTTGATGATACCATCCATTGCTGCTTACATGCCGTGGTATTGTCATGATACGTCCAAACTGAAAAAAAACAACAAAATTACTTAACACATTTCACTCTGTGCATTTTTGTGGATACATTTTGTGCTAGACCAAAGTTCAAATATGCCAAACACCCATTTAGCAAAACCGCAAAGCGACATTTAACACAGTACATCAAAACGGGTCGAAATGTTGGCTCAAAAAGCGAAAGCTAAACCATCAAAAAGTTAGACTGATTATTAAGCTGTTTAAAATGCGCTAATTAGTTCGCTAATACAAGTCACAAGAGTAACTACTAAAAATGTGCTAATTAGTTCGCTAATACAAGTCACAAGAGTAACTACTAAAAATGCGCTAATTAGTTCGCTAATACAAGTCACAAGAGTAACTACTAAAAATGTGCTAATTAGTTCGCTAATACAAGTCACAAGAGTAACTACTAAAAATGCGCTAATTAGTTTGCTAATACAAGATAAAAAATGGACTTACCAAGAGCAAATATCTAAGATGCAAAATCAAAAGGTCTTTGGGGTCGAAAATAAACAAAATCTAAAATAGAATAAATTAGGTATCCAAAAATTACAAAATATACGAAACACAATGAAACAACAATTGAACAAAAGTTAGACTTCACAAAACTTACCAAATCAACAAACGAGGTCCCAAAAATATAAACCAACAAAGATAACGGAAAAAAAACGCAAATCTAACCAACAAACGAATGTCCAACCTCCAACTCCTTTCTACGCAATCAATAAACTCCAGCCAAGATAACCTCCAACAATCCAAAAACGCCACCTCGACTTGAGACACACCAAGCCATAAATAGTGTTTCGTTTCCCGCACAAATTAAGGAGGGATCATAGGAACGCACAATCAATGATGCGGCCGCAAAATAAGGACGCATGTATAAATACGTCACGAAAACACATTCAAATTCTGGTGTATTTCTTGTTTGGACCTCAGACATGGCGACAGACCAGGGAAAAAATGGCCAAGAGTCAGGCGGTAAGTCTTTCATGCATTTTCTATCAACGATTAATTTGAAACATAAGATTAGGCAAGTTGTGATTTTGTGAATTCTGTAAATTTACACAAATAGGTGAGGAGGATGACATGGAAGAGGCTGCTGGGCCCAGTATTCCGGCCAAAGCGGGCAAAAAAAAAAGGCAGCCACATTTCACAAGAAAGGATATGGAGGTTTTGATCCAGAAGTGTGTGGACATCCTGCCACAGGCAGACAGGAATATGAGTCTAAGCCAGAAGTGGAGAATGTGGGAAGAGGTAGCCGTTGCTGTCAATAGAGTGGGTGATTATGTCCGTCTAGCCCGGGATGTCAAACGGCGGTAAGTAAACCCTTGCCCCCCCTAAAAACAAACCCCATTTTAAACCAAAGGATAATGGCTTCCATTTTTCCCCACAGATGGGGCGACTTCAAATATCGCCTAAAGCAAAAACTCGCGGACAGGGCTAGGCATGCAAGGGGGACAGGTGGGGGTCCCACCCCTGTGTCATTGGAGTTGACCGATTTAGAAGAGCTGGCACAGGGGTGTGTGCAGCCTGTGGAGGTGTTTGGCGTGTCCAACATGGATACGGACATGCCAGACTTTGCGGCTCCTCATGTTGGCCCAGGTAAGTATTGTGATGTCACCAACTCTGAAATGCTATTGTGCCAATATGTAGATTCTAATGTGAGTCTTTTCTCATTTTTCCAACAGAGACACAGGCGGATGAGTCTGCTCCAGAGGGAAGCCTTGGCCGCAGAATTTCTGCTGGCTCTGCAGGGGAGGAACCAGTACATCCGGCTGAGGACCCTGCAGAAGCCAGTCCAGGGCGTGCCCCCTCGCAGGCAGTGGGCCTCCTCACAGAACTCAATTTCAAATCGGATTTCCATACAGAGATTCTGCAGAGGATGGACGCCAGTCTGATACGGGTGGCTGAGGCCCTGGAGCAAAATGCTGCGGCCAACGTGACCATTGGTCAGGCCCTGGCGGAAAATACCAGGGCCAACATCCGCATCGCCGATGCCCTGGAGCAGATCGTTCGCCAGCACATGGTGGAGCCGACCTCCCTTCCTGCCGGAACATCAGGATCCTCCACCTCTGGCACAACATCAGCCAATCCTCCAAATGTGCCTAGCCCTGTGCCTAGTCCAGAGGCCACAACATCTGCCTCTGGACAGGCCAGCCCGATGGCATCCCGGACCCGGTCTGGCGCCCACCCTCCCCCATCCAAACGGGCGAAAAAACGGTGACAGCAATGGCGACTTTTCCCACACTCCTTCTGTGCTTGGCTCATATTCCTTTCTGGTCAAAACTTCCCTCTCCTTTCTTGTGAAATGTTTTTAAGTTATTTTTGTACGTTTATGTTATCAGTTATTGATTATTTTTTTATGAAAAAAAGTATCTTTGGCAGAAAAAAAAAATATTATGCCAATTGGTTTGTGTTTAAACAATAAATTTATGAAAAAAATCTGACATTGTATTGTGACATTATTGTACAAATGGGTTACATTTAATCCTGGCCCTAAAGGCAAAAAAGGACACCAAAAACCATTTCATTTGTATAAAAAAAAGGCCTCTTGAAGGAACGTTTAAAAAATCACATAACGATGCAAATTGCACATTAAAAAAAAAAAGGGGAGCTAATTAAAACATGATGACATTATTGTCACAATAGGCCATAAACAACAAATTGAGGCCAAAAAAAACCCAAAAAAATGTACGCCAATTGATTGTGTAATCCTGACATTAGCAGGTATGATTTCCACCTGCGTACGGTTTTGTGCTATCCCAATAAACTGCTTTCCAAACACATACCAAGCCGGTTTTCAATACAACACTAATTGCTTTTGTGACCACCCGCGATTAATCGCTGCAACATCGTGGAGTCCCGGGACGGAGGAGAAGGCCATCGCCAATGTGGTCGAGTAATCCAGACCCTAAACTGTGCGAGCATTTTGAAGGGAAAGAGGATGTTCCAGTGACGTATGTGACGGTCCGAACACATTTGACGTTCGCATCTGCTAATGTATGTACGCCCCAAAAACGCCTCGCCACGCCTGCGTTTTTCCATCTCCACCCCCGTCAACACCCAAAAACGCCCTGTTCTGTCAATCACATTTGACATGTCACTTCCTGTACGCTATTTTAGGAACGAGAGAAAAAAAGCTCGCAATCTGCCGTACGCACATGCGCAGTGTAACACCGACGCATGCGTGGTTAGTCAACATCGGAACGCAACGAGCGTACTGCTGTTTGCGAGTGGCTCTGAATGAGGGCCAGAGTGTCCAGCAACGAGTGTCAATAAAGCAAAATCAATCAAACTGCATAACTTTGTCAGTTTGCAACATTTACACAGAAGCTGCATCCATGATGAGTTTCATAAAAGTGCAGAGAATTACACTACATGGAAATTTACAATGGAAATGCATGTAAAGTGTGAAAGATTGTGGAAAGTTACAATCGATCCAGGTGACAGTCCAAGCCCAGATTATATAGAAAAAGTGATGGGAACAATAAACTTAAGTGATGAACAACACATGTATTCTATCATACATTGGAAAATGTCAGCTAACGACACGTGGACAGCACTGCAGGCAGTATATGAGGATGGAGATCTGATGAGTAGACTTGATCTGAGGTGTATATTATATAATACCAAGTTGATTGAATGCACAAGTATGAGTGACTACATTGACAAAATCATGTCCATATCCCAGCAGTTAACATCTGTAGGAGTCCAAGTAGAGGAATTAATGCCTGAATTTGACTTTCTGTTGGTAGACTTGGAAGCTAACACAGCCAAGCTAACTACAGATATTGGCCCTCATTCAGAGCCGTACGCTCTGAGCAGAGCGCACGCTCTGAATGAGGGCCGGGCTCCATTTTCATGGAGCGTCCTCCTGGACGCTCGTATAGCTGTGGGTCACCACCCACAGGCTATACGAGCGTGCTTTGTGATGGCCGCGATGGTCGAGACCATCGCGACCATCGAAATTGCGAGCCGGAGCCTGCGGTTGAGGTTTTCAACCGCAAGCTCCGGAGTGATTTTGGCTCTATCAGAGCCAAAATCACTCCCACTGACATCACTAGTGATGTCAGTGGGCCGGCTTCTGATGGGAGGCGTTCCCGTGGGAACGCCCCCGTCAGGGAGGCACGCCCCCGGCACGCCCACCAAAGGGGGCGTGCTGTCAATCAACATTGACAGCACGCCCCCTTTGATCGGACACAACGAGCGAAGGACTTTCCTTCGCTCGTCGCATCTGGCGCATGCGCACGACGGAGCTCCCTCCGTCGTGCGCATGCTCAGTGCATAACATCGACCCACTTGCGAGCGGACAGCCGCTCGCGAGTGGGTCTGAATCAGGCCCATTGTCAGGATAAAAGTTCTATAGTTCCAAGAACATGTGCGAGTTGAGTTAAATGCTGAGAATATTGCATAACACACCAACGTGAAAAGCCCAGAAAAAACAAATGTGGTGTATGTCATAAGATAGGACACAATTTAAATTGAAAATATGAGTGCTATGCAAGTAAGAAGTACAATAGCAAAGATGAATCAGCATTGAGTGTCACAAAGAGCCACAGAAAAGATTGTTGGTATATTGACTCAGGTGCTACTAGTCATTTCAGCTGTAATGAGGAGTGATTCAAAACATTAAACATGTGTGATCCTATAACAATTAAAGGAATTAGAATTGAAGTGCTTACAGCTACAGTACAAACGATAGGACTGTCACTACCCACTAGTGTGCAAAAGGAAAATGCATTGTGCGTAATAAAAGATGGACTGTAATAGTAACAGCTACCCGGTGATGTCAACTATATGTCCTAGACACACAACAGTGTTATGCAATGATGATCTTTGACTAACAGACTATGGAACTTTGGCACAGAAGGTTAGGTCATCTTGGTTATGACAATTTCCAGAAACTACTAAATGGGATGGTTACAGGAATATCTGTGACTGATACAGAAAGTCCCACGTGTGAATGCTTTAAAAAAGGAAAACAAAGCCATTGTCCATTTCCAGAATCAGCAAGCAGAGCAGAGGCACCCTTGTGTGTTGTCCAGTGGACATTAAATTGCTAAGTGGATACAGATACAGGGGGTCATTCAGACCCGGTCGTTATCGCCGATGCGCTCGGATCGGGTCGATGGCCCCCCACAGAGCATGCGCACGACGGCGCTGGCGCCGTCGTGCGCATGCGTGAGACCC
The DNA here is from genome assembly GCA_031769625.1 of Taudactylus pleione. Lineage (NCBI taxonomy): Eukaryota > Metazoa > Chordata > Amphibia > Anura > Myobatrachidae > Taudactylus > Taudactylus pleione. The sequence goes on along the minus strand of JAUIMM010000020.1, from coordinate 19,144,671 downwards.
GCTACGACCGACAGCGGGTCTCGATCCAAAGGGGGCAAGCTGTCGATGTTGATTGACAGCTTGCCCCGTTTGGAAGGTGGGCCGTGGGGGTGGCAGCCCAAACGGGGGCGTTCCCATGGGAACGCCTACCGTTTGGGTGGCGGCTCCACTGACATCACTAGTGATGTCATCACTAGTGATGTCAGTGGAGAGCTTCCGGCTCAGACAGAGCCGAAAGCTCTCCGGGGCTTACGACAAGGGAGACCCTACCCTAGGGTCTCGTCGTAAGCCCAGATGGTCGCGATGGTCTTGACCATCGCGACCATCACCTTAGGTGGTCATAAGGCTGTGGGTGTTAACCCACAGCCTTACCACTGCAAAGGAGGACGTCTTTAAAATTCAAGACGTCCTCCCCCCATTCAGACCGACCGCACGCTTTGTGCGACCGGCTCTGAATGAGGTCCACAGTGCTTTAAAACATTAATCAATGATTTCACAAGAATTACACATTTATATAATCAAAGAGTGAAGTGATTAACAAAATTTCAGACTACAAGAGATTAGTAGAAACTCAAACCAGTCACAGACTGAAAGTCTTGAGGTCTGACAATGGAGGAGAATATGTATGTACCATGTATGTGTAACACTCTAGTGTGGTGGATGCTGGCTTGGGCGTACCTGTTATCTTCTGAGCTTTACACACTCCCAGCAGAGAGGCAGGTGGTCCCCAATCCCAACACAATAATAAAAATGATGACTATTTTATTAAGCTGGATCTCTTTGCAAAATCAAGAACCTTCAGCGTATAGTTAGTATCAATAATTTACTCATTATAGCACAATTTCATATACTTACCATTTCATATAAATATGCAACACTTCAAATAATATAAATACTTTAGCTAAGAACAGATATACATATTTAACAAGAATTCATAAAATCTATATATACTATGCCCCACAGTCTAATTCCTGTGAATCTTCACTGGCCAGTCTTAAGCAATGCACTAATCACTCCTTTAAATACTGTTGCAGTTTCTGAATAAATATGTGGATGACTATTTTAATGGTAGCAAATCCTTCTCTCTAGCTGAAGATTTTTGAACTAGAAAAAGTTACTGTAATTTCCTTTTGTACTACACTGAGGTTTACTCCCTGGAGAGGATGGTTCATCAAAAAGCCTTGCTGATGCTAAGAAGACTGGCCTAGACTCAGGGGCATATCTATAATGGGTGCAGGGTGTGTGGTGTACATGGGCCCCCGGATTCAGGGAGGCCCGCACCGCACACCCTGCACCCATATTATCTAAAACTTACCTCTCCAAGGCCCCGTGTCAGGTCTCATAGTGCTGCTCAAAATTATGGAAAATGGCTGCCATGGCACACATTCTAGTGCTCAGATTCTACTGATTCTGCGGTGGCCGACCAGCTACGTCAGTCGGCTGCCGGCCGCCGGGGTGAGAGGAGGGGGCCCATGATGGGGGATGCACATGGGCCCCCTCCTCTGTAAAGATGCCCCTGTCTAGATTACTGTACCACTGAAGTGGTATCTTACTTGATCTCTCTCACTACAGCAGAGTGTCTCTGTGATTTCTAACTTTATGTACTGAGTTGCTTCTAACTACTGTACTTGTTCTGCCTTTATTAGCAGGTTTTAACAGTAATAAAGTCCTGGATGTACCTGAGCATTCCCACACCTCCTTTAATACCTTCCACTACAGGCTAAAGTCTCTGAGAAGGGATCTTGGTAATCTTCACCTTCCCCTGGTGTTTCCTACTGCACTAACTCTCAGTACCTGTCCACTGCTCCACCTCAGGGACTGTCAGCAGCCGGGTCTCTGCACTGCTCACCACTGGATACCAGCCTCCATGGACTGCTCTGCCTGCCACAAGGAGCTCACTGACGCACATTAACACCGCTGCTGTTGCTACTGTGGTTCAGTCTAGCTGCCTCCCAAATCCATCTCTCCAGGATAACCATGCCTCAGACCTACCTTCTTAGACTGAGAGGCATGGAGGGAGGCCAGCGCTTGTCTCTCAGCTCCACCTCCAAGTCCAGGTCACTAGGCTGTCGGAGCCTATCACACTGCTCTGCAGTATATGTACTGGACATGTCACCATTGATCCTCCTTACAGTGCCGCCGGTTCACACTGTCTGCTCTAAGCCACCCTGTCATTCAGCTCTTTCGGTGCACAGCTCCAGTCACCACAGAAATCACCTTAGGATAACTCTGTACTCTCTTAACTGACTTCCAACTTACTTCCAACGGAGGGATAGCTCTCTTTTATTCCCTCCTGCTGAGTGCCTGGATGTTCCCAGCTAGAGTTGCGTGTCTGAACTAACTGTGGAGCACAGGGATGTCCAGCACTCTCATCCGTGTGCCCACTCTCGCAGATATGTCAGCCCCATTTCTCATCACTGTCACGAATGAATGGGGGGCACAGTTAGGGGGCATTACATATACACTATGTAAGTGAATGTGCAAATCATACATTAGTGGAGAGAGCCAGATGTATGCTAAAAGATGCAGTACTAAACAAGCGTTTTTGGGTGGAAGCAGTGTCTACAGTAGTTTATTTGAAGAATCATGCTCCCCCTTTTGTCTTAAAAGACAAGACACCAATAGAAGTATGGTCTGGAAGAAAACAAAGTGTCAAACATCTCTGAGATGTTTTGAGGGTATCTGGTTAACTTGTTAACATTCAGTAGGTCGACAGTCAGAATGTCAAAATCAGAGTGTCAACAGGTTCTGAATGTTGACATGGTCATTAGGTCAACAATCAATATGTATACATGCATTTAGGATGAAATGGTTAAAATGATCAGCACGGTCAGGATGTCTACATTTTACATGTCGACACTAAAATATTAACTTTTTTATTGATTTTGAAATGTTGATCTGTTTTTGCTTCTCTAAACCTAAATTTTTACATGTTGTTGCAGTAATCTGAAAGTGAAAATTGTTTGTGCTACATGGAGAACTTTGCAGTGAGTGGGGGTGTTGAAATATGGAGTATGCTACTGTGCAGCCTCCATGTTGTTCCTTTACGGAAGTATCTTTCCCATTACCAAGGTGGCCACCATTTGGTTTTCACCGCATGCTATCTTGTTAGTGTGTAACAGAGCCACAGTGGAACACAGATATGTTCCTTATAGCTCCAAAGAGACCCTGCTGTTTAAGCCTTTAAAAAGCTTCATAAGAGCACAAACACTGTTTATCCATGCACATCTACTCACATGCATGGCTGGTGATCTGTATACTTCGCTCCATACAGGAGTCTGTATATAACTGTGAATACAGCTGTACAAACATACCATTATACCAGAGCTTTTCAAACTCGGTCCTCAGGATCCCACACAGTTCATGATTTCCAGGTCACCCAGAAGGAGCACAGGTGTATTCATTATTCACTGACACATTTTAAAAGTTCCACTGGTTGAGCTAATTATTTCCCTTATGATTCTGTGAGGAAACCTGGAAAACATGCACCATTTGGTGTCCTGAGTACCGAATTTGAGAACCTGTGAACTATACAATAAACCAAAGTCCTGGTTAAGTCCTGAGTTGTTTATTGCAATCAGTGGAACAGTTGGTGTATACTATTTATTCCACTAATGACCTAGTCCATCACAAATTTCGAATCTGTAATGCTGGCAGGTAGGTATGTTAAAGTCAGGTCCGGCACTTCCACTAGGCAGCTTTAGGCAGCTGCCTAAGGCCGCCGGGCCCTCATGGGTGGCCTGCTGAGGCAGCCTTCTGGAGGGGGCATAGTCTTGATTCTTCCGGAAGCCACTCAAAGGCACACGACTAAGGCTGCTTACCCCAGTGCCAGGCACCCATCTACACCTGCCCCCCAGACAAGGCAAAAAAAAACAACAACTCATACAGCTAGACAGACCTGCGAGAGCCACAGGAAGCAAGCCGCAGCACCTTAGTCCGGCTCCGGTGACGTCACTGTCACCGGCCGGCCCACTCTGCACCGCCGTCTCTACTCTCCAGTTACAGTCTGCAGCTGCCTAATATGGTAGTGGACAGATTCCCTTCCCATCTGCCTGCTATACCCTCTGGCTGCTGGGACTTGCGCGGCTGCGCCCCTCCTCTCATCGTGTGCTGACCCCTGAGCCACCGGGAACACAGATTTTCCAACCTGACGGCCTCTCTCTTCTCTGGGGGTCTCTCCACGCAGTCTATGTGAAACAGGCGCTTCCTTGAGGACATTATTCAGAGGTAAGTAGGCTGGGGGAATATGTATATGTGTGTATATAAAAAACAAAAGAGTGGAGAAAAAGCGCCTCCTAGTGCAATATTATTAGGTATATATGTAACCATCACCAGATATGGTCACCCTCTGTGTGAGTGGGGGTGTACCTTATAAAGTGGAATACACCACTTTTATATCCGCATGAACAACCAAGAGAGACCTCAGGTTCTAATTCCTGGACACGATTTGAAGCACACTTCATACATCATCAAACATGATACACCATAGACTTTGTGGATGCCATCTTGTCCGATAATCACAGGCTGCTGGGGAACCTGAGTCCTGGATAACTTATATGTGTGTATATATATATGTATATATATATATATATGTGTGTGTGTATATATATATATATATATATATATATATATGTGTGTGTGTGTATATGCATGTATATTTATATATGTGCATGTGTATATATATATATATATATATATATATATATTTCATTATTTATGAGTGTTCTATCTATATCTCTCAATGGATCTAACACGGAGGGTGGACAGTAATACAGTAGTGAGAATTTATGTTACTGCTGCAGCCAATTGGTTGCCTACTGACTCAGGGCCTGATTCAGACCCGCTCGCAAGCGCATTGCGCTCGTAAGCGGGTCGATGGTGGCCCAGTGCACATGTGCGGCATGTGCACTGCGCGTGCGCAAGTCCCAGAGCGAGTACAAAAAGCGCTCGCTCCAGGACTCACTACAAAAGGGGAGGCTGTCGATGTTGATTGAGAGCTCGCTCCATTTTGTAGGCGTGGCGGGGGGTGGCTTCACAAACGGAGGTGTTCCCATGTGAACGCCTGCCGTTTGTGGGCGGCCCCACTGACATCACCAGTGATGTCAGTGAGAGAGCTTCTGGCTCTGTTTGAGCCAGAAGCTCTCTGGGGCATGCGGCCACGAGACACTACCACAAGGGTCTCGTCGCAAGCCCGATGGTCGCGATGGTCTTGACCATCGCAACTAAAAAAACCTGCGCCCGCCCTGATTCAGAGCCAGCGCTCGCTTTTTGAGAGCGTCTCTGAATCAGGCCCTCAGTCCCTGAGTGATGACTGTCACTCCCCCAGTCACCGCCCAGGAATGCCTATCGGAGTTGCATGGATCACCATGCAATTCTAATCTGTGTTCCCTGGTTTCACTTTCACCTGAGGGGCTAAAATGTATGGGGGAAGGGGGAGGAGGGGGGCAGTAGGCAGAAGTTTTGCCTAAGTTGCCCGGAAACCTTGCACTGGCCCTGGTTACAGTGTGCAATTATTTACTCTGCATAATGGTCCTTGCTTAATGATTAGGTCTACCAACACAAATTACTATAGAGAAACAGATTGGAAATGGCATAAAAGGAGGGGAAAATATCTAAAAACAGCCAATAATAATTATGCTACAAGGGAGAAAAAATGCCATTACAGCTAGCAAAATGTGCAGCATCTGTCTGAAGGACTGGAGTACATAGAAAAATGAAATATTTCAATTAGCACCCTGCTATTAACAGAATCACCTTGAGCTGTAGTCACACTAATAGGGTTCTGTATAGTATTTAGATATTGTAGATGCTGTAGATAAGTAGATAGATAATATATACAATATTGTAATTGGCTTGAAGTTTCAATACCCTTTAACCACTTAACTGACAATTTTTTTTCCCACAAAATTGGTCAGAAATTATAGTTTTATTTTCATTTTACAAAGTTTAAAATGGATTTTTAATAACATATTTAAATATGTAATAAACCTAGGGGGGATTTTGCACACATACATCCCCCCTGTGTCCATAGGGGCAGAGCGCAGTGGGACGTGTGTCAGTGGGAATGAAGATCAGTGCACGGGAGGAACTAAGGCCCTGATTCAGAGACGGATGCTCTGAAAGAGCGCTCGCTCTGAATCAGGGCATTTGGGTTTTTTTGGGAGCGGCCTCCTGGCCACTTGCATAGCTGTGGTTGAGCACCCACAGCTATAGCGAGCGGCCAGGTTGATGGTCAAGACCATCGCGACCATTGGGGCTTGCGATGAGACCCTTATGGTAGGGTCTTGTCTGCCGCAAGCCCCAGAGAGCTTTCGGCTCTAATAGAGCCGGAAGCTCTCCCACTAACATCACTGGTGATGTCAGTGGGGCCGCCCACAAACGGCAAGCGTTCGCTTGGGAACGCCTCCGTTTGAGAAGCCACCCCCTGGCCATGCCTACCAAACGGGGCAAGCTGTCAATCACCATCGACAGCTCGCCCCCGTTGGTGCGAGACCCGGAGTGACGGAGCACCCGTTGCTAGCCGGGTCTCGCGCATGAGCAGGACGGAGCCGGCTCCGTCGTGCGCATGCCCAGTGGGCAAACATCGACCCGGTTGCGAGCGCTCAGAGTCAGGCCCTAAGTTCTCCTTCTTGTACTTTGGTCCCCAACACATGGGCTCCAGATTTGCTATTCGCAAAGCATTCTGGGATGCGATTCCAGCAGTGATGTTGGCAGTCACAGACCATAGCATCACTGCCAGGGGTCATGGGAGTCAGAGGTGTACAAAACCGATCTCCTCTGCAAAAGCCAGGAGACTCAATGGCGTGGTCTCATGCGATGCAACCTTGTCAAATGAAACACTTATGGCTCCAGTCTATCACATGTGACCACGCAAGTTAAGTGGTTAAGAAAAAGTAGCAACACTATCCCCATCGTTCTCTGTCAGGCACAAACTACCATTAAAAAAAAATGCTAGAAAGCCAAATGCCCCCTATTCCTTCTTTACAGAATCCAGGATTTTACTTTTTTTTTGCAGCAATTACAAAGTAAATAGTACATGCTGGGCTGAAGTTATGCAACTTCCTTTGTTGAAATGATAACAGTATGATATTATGAAAGTACTACTGTATGTAGCTACTAGACTGAGCTTGTCTGAGACAGATCATTTATCAGAGAGCTAACTTATTCGTACAGATTCTGTGCTGAAAAAAACAGCGATTTATTGCTCATAGCACTTAATATTCTCCTTGTTCTTGAGCAATTTTGCCTGTTTGTCGTGTATCAACAGCTGAAAACTTCCTGCTCAACATGCTTACCAAACAAGTATAGAAAAAATACACCAATCACATTTGTTCCGTACATTTCTCAAGATTACAAATGAGAATGCTGTTGGTGTGTGTCGTTATGATAATTGCATACCATTTAAGGGATATTATAACACAAATAATCTGCAAACAAAGCCCAGCATGTTAGTACATGCTATTGTGCAACATGGCAAATATAATCTATTTATAGATGGTTGGGGTGATTATTTGTTGTATGTAATGTCATCTTGGATACTATTGTATCAGGCATCACAAGCAATAACCCCACTGACAGAAATCCTTTCTCATTTTAAAGCATGTATACCCGTGCACATATTAACACATTAAATCATACTAAAGCAGGATGATGAAAGACCATGCTGCTGTAGTTTTTGCTCTTGTGACCACAGTTGTCAACATCACTCAAACCCCCTCCCCCTGTAGCATGCAGACAAGACAATATGGGCATCCAATTACACAATACGAAATGTCAAATCTTACATGATATAGGCCCAGGTGTAATAGCCTGCGGGTTGCAGGCATCGCCATGAATTTTGCAATTTAGCCACTTGATTTAAAGTAGCAATAATTTAAAAGGCAAAGCCCGATTGTCTTTAAAATTATTCAGCTTTAAAGCTAGCAGCTAAGTCGACTAAATCATGGGGGTGTCTTCAACTCGCAAGCTATTACATTTGGCCCAAGGTGTTAGTAGGTAATAGCAGGAAAAATTGTTTACGTTTTCAAAAGATTTATTTAATATTAATAAGACTCAACTGAGAAATATCAATAGTGAGGATGAGGGCAGGATTCCCGTTTGGCAGGCCTGGCGTAATATCCATGACAAACTAAATTAAAAATGTTTTGGAGGAGAAGGAGTGATTGCAGACATTGCAAATTACATACAGTACTAATTTGGTTGAACCAAAAGCCTTTGGTTTTTAAATTTTTTGCATTGGTGGACATATTGGACCCGATTCTGATATGTACATAAACCCGATGGTTTACATACTGTACAAACCCAATGTTTGGGGGTCTTTTGCATGTGCAGTACCTGTTCTGCGTAATCACTCGCAGGTCCCCTTAGCTGCAGCATGACTTGACATGCTGCGGCATTTTGGGGCAGAGCGATGGTGGTGATCAGGACCATTGTACAAAACAGGGGTGTGTCATCCCCCTTTTGTAGGCAGGCTTGGACTGGGCTGCCGGGGATTCGGGGGATTCCCCGGTGGGCCCCAGTGATTTATAGCCACTCCCTTCTGCTGCGGGAGGGCGGGGCCTAGCCCATGTCACCGGCACCCTAGGGCATGTCACCGGCGCCGTGGTACAAACTGCAGCTTCTTGCCGGGCAGTCAATTTAGTTGACTGACCCGCCGGCTGCAGGAAGAGGGAAGCGTGCTCTGGCTTCAGGTGACATCATGGAGAGGAGTCATCACAGTGCAGACGTTCCCCTTTTGCCAGGCTGTCAGACAGGCTCCTTGGTTACTGGGCCGGCTGACGGCTGGGAGGTGTACGGCGGCAGGAGCCGGGAGGTGAGCTCTGGCTTATATTCATGTTGTGGCAATCTGTATGTTTTATAAAAGCAGCAGCTGCCTACTGATACCTGTGGTAATATCACATGCAGCCAGTGGGGGGAGGAGCCCAGGCTGCACAGATACAGAGCAGAGGAACCAGGTCCATTCATCACTGAGAGACATATCTTCCCTCTGGGTAGGTAAGTGCATGTGGTGGTGTTTTTCTGGGGGTTTTGTAGTTTAATATTATCTATGGTGGGGGTGGTGTATAAATGTATGTGTGTGGGGTGTATTAATATTGTGTGTGTGTGTGAAGGGTGTATTCATATTATCTGTGGGCCACTGATGCTCTCTGTATTGTATCACGTGCACTGTGACACTCTATTATATAGTGAGCACTGCGACACTCTGCATTATTTGGTGGGCATTGTGGCACTCTCTGTATTATATGGTGGGCACTGTGGCACTATCTGCATTATATGGTGGGCACTGCGGTACTCTCTGCATTATATGGTGGGCACTGCCGCAGTCTGCATTATATAGTGAGCACTGCGGCACTCTCTGCATTATATGGTGGGCACTGTGGCACTTTCTGCATTATATGGTGGGCACTGCGGCACTTTCTGCATTATATGGTGGGCACTGCGGCACTCTGCATTATATGGTGGGCACTGCAGCACTTTGTGCATTATATGGTGGGCACTGCGGCACTCTCTGCATTATATGGTGGGCACTGCTGCACTTTCTGCATTATATGGTGGGCACTGCGGCACTTTCTGCATTATATGGTGGGCACTGCGGCACTTTCTGCATTATATGGTAGGCACTGTGTCACTTTCTGCATTATATGGTGGGCACTGCGGCACTCTGTGTATAATATGGCGATCACTGCAACACTATTTTATGGTGGTGGGCACTGCGACACTCTACATTTTTTAGTTGCCACTGCGATACTCTCTGCATTATATGGAGGGCACTGTGGCACTCTCTGCATTATATAGTGATCAATGTGATGCTCTGAATTTTATAGTGAGCAATGCAACACTCTGCATTATATGCTGGGAGGGTTAGGTTTAGGGTGCTGGGAGGGAGAGGTTAGGTTTAGACACTAGGGAGGGTTAGGGTACAGCAGTGGTTCTCAAACTCGGTCCTCAGGACCACACACAAGTCACGTTTTCCAGGTCACCCAGCAGGTGCATAGGTGTATTCATTACTCACTGACACATTTTATAGGATCCACAGGTGGAGGTAATTATTTCACTTGTGATTCTGTGAGGAGACCTGGAAAACAGGCACTATTTGGGGTCCTGAGGACAGAGTTTGAGAACCGGTGGGGTAGAGAGAGGGGGAGGGTTAGGATACCGACTGAAAGGGCGGGATTCTAACCACCGGGATACTGAGCGCTGGTATCCCATACCCAATCCATTTTTCCCTCACCGTACATACATTTCAGACTTTAAAATGCTGATAGCTGTATCCAAGCTAGCTCAGTGTGAGAGCTGCAGCTCCTAATTCCTGCCTTCTGGAGACTGAACATAACAATTATTACTTACCTGGTTTAAAACTATAAGTATAATAACAGATTTAGCATTATTGTTGTTATTTTTTTATTTTTAATTTGGTTCTGGACCTGTGCAGGTTTTTTTATTTTACTTAATGCTCCTCTGCTAGCTAGCCACACCCCCAGCTGGCCATACCCCTTCAGCTTTGTGCTGCCTCACTTCAGTGGGCCCCTACCATTGCATTTCCCATGTGGGCCCTTCATGTCCCAGTCCGACACTGTTTGTAGGTGTGCCAAGCCCAGGGTCTGTGTAGTTGAATATAGACTTCCTGTAACTGGCATAGGGGTTTTGATGGCCAGGCTGAGCATGCTTCAGCTATGGACACTGTACTTGGATCGCAGATGCATGCAGAAGGCGTCTATTTCCTACAGACACAGGGCCTGATTCAGAGCCCTGTTGCAAACAGCTTATGCGAGCGGCCAGGTGATGGTCGCGATGGTCAAGACCATTGCGGCCATCGGGCTTGCAACGAGACCCTTACAGTAGGTCTTGTGGCCGCAAGCCCCAGTGGACTTCCTGCTCTAACAGGGCTCGCACGTGCGCACTGCCTACCAATCGACCCACTTGCGAGCGCATAGCACTTGCGAGCAGGTCTGAATCAGGCCCACAGTCTGCTGCATTGCATTAGTTGGAAAGTACTGCACAGTGTACTGCGCAGTCACTTCCCTGTGGCTGTGCAATATCTTCCACATCGAATTATTATCATCACTAGCTTGTCCATGTGTACCCTTTATTTAAGCCAGTGGGCAAGGATGGTAGCCAAAATTATCAGCATAATAAACCAGCACAGACCATTGAAATGAACACTTTAATCATGTGGGAGCCTTGATGTAAACTATTAATGTGATTGCAACTGTGATGACGGCATAAGAACGGGTTGGGTAAGGGAACACGGTGGTCAGGATGCTGATGGTCAGACTACTGACAGCTGCATCCCGACAATCAGAATCCTGACAGATTTTTGTAACTATTACAGCTCTAACCCTCCCCCTAACCCAAAATCACCTTTCCTGCAGCCTAACCCTAACCCCCCCACAGCCTAACCCTAACCCTCCCCTTCTGCAGGATAACCCTAACCCTCACCTTCTGCAGCCTAACCCTAACACTTCCCCTAGTGTCTAACCATAACCCCTAACACTAATACTCACGTCAGGATGTCAGCGGTCGGGATTCCGGCGCCGGGATTCTGACCACCAGCATCCTGACCATCAGGACAGGGGCAGTTTATAAAAGGAGGGGGCCCATGTGCAGCCTCCTTCCTCTCCGGCAGCGCAGTAGACTCTGGCTTTGTGCCAGAGTGTACTTCTCATGTGGATGTCTCCAGGAACATGGCGCTCATGCCTTATTTCCGGTGACATCACTACTGCACATGCACAAATCATAGGGAAAATGGTGAGGCAGTCATTTTCCCGGTGATTAAAGGCAGCATAACTGGCCGATAAGGGACTCTAGTGAGGTAAGTATAATATTATATGGGTGTGAGGTGTGTGGTGTGAGCCCCCCAGCACCCAGGGGCCCATGTGCACTGCACACCCTGCACTCATTGTAGATACGCCCATGCGTCAGGATGCTGACTACATCACATATGAAAGGCATAGGTCCATTATGTGAGGAGGAGAAATTGGGCAAACAGAAAACTAAAATCTGAAAATAAAACTCATCACACTGAGGTTTCAAAAAGATAAATACTTAAACTTAATCATTACTAGTAGGAATTCATGAATTCAGGAACTGTTGCATCTATTAGCTATAAAATGTATTTCTTTTCCAAATTAAGGGGTCTATTTACTAAGCCTTGGATGGAGATAAAGTGAACTAAGAAAAAGTACCAGCCAATCAGCTCCTAACTGCCATGTCACAGGCTGTGTTTGAAAAATAGATTGTTTAAGGGATTTTTTTCACAGCGCTACAGTGGTGAGGGAGAGCAGCTCTGCATTCGATTCCTCGGTCTACCCGAGACCTTGTGAAAACAGTGGAGAAAATATTGTGGAAGAAATCTCGCTCAAGCGCTACACTCAGGGTTGGGGGAACAGACTGGTTTCTGGGGAAAATAGCAAAGACACTCCCAATACAAAAATATACTAAACTACTGCCAATAAGAATGGATATGTGGATATCTATAGAATAGATGATGTGAAATTTATGTTGATATGTCTGGTAGCTAAGACATAATAGGTCAAACGTACTGTAAAGCATACACTATTTAATGACACAAAAACATATATACAAATATAAAAACATCAATACACACAATTATATAATACAGCACGATGGCTGAATTGCCGTGTGGCTGTTTAACCGGATAGTTGAAAGTCATGGGCATCGATGTTTATATCAATTTCCTCAAAACTGCATGTTCATTATTCTCAACAGTTCCTGGTCAAACAGTTATAATCCTCCTATCCGCCAATGCATTTCGGAACTCCTGGTGCCTTTATCAAGGCATGGAGGTATGGGTGACAGAGCCCTCTTTAAATAATCCACTTTGTAGTCACTTCCTGTTCCGGTAACGCGTGGACCAGAAGTTGCGGTACCTGGGGAAAAAATTCCCCTTCAGAGATCCCTGTGGTTCCTGTGTGTTCCTTCAAATATGGTGTGTTTGCAGATCTGTTTAAACTGTTCAATCCATAGCTGCGGGGGATCCTCAATGATCAAATATATGTATCATGGCTCGATTAAGCCGGACCGGAAGTGGATATATGCCGGACCGGAAATGACATCATTGGGTGTCCTGGGAACATAATATTCCAATGTATGGTTCCTCATTAGATTCAGTTCCACTGGATTTTCTTAGAGGACTTTCTTTGATGAGTCCCTGGTATCTAAAAAACTATTTTAAAGGGAAAAGAGGGACAATCTAATGAGTAGCATTTGTTGGATTATATTAAATACGGTGAATGTAATCTTTAAAAGTTCCATGTGTTAAAAATCCCATATATATATATATATATATATATATATATATATATATACACAGTCAGGTGCATAAATATTGGGACATTGACAGAATTTTCATATTTTGGCCTCTATTCACCACCACAATGGCTTTGAAATGAAACAAACAAGATGTGCTTTAACTGCAGACTTTCAGATTTCATTTGAGGGTAATTACATCCAAATCAGGAGAACGGTGTAGGAATTACAACGGTTTCTATATGTGCCTCCCACTTTTTAAGGGGCCAAAAGTAATGGGACTATCAACTCAAAAGTTATTTCATGGACAGGTGAGGGCTATTCCCTCATTATTTCATTATCAATTAAGAAGGTAAAAGGTCTGGAGTTGATTCTAGTTGTGACATTTGCATTTGGAATCAGTCGCTGTCGACTCTCAATATGAGATCCAAAGAGCTGTCACTATCAGTGAAGCAAGCCATCATTAGGCTGAAAAATCAAAACAAACCCATCAGAGAGATAGCAAAAACATTAGGTGTTGCCAAATCAACTGTTTGGAACATTCTTAAAAAGAAAAAACGCATCGGAGAGCTCAGCAACACCAAAAGACCCGGAAGACCACGGAAAACAACTGTGGTGGATGACAGAAGAATTATTTCCCTGGTGAAGAAAAACCCCTTCACAACAGTTGGCCAAATCAAGAACACTCTCCAGGAGGTAGGTGTATATGTGTCAAAGTCAACAATCAAGAGAAGACTTCAAAAGAGTGAATATAGAGGGTTCACCACAAGATGTAAATGATTGGTGAGCCACAAAAATAGGAAGACCAGACTAGAGTTTGCCAAACATCTAAAAAGCCATTACAGTTCTGGAACAACATCCTATGGACAGATGAGACAAAGATCAACTTTTACCAGAGTGATGGGAAGAGAAGAGTATGGAGAAATGGAAGCATACTGCAAAAGCAACCAATGAGTTTTTTAAGGCTAAAAAGTGGAATGTTATGCAATGGACAAGTCAATCCCCTGACCTAAATCCGATTGAGCATGCATTTCACTTGATGAAGACAAAACTGAAGGGAAAATGCCCCAAGAACAAGCAGGAACTGAAGACATTTGCAGTAGAGGCCTGGCAGAGCATCACCAGGGATGAAACCCAGCGTCTGGTGATGTCTATGCATTCCAGACTTCAGGCTGTAATTGCCTGCAAAGGATTTGCAACAAAGTATTCATAAGTGAAAGTTAGATTTAGGATTGTTTAGTTTGTCCAATTACTTTTGGCCCCTTAAAAAGTGGGGGCACATATAGAAACCGTTCTTTCTTTTTAAGAATGTTCCAAACAGTTGATTTGGCCACACCTAATGTTTTTGCTATCTCTCTGATGGGTTTGTTTTGATTTTTCAGCCTAATGATGGCTTGCTTCACTGATAGTGACAGCTCTTTGGATCTCATATTGAGAGTCGACAGCAACTGATTCCAAATGCAAATGTCACAACTAGAATCAACTCCAGACCTTTTACCTTCTTAATTGATAATGAAATAATGAGGGAATAGCCCACACCTGTCCATGAAATAACTTTTGAGTTGATAGTCCCATTACTTTTGGCCCCTTAAAAAGTGGGAGGCACATATAGAAACCGTTGTAATTCCTGCACCGTTCACCTGATTTGGATGTAATTACCCTCAAATTAAATCTGAAAGTCTGCAGCTAAAGCACATCTTGCTTGTTTCATTTCAAAGCCATTGTTGTGGTGAATAGAGGCCAAAATATGAAAATTCTGCCAATGTCCCAATATTTATGCACCTGACTGTATATATATATATATATATATATATAAAGCATTAATCATTTTTGTGATCACATTTTCTCATGCACCCCTTTTAATTAGTTATCTAACTTGTGTCAGCTGTTTTCCTAGGTGCTTTGCAACAGGTGTGCTTGGTAACTGTCTCACATTTAAAAGCAAAGTTGCTGTGAGCTTTAAACCTTGATATCATACCCTGAGTTTAACACTAATGTGATTGCTATGTCCATGTTATAATTCTGAGCAATAGAGTAGGGACTTGCAGTAAAGTGGGGTCCCGTGATGATGGGCTGCAAGCTTAAATGCATTGATCAATTCATGAACCAAAACCCCACTGTTTATTATGTTTATTATTATTATTATTATTATCAGTTATTATGGCGAGTGCAGAGCCCCTGTAATTTATATATATATATATATATATATATATATAAAAAAAATATCATACAAACTCGGCACTCACATGCTTTTCAAACTGCAACTCCTTTGAACATAGGGAATGTTGGTTCCAAAATATTGCAATAATTTGTTAAGCTGACCACCGCTTCACGGTCATTCCCATCTGGCCAGTCCCTACACTGATTCTCAGATAAATTAACTTGGCTATAGCTTGCATACATTTTAAACATGAAACTGGGTCATGCCTTAAAGAGACAGGACCACACCCAGGGCTATCAGTTAATAAGCACCTGGAAAAAGAAAAAAGTTTGTCTTACATTTGAAAAACAGGGTGCCCTAGCAAGTGTGAACACAAAATTTAAATAAAAACGACAGGCTTAATCCACGGCACTCAACCATCTGGGGTGCCCTTGGCATGTGACCACACCATCTACATAAAAAATATCATACAAACTCGGCACTCACATGCTTTTCAAACTGCAACTCCTTTGAACATAGGGAATGTTGGCAATATTTTGGAACCAACATTCCCTATGTTCAAACAACATCTAAAAAGCCATTACAGTTCAGGAACAACATCCTATGGACAGATGAGACAAAGATCAACTTGTACCAGAGTGATGGGAAGAGAAGAGTATGGAGAAGGAAAGGAACTGCTCATGATCCAAAATATACCACCTCATCAGTGAAGCATGGTGGTGGTAGTGTCATGGCGTAGGCATGTATGGCTGCCACTGGAACTGGTTCCCTTGTATTTATTGATGATGTGACTGCTGACAAAAGCAGTAGAATGAATTCTGAAGTGTTTCGGGCAATATTATATGCTCCTATTCAGTCAAATGCTTCAGAACTCATTGGACGGCGCTTCACAGTGCAGATGGACAATGACCCGAAGCATACTGCACAAGCAACCAATGCGTTTTTTAAGGCTAAAAAGTGGAATGTTATGCAATGGCCAAGTCAACACCCTGACCTAAATCCGATTGAGCATGCATTTCACTTGATGAAGACAAAACTGAAGGGAAAATGCCCCAAGAACAAGCAGGAACTGAAGACATTTGCAGTAGAGGCCTGGCAGAGCATTACCCTACACTGATTCTCAGATAAATGAACTTGGCTCAAGCTTGCATACATTTTAAACATGAAACTGGGTCCTGCCTTAAAGAGACAGGACCACACCCAGGGCTATCAGTTAATAAGCACCTGGAAAAATAAAAAAGTTTGTCTTACATTTGAAAAACAGGGTGCCCTAGCAAGTGTGACCACAAAATGTAAATAAACGACAGGCTTAATCCACGGCACTCAACCATCTGGGGTGCCCTTGGCATGTGACCACACCATCTACATAAAAATATCATAGAAACTCAGCACTCACATACTTTTCAAACTGCAACTCCTTTGAACATAGGGAATGTTGGTTCCAAAATATTGCAATAATTTGTTAAGCTGACCACCGCTTCACGGTCATTCCATCTGGCCAGTCCCTACACTGATTCTCAGATAAATTAACTTGGCTATAGCTTGCATACATTTTAAACATGAAACTGGGTCATGCCTTAAAGAGACAGGACCACACCCAGGGCTATCAGTTAATAAGCACCTGGAAAAAGAAAAAAGTTTGTCTTACATTTGAAAAACAGGGTGCCCTAGCAAGTGTGAACACAAAATTTAAATAAAAACGACAGGCTTAATCCACGGCACTCAACCATCTGGGGTGCCCTTGGCATGTGACCACACCATCTACATAAAAAATATCATACAAACTCGGCACTCACATGCTTTTCAAACTGCAACTCCTTTGAACATAGGGAATGTTGGCAATATTTTGGAACCAACATTCCCTATGTTCAAACAACATCTAAAAAGCCATTACAGTTCAGGAACAACATCCTATGGACAGATGAGACAAAGATCAACTTGTACCAGAGTGATGGGAAGAGAAGAGTATGGAGAAGGAAAGGAACTGCTCATGATCCAAAACATACCACCTCATCAGTGAAGCATGGTGGTGGTAGTGTCATGGCGTAGGCATGTATGGCTGCCACTGGAACTGGTTCCCTTGTATTTATTGATGATGTGACTGCTGACAAAAGCAGTAGAATGAATTCTGAAGTGTTTCGGGCAATATTATATGCTCCTATTCAGTCAAATGCTTCAGAACTCATTGGACGGCGCTTCACAGTGCAGATGGACAATGACCCGAAGCATACTGCACAAGCAACCAATGCATTTTTTAAGGCTAAAAAGTGGAATGTTATGCAATGGCCAAGTCAACACCCTGACCTAAATCCGATTGAGCATGCATTTCACTTGATGAAGACAAAACTGAAGGGAAAATGCCCCAAGAACAAGCAGGAACTGAAGACATTTGCAGTAGAGGCCTGGCAGAGCATCACCCTACACTGATTCTCAGATAAATGAACTTGGCTCAAGCTTGCATACATTTTAAACATGAAACTGGGTCCTGCCTTAAAGAGACAAGACCACACCCAGGGCTATCAGTTAATAAGCACCTGGAAAAATAAAAAAGTTTGTCTTACATTTGAAAAACAGGGTGCCCTAGCAAGTGTGACCACAAAATGTAAATAAACGACAGGCTTAATCCACGGCACTCAACCATCTGGGGTGCCCTTGGCATGTGACCACACCATCTACATAAAAATATCATAGAAACTCAGCACTCACATACTTTTCAAACTGCAACTCCTTTGAACATAGGGAATGTTGGTTCCAAAATATTGCAATAATTTGTTAAGCTGACCACCGCTTCACGGTCATTCCCATCTGGCCAGTCCCTACACTGATTCTCAGATAAATTAACTTGGCTATAGCTTGCATACATTTTAAACATGAAACTGGGTCATGCCTTAAAGAGACAGGACCACACCCAGGGCTATCAGTTAATAAGCAACTCCTTTGAACATAGGGAATGTTGGCAATATTTTGGAACCAACATTCCCTATGTTCAAAGGAGTTGCAGTTTGAAAAGCATGTGAGTGCCGAGTTTGTATGATATTTTTTATGTAGATGGTGTGGTCACATATGCCAAGGGCACGCCAGATGGTTGAGTGCCATGGATTAAGCCTGTCATTTATATATATATATATATATATATATAATCCATAAATACAAAAACTCCATATATATATATACAAAATATGTATTTAAGAATATATGAATAAAAAAAAAAAAAATATATATATATATATATATATACATACACACCATATAAATATATATATATATATATATATATATAAGAATAGTATATATAAAAACATAGTTAATATGAACATTAATACCAAAAATGTCTAAAATTTATAATAATTATTGATAATAATTAAAAAGCAGGTACATAACAAGGTGAAATTTGTGAATCAAGAATCGTAATTAGAGAACCATCTGAGTTCAAAATCTTGATTTAGGCCTGATATGGCCAACGTTTTTAATTTGTAAATCAATTTAATTTCCGCACTTGGTAGATACAATTTAACTAAAAAGGAAAGAATGGCTGTAAAATCTCTGAGTCAGGACCAGAATATACTGTAGTAATAAAGCCATGCAATAAAGGAGGAGGTATGGCCATTCTTCCTAAAGAAGATTGTAAAAAAGAAGTCTATCAGCAACTATCCGACCAGTCCACTTACCAAAAACTAAGACCCAAACAACTTTGATACATTTTTAAAGGAGCATCTCAAAACAGGTGGGATTACAAAGGAGGAATTTGATTTTATGACTGTTGATAACACTATGGTCCCTTCAATATATATCCTCCTGAAGGTACACAAAGACCCCAAAAATCCCCCAGGAAGGCCCATAATTGCGGGCACCAACAGTCTCATGTCAACCTATCAGCTGTCATTGATACATTGTTAAAACCGATAGTAAAAAATAATCCATCATACCTGAAGGACACTGGTTATACATTGTTGAAGCTGAAAAATATCTTTTGGGAGCCTGAAATTATCCTCACAACAGGAGATGTGACATCACTGTACATATGCATCAAACACGAGAAAGGATTAAAGGCAGTTGAGTTGGTTTTGGAAAAAAACAGATCATTCTACAGCACAAAAGAAGTTCATTATTGAGGCCATCAGGTTCATACTATATAACAATTTCTTCTACTTTGAGGAAGAATATTTCATCCAACAATGTGAGACAACAATCGGAACCAAATTTTTCCCCAAGCTATGCCAACCTATTTATGGCATATTGGAAAATGCACAACATCCACACTGACGTAGCTTGGGGTGAAAAATCAGAAGATAAATGTTAATTTTGGTTTCACTACATTGACGATATATACTCATCTGGAAGGACCCAGAAGAGAAACTGCAAACATTTCTTAACGGTCTGAATGAAAATGATATGAATATCTCTTTCACTTTTGAAAGTAGCAAGGAACAGATTAATTTCTTAAATCTCACAATTTACATCACAGATACTGGTATCAAAACAATGACTTACAACAAACCAACGGACTTACATCCCAGTAAACTGTGAACACCACCAGAATTGGTTAATAGGGATATCGAAAAGCCAGCTATTAAGAGTTAGAGGGAATTGCAGTGAAGACCCCATCTGTGAGCAGCAAATGACCACCATGAAGAACCACTTTAAGGCCAAAGGATACAATCTCTCCCAACTAACAACAATTATGGAAGACATCATGTCCAAAGACAGAGGCTCCCTCCTGGAATCCAATAAGAATCCTCCAGAAAGACAAAATAAAGACAAAGAGTGGGCCTTCATCACTAAGTATGATTCACAACATAAAATGGTTGAACACATAGTTTCAAAACATTTATTATGCAAAGATCCTATACTTAAAGATATAGGCGGTCACAAGAAGCAATTGCTCTCTCTGAATGAGGGCGGCCGCTTGATTTTTTAAGTGCGGCCTCCTGGTCGCTAGTTAAGATGTGGGTTACCACCCACAGCTTTAGCGACCAACCAGGGTGATGGTCGCGATGGTCAATACCATCTCGACCATCGGGGCTTGAGACAAGACCCTAAAGTTGGGTCTCGGCAACCGCAAGCCCCAGGGAGCTTCCTGCTCTGATTGAGCAGGAAACTCCCCACTGACATCACTGCTGATGTCAGTGCATCCGCCCACAAAACGGCAGGCGTTCCGTCAGGAATGCCTCCGTTTGTGTAGCCACCCCCCCGCCACACCTACAAAACTGGGCGAGCTGTCGATCAACATCGACAGCCACCCCTTTTGTAGTGAGCTCTGGAGCGAGAGAGTTTCTCTCTCACTACGGGGCTTGCGCACGCGCAGTGAGGCCGTTGCACGTGCGCAGGGCCCTAACATCGACCCGGTTGCGAGCGCTCAGTGCTTGCAACCGGGTCTGAATGAGACCCATAATCCCAGTGAAGCTGAAGTTCATATATCGGAAAGCAAGAAACTTAAAAGATCAATTAGTAAAAAGTGCCCTTCACCAAATCGCAAAGAATTCAATATGCACTAATTGCTTCCACAGATGCGGGATATGTTTAGGATGTAAGCAAATTAAGACCAATTCTTCCAAATGAACGGACTTTCAAATTAGTCTTAGAAGATTTTATAACATGCCATACAGCAAACATTTTATATTTAGTTGAGTGTGACTGTGGCCTTTCCTATATTGGCAGAACCTCAAGATACGTATTGCAGAACATCTAATGAGTATTAAAAAGGGCCTCCAAACTCATCACCTCTCAGAACATGTCTGAGTTACACATAACTGCTCCGTAGGACATATAAGACACTTTGTGGGGCTAAAACACGTGAAACCAAACATTCAGAGATAGAAATGTAGAAAAAAATCTAGCAATTGCAGAAATGAAATTGATTTACAAATTAAAAACGTTGGCCCCATCAGGCCTAAAACAAGATTTTGAACTCAAATTGTTTCTCTAATTACAATTCTTGATTCACATCCGCTGCTCTTTTTCCACAAATTTCTCCGTGTTATGTACCTGCTTTTTAATTAACATCAATAATTATTATCAATTTTAGAAATTTTTGGTCTTACTGTTCATATTAACTATATTTTTATATATACTATGCTGATTTACAGTGCATTTGGAAAGAATTCACAACACGTCACTTTTTCCACATTTTGTTATGTTACAGCTTTATTCCAAAATGGAATAAATTAATTTTTGTCCTCAAAATTCTACACACAATACTCCATAATGACAACGTGTAAAAAGTTTTTTGGGGATTTTTGCAAATTTAATTAAAAAAAACCCACTAAGAATTCACATGTACATAAGTATTCATTGCCTTTGCCATGAAGCTCAAAATTGAGCTCAGGTCCATCCTGTTTCCACTGATCATCCTTGAGATGTTCTTACAGCTTAATTGGAGTCCACCTGTGGTAAATTCAGTTGATTGGACATGATTTTGAAAGGCACACACCTGTCTATATAAGGTCCCACACTTGACAGTGCATGTCAGAGCACAAACCAAGCATGAAGTCCAAAGAATTGTCTGTAGACCTCTGAGACAGGATTGTCTTGAGGCACAAATCTAGGGAAGGGTACAGAAAAATAATTGCTGCTTTGAAGGTCCCAATGAGCACAGTGGCCTCCATCATCCATAAATGGAGGAAGTTCGGAACCACCAGGACTCTTCCTAGAGTCGGCCGGCCGTCTAAGCTAGGTGATCAGGGGAGAAGGGCCCTAGTAAGGGAGGTGACCAAGAACCCAATGGTCACTCTGTCAGAGCTACAGCATTCCTCTGTGGAGAGAGGAGAACCTTCAAGAAGGACAACCATCTCTGCAGCAATCAACCAATCAGGCCTCTATGGTAGAGAGGCCACTCCTTAGTAAAAAGCACATGGCAGCCCACCTGGAGTTTGCCAAAGTGCACCTGAAGGACTCTGAGACCATGAGCGACAAAGATTGAACTCTTTGGCGTGAATGTCAGACATATGTTTGGAGGAAACCTAGCACCACTCATCACCAGGCCAATACCATCCCTACAGTGAAGCATGGTGGTGGCAGCATCATGCTGTGGGGATGTTTTTCAGCGGCAGGAACTGGGAGACTAGTCAGGATAGAGGGAAAGATGAATGCAGCAATGTACAGAGACATCCTAGATGAAAACCTTCTCCAGAGCACTCTTGACCTCAGACTAGGGCGACGGTTCATCTTTCAGCAGGACAACGACCATAAGCACACAGCCAAGATATCAAAGGAGTGGTTTCAGGACAACTCTGTGAATGTCCTTCAGTGGCCCAGCAAGAGCCCAGACTTGAATCTGATTGAACATCTCTGGAGAGATCTGGAAATGACTGTGCACCGACGCGTCCCATCCGACCTGATGGAGCTTGAGAGGTGCTGCAAAGAGGAATGGGCGAAACTGCCTAAAGATAGGTTTGGTTGAGGATTTTACTATACTAGTCAATTAGATTAATTTTCAAACCATGGTTATTATGTCTAGATTGTAAAGCTACCTCTAAATAATTGCATCTGTGACACTCAAAATGTAGGCTTCAAATTATATGAAAATACTAATAGTGATTATGTCAACTTTGTATAAACTAAAAACAAACAAATAAACCTACCATTGCAGTTAGGATTATTATTATTATTGTTATTATTATTATTATTATTAAATTGTTTTGTAATATACTACCATAATGTAGATTTAAATTGTTTAGAATATTTAACAAAAAAAAATTAAATACAGCGAGGAAGAAATATATATTTTCTACATTCCAAAAAATGTTCCATTTTGAATAAAGCTTAAATTGTTAGCAGATGCTGACATCATTCCTGCTGAAATAATATCCATTGTGGTTATAAATCATGCTTGTTTCAGTTTGTGAAATTGTACTTTCATTTCAAGTAGTTATCCTATATTCCAACATGACCAGAGATGTCTTAACAGCAGTGTGGGCCATGGGCATAGCAATGCACTGGGGTCCCTACCTACCCATTCACGGGGAAAAAATGTAAATGGTCAATAAAATTAAATCTTTAGATCCCCACAAGTAAATAAATATCCCACAGCAGCTGCAGCACTGGAGATAAGCTGCCATGTATGAGCAGTTATGTATCTCACACTGCTCCGGGGTTTACTGCTGCAATAATATCAAATAACTGCACAATCCTATAATTATAACATGACAAAATCTCACTTTGATGGGGCTTATTGCTGCAATAATACCATATCATACTATGACAGCTTTCAAAGTGGGAATTTTGTAGTGGCGGTATGGAAAATTTAAGGTCGTACTTCTGCGCATGCTGGAAAAGGGGGCATGGCCACTCAAAAGGGGCATGTCCTACCTTACGCCTCCTTCTCATCAGTGTAGTGTACCAAACCATAGTCCCCTTATACACATTATGCTACTAATAAACAGCAACACCGTCGGAGCCAGCAGCAGCAACAGTCAAGTAAGGAGAAGTGGAGGGGAGGCACAGAGGGAGTTCTTCTCCTCCCGGGCTGCCACCACCTGGCTGACCAGATTGCAGAGCAGCGTGTTCTTCCTCAGTCGGCTTGGCTAGGAAGCTGCACTTGCACTGGTACAGCTGTACACTGACACGATGGACTCCTTGCAGGTGAGGTCCAGGCAGCTGTGGCAAAAGTTGTGTCCATACAGGAGGGTGACTGGGATGGAGAAGATACCCAGACTGATGGAGTAAGTCAGTTTCTCCACCATCTTCCCCAGGGTCTGTGTCATGATGAGACCAGCGGTGGCTTCTGTACTGTCTGTTGTGGAATAGGAGAAAGCTACTACTATCCACAACCGGCTCTTATTGTACTGCAGCTGGAGTGTCACTGTGACAGTGCAAGACTGTCAGCTAGCTACTCTGTGTCTGAAGATGCGGAGTGGGGAGGAGGGGCCAGAGTTCCGACCATCGGTAACCCGCAACCCTGTGGGTAGCCAGAAGCAGCAGTAGTCAAGTGAAAGGGAGGGGAAGCACAGAGGGAGGGAGTGGAGATGAGGAAGGGACCAGAGTTCTATCCAGTGGCATCCCAGGAGCATCAGCGCAGCAGTCAAGGCCCCGCGGCTGCAGGGGTTGGGTTGGCAGGCCCCTTGAAGCTTCAGGCCCTTGGGCAACTGCCCAAAAATCCCAATGGAAGAGACAGGCCTGGCTATGGTTAGCTTTCTACAGTCTTCCAGGCAGCTGCTTTGTAATATTTAGCAGTTTTTTTGCAATAATACACCATTAGCTGTCATAGGGCCCATTAATGAATATTGATATGGGGAAAATAAATGCACCTTTCACCTTGTGTGAGCTGACAATAGCTGCAGCATATGTAACTGTTAAACATTTGCAAACATTTACAAAGTGAGCATAGAAAACATATACTGTACACTTACCAATCCGTTGAGGGGCATTGAAATCATGGACATTGAGTCACTGTATCACTTTGGCAGGAATGATGAAACAGGTTCCTTGTATTCTAGGTAGTCCATTTGTAGAGGGGACCCACCACCACTCTGCCTTGCAGTCTCTCGCTCCTCAGCCATTTCAGATTTCACTTTTCTTTTGATGTAAAAAAAATTGTCTTTTTGCAAGACTCCACATCCCGCTTTATGTGCCCTACAGAATTTACTGTCTACAATATGGTGAGCCATATTTGCTTCTTCCTGCTTCCTGTGGTGCTTGCTGCCAGTTCCCTATGCAGCACATCATAGTCTCATTCACCAAGGCCACATTCTCATCAAAGCTGAACCTGTTGTTCCACCCACTTGTGGTCTTTATGGACTGACTCTCCTCCAACTCTACCTACTGCACTTCCTCCCCATTTCTGGCTCAGGCTCACTCTCCTACTCCTTTTCCTCTCCCCATCCACACTAACACAAAACTGATGAAACACTCAAGACAAACAAACACAGAAAACGAAAACCCACACTAACATTAAACTCTACACAAGCACATCAAACACTGACAAAACAGAAATAATGAAAAGTGACAAAAAAGGACAAACTTTAAAATGACACAACAGATAAATCGACAACACAACTTACTGCAATTAAATTTTCACACCAAAAGACTCCTTCAAATTCTCTGTCCTCTCTCCTAAACCAACCACCAGTCACCTCAATACACTCCCAACATGTTGGAGTAGTTTGGGGCATTTTTATAAGAAGTTTGTGATGTCAAAATACAGCAGCATGTGTTTGTTTAAACTAGATATGAGTGGGTTTGGAGCTCTGAGATACAAATCCACCCAAACTTAGCAGATCCGAGTTGGAACCAAGCAGGCTCAATTTTTCCAGCCTGACTCGGATCTCAAACCGAGGCAAAACTATAGTCTGAAATCTCGCGGTTCATGAGCTTTCATCTCTATGATCAATGTAGTATATAAGGGACCGCGCCATTTCACTCCGGCTGTGGAGACTGAACAGGGAGGGTGGGTAGTGTAGGGCTGGGAGACTGTGCTGTCTGCTGTGTCCGTCTGGGCTGTTGCTGATCCACCTGGGCTGTCTGTGCTGTCTGCTGTGTCCTGGGCTGGTGGTGCTGATCCATTCTGGGCTGGTGCTTTGATGTCTGCTGTGTCCATCTGGGCTGGTGCAGAACTGCAGATACATCTTGGCTGGTGCTGTGTCCATCTGGGCCCAAGTTCTGGACTCAAAAAAAAAAATATATATATATAGTAAAAAAAAATCAATCAAAGTGTCTTATATTTTTCTGTGTGTGTGTGTGTGTGTGTGTGTGTGTGTGTGTGTGTGTGTGCGTGTTAGGCTTAACCGCAGTACCGCACAAGATCCAGCCAGCAATGCAAGTAGTGCTGCCTGACTCCAGTCATGATCAATCTGTGCTCTTGGCCCAAGTTCTGGAGCATAAAAAAAATTAAAATCAATTGTCTTTTTTTCTAATAAATGTCTGTGTGTCTGTGCATGTTAGGCTTAGCCGCACGTCGGCAACGCAAGCTAGAGCTGCCCGACTCCAGTCGTGATCAATCTGTGCTCTGGGCCCAAGTTCTGGAGCATAAAAAAAATGAAAATCAATTGTCATTTTTTGGATTTTTAACTTTAACTGTCTGTGTGTGTGCGTGTATCCAGCCAGCAATGCAACTTGCAATCTAGTGCTGCCCGACTCCAGTCGTGATTAATCTGTGCTCTGGGCCCAAGTTCTGGAGCTGAAAAAAATTTAAATATATTGGGGTTTTTTTGTAAAAAAAATTTTGTGTGCATGTCAGCCACACCTGGCTGTCACTGTCATCGGCGTAGGTGCGCAGGGGTGCTGTGATCCTGTCGAGGGGCTGCTGTCCAAAATAATAAATAACCAATTTTTATTGTGTGCATGTTAACCACACCTGTCATTGGCGTAGCTGCGCAGAGGTGCTGTGCTGCTGTCTGTCAAGGGGCTGCATGAATATTGCAATGAAAACTTTTTTTTTAAGTTATTGGGTTACAAAAAGTTGTTTTTTTTTCATCTTAAACATAGCAGAAATGTTATCCTAGCAGCTTATAAAGTTATATGCTCTAATAAACTAAATCCTATATTTATTTACAAACCTATATAGAGTAGACATGCTAAATTCTAAAACTGTTCTATTTAAAAACATAAACAAAAGTCAGGAGAGGCCTCAGAGAACATGAAAAAATATGCTCTAACTGCTGAACTTCAAGGCATTTCTCCATCATGTTCTACAGTGTGGAAAGGTTTCATTCACATGTTTTCTATAAAGCAGTTCAAAGTTACAGCCTTCAAAGTGTCTGACTATAACACCCACCTTTGCCAACAATTACCAAAGATTATTACAAGCAAAGGACTCATCTGTCCAGAATCTGTCTAGGAATTCATGGATCGTATTTGGCCTGAATGCACTAAGACATCCAGTGATTCTGTCATTGTGTTTTGTAGCCAACTTTATTCCTACCTGAATCGCAAACTGAAATACGGAATAGTAAGCACAGATAACTTTGTTATTCCGCTGCCTGCATGTAAACCAATACCTCCCAGACTACACCCACTGGGGGGACCAGGTCTTGATAATGACCATCCCCATCTGTTGCTAGGCCTTCTTCTTCCAAACCATCCATCCTGGACTTCCTGTCCAAAAAGGGTGAGCAGGGTACAGAAAGAGGATCTAGATGTCCCCAATGACATTTTTTTTCATCTATAATAGATGGTGTGGAGAGATAAGAGCATCAGATGTTGGAACAAGGGCTCCCACCTATTTGGCTTCCCTCCAGAGAACAGAGCTCTGTTCCTCAGGAAGTGTCTATGCCTGAGCTGATAGGTAGTTAGTCTCTGTCTGTTGGTAAACACCCTTCTGGCGATGGCAACCCAAATTAACAACTATAAATAATAATGTGTCCACTGATGATAACCAGCCTGGTCCCTTAACAGCAACATACCCCATATGGCCAACTCATAACATGACACCCAATTTGCAGCCTTCTCTCCCTTATGACACTAGTCCAGTCGCCATGGTTGATCAATCAGCCATGTGTGGTCCACCCAAATTTTGGCCTTCTACATTCTAATAATCACATATCTAAGAAGTGGACAGTGGGAACAATGGCAATTTGAAGGCCACTAACTAACTCTATTTTTTTAATATCCCTGTACAGGTTAGGAAATTCTGTTGCAGAACAGAATGTTTGCAAAGGATTATTTAAGTCAATTGTTATTTATTTTTGGAAAGCAGGCTTCCTGGTCCCCTTCTGGGATGAAAAAAATCAACTCCCAGCAAGCAGGCATGGCGCTCAAGAAAGAATTCCCAAGAAAGACACGACGTAAGACTTAAACCTTAAGTCTGAAATGTTGCATTTGCTGCTCTGTTCCGCTTGTTCACATATCTCATTTGGTTAAGTGGACAGTGGGAACAACGGCAGTTTGAAGGCCACTAACTATGTTTTTTTTATGTCCCTGTACAGGTAGGGAAATGCCTTTATAGAAGATTGCAAAGCATTATTTAAGTCAATTGTTTATTTATTTTTGGAAAGCATGCTTCCTGGTCCCCTTCTGGGATGAAAAAAAATCAACTCCTAGCAGCAGCAGCCTTGCTCAAGGATTCTTCTGTGGCAAGGACTGATGTAAATGTACTGTATCACATTTTTTTGTAAATGCCTCCTCCCCTCCCCTTCTCCCTCATAAATTTTCTTTGGAATCAAAAAATGAAATTAAATTTACTACCAATCAACCCTTCCTGTCCCGGCCCTACCTTCAACTACATACATACTCCAACTCCCTTAGGCCTCTCTTGAATAATAAAAGTGTTTCCTGATGTGCCATGTTTGAAGTTGAACTGCCATGTGTTTGTGCCACCCACTTCTGCAGCTTAGCTTAGTCAGCCAGCTATCTTGGTGCAAATTTTGGGCCTAAACTAGATGAACAAATCAATATAGTGAGCTGTGAGGTGGTCAAAATTTACTGGAAACAAGTGGAAATAAATGTTATTGAGGTTATTAATACTGTAAGAACAAAAAAAGGCCCATTTTATGTGATTTTAGCAGTTTTTTTGATATTTTAAGAAAAAAATCCAGATCCGAAAACAAAACACGGAGGTGAGGCTTTGGCAAAACCAATCCAGATCCAAAACCAGGGGAGATCCAGATCCAAAACCAAAACACGGTGGTCGACGCACATCTCTAGTTTAAACCAATAGAAAAGCGATAGGAAGTGTTCAACAGTTTCTGATAGTTTTGTCTGATTTACACTTCTATTTGACTGCGTATTCGATCATAAACTGTCATATCGGATGGGGTTTTAGACTGAAAATATATGATGGATATCACCAGAGTTCTATTGATGCTCAAATACAATGGTTAGTAAATACTTTACATTTAGACAGCAATGTCCAGCGCATTGCAATAGAAGGCAAAACACATTCTTAGTAAATCTACCCCCAAGTCTCCAACAATAAATGCACAAAAGCTGATCAGGTGCACTGTGTGAAAGTGTGCCACAATAAAAGTTCAACCTTCTGCACTTTAGGACCACCTCTTTTATTGCGTAAATGGTTTACATTTTCCTTTTAAAATACTGCTTGGGTTAGTTTCATTTCTGCTTAAAATTATCATGAAAGTCAGCAAATATTAGGTGCTTTTAATACAAGTGGCACTTTTGTGTTTGAAGCTTTGTTTTACATTTCCTGAGGAAGCGGTAAGTACATTATGAAACGCGTAGAAGTGAAGTGGTAGCTGAAATGAGATTTTGGAGCAGAAAAATCAGTTTTGATCACAATGCTATTATCTATCTGGGATATTACTCTTTATTTCAATCATGAAGGTCTGAAGCTACATGATTGTAAAAAGCATTCTCAGCACCAACTTTTGAGCAGGATATATACTTTGCTGCAGGTTACATTATAAATCTTACTTCTATTTATAAAGAGTAACTAAAAAAGCAAAGGCCACTCTGTATTGTTGGAGTTTGACACAGATACATTTTCTTATGTTTACTCACCTGTAAAAGGTGAGCAGTTTTAATTTGAGTATACACACACAAAGCACACTATTGTTTATTCAAGTGCTTTTTTATGTGATGGTACTCAACAGTACTGGGTAACCTTTTTCTCCCCTGGAAACAGCAAGTTCTTCTGTCACTACTAGCATCTAATAGGCCATTGAGACACTCACCTGTCCACAGGACTTACAGCAGGTTCCTTGCGTACTGGTATCTTTTTTTACAGTTTTGGCACTTTCTTGAATAAAAACAATCACTGTTTTTTATTTTTTTTTCTTAACCATTATTGTGTGCACAGAACTAAATTCATATATATATGCCTGTATGCAAAGTTGTACGCATCTGTGCTTCCAGAACACCATTATCCGTATGCATGGTTTCAAAAGTGACATCATTATCATTAAGCATTTATAAAAGCCCTATCCCTATGCAGAAGATCTGTCTGTAAAGAGGTATAGCCCTTAACTCCATCAACATGCCCTCACTGACCAAAGCCTGAGGGAGAACACCCCGCTACAATCTGTTTAAGTCCTTTCAGTTGCAAGTGGAGGTTTGACCAAAATGCATTTTACTCTGCATCGCCTGTAGCTCTTGGTTTCAGGTGCATTTGTAGAGCAAAAACAGGCAAGATTTGCTCTGCAAATGACCTTATGTTCAACTTTGTCTCAGCCCCTACAGGTTTGTAGTTATGTGCTTCAGTCCTCAGTGCCAAATTTATTCTAAAATATTGTCCAAAGTGTGCCATGGAATGTGCTATAACACTATAGTGAAACTGGAAGGTACAAATGTGTATTATTAAATGTATAGAAATAAAAAGTTCTTTCTATTCACAGCTGGTGCTAAATTGAAGTTGAAGTGCGGTGAAGCAGTACCCACAAAAAGTTATAACGTTAATTTGCACCTCTAAAATATTATTTGACAGATCTCACTCTGACAACTGACATATCTGTTTTGCACTATTCCTAAATACTAAATACAATATAGTGCACCTACTCCAAATTTTGAAAAAGAGAAATTAACTCAACCCAATTTCTCCAATCAGCTAGTGCAAACTTCTAACCCTCTGGAATGGTTGATAGAAGCAGAGTTGGACCAATCAGTGAATGGGTCACCAATAAGATTCACCTGTGCTACTTAATAAAGGTGCCCATACACGGGACGATTTTTTACACGATATGGCCAGTTACGTCAGGTTGGACAGACCAATCATGTGAAAATAGGTGTATTTTGTGTGTTCTGCGGCCCCGATGCGCGTCCCCGCCGTCCTCTAGTTGGATCGTAAATCAGATGGTTTTGCAGAGAGATCTACGATCTTTTGAGTACAATGTGATACATATGCATCTTATCCTATGATCATAACGATCAATCGTACACCATTTGACCACATCTTATGAAAAATTTCAAGGGAAGAATTTCAAGGGCAATCGTACAACTCATCTTACCATCTTTGAATCGCACCATGTATGGGGGCCTTTAGACTCCTACTGAGCATAAGTAACTGCATCTGAGCAGTGGACTAACCCCTAGAGGCAATGGGGACTGTGTGCGGGGATACCAGCAGGGACCACTGCCTAGGGCATTGGGCCCTCATCTACCAATTTTGTAGTCTGTTCCATGCGCTGCCTTGAACATTAGATTGGTAGCATGTGGACATATTCATGGGCTGGTGGGGGGGAGAGGGGTAAACGTAATCAAATCTTGCCTCAGAATGAAGTTCCGCCACTGCTTATGACCATTGTTCCTATAGCCAGTACATATAAAGCAAGAACATTAACACTTTTTACTAAGGCAATTAAAGCTAATATATATATATATATATATATATATAGAACATGTAGAGGGGCACTCAAAATTCCAATTCAGTAATGCCGGGGTGCCTGCCTTAAGATAATGTAGAAATGCGAAGTCTGTCAGAAACAGCAGCAGGTGGCACTCCACGGACTTTGTAAATGAAGAAAAGTGACTTTATTCACCAACGTTTCAAGACCTATGCGGCCTTGTCATCACACCCTGATGACAAGGCCGCATAGGTCTTGAAACGTTGGTGAATAAAGTCACATTTCTTCATTTACAAAGTCCGTGGAGTGCTGCCTGTTGCTGTTTCTGACAGATTTCGCATTTCTCTCTCTCTCTCTCTCTCTCTCTCTCTCTCTCTCTCTCTCTCTCTCTCTCTGTCTATATATATATATATATATATATATATATATATATATAATTTCAATGAAAACTTAAAAGAAAAACAGTAAAAAAATATAGAAGTTGATTAGCCTGTGAGTTATGACCTGGCTCTGACCTTCATTATTCTCTGAATGCGGGTTATATATTTACTTTTTGATTAAGAGCAGCCTGTTATCAAAGTAAGTCAGGAAAATAAACAGGGAAAACACTTATCGCAAAGATAAACTTCCAGTGGTCAGTGGGTGTGTCAGCTGTCGTCACTTTGATTGAACAGTTTGTCCAAAATATCTAAATGTCTCAGTTCAAAATGTACTGATGTGAACTTACTATTGTTTAGACAAAAAGAAAAGAGAACATTTGACATTATAAGCACATAGAATGTCATTAAGGGAAAAGGGCAATTAGTTTATTGTATGTAAATAATTAAATAATGGGTGGAAACAAGTTTTCTGTAAGATAGTTACAAGGGTGTAGTACTTTTGAAATTAACAAAAATCAACAGTTAATGAAAGTGATATTAATACCTAATGATAAAATAAACTGGGTTCACACTAGGCTGAAAAATCTGACAATTGATAAGCACATACACACTTATCAATCATCTGGCCTATATGCCGGGTTTAACAAAAAAAAAAAAAAAGGCAGCTGCTCAATCAATCTGGTAGTACTTTTTTCAGGTGCATGAAAGGGAGGGGTCATACCAAGTAGAAAAGAGAGGGGGGTTTAACCCCCTATTGTTCCTCAGCACACTGAATTATACTAGCAACAATATATGAACACTATATGGTAATAGAATTTCAGAGATATTAGTTGCATGCATTTGCAAATACATGGGATGCTCCTAGGCCTCGTCAAGGCTTCTCTTTTACTAGCAGTCCCTACACTAAACGGTTCACGTCCGGGGTGCAGAGCACCCCAAAATTACATCCAGTCCAGGACCCCCCCAGGGCATCACACGATAAATGGAAAAAGAGTGACAGTGCAGTGTAAAGTATAGAAGTGTGCAAGTAATTACTAAGTGTTAAGGGGTTAAAATATATGTGAAAAAGTACATGAATAATAAACAAACATAAAAAGGTGATGTGAAAAGTAACTATGTGTATTAAGTGGTGATGCCCTCAGGAGGCCCAGCCAGAGCAGCCTCGGGGGCCCTACGCCCAAACGCTCACCACAAATGTAATGTATGCCAATTAAAGCCTCATAATAAAGGCACATATATATTTTTGGCAAATGTAAGACCTCATGATAAAGACACATACATAAATGCATCAGAATTGAGAGCCAGCTTACCTGGGAGTCACCCCTGGGAACTCCAACTAGCACTACTAGAACCAGCATGCCCTGCTAATGCTGGCTCATTCATGCATCTCATAACCACAAACAAAAAAATGGCAGCTGCTCAATCAATCTGGTAGTACTTTTTTCAGGTGCATGAAAGGGAGGGGTCATACCAAGTAGAAAAGAGAGGGGGGTTTAACCCCCTATTGTTCCTCAGCACACTGAATTATTCTAGCAACAATATATGAACACTATATGGTAATAGAATTTCAGAGATATTAGTTGCATGCATTTGCAAATACATGGGATGCTGCTAGGCCTCGTCAAGGCTTCTCTGTCACTAGCAGTCCCTACACTAAACGGTTCAAGTCCAGGGCGCAGAGAACCCCAAAATTACATCCAGCCCAGGACCCCCCAGGGCATCACACGATAAATGGAAAAAGAGTGACAGTGCAGTGTAAAGTATAGAAGTGTGCAAGTAATTACTAAGTGTTAAGGGGTTAAAATATATGTGAAAAATTACATGAATAATAAACAAACATAAAAAGGTGATGTGAAAAGTAACTATGTGTATTAAGTGGTGATGCCCTCAGGAGGCCCAGCCAGAGCAGCCTCGGGGGCCCTACACCCAAACGCTCACCCCAAATGTAATGTATGCCAATTAAAGCCTCATAATAAAGGCACATATATATTTTTGGCAAATGTAAGGCCTCATAATAAAGGCACATACATAAATGCATCCGAATGCATGAATGCATGAATGAGCTAGCATTAGCAGGGCATGCTGGTTCTAGTAGTGCTAGTTGGAGTTCCCAGGGGTGACTCCCAGGTAAGCTGGCTCTCAATTCGGATGCATTTATGTGTGTGCCTTTATCATGAGGCCTTACATTTGCCAAAAATATATATAAGATTGAAACATATATTTTAATCTAAATAAAAATATATTTAAAACAACTGTAATTTAATTGTGAATTACAGTAACCTCTGTCACAATATACACATGAACACAAGGAAAATAAAAAATGTGTAAATATTCACAACATGTATTCTAAATGTGTAAGAAAATGAAATTGTGGGTTCTACCAGGGTTAGTAATGAAATAGTCTGCTTAGTATAGTTGCTTTGTTAGCAGTCAAAAGCAAGCAAGTCCAGCAGCCATAGGGTTAAATTGTCTTCAGTGAAAGGCAGAAAGACATGAGCAGTGTCAAAAAAAGGGGTTCAGATGTATTCAATGGAACTTCCTAGTGTAGATCAGACACTTGAAATTAACTTGAAATATGTCATACATTAAATATAAACCCAAATATACTTTGGGCTAAAGGTATGGCTCTTAAACTATAGGAGATGGTATGTCCTCATTCACAAGCAGCTCCGATATAAGATTAGAATGGCTCCACTGGTGGGAGGGAGTTACTCACTGTGCACAGTGCCCCGATGGGTGCGGCGCCGGTAGCTGATGGTAGTGAGCCGTGTCACCATGCCCCGGTGGATGCGGCACCGGTAACTGATGATGTTCAGCCACGTGTTTGGGCTGTATATGATCCTCGGATCTGTGTGTAGCGGCTTGAGGCTCTGGTTGCTTGCTGCTTCTAGCTTGTAACGCTAGCCGCTTCCTGGTTTGATGTCAGGGGGCGTGGCTTAACGCGTTTTTCAGTCAGGCAGAATGTTACCCTTCTTTTTAGAAAATACCTCAGCCAGATCATGAATTGGTCGAGAGAGACACTGAGAGAAACAGGAGGATCCCCACTGAAGTATTTCTCCAGTTTACCATTGAATCGGAGGAGTACGGAAGAAAACTGGATTCTTGGACAGATTATCTCCATCAAAAACCAATAACTAAAACTGAATGTGGTAAGGGCTGAGGGGTTAGCCCCAACGTGTTAAAAAGGCCATATACATAAAATTATCTGCAGCTCCACTATCCAGGAAGGCAGAAACGGGGATATGAGCATCTTGTAATTGAATTACTGTGGAGATAAGGACTAAATTTTCAGGAGAGATGGATGCAAGGCCTAGATGTAACTCTCATAAAACACCTAGACCTTGCCTTTTCCCAACTTAACAGGACAACCCTGGGCTACAGTACATGTCCTTTTCCGCCACAGTACAGACAAAGGGCCTGATTCAGACCCGCTCGCGAGCGCTGTAATAATATCTTCAACTTATCCAAATACCCGCCTAGAACTAAACACACAGAGACTTATATTTGGTGTGAATCTTGTCACAATTTATTTTAAATACTGTAAATTTGAAAAGAGAGTGAAAAGTGGCAACAAAAGCATCCATCCATCAGCTGCACTGACAAGTGATCACCAGATACATGCTGAAGCCAGAGTTAGCACCAGTGCCCCCTACCACTCGTTAGATCCTCCTTCATGGGTTGTGACACTAGCGCCAAATGTATCCACTAACGATGATGCTTTTCCGCCAACCACACCAGTCAAACAGAAAAACCCAACACACCAACCAGCTAGCAAACCACAACTAACAAAAAGGGGAGGGATGGAAGGGAAAACCACACTGCATCAGGAACAAAGAGAAAGTTCCTTCAAACACAGCATATACAATTTCAGCTAGCCACCTCCCCTTGGGATGCTATTGGCCAACACCCAGTCATGCCAGAGAGACTTAATAAACTTAACCCACTCCTTCCCATGAATGCAAAATCTACCACAGTACAATCACCCAAAAATTAGCTACACCGTCATGCTGCCAGTGATAACAATCCCAAACCATGTTGTTCATTATCCTCAGGACTATACATCCTTATGGGGCCTATTCATCAACCTTAAAATAACGTTTTTAAGGACATTTTCCTTAAATAATGTTATTTTGGTATTCATGAACAGACTTAGCACAGGAGATATCACAGATATCTCCTTGCTAAGTTCCCCTGCGTTAATTTCCACACTCCCCATACATTAGTATGGGGATGTGGAAATTGTGGTATTCATCAAATTCCGAAAATTATGAATTTTCGGAATTTGATGCAGTTACTAATCGCCACTGTGAGGTGGCGAATAGCAGAATCGACTTACCTGTATCAGCGTGTGCAGGTCCCCCGACGAGTCCCTCCGACGCTCTGCTCCGTCCTCAGGCTCCGGAGGCTGGTCGGACATGTGTGCTCCCCAGCAGAGCACAAGAAAGTTTAGAAAAAAAAATATATATATATTTTTTTTCTAATCTGTCATGTGATCTGCTGGGAAACCACATGACAGACCAGCAGGACGGAGCCGGAGACTGCTGCACGGACAGTTAAGTCGGGGGGGGGGAGGTGAGCAGAGGGGGGTGGGAGGGGGTCGCGGGGGTACACAAACTTGACACATCTGTAGGCAGTGCTGTGCATGCGCTGGTTTTACAGATGTAACAGCGCATGCGCAGCACTGTTTCCAGATGCGATAAGGTAGTGTAGGCAGGGAAAAGTATCTATTTCCCGAAAAGCTGTCATCGCAAAAATGACAGCTTTTCGGAATAGATACTTATGGAGAGGTGGAATGATGAATTCCACCTATAATTAGGTAGAACTCCATGCGAGTTCTAAACCTAATTATCTCTAGAGAATTTTTAGGTTTAATGAATAGGCCCCTATGTCTTTTAATTATAACTAACATTATTAGCATGTGTGTGAAACATTAACAACGCTATAAAATAACATTATTCAACAGGTATTCAACAGGGTGTCACAGAAGTAATTATAAACTTTGGAGGCAGCAAACAGAACCCATCACTCCAGTACCTGGGGATCCCACTCACCTTTATCTGGCTTTGCACAATATCCCCCACACGAGGGTGATGTTGTGCAATTTAACTTCAACTTGTTAGGCAACCACGGGGGTTCTAGTAGAATTGAAACCCACCTTCAGCCCGGCCAGGGGCTGGAATCATGACCACAATAGCAGAAGTATATATTACACCTTTACTATAGCTGCAGTCACAAAATGCTGTTTAAGAGATGGAATGGAGCTGATGTGCATTCCCAGTGGCAGTAGCTTTTTCCTACCAAGTATGCTATGAGTCTGGATCTGAGCGTTTAGTCAGCGCACTGAACCAGAGAGATGCTATCAGCAAGAAGAGACAGGGATAATGGGTGCTTAGAAAGCTCAGTTCTCTCCTCTACTGGTTATATTATGTATGTAGATTTATTAAGCAATTCTTAACCATTTTCTGATCACTTACGTTATTTATATGAGCAGTGGTGCACCAAGAAAGCCATCCAGTGGGATCAATTTATTTTTTGAGGGCCTGACTTAGCAGTGCATGCAAGAGCACTGCTGAACGCAGATTCCCGATTATTGTGAATCTGCGCATGCGCAGGACCCATTCTGTGAGTTTGCAGAATGGGTCCTGCTAAGACGCACACAAGCCCTTGTTTGCCTCTGCCTGATTGAGAGGCAGAGGCTTTTAAGGAGCAGTGCGGGAGCAGCCGCCATTCATGGAAAAGAGGTAGGTCAGCCCCGTTTTCTGGGAGTGGCCAGCCCAGGGACTGCATGGACGTATGCAGTCTGCTGGGCTAGCAAGCTGGCCAGCCTGAGCAAGCTGAGGTTTACTCAGCTGGTCAGCCACCCGGCGCCGTCCACCATCGCGACCACCAATGGTCGCAATGGTGATCCCAGTCTGCGACCTTGGTCACAGTACTGGGACCGCAGATGCAGCAGGGGGTGTCATCCACCTCCTGCTGCATTTGCATATTGCATGGATCGCAATTGCAAAGCTGCCTGCATGCAGCTTTGCAATTGCGATCCTTGCTGAATCAGGACCTGAGTCTCAATGATGACGGATGTTTTACTGATGTATTGGGGGGCAGGCAGACTCAGTTCATTGGCTCCTGCACCCATACAGAAGATATGTGCACCTTCAGCTACATCCCCTGTATTTAAAATAAACAAATCTCAGAATGCCAGTCCCAAGACTCAAACTCTCAACATTATGTAATACAGGACCTGATTCATCACTGATCGCAACTGCGATTTTGCAAGCAATCGGCCGATTGTTGCATTCTGCGCATGCGTACGCAAAGACTCCACTGCAATTGCAGTGACTACGCAGACTCATCGCATAGCTATTGACATGAAGTTACTGTTCGGGGGTGGGGGTGTTGACTGGGGCGGTGACCAGTGAACCGCAGGTGTGCCAGTGCATTTGAATGCCATTGCAGGGGCATGCATAAATTAGCCTCTGTGATGCCATATGCAGCTTGGGCTTACTGCGTGCGATGAGGTTAGCAACTCCTGAGTAAGGTCTGACCGTGTGCAAGTGTGCATGAGGCTTTGATGGTACTCTATGTTACCGATGGTTTCGCAGACTTGTAAAGTATTACGGATGTGTGTAAGGTAAAGTGGGCGTCCTTATGTTTGCGATTGCAATCATTAGCATATTTTTGCATTGAGACTGCGTGCGTAATCGAAGTTGCGATCGCAATAGCGATCAGTAATGAATCAGGCCCACAGTCACATGTATAAATAGCACCTAACACATGGAGCTATTTGCTTAGCATAGGAAACCTGGTAATTCTAACTATATGAAGCTAGTTGAAATTGTAAGTTTAAAACCATTGCAACTGAGAAGATCTATATAATGTGTGGAGGATTGGATGTTTAGCTGCAATGGTTTAAAATCTCTCCCCATTGCAAATCCAGGTTTTGCTTCTGAACTTAAAAAATCGGGTCTCATGACCTTGCACCACACAAAGGGCTCTATTTATTAACATTATTTTGACTAAAATAAAGTGAAAAAGGGTGTTTTCACACCCTTTTCACATTATTTTAGTAACAGCTACTGTATAGTTATTAAAGGGCAATTGGAGTAGAATTCGGAAAATTCTACTCCAACTCCTAAGTGTCACTTATTTTTAGTAAAGCAGATTGCGTTTCCCATAACTGTAATGGGAAATGTGATCTGACCAGAGTTACTAAAAATAGTGAAAAAATATTGGGGAAAGTGATAATAACGCTACCTGGAGGTGGCGTTATCCAGGGTCTCCCCCGGTTACCGGACTCCTGCTCCGCTCTAACGGGGAGAGCAGAGCCGGGAGTCGGTCCCAGTAATCAGCTGTGTGCTCTAAACAGACCGCAAGCTGATTACTGTAAAAAAAAAATTGACTTACCTGACTCCAGGGACCGGTGATCAGGCCTCCGGTGATGACTCCCCTCTGGTCAGCTTGTCTCCCATAGTGCACTGCTGCCCGGTCATCAGGCGATCGGGTCCCAGTGCAGTATGGGAGGCATGGAGAACATCACCTTGAGGCCCGGATCATGCAGGTAAGTGTAATTAAGGGAGAGGGGGTCACGGGGGGTCCGCATTCGTGGGAGGTGGGGCTTAGCGCCAGGAGCGGGTCTTAGCGCCGGGAGGGGTAGCAGCGACAGGTCGGCGCATGCGCGGGCACTTAGTCACTGTATTTTTTGTGAAAATACCGTGATAAGGCTCCGAAGGGGATTCACAGGGACAGAGTTTTATCGCAAACTCTGTCCCTGCAAGGGATTTGTAGTAAATCCCTGTTAATATCACACTACAATCTGCATTCAATATGTGGATTGTTGTAAATAGAACCCAATGGCAGCTACAATAACTGCAGTGGTTTTCCCCCTTGCTGTGACCCATCTCCTATCAAAAAACATGTTATCTAGAAAATGTAAACACTTGCAAATCAGCTGCAAACAATTTATCCCATCCCCCTCCCCACAGTTCTCCCTAAACAGTGCAAAGCAGTATAAAGCACCCAATACCAACAATCTCATTGTTACAAAAAGACTTTCGGACCTTCGGCGCTTATTATCCTTCAGCCTCAACAGACCATTTGTTTTCTTTAGTATAGCAAATGTCCATACCTTCCAGAATTGGGGAGTAATTTGAAATTGAAGCAGGGGGGACATTGCCATCTCATACCAGGGGCATAAACGCATAATAGTGGAAATGGTCACTGAGCGTTTTAAGTAAAACTAAAATGCCAATTGCATGGGCAATAACTTCCAATTAACCACAAATCAGGAAGATTCTGCTGATCAAAGGATAGCGGGACAGTCCCCTCAAATCATTACTGTCCTGCTAAAATAGGAACAATTGGCCTAGATTAAGCCCTGTTTGTACGTTAGTGTGTTAGATGTTGTCAGATTACATTTCCAGACTTTTCTTTCACCCAACTATGGAAATGCCATTTATTGTGTGTCTTATGTGTCTACAATTTTAATTCCTATAGGGCTTAAGTAAGTGATATTTTGCACTTTATCCTGTGTATTTAAATTTAATACTTTCATATGCATTTTAGCACCTCAATATTTCATTACATTCAAGAATTGTTCATTGAATGTGCTAGATATCCTAAAGAACATTACAGACGTATAACTAGAGAACACAAAGAACAGGAAATGTAATATTCCACAGCCTCTCTCACTGCAAGTGTCAGAATTTTCCATCTAACTTAGAGCTTGTGAAACCTGCCCTCAACCAGAGGTGTTTCATGGGATTGATAGGTCAGGAAATGGAATAAAGAAGAGTTAGAATTTCAGGTGTCATTATTTTTTTTCATCACCATTACCTCACACCACTCAAATACAGCAACTTATAATGCCTATTGCAGTCTTTCATACTGTGAAGGTCATTTAGGAAACACTGTCTACTGTGCAGTGAAAAATCTGTCTTAACACAATAGGTTTAACAAAGGCAAATAAGCAAAAATGAGGGAGACAAGAGGGTGCAAACATGATACTTGGGTGCAGACATATTTATTGGCCCTAAAGCACTGAAATACTTAAACATATTGGGCTTGATTCTGAATCGCACATAAGTCCGAATGCAGTCTGGACGCACCTCAGACACTTCACACCATTGGCTGAATGGGCATTACTGGGTGGAAATGGGAGAGCAACAGGACATTCACACATGAGAAAAGTGCACCATCACCGTGTCGTTAGCTTGTAGCTTGTTGAAGCCTATTGTTAGTTGTGCATATG
The DNA here is from genome assembly GCA_031769625.1 of Taudactylus pleione. Classification (NCBI taxonomy): domain Eukaryota; kingdom Metazoa; phylum Chordata; class Amphibia; order Anura; family Myobatrachidae; genus Taudactylus; species Taudactylus pleione. The sequence goes on along the minus strand of JAUIMM010000020.1, from coordinate 19,103,469 downwards.
GAATGTGTACGCCATTTATAGTCACAGCTTCTGCACTTACAATGTTGTAGGTGTATGTGCTATTACTAGTTATGACGGCTGCTCTCATTAAGGTCTGGTGGCAATGCAATCTCATAGATGGGTACTCTCATAGTGCCGGCAATAGTCACATAGCACTTACAATCACTGTAGGTGTTCATAATTGTGACCGCACTACATGCAACTAAATCAGGCCCATTGCATTTTATTGCTCATATTCTTCCAGAACCAAAAACTTGCCTTATTGCTCTCTACCCATACATTTCAGTGGTCTGGAGCTTTTAATATAAGTCACATGAAGTATATGGGAAAGTCCCCTACTGTACTAAATAGATATAGACAGTTGAGCTTGAGTTCCATGTAAGGATATTATACAATACAGCAGGGGTTCTCAACTTCAATCCTCAAGTACCACCAACAGGTCATGTTTAGGAGATTTCTGTAATCATGTGCAGGTCAGGTCAGTTAATCTATATTGCTTGGTCAGTAATTATCCCATCGGCTTCCACAGACAGAAATCTTCAGAACATGAACTGTTGGGAAAACTTTATGGTTGAGGTTGAGAACCTCTGCATTACAGTATGCATAGTAAAACACAAACCCTATAGAGACAGTTTAATGTGGGCGGACAAGTTTGTGAGGTGTTTTGTGTAAAGGTCTTTATTTTTGTATTCAAAACTACAGGCACTGTTGCCTATAGATCAACAAGTGGAATAAAATGTAATATGAAGATATTTTTAGTGTTTGTGTACAGTAGGATTTTCTCATTTTGTTTTGTCCAAATATGGTTTAGTGTGCACCCCACAAATTTATAACAAATTAAGGCTTCAGAATTGAGCAACATAATTTTCTATACAAGTGTCAGACAGTGAGACAGAAAGGGAAGGTAGACAAGAGGATATTAAGGAGAGATACCAGCTTGGACTGTCCCAACTTGTGAAGGAATCGGTATGTAATACCGGCGGCTGATTAACTAGCAGATGAAATACCAACGCCAGAGGCCCGAATGCTCTACATCCCGACTGGGGCTGGTAAGTACCCTAACTCTCCCCTGACCCCCCCCCTAACCCTCCCTGAGTTGTGCCTAACCCAAACCTGCCCCCGGTGGTGCTTAACCCTAACCTTCCCCCGGTGGTGCCCAACCCTAACCACCCTTTCCGTAGCCTAACCCTCTGTGGGGTGTGCCTAACTCTACTCTCCCCCTGGGGTCCCTAAACCTAACCCTCCCGCCTCCCGCGGCTAACACCTAACATACCCGGCTTACCTTCATTTGGCATGGCGGCTGTTGGGATCTCGGCTATGGGCTAAAGGTAGGCATTGGGATTTAGACTCTTGTGAAAGAGGTATGCTCGCAGTAAAGTTGCTACTGCTTTGTTGAAATGAAAAGAGGACATGGTTGTGCAGATTAGAAGATGTTCAAAATTGGGGTTATTCTTGCATTGTTTAGGGATTAGTCTTCTTTACTCTAGATTTTGTATGGGTAAATGTTGCAAGATAAGACATGTATATAGACTGCAGGATCTGACAGTCAATGACCGGCAAGAAGCTGCACTGAGAATCGCCGCCATGACCGTACTTGTCAGCAAAATTTACATTGGCATTCCAGTGAGATGACAGTGTCACAATACATAACAGCAGTGTCCTCCCATTCACTACTACTTATCGCTAACCGTGAAGGAGCTAAGGCGAAGCAGGGAAGATAACTGTACAGTACTATACTGTATAAAATACTCTGTCCTGTTTTATTTGGCATAATATGAATTGGGGTACTTGTGTGTGTGGCATAAAATGGTCATAGGTAAATGAGGAGAATATGTTGATATGAGGACGATTGGATGGAAATGTTGATGAGAAGGATTGATGAAATGAAATTAGTGCTAGACACACCCCCAGGTGGTGCTAGACATGCTTATAGGCTAGACATCCCCGCAGTGCAGAGTATTCCTCTCTAGATTTTACTGGGTCCACATGAAATGTGTTGTGTACGTCAGTGATTACAATTGGTTGGCCCTATTATCAGTTTCCCTCACCCAGAAACATTTACTTATTTTTAGGGAATGGAGCAGAAGTTTAGTGGGAATAATAGATTTCATAAGCTTTTAAACTACAGATGGACTGTATTTTTCTTTAGTAGTCCTGTTTTGTGTTTTTAAACAGTTTAATTATGCAAGTGAATAATTTGAAACTTTTTTAATGAAATATAAACAAAATATGATTTTGATTAAAACGTACACTCTGAACATGAATTTGGCAGTAAAAAGATTGTAACTCATCACATTTTCATGTTGTAGTCTTGTGTTCTCTGTTTTAAAAAAGTAATGAGTTTACCAATGTAAATCAACTGAATGGCTTAAAGCAGGGATAAAAATAAAACAACAGAAACTTTTGATAACAAAAAGCATGTTTAAGACACACATATATAAAGAATAAAAAATGGGTGGTTGGATAAATTCGGAAAAATGACAGTTACTATCAAATACCAGCAATAATCACCCATCGTTCCTGGATCACATCTCCCTTGATACCATTGCTTCATTGTGTAAAAATCTTGATGAAATCATTCCCCTCTGCTCATCACTCACTGCAGGCAAATTGTCCGGAAAGAAGTCCAGCTACGACATATGGCATCCTAACTTTTTGTAGTTATTCTGTAGTTCATATATCAGCTTTTTATACTGTACATATCTGCTTTTTTATTTCCCAAATATTCACCAACCACAGATCCAAAGGATTTCCATGTAGCTAATTCTACAGCGTTGTTTATCTTCGAAGGGAAGACTTTGTGTTTTTGAGGGCAGTGAATATTACAGTACTACAGTACTTATTGGGTGTTTTGTCCATGTCATTTGCAACCTAAATATTAAAGTGGAAAAAAAAATTGTGTTTAAAAAAAATCTCAAGTGTTTTAATTCAGTTTAGATATTTAAAGGGTAGACTGTGTGTTTTTGAGGGGCAACATATGTTACAGTACTTACTGGGTGTTGTGGGCCTGTCAGCTGCACTCCAAAATTATACAATTTGCAAAAAGTTATTTTTTTTTTATTACATTTTTATTCAAGTATTTTAATTACATTTAGATATGTAAAGGGAAGGTTGTACTTATTGGGTGTTGCGGCCCCATTAGCTTCAGCCCAAAATAATAAATGTTGAAGAAGAACACTCACAATCCCTCATTCCTCTATCTCAGTGGTGTGGATGCAGTTACAAGTTCAAGTACATTAACTTTACTCCTGTCCTGGTGTAAACCAGTTATGAAAAATAGGAGCAATAGTACTTCTTCAACAACAACTTTTAAAGAAGTTCAAGGGGTATGAAGGTGTAAGAAGGGGCACTCCAAATATAAACAATGTTTGATAGTCTTCAAGAAAACATCACCTCTAACTATGAAGGGAAAACTAACTGCTGAAAAAATTTAAATTGCCAATATGTGGGGACCTCTGGTGGGTGGAGCATCATGTATGACTGCTTTTTAACAAGGATCCTCCAAACTGTCAATCACTCTCACCTTCAATTCAATTCTGCCGTAACACGATTTATATATATATATATATATATATATATATATATTGTGACACAGTCAGATTAGGAGGTCCCTCTCCTGGGTAGGGGACTCCTTCCTTACACACACACAGCAGCAGGGAAGCAGCACACCAGTCTGGAAGCAAGTACAAGCTGGTCGGCGCCAGTCTTTATTGTGCAAAACAGAAACAACAAAAGAAACCATAAACATAAAACCTAGCCCTGGCCGGGCTCTAACTTTACAGGTGGTTCCCTCACTACCAGAACCTGGCAGGGCCTAATGCCCTCACCAGCAAACAAGGCACAGCGCAACACTCACAATTAGGTTTTCCAGTGTCTCTGAGCAAACTCCGTGTCTGCTCTCCCAGGTGAGACAATCAGCCCTCAACATACTAGGCTTATATTGGCCACTCTCAGGTGGAAACCCTAACAAGCCTGTTACCAGGCTAAGAGAACCAAAACCTGGAGTGGCCATGGGTGGAGCCCTCCCTCTCCTCTCACCCACAACCCCCAGGTCCCAAACCGGCTTTTCAAAAAGCCGAAACTCAAGCCTGCTACACTGCAGACTTTCTCCTGGGGGTTTAAAACACAAAAGACAGGAATCTGGGACAAATGTACCTGCCACAGACCACTTTACCAGTGATCCTATCACATATCCCCCCCCTTTGTTTCGACCTGTTGGGCGGAACAACTGAAGCCCCCAAACAATGAACGCGTGACAAGGCGTCAGCATTGGCCAGCTGGCTTCCTGGCCTGTGTACCACTGAAAATTTAAAAGTTTGTAATGCCAAGAACCATCTTGTAATTCTCGCATTACTGTCCTTATTTTCAGACATCCACTTCAGAGGGGCATGGTCAGTGATCAATTTGAACTTTCTTCCGACCAAGTAGTACCTGAGAGCCTCTAACGCCCACTTTATGGCCAACGCCTCCTTCTCCACTGTGGCATAGTTTCTCTCATGTACATTCAACTTTCTGCTAAGATAGAAAATAGGGTGTTCCTTACCCTCCTTGTTCTGGGACAGGACCGCTCCTACACCTACTTCTGATGCATCAGTTTGTACTATGAATTCCCTTTCAAAATTAAGAGTCATCAGGACTGGTTGGGAACACAACGCTACTTTCAACTCCTGAAAAGCTTTCTCTGCCTCAGGACTCCATTCTACCATGACTTTTTGTTTGCCTTTGGTCAGGTCAGTCAGTGGGACTGCCATGGTGGCAAAGTTGGGTATAAACCTCCTGTAATACCCCGTAATTCCCAAGAAGGCTCTCACCTGCTTCTTATTCAGAGGCCATGGCCAGTTTTGTATGGCATCAACTTTATTGAGCTGAGGCTTTATCAGGCCTCTGCCAATGGTGTATCCCAGATATTTTACTTCCTCCATGCCTAGACAACACTTTTTTGGGTTGGCTGTCAAACCTGCCTTATAGATGGAGTCCAACACTGCTTGTACCCTGGGTAAGTGAGACTGCCAATCAGGACTATGAACGACCACATCATCCAGATAAGCAGCCGCATACCATCTATGGGGCCTTAGAATCCTGTCCATCATTCTTTGGAAGGTAGCAGGTGCCCCATGTAGCCCGAAGGGCAACATCTTGTACTGAAACAAGCCCTCTGGCGCTGAAAAAGCTGTCTTTTGTTTGGCGCTCTCGGTTAACGGTACTTGCCAATACCCTTTGGTTAGGTCAAGAGTGGTTAAATACCTTGCCGTCCCTAGTCTCTCAATCAGTTCATCCACTGTTGGCATCGGGTAGGCATCGAATTTTGAAACACTGTTCATCTTTCGGAAGTCATTGCAGAAACGCACACTCCCGTCGGGCTTTGGAATCAACACAATGGGACTTGACCATTCACTATGTGATTCTTCAATAACCCCTAACTCTAGCATATTTTTAATTTCTTTCGACAACGATTCTCTTTGTGCTTCTGGTAACCTATAGGGCTTTAGATTAACTTTAACCCCTGGGTCAGTGATGATGTCATGTTTAATGACCGAGGTTTTCCCAGGTACGTCAGAGAACAGCACCCTATTTCTAATCAGAAACTCCTTGACCTCTTGTTGTTGAATTGCCGACAGGGTTTTTGCCACTGTCACTTCGGGTACTAAGGGCCCTGGACTTACTGGAGGGTCTCGGACGGCCGACAGTACCGTTCTATCTTTCCAGGGCTTTAACAGATTTATATGGTATATCTGTTCCGGCTTTCTTTTCCCCGGCTGGTAAACTTTGTAATTGACCTTCCCCACTCTTTCTAAGATTTCAAAGGGCCCTTGCCATTTAGCCAAAATTTTATTTTCCACAGTGGGAACCAATACTAACACTCTGTCACCAGGAGCAAAGCTGCGTAACCGAGCATTGCGGTTGTATACCCTCTGCTGTGCCTGTTGAGCCTGTTCCAGGTGCTCTCTCACTATCGGCACTACCGCAGCAATTCTCTCCTGCATTTGAGAAACATACTCTATCACCGTTTTGTAAGGACTAGACTGCCCCTCCCATGTCTCTTTGGCAATGTCTAGTAACCCCCTTGGGTGTCTCCCATACAACAAGTCGAAGGGTGAAAACCTGGTGGAGGACTGGGGAACTTCTCTTATGGCCAACAATAAATACGGCAATAAGTAATCCCAATCCCTACCATCCTTGTCGACCACTTTCCTAAGCATGTGTTTTAACGTCTTGTTAAACCTCTCGACCAGCCCATCGGTTTGGGGGTGATAAACCGAAGTTCTTAACTGTTCGATTTTGAACAGGCGGCATAACTCTTTCATGACTTTGGACATAAATGGTGTACCCTGGTCAGTTAGTATCTCCTTAGGTATACCCAGCCTGCTAAAGACATGAACTAGCTCTCTGGCAATGGTCTTGGTTGACGTATTGCGCAACAGGATCGCTTCTGGGTACCTGGTAGTGTAATCCATTATGACCAGAATATACTGGTGTCCCCTGGCAGACTTCATTAAGGGTCCAACCAAATCCATCGCTATTCTTTCAAACGGCACCTCTATAATAGGCAATGGAACTAGTGGACCCTTAAAATGTGGCCTGGGAGCATGATACTGACACTCAGGGCAGGATGTGCAAAAGTCAGATACCTCTTTATGAAGCCCGGGCCAGAAAAACCTCTGCATTATTCGCTCAGTGGTTTTCTCTACCCCTAGATGGCCTGCCATTATATGACCATGGGCCAGATCCAACACTGTTCTTCTGTAGGCTTTGGGAACTATTAGTTGTTCCACAACATCTTCCCCCTTCTTAGTCACCTGATATAACAAATCCTGCCACATTGCCATGTGGGGATAGGACAAAGGACTATCAGGGTCTACGGGTTTACCATCAACTACTTTTACATTCTCCCTGGCTTTTACCAAAGTAGGGTCATTCAACTGCTCCACGGCAAAGACCTCTCTTCTGACCGCTAAATCAGGCAGACGATCACCTGGCCCAACAACACTTCCCACCTCAATGGGAGGCACATCAGTTGGCGGGCCACCGTCACGCTCCGCATTCTCTAGTTCGCCAATCATAGTAGAAAAAGGGAATAACTCTGACTCAGAAGAAACTCCCTCCTCCACTACATCAACAACCTTCTCCAATGGATCGGGGTTGTTCATCTCTGGAACAAAACGGCTTTCCCACAACTTCCAGAAGTGAGCAAAGTCTCTCCCCAATATTGCATCGTACATCAGACCATGCACCAAACCTACAGAAACTATAGCAGAACCACATGGTGTCTCGATGTTCACCTCGGCAGTAACATAATATCGAGTATCCCCATGTATGCAGGTCACACCAACAGTTTTCCCCTCATGCCGCAAGGGGTTCACCAGCTCAGCTTTTATAAGTGTCACCAAGCTACCAGAGTCTAACAGTGCCTCTACTCGGTTGCCATCTACAGTGAGTACACACATGTGCTTATCAGTCTCAGCCTGCCGGTCAGCCATACAGGCTATCTGTGCAAAGAACGACTCCCTGCGGTAGACATGAGCAGTATCACATTGCATAGGTTCAGTTGTAAGTGAACAATTAGCGGCAATATGGCCGAAGCCACCACATCGGAAACACTGAGTCATCTTAATGTCTAGTCGTTTACGGGGCAAGAACCTTCCCGGCCTGGCAGGCCTGTCTCCAGGTTCTACACCCTCAGTCTTAGGTACATTCCACCGCCCAACACCCTTCTCCCCTGGAACAGTCTTACCAGTGTCTGTGGGAGTTCGCCGGTGCGCCATCGGGGCTCGGTGGGGCATACTCATCAGCTCCTCAGCCGCCACGTACCTCTCCACCAGCTCAACCAACTGGTCTGCGGACTTAGGGTCTGCATGGCTCACCCACTTGCGCAGAGTCACAGGTAATGATCGCAGGTACCGGTCCATCACGACCCTTTCCACGATCTGTGGTCCCGTCAGCGTCTCGGTCTGTAGCCATTTTGAGGACAGATGGACGAGGTCATGCATCTGTGAACGTGGAGGCTTGTCCTTATGGAACTCCCAGCGGTGGACCCGTTGGGCACGAACAAAGGTGGTGACTCCCAAGCGAGTTAGGATCTCCTGTTTTCGTTTTTTATAGTCCTTGGCATCAGCCAGGCATAAGTCGAAATAGGCCTTTTGTGGCTCCCCAGACAAAAAAGGTGCCACCAGACTTGCCCTCTGCTCCTGGGGCCAACTCTCCCTTTCGGCCGTTCTTTCAAATGCGGCGAGATAGGCCTCCACATCATCGCCCGAAGTCATCTTTTGGAGGAAGTGACTGGCTCGTACGGAGTGAGTGGTGGTGGGAGGACCAGTAGTAACATCTCTGGGCCGGGTGACCAGGTGCTGTACCACCTCTCTTATGGCCTGGCTGTTTTCCGCTAAGGCCTGGTGGGTTTCCTCGATGGCGACCTGTTGTTGCCTCTGGGCTGTCTCCAAGGCCAACAGTTGCACCCTGGTGGATTCCTGCTGAGCCCTGGTAGATTCCTGCTGAGCCCAGGTAGATTCCTGCTGAAGTTTGTTTGTCTCCTGCTGAGCTCTGGTAGATTCCTGCTGAGCTGTTGTAGCTTGGAGCAAGGCCTTAATAATGTCCTCCATTTTGTCCTGGGGTGTAGGTTGGAAGCTGAACCTTGCCTCTCTGAGCATTGGCTGACGCCTCCTCTATGGGACTCCAAGGACACAGTGTTATTTCCACACTCACAAATTGGGTGTCTGTCCCTTTAATTTTTAAATGGAAAGTTTTCCTCTCGCTGCAACTTCAGTGTGTGTGGATGCCCGCATTCTCCACCATACTGTGACACAGTCAGATTAGGAGGTCCCTCTCCTGGGTAGGGGACTCCTTCCTTACACACACACAGCAGCAGGGAAGCAGCACACCAGTCTGGAAGCGAGTACAAGCTGGTCGGCACCAGTCTTTATTGTGCAAAACAGAAACAACAAAAGAAACAATAAACATAAAACCTAGCCCTGGCCGGGCTCTAACTTTACAGGTGGTTCCCTCACTACCAGAACCTGGCAGGGCCTAATGCCCTCACCAGCAAACAAGGCACAGCACAACACTCACAGTTAGGTTTTCCAGTGTCTCTGAGCAAACTCCCTGTCTGCTCTCCCAGGTGAGACAATCAGCCCTCAACACACTAGGCTTATATTGGCCACTCTCAGGTGGAAACCCTAACAAGCCTGTTACCAGGCTAAGAGAACCAAAACCTGGAGTGGCCATGGGTGGAGCCCTCCCTCTCCTCTCACCCACAACCCCCAGGTCCCAAACCGGCTTTTCAAAAAGCCGAAACTCAAGCCTGCTACACTGCAGACTTTCTCCTGGGGGTTTAAAACACAAAAGACAGGAATCTGGGACAAATGTACCTGCCACAGACCACTTTACCAGTGATCCTATCACAATATATATATATATATATATATATATATATATACAGTCAGGTCCATAAATATTGGGACATTGACAGAATTTTCATATTTTGTCCTCTATTCACCACCGCAATGGCTTTGAAATGAAACAAACAAGATGTGATTTAACTGCAGACTTTCAGATTTAATTTGAGGGTAATTACATCCAAATCAGATGAACGGTGTAGGAATTACAACGGTTTCTATATGTGCCTCCCACTTTTTAAGGGGCCAAAAGTAATGGGACAAACTAAACAATCCTAAATCTAACTTTCACTTTTTAATACTTTGTTGCAAATCCTTTGCAGGCAATTACAGCCTGAAGTCTGGAACGCATAGACATCAGCAGACGCTGGGTTTCATCCCTGGTGATGCTCTGCCAGGCCTCTACTGCAAATGTCTTCAGTTCCTGCTTGTTCTTGGGACATTTTCCATTCAGTTTTGTCTTCATCAAATGAAATGCATGCTCAATCGGATTCAGGTCAGGGGGTTGACTTGGCCATTGCATAACATTCCACTTTTTAGCCTAAAAAACCCTTTGGTTGCTTTTGCAGTATGCTTTGGGTCATTGTCCATCTGCACTGTGAAGCGCCGTCCAATGAGTTCTGAAACATTTGACTGAATATGAGCATATAATATTGCCCGAAACACTTCAGAATTCATTCTGCTGCTTTTGTCAGCAGTCACATCATCAATAAATACAAGGGAACCAGTTCCAGTGGCAGCCATACATGCCCACGCCATGACACTACCACCACCATGCTTCACTGATGAGGTGGTATGTTTTGGATCATGAGCAGTTCCTTTCCTTCTCTTCTCTTCCCATCACTCTGATACAAGTTGATCTTTGTCTCATCTGTCAATAGGATGTTGTTCCAGAACTGTAATTGCTTTTTTAGATGTTGTTTGGCAAACTCTAATCTGGTCTTCCTGTTTTTGTGGCTCACCAATGGTTTGCATCTTGTGGTGAACCCTCTATATTCACTCTTGTGAAGACTTCTCTTGATTGTTGACGTTGACACATATACACCTACCTCCTGGAGAGTGTTCTTGATTTGGCCAACTGTTGTGAATGGGTTTTTCTTCACCAGGGAAATAATTATTTTGTCATGCACCACAGTTGTTGTCCGTGGTCTTCCGGGTCTTTTGGTGTTGCTGAGCTCTCCGGTGCATTCTTTCTTTTTAAGAATGTTCCAAACAGTTGATTTGGCCACACCTAATGTTTTTGCTATCTCTCTGATGGGTTTGTTTTGATTTTTCAGCCTAATGATGGCTTGCTTCACTGATAGTGACAGCTCTTTGGATCTCATATTGAAAGTTGACAGCAACTGATTCCAAATGCAAATGTCACACCTAGAATCAACGCCAGACCTTTTACCTGCTTAATTGATAATGAAATAATCAGGGAATAGCCCACACCTGTCCATGAAATAGCTTTTGAGTTGATAGTCCCATTACTTTTGGCCCCTTAAAAAGTGGGAGGCACATATTGAAACTGTTGTAATTCCTACACCGTTCACCCGATTTGGATGTAATTACCCTCAAATTAAATCTGAAAGTCTGCAGTTAAAGCACATCTTGTTTGTTTCATTTCAAAACCATTGTGGTGGTGAATAGAGGCCAAAATCTGAAAATTCTGTCAATGTCTCAATATTTATGGACCTGACTGTATATATATATATATATATATATATATATACACAGTATATATTATATATTCTAACTGTTGAAGGTTTATGGTTGGCATTGGACCTTTCCTTCTTTGTGTAGCCCCACACGTACCCCAGAATCCAGCCTCTGAAGAAAGGCATCTATGACCGCCATTATTTGGTCAAGCTCACAGCTCCCTATCTCATCTTGGTCTATTTCTGAGCTGTGCATTTCCTCCCCATCGTAGCTGTCTGCCCCACTCCTGTTCTCCCTACCGACAACCGCATACATTGGGATCAAGGGATTGGTGTTGGGACCAGCCTGCAGAACAGCTTCACACTCCCTGTGAAACTCCAGTAAGTCCCTTGGGTCCTGTCAGGGTGGTGGAGCTGCATTTTCATGAGGCTGTGCTGTGACCTGGTCACTGCCACTGCATCTCTGGAGACCTGCACCCTTGGAGTCTCCCATCTGGTATCCTCACACTGTGTCCTGCTGATTTATGGGTCCTGACATCGGCATATGAAGGAAGCATCATGGAGAAGACCCAGCACTGGCCCCAGAGACTCCTGCACCAGCTCTTTTGGTCTGCCATTTGTGTTACAAGTCACCTAGTTCCCACTAGAGCTCCGCTGCTTTGCTCACTCCACAGCTTTGCTCACTCTGCTAGCCTAGCCCAGACCTGTCCCTCTTGCAACCTTGTGTCTCTGATTATTTTTTAAATATTATCTGTCCCCTATTTCCCACTTTATCCCACTCCTGTACTCACCTAGTTTTCCACACTGACTCCTTATCCCTGAGTTAAAGTCCTGGCAACATCTCAGTACTGGGCGAACTTCACCCAGAAAAAGCAGCTGTTATAGGTGAAGTCCATTATAGTCTGTAAGGAGAAGTGCGGCTACCTAGGCAAGCATAATGTTATAACAAGCCCAAATTATGTCTGGCAGTAGGATATTTCTTATGGATTTAGCCATGAGCAAACCTGCTCAGGTGCTGGCAAATCAGTTAAAGACCCTATCTCAGATGGTACAAGATTTATCACTTTGCATGGTTGCTCAAGAAGTGGTCCTCAAGGTGACTCCAGCAACCCAGAGAATCATATCTCAATCTGATTTACATCTTCTGGATAATTTTTCTGGTGACTGAAAGTTATTTAAAAATTTTATGGAAAGCTATAAGCTTTATTTCAAATTGAGACTCCCTTCCTCTGGATCAGAGCAACAGAGAGTGGGAATCATTATTTCCCTTCTACAAAGTAACCTGCAATCTTGGGCCTTTGGTTTAAGTCCTGACCATTCTTCCCTACTGATGGTTCAGGCCTTTTTGAATCTTTAGGCTTATTTTATGATGATCCTGATCGAGTTGCTTCTGCTGAATTGCACTTATGTGCTCTTAAGCAGCGCCGTAGAAATGCTGAGGAGTACAGTACTGAATTCAGATGCTTTTCTGTGGACAGTGTATGGAATGACTGGGCTCTTCATAGCCAATTTTGTATTGGGCTATCAGAACAGATCAAGGATTCCTTGATTCAATACCCTGTTCTGGACTCTCTGGAGAAACTCATACAGCTTTCAATCAAAATTGATAGGCGGATTAAAGAAAGATGGATGGAAAAAGAATTGGCATCTCCTTTCTCTTCTGCTCTTCCTTCATCCACTAGAACTGTACTTTCTGAACCTATGCAACTCAGGGCATATGGTATAGATTATCCCAGGAAAGAAAAATCCAGAAAAAGTCCTATGGGGCTTTATCTGTACTGTGGTAGGAATCGTCACGTGGCTCGCTCCTGTCCTAACAAGTCGAGAAAAGACCAAGCCAGATGGAAAAGGAAGGGGTCTATTTAGGCATGCTATTAATCTCTTCCAAAAATAATTTTCTTGTACCAGCTCATATCCACCACCGAGAGTCGTCCACTGTCATCTCAGCCTTTATTGTTAGTGGGGCAGCTGGTAATTTCTTGGACATCAGTTTTGTCGAGATCCTGAATATTTAATTGGTCAAACTAAATCCATTCTTTACAGTTTGTGGCATTGTTGGGCATCCCTTGGTTGGTGGTAAGATCATTCATTGTACTCCAATAGTCTGCTTGTCCACTGGGTCTCTACATTCCAAGGATATTTATTTTCATCTTAATAGTTGTCCCACAGTTCCTCTTGTCATAACCCTACCATTGATTGAAAGTTGGGGGAGATTACTCCCAGGTGTACTAATTGTGCTGCGTCTTGTTTGTCCCTACCAGTTAGGGTAGTTCAGCAGGTACCCAAGGGTATCCCTTCACTGTACCATGCCTGTCACGCTGGGAGGCGGTTTTCTTGAAGCTGAGGCCCGAGGCTGCGGGAGGAAATGGAGGTGAGGGGCCTGAATGTACGACCTCCGCATCCACGGGTCTTGGTCGTTGGCGAGACCTAGTCAAAGGTGCGGAATCTAACCCACGAGATGGTGTTCGCCAGTGACCCCACCAATCGGGATATGGGCTTGAGCTGCACCTCGTAAGCAGGTCGCGGTCCTTTGACTAGGTGACCAAAGCCTGCGGGAAAAAGGAGAGATGAACACTCGTGGCCCAAAGGGTCGGTGCCAGTAAGGGGCACGTAGGGACACTGTACTTGAGGTACAAGGAAGTGTGCACTGCGGACACACTCTACCGGGTTGCCGGTCAGAATGAGTGCACCACGGTGCAATACTGTAACACGTAGGTAGGGACCACAGAGTCCAGTAACGAGGTGGGTAGTAGTACTGGAGCCAGCCAGAGATTATAACGCTGGAGATTTTGGTACGTATAACTACACTCAGGCTGTGATGGTAAAACACTGGTGAAATGGATAGTGTACTGCACACAGGTGGCGGTGGTAACGCACTGGTGGAATGGAGGTATACTGCACACAGGCGAGGTGGTAACGCACTGATGAGATGAATGATATAGCTTCACATAGGCTTGGGTGGTAAAGCACTGGTGAGATGAATGATATAGCTGCACACAGGCTGAGGTGGTAAAGCACTGATGATATAGCTGCACACAGGCTGAGGTGGTTAAGCACTGATGACATAGCTGCACACAGGCAGAGGTGGTTAAGCACTGGTGAAATGGACGATATAGCTGCACACAGGCTGAGGTGGTAAAGCACTGGTGAGATAAACGATATAGCTGCACACAGGAATAGATCACTGGAAGCAAGGGAACCTGGAACGAGAGACCACTAGTAACACTAGCAGCGACAATGGTTGTTCAAGCAACTACCTGATACACAGGAGCCGGATATATACCCCTGGAAGCCCACTGATTGGTCCACAGCATCAGCTGACTGGCCAGACTGTCAGGGAAGGAAGGACAGTCAGAAAAGGAAGTGTCATGGTGGCGCCCATGACAGGGACTCCAATCCCCGTGCACCCGGCCACCCGAGACACCAGCATCAGGGAGAATGCTCAGCACCTCCCACATCACCGCACTAGCCGCCCGACTGCCCGAGAAGTCAGAGGAAGCCGGCGGGATGGTAAGGGACGGCCGATCCCCGGCTGAACTCTGACAGTACCCCCCCTTTCAGGGTGGACACCGGACACCCACCAGGTTTACCAGGAAATCTAATATGGAAGGCCCGAACCATTTGAGGCACGTGAACATCTGTGGCTCTGATCCATGCCCTTTCTTCCGGACCATACCCTTTCCAGTCAATGAGATATTGGAGGTTGTTAGATTTGGTAAATCGAGAGTCCAAAATCCTCCCTACCTTGAACTCTGTACCTTGAGAAGTTTGCACTTGAGGTAACTTGGGAGCAGAAGTTTGAAAACGATTCAGCACTAGAGGACGCAGCAAAGAAATATGAAAGGTATTGGATATTCTTAGTTGAGGAGGGAGTTCCAACTTATACGTGACTGGGTTGATGACCTTGCGAACACGGTAAGGACCAATGAAGCGCGGGGCTAGCTTCATACTGGGTACTTTCAATTGGATGTTCCTGGAGGATACCCAGACTTTATCTCCAACTCTCAGCTGTGGAACAGCGACACGTCGTCTGCAAATTTTTTGTAGTTCTTAGATGACTGCTTCAGAGAAGAATGAACCCTCTTCCAAATGGTTGCGAAAAACTCCACCAATTTAGAAACTGCAAGGACCTCTACTGCAGGTAAATTTTTAAAATCTGGGACTCGAGGATGTCTCCCAAACACCGTAAAAAAAGGAGTGGCTTTGGAGGAAGTGTGATATTTGAAGTTGTGTGAAAATTCTGCCCAAGGTAATAGATCCAGCCAGTTATCTTGTGAGGAGGAAACGAAGAGTCTTATGAAAGTCTCCAGCTCTTGGTAAACTCTTTCGGTTTGCCCATTAGTTTGTGGATGGTAGGCTGAATTTTAACGTGGTTCCACAAGTGCTACATAAGGCTCTCCAAAATTTAGCTACGAATTGAACTCCGCGGTCGGAAATGATCTCTTTAGGAAGTCCATGCAACCTGAATATTTCCTTAACAAAGACTCTTGCCAACTGAGGAGCAGAAGGGAGACCCATCAATGGAACAAAGTGTGCCATCTTAGAAAAGCGATCCACCACTACCCATATGGTATTGTATCCTTGGGAGCATGGTAGTTTAGAGATGAAATCCATGGATATATGGGTCCAAGGAGTATTAGGAATGGACAAGGGTCGCAGGAGACCTGCTGCCTTCTTGCAGGGAGTCTTATGCTGAGCGCATTTTACACATGAAAGAATAAATTCTCGAATATCCCCTTTCATTGTGGGCCACCAAAAGGAACGCTGAAGGAACTTGTAAGTCTTGAGGATACCAGAATGACCAGCAAACAGAGAGCTATGAGCCCAAGTTAGTAATTTTCCCAGTAGTTCTGGGGTCACAAAAATTTTCTCTGGGGGAGGAGTCAAAATTTGAGTAGAGGTGAAGACTACAGGATCTAAAATTGGTCAGGAACGTTGATGATCCTCTTCCTGAGTGCTGGACAAGAAAGACCATGAGAGGGCGTCAGCTTTTCTGTTTAGACTGCCAGGGCGAAATTGAAGTTTTAAATTAAATCTTGAAAAGAACAAGGACCAACGGGCCTGTCTAGCATTTAGACGGTGAGCCGTTTGGAGGTAGATTAAGTTTTTATGATCCGTGATCACGGTAACTGGAAAGTTGGCTCCTTCCAACAAATGCTGCCATTCCATTAAAGCTAACCGCATTGCTAGTAGTTCCTGGTCACCAATTCCGTAGTTCTTTTCGGCAATGGAAAACTTACGAGAAAAATACCCACAGGGATGGCACTTTCCATCACTTGAGATTTGAGACAGTACTGCCCTCACCCCTACTGAAGAAGCATCTACCTCAACTGTTGAACGGTTTGTCCAGTTGAGGTTGGCACAGGATAGGTGCAGCGGAGAAGGCTTCTTTTAATTTTTGGAAGGCTTGGATGGCAGTATCTGGCCAGCGAATGGGATTGGCACCCTTCTTTGTGAGATTTGTGATAGGTGACACCAGTGTGGAAAAATTTGGTATAAACCTCCGGTAATAATTTGAAAAACCCAAGAAGTGTTGAGTAGCCTTCAAGGATTTTGGTAACGGCCAGTCTGAAATGGCTTTTAACTTCTCCGGATCCATCCGGAGGGTCTTTCGAGAAATTATGTGCCCTAGGAAGGGTACCGAGGTTTGTTCGAAAAGGCACTTGGATATTTTTCCATAAAGATGATACTTCCGGAGGCGTGACAAGACTTCGCGGACATGCTGGCGATGATCTTGCAAATTTTTGGAAAAAATTAGAATATCATCCAAATAGACTATAACAAAACTGTAGAGGACATCCCGGAAGATATCATTCACATAACCCTGAAATATCGCTGGGGCGTTGCAGAGTCCGAAGGGCATTACGAGATATTCGAAGTGGCAGTCTCTGGTGTTAAAAATGGTCTTCCACTCATCTCCAGCTTTAAACGCATTAAATTATACGCACCTCGCAGATCAAGTTTGGTGAACAAAGAGGCCCCGCGAACTTTATCAAAAAGCTCCGGAATCAGAGGCAGAGGATATCGATTCTTTACAGTAATCTGGTTGAGACCACGGTAGTCAATACAAGGCCGAAGCCCGCCGTCCTTCTTGCTAACAAAAAAAAACCCCTGCCCCTGCTGCAGAAGTGGAGGGCCGGATAAACCCCTTAGCTAGATTTTCTTTTATATATGCCGCCATAGCAGCTGTTTCAGGAACTGATAATGGGTAGATTCGACCCCGAGGAGGGTTCTTCCCTGGCAGGAGCTCAACACCACAGTCCCAGGAATGATGAGTTGGAAGTTTATCCGCAGCCTGTTTGCAAAATACATCGGCAAAATCTTGATAAGCTGCTGGTAGACCGGGAACAGAGGAACACTTGGGTTTGTCAGACGGGGGGAAGCTTATATTTCCACTGGAGGACACCGCGTTAGTGCGGACAGGGAATACTTGGATGAGACATCCATGGAAACAACTTGGACCCCACGATAAAATCTGCATACTGGACCACTCAAACGTAGGATTGTGCTTTTGTAGCCAGGGGAGGCCTAGAACTAGTTGGGAAGAACAAAAAATTCAATTGTCTCCTGGTGCAGACATCCAATCTGGAGGAACACTGGCAGGGTTTTTGAGGAAATAGATCTCCCTAGCAAGGTCTTGCCATCTACACCAGAGAGCAGTAATCTGTTTGGCAATGGAACCACCGGAATGCCTAGGGTCTGAACCAGTGACTTCGAAATAAAACTGCCGGCAGCCCCAGAATCCACAAGGGCTTTAACCATCCTTGTCCTGGACTGATAGGAGAGCGACACAGGCAATAAACTGTCATTTATTTGGGAGGAGTCAGAAATAACCCCCAATTGCATGCTCCCAACATCAATTAGGGTTTCGCATTTCCCACCAATACAGGACAATTCCTTAATATGTGCTCCGGAGCAGCACAATACAAGCACAATTTATTTTTAAAACGCTGGTTCCGTTCGGCGGTACTTAACCGGGATCTGTTCATTTGCATCGGCTCCTCACTGCTAGAGAAGGAAGGAGAGGAATGACCTCCCAAGGATGGGCGATCCCGAGGACGATCTCCACGCCCCATATTTCCCCACCGCTCTCTATGGTGAAGGTCAATTTTAATACAGAGGGATATAACATCCGAGAAGGTGGGAGGTAAATCCCTAGATGCCAATTCATCCTTCATCCTCTCAGATAAGCCATGTAGGAAGGCTGCCTTAAGTGCTTCCTCATTCCATTTTAGTTCGAACGCCAGGGTTTGAAATTGTACTACATATTGCCCGACGGACCGGGTACCATGACGGACACGAAGCAAATCTAAAGAAGCAGAGCCAGATCTCCCGGCTTCATCGAAGATCCTTTTGAAAGCTGCCACGAACTCTTCATATCTAGATACGAGCGGATCTGCTCGTTCCCACAAGGGGGAGACCCAATCCAGAGCTGCCCCGGTTAGTAATGAAATGACATAGGCCACCTTAGACCGGGAGGTAGGGAAATTCTGGGGTAGGCATTCGAACTGGATCTCACACTGGTTTATGAAACCACAACATCGTTGAGGAGTACCATCGAACCTCTTGGGAGTAGCCAAATGCAAATGGGATTTTTGAGGAACGACCCCCGAAGGTAATACAGGAGAAACCATAGGAGCAACAGAAGGTGAAGCATGAGACATAGCTGCCAGAGTGTTCTGAATAGACAGGAGCTGACCAGATAATTCCTGTAGGTACTGGGGCACATGTTGCTGTGCCGCCTCTTGGTTATCCATGCGAGCCGTTAGCTCCTGGAGATTCCCAGTACCTGGGGAGCCTGTAGCTTCCATTGGGCCTGAACAAACTGTCATGCTGGGAGGAGGTTTTCTTGAAGCTGAGGCCTGAGGCTGCGGGAGGAAACGGAGGCGAGGGGCCTGAATGTACGACCTCCGCATCCACGGGTCTTGGTCGTTGGTGAGACCTAGTCAAAGGTGCGGAATCTAACCCACGAGACGGTGTTCACCAGTGACCCCACCAATCGGGATATGGGCTTGAGCTGCACCTCATAAGCAGGTCGCAGTCCTTTGACTAGGTGACCAAAGCCTGCAGGAAAAAGGAGAGACGAACACTCGTGG
Organism: Taudactylus pleione; assembly: GCA_031769625.1. Classification (NCBI taxonomy): domain Eukaryota; kingdom Metazoa; phylum Chordata; class Amphibia; order Anura; family Myobatrachidae; genus Taudactylus; species Taudactylus pleione. The sequence goes on along the minus strand of JAUIMM010000020.1, from coordinate 19,084,344 downwards.
CCCAAAGGGTCGGTGCCAGTAAGGGGCACGTAGGGACACTGTACTTGAGGTACAAGGAAGTGTGCACTGCAGACACACTCTACCGGGTTGCCAGTCAGAACGAGTGCACCACGGTGCAATACTGTAACACGTAGGTAGGGACCACAGAGTCCAGTAATGAGGTGGGTAGTAGTACTGGAGCCAGCCAGAGATTATAACGCTGGAGATTTTGGTACATATAACTACACTCAGGCTGTGATGGTAAAACACTGGTGAAATGGATAGTATACTGCACACAGGCGGCGGTGGTAACGCACTGGTGGAATGGAGGTATACTGCACACAGGCGAGGTGGTAACGCACTGATGAGATGAATGATATAGCTGCACACAGGCTTGGGTGGTAAAGCACTGGTGAGATGAATGATATAGCTGCACACAGGCTAAGGTGGTAAAGCACTGATGATATAGCTGTACACAGGCTGAGGTGGTTAAGCACTGATGATATAGCTGCACACAGGCTGAGGTGGTTAAGCACTGGTGAAATGGATGATATAGCTGCACACAGGCTGAGGTGGTAAAGCACTGGTGAGATAAACGATATAGCTGCACACAGGAATAGATCACTGGAAGCAAGGGAACCTGGAACGAGAGACCACTAGTAACACTAGCAGCGACAATGGTTGTTCAAGCAACTACCTGATACACAGGAGCCGGATATATACCCCTGGAAGCCCACTGATTGGTCCACAGCATCAGCTGACTGGCCAGACTGTCAGGGAAGGAAGGACAGTCAGAAAAGGAAGTGTCATGGTGGCGCCCATGACAGGGACTCCAATCCCCGTGCACCCGGCCACCCGAGACACCAGCATCAGGGAGAATGCTCAGCACCTCCCACATCACCGCACTAGCCGCCCGACTGCCCGAGAAGTCAGAGGAAGCCGGCGGGATGGTAAGGGACGGCCGATCCCCGGCTGAACTCTGACAGTACCCCCCCTTTCAGGGTGGACACCGGACACCCACCAGGTTTACCAGGAAATCTAATATGGAAGGCCCGAACCATTTGAGGCACGTGAACATCTGTGGCTCTGATCCATGCCCTTTCTTCCGGACCATACCCTTTCCAGTCAATGAGATATTGGAGGTTGTTAGATTTGGTAAATCGAGAGTCCAAAATCCTCCCTACCTTGAACTCTGTACCTTGAGAAGTTTGCACTTGAGGTAACTTGGGAGCAGAAGTTTGAAAACGATTCAGCACTAGAGGACGCAGCAAAGAAATATGAAAGGTATTGGATATTCTTAGTTGAGGAGGGAGTTCCAACTTATACGTGACTGGGTTGATGACCTTGCGAACACGGTAAGGACCAATGAAGCGCGGGGCTAGCTTCATACTGGGTACTTTCAATTGGATGTTCCTGGAGGATACCCAGACTTTATCTCCAACTCTCAGCTGTGGAACAGCGACACGTCGTCTGCAAATTTTTTGTAGTTCTTAGATGACTGCTTCAGAGAAGAATGAACCCTCTTCCAAATGGTTGCGAAAAACTCCACCAATTTAGAAACTGCAAGGACCTCTACTGCAGGTAAATTTTTAAAATCTGGGACTCGAGGATGTCTCCCAAACACCGTAAAAAAAGGAGTGGCTTTGGAGGAAGTGTGATATTTGAAGTTGTGTGAAAATTCTGCCCAAGGTAATAGATCCAGCCAGTTATCTTGTGAGGAGGAAACGAAGAGTCTTATGAAAGTCTCCAGCTCTTGGTAAACTCTTTCGGTTTGCCCATTAGTTTGTGGATGGTAGGCTGAATTTTAACGTGGTTCCACAAGTGCTACATAAGGCTCTCCAAAATTTAGCTACGAATTGAACTCCGCGGTCGGAAATGATCTCTTTAGGAAGTCCATGCAACCTGAATATTTCCTTAACAAAGACTCTTGCCAACTGAGGAGCAGAAGGGAGACCCATCAATGGAACAAAGTGTGCCATCTTAGAAAAGCGATCCACCACTACCCATATGGTATTGTATCCTTGGGAGCATGGTAGTTTAGAGATGAAATCCATGGATATATGGGTCCAAGGAGTATTAGGAATGGACAAGGGTCGCAGGAGACCTGCTGCCTTCTTGCAGGGAGTCTTATGCTGAGCGCATTTTACACATGAAAGAATAAATTCTCGAATATCCCCTTTCATTGTGGGCCACCAAAAGGAACGCTGAAGGAACTTGTAAGTCTTGAGGATACCAGAATGACCAGCAAACAGAGAGCTATGAGCCCAAGTTAGTAATTTTCCCAGTAGTTCTGGGGTCACAAAAATTTTCTCTGGGGGAGGAGTCAAAATTTGAGTAGAGGTGAAGACTACAGGATCTAAAATTGGTCAGGAACGTTGATGATCCTCTTCCTGAGTGCTGGACAAGAAAGACCATGAGAGGGCGTCAGCTTTTCTGTTTAGACTGCCAGGGCGAAATTGAAGTTTTAAATTAAATCTTGAAAAGAACAAGGACCAACGGGCCTGTCTAGCATTTAGACGGTGAGCCGTTTGGAGGTAGATTAAGTTTTTATGATCCGTGATCACGGTAACTGGAAAGTTGGCTCCTTCCAACAAATGCTGCCATTCCATTAAAGCTAACCGCATTGCTAGTAGTTCCTGGTCACCAATTCCGTAGTTCTTTTCGGCAATGGAAAACTTACGAGAAAAATACCCACAGGGATGGCACTTTCCATCACTTGAGATTTGAGACAGTACTGCCCTCACCCCTACTGAAGAAGCATCTACCTCAACTGTTGAACGGTTTGTCCAGTTGAGGTTGGCACAGGATAGGTGCAGCGGAGAAGGCTTCTTTTAATTTTTGGAAGGCTTGGATGGCAGTATCTGGCCAGCGAATGGGATTGGCACCCTTCTTTGTGAGATTTGTGATAGGTGACACCAGTGTGGAAAAATTTGGTATAAACCTCCGGTAATAATTTGAAAAACCCAAGAAGTGTTGAGTAGCCTTCAAGGATTTTGGTAACGGCCAGTCTGAAATGGCTTTTAACTTCTCCGGATCCATCCGGAGGGTCTTTCGAGAAATTATGTGCCCTAGGAAGGGTACCGAGGTTTGTTCGAAAAGGCACTTGGATATTTTTCCATAAAGATGATACTTCCGGAGGCGTGACAAGACTTCGCGGACATGCTGGCGATGATCTTGCAAATTTTTGGAAAAAATTAGAATATCATCCAAATAGACTATAACAAAACTGTAGAGGACATCCCGGAAGATATCATTCACATAACCCTGAAATATCGCTGGGGCGTTGCAGAGTCCGAAGGGCATTACGAGATATTCGAAGTGGCAGTCTCTGGTGTTAAAAATGGTCTTCCACTCATCTCCAGCTTTAAACGCATTAAATTATACGCACCTCGCAGATCAAGTTTGGTGAACAAAGAGGCCCCGCGAACTTTATCAAAAAGCTCCGGAATCAGAGGCAGAGGATATCGATTCTTTACAGTAATCTGGTTGAGACCACGGTAGTCAATACAAGGCCGAAGCCCGCCGTCCTTCTTGCTAACAAAAAAAAACCCCTGCCCCTGCTGCAGAAGTGGAGGGCCGGATAAACCCCTTAGCTAGATTTTCTTTTATATATGCCGCCATAGCAGCTGTTTCAGGAACTGATAATGGGTAGATTCGACCCCGAGGAGGGTTCTTCCCTGGCAGGAGCTCAACACCACAGTCCCAGGAATGATGAGTTGGAAGTTTATCCGCAGCCTGTTTGCAAAATACATCGGCAAAATCTTGATAAGCTGCTGGTAGACCGGGAACAGAGGAACACTTGGGTTTGTCAGACGGGGGGAAGCTTATATTTCCACTGGAGGACACCGCGTTAGTGCGGACAGGGAATACTTGGATGAGACATCCATGGAAACAACTTGGACCCCACGATAAAATCTGCATACTGGACCACTCAAACGTAGGATTGTGCTTTTGTAGCCAGGGGAGGCCTAGAACTAGTTGGGAAGAACAAAAAATTCAATTGTCTCCTGGTGCAGACATCCAATCTGGAGGAACACTGGCAGGGTTTTTGAGGAAATAGATCTCCCTAGCAAGGTCTTGCCATCTACACCAGAGAGCAGTAATCTGTTTGGCAATGGAACCACCGGAATGCCTAGGGTCTGAACCAGTGACTTCGAAATAAAACTGCCGGCAGCCCCAGAATCCACAAGGGCTTTAACCATCCTTGTCCTGGACTGATAGGAGAGCGACACAGGCAATAAACTGTCATTTATTTGGGAGGAGTCAGAAATAACCCCCAATTGCATGCTCCCAACATCAATTAGGGTTTCGCATTTCCCACCAATACAGGACAATTCCTTAATATGTGCTCCGGAGCAGCACAATACAAGCACAATTTATTTTTAAAACGCTGGTTCCGTTCGGCGGTACTTAACCGGGATCTGTTCATTTGCATCGGCTCCTCACTGCTAGAGAAGGAAGGAGAGGAATGACCTCCCAAGGATGGGCGATCCCGAGGACGATCTCCACGCCCCATATTTCCCCACCGCTCTCTATGGTGAAGGTCAATTTTAATACAGAGGGATATAACATCCGAGAAGGTGGGAGGTAAATCCCTAGATGCCAATTCATCCTTCATCCTCTCAGATAAGCCATGTAGGAAGGCTGCCTTAAGTGCTTCCTCATTCCATTTTAGTTCGAACGCCAGGGTTTGAAATTGTACTACATATTGCCCGACGGACCGGGTACCATGACGGACACGAAGCAAATCTAAAGAAGCAGAGCCAGATCTCCCGGCTTCATCGAAGATCCTTTTGAAAGCTGCCACGAACTCTTCATATCTAGATACGAGTGGATCTGCTCATTCCCACAAGGGGGAGACCCAATCCAGAGCTGCCCCGGTTAGTAATGAAATGACATAGGCCACCTTAGACCGGGAGGTAGGGAAATTCTGGGGTAGGCATTCGAACTGGATCTCACACTGGTTTATGAAACCACGACATCGTTGAGGAGTACCATCGAACCTCTTGGGAGTAGCCAAATGCAAATGGGATTTTTGAGGAACGACCCCCGAAGGTAATACAGGAGAAACCATAGGAGCAACAGAAGGTGAAGCATGAGACATAGCTGCCAGAGTGTTCTGAATAGACAGGAGCTGACCAGATAATTCCTGTAGGTACTGGGGCACATGTTGCTGTGCCGCCTCTTGGTTATCCATGCGAGCCGTTAGCTCCTGGAGATTCCCAGTACCTGGGGAGCCTGTAGCTTCCATTGGGCCTGAACAAACTGTCATGCTGGGAGGAGGTTTTCTTGAAGCTGAGGCCTGAGGCTGCGGGAGGAAACGGAGGCGAGGGGCCTGAATGTACGACCTCCGCATCCACGGGTCTTGGTCGTTGGTGAGACCTAGTCAAAGGTGCGGAATCTAACCCACGAGACGGTGTTCACCAGTGACCCCACCAATCGGGATATGGGCTTGAGCTGCACCTCATAAGCAGGTCGCAGTCCTTTGACTAGGTGACCAAAGCCTGCAGGAAAAAGGAGAGACGAACACTCGTGGCCCAAAGGGTCGGTGCCAGTAAGGGGCACGTAGGGACACTGTACTTGAGGTACAAGGAAGTGTGCACTGCAGACACACTCTACCGGGTTGCCAGTCAGAACGAGTGCACCGTGGTGCAATACTGTAACACGTAGGTAGGGACCACAGAGTCCAGTAATGAGGTGGGTAGTAGTACTGGAGCCAGCCAGAGATTATAACGCTGGAGATTTTGGTACATATAACTACACTCAGGCTGTGATGGTAAAACACTGGTGAAATGGATAGTATACTGCACACAGGCGGCGGTGGTAACGCACTGGTGGAATGGAGGTATACTGCACACAGGCGAGGTGGTAACGCACTGATGAGATGAATGATATAGCTGCACACAGGCTTGGGTGGTAAAGCACTGGTGAGATGAATGATATAGCTGCACACAGGCTAAGGTGGTAAAGCACTGATGATATAGCTGCACACAGGCTGAGGTGGTTAAGCACTGATGATATAGCTGCACACAGGCTGAGGTGGTTAAGCACTGGTGAAATGGATGATATAGCTGCACACAGGCTGAGGTGGTAAAGCACTGGTGAGATAAACGATATAGCTGCACACAGGAATAGATCACTGGAAGCAAGGGAACCTGGAACGAGAGACCACTAGTAACACTAGCAGCGACAATGGTTGTTCAAGCAACTACCTGATACACAGGAGCCGGATATATACCCCTGGAAGCCCACTGATTGGTCCACAGCATCAGCTGACTGGCCAGACTGTCAGGGAAGGAAGGACAGTCAGAAAAGGAAGTGTCATGGTGGCGCCCATGACAGGGACTCCAATCCCCGCGCACCAGGCCGCCCGAGACACCAGCATCAGGGAGAATGCTCAGCACCTCCCACGTCGCCGCACCAGCCGCCCGACTGCCCGGGAAGTCAGAGGAAGCTGGCAGGACGGTAAGGGATGGCCGATCCCCGGCTGAACTCTGACAATGCCTTTTCTAAAATCTTTTCCAAAAGCAAGGCAGATTCTTTACTTCCACACCGGAGCTAGATTACCCAATAAAAGACTTTATACCTTGTCAGCTCCTGAGACTAAGTCTATGGAGGAATACATTAAAGATAACCTTAGCAAAGGGTTCATCAGACCTTCCAATTCCCCAGTTGGTGTATGATTCTTCTTTGTCTCAAAGAAAGAAGGCAGCCTGCAATGTGATATTGACTAAAGGGGACTGAATAAAATTACCATTAAATATACTTACCCTTTGCCTTTAATATTTGTTCTCTTAGATAAACTATGTAGTGCCACCATCTTCTCCAAGATTGATCTCTGCAGATCTAATTCACATTAAGAAGGGGGATTAGTGGAAAGTAGCTTTAAATACTCAGTCAGGCCACTACAAGTACTTGGTCATGCTCTTTGGCCTTTGCAATGCCCCAGTTGTCTTTCAAGACCTGATTAATTATGTCCTTCGAGATTTCCTTGGTATATTTATGGTTGTGTATCTCAACCTTATTTGAATATAGGGCCTGATTCAGAGCCGTTCGCTATTTGCGGTCGTTCGTTCAAAAACAAGGGGTGGCTATTCAAATGATGCGTTCGCAAATTGCAGTCTGTTCACACCTCTAAGTCTGAATGAGCGAGCAAAACATACGCTCGTTTATTTGTTAAAAACGCCCCCTGGCCGCTCGCACCATACGTCATGTCCGCTATTTATTAGATTAATCGAGTACATCGACCAGCGTATGAACTGCTCGCTATTCTTGTGGTTGGTTTTTGCTACCACAATCTTGCGAGCAGTTCTGGCTATAAAATAACCCAGTGACGTGGTCAATGACGCTGCTGTATTAATTATGCACACCCATAAAACGCCCGTTTTGACCTTTAAGCACGCCTGCGTTCTGATCTCCACTCCCCGTTTTCAAACACCTTCCCCTGTTACCACCTACATACGCCTCATTCTGTCAAACAAAATAGCAGGCATTCGCTATATTGCGAGCACATGAATTTCGGCCGCACTGACTGGTTCGCGCATGCGTATAACGATCCGTACGCATGCGCAGATGTGCGAACATCGCTCGGAACGAGCGTACTGCCGCTAGCGAGTGGCTCTGAATGAGGGCCATAGTCTCCTACCACTGATCTCCACTGTTGCCATGTCAGACAAGTGCTTTGGATACTCTGTGATCGTCGTCTTTTCACAAAATTTGAAAAAAGTGAATTTGAAGTCTATCAGGTAGCCTTTTTAGGTTACATCATCACTCCAGAAGGCTTTGCCAAGGATGCAAACAAACTCCAAGCCATTCATGACTGGGTTCTACCTACTAATCTAAAATCTATTCAGAGTTTCTTGGGGTTTGCAAATTATTACAGTCAATTTATTTGCTCATTTTCTCTTCTGGTAGCTACCATCACGGCTCTGACTAAGAAAGAAGCAGATGCTACCAATTGGTCTCTTGAAGCTTTGGAAGCCTTTGAAACTTTGAAGCAAGCCCCTGTACTTCACCATCCAAATCTTGACTTGTTTTTCATTGTTAAGGTGGGGATGTAGTTTGCGTCTGACTGGTCAGGATGCCAGCAGTCAGAATCATGACAGCAGTCGGAATCCCAGCTCCAGAATAGCAACTGCAGACTTCCCGGGGGTGAGTATGAGGGATAGGGGGAGGGATAGGGTTAGGGGTTAGGGTTAGTCACTAGGGGGAGAATTAGGGTTAGGCTGCTGGTGTGAGGGTTAGATTCCTGGAAAGATGGATCGGGGGAGGGTTAGGGTTACTTACCTAATTCTGTTGGGATTCTGACTGTCAGGATGCCACTGTCTGTATTCTGGTCATTGCATCCTGACTACTCAGATCCCATACCCAACCCAATGAGGTGGATGCCTCTAAAGTTGGGGTGGGAGTCATCCTATGGGGATTTTTGTGATGACAAGTTGCACACTTGTACCTTCTTGTCCTGGAAGTTTTCTGCTGCTGTGTCCAACTACGATGTTGATAAACATGAGCTTCTTGACATTGAGTGGGCCTTTGAAGACTGGAAACAATGGCTAGAGGGAAGTGTCATCATCGATCATAAGAACCTTGTACATCGAGTCAGCCAAAACACTCAACTCCAGACAAGCAAGTTGGGTACTATTCTTAACTTGTTTCAATTTCATTATCACCTACTTTCCTGGCTCTAAGAATCCTAAGGCAGATGGCTTGTCCCACAGTTTCCTTCTGAAACATGATTCTACCATTTGTAATCTGTCCATTGTGCCGGATTCCTTCATCCATGCTGGCCTGGCACAAGATCTTTCTTTACAACTCTCACAATTTAATGATCAAGCTCCTCCTAAAACCACTTCTGGGTTGCTATTTATTCCTGGACAATTCAAAAGTGCTTGTCTTTCTGAAATTCATTCAAGCAAAATTTCAGGGCAGCCCTGTCTCATTTTGTGTTGTGGCCACCATTGTTCCTCATGTAAAGGAATACTTTCAGGCATGTGAAGTTTGTGCAAAAAGTAAATCACTCACAGGCGCTCCTTCTGGCCAATTGTTGCCACTGTCCATTCCCAGAAAACCCTGGACCCACATCTCAAAGGACTTCATTGTCAACTTACCATTGGTCTCTGGGAATAACACCATCTGGGTCATGGTTGATTGTTTCAGCAAGCATGATCATTTCAAGACTTTGGCCTCATTATTTATCAACCATATCTTCGAATTGCATTGATTGCCTCTTGATGTTGTTTCCGCTAAAGGAGCCCCATTTGTTGCTCAATTCTGGAAGTCTCTTTGCACACAATTCAGCAACAACCTTATCTTTTGCATACCACTCCCACTCATAAAATGGTGATTCAATCCCTCATGTATATATATTGTACACAAGGGTGGTTCAATAAATAGGGTAACAAGACCTCTCTCACAACTCACGGATAGGTATAGGATGCTTAACCCATATTTTGGGATTAGCGAGACCTAGTACTGAGGTGCAGAGTCTAACATTCACCAGGGACCCCCGCAAGGATGTTTGGACTTAGCTGCGTCCAACACGCAGGTCACAGCCCTCAGAAGTAGGTTTCCTAATTTGGTTGCTGGTGTACTAAGATTGGAGTAGAGTACGATGCAGACCTTCAAGTTAGTCAACAAGCTGGTTCAGAACCAAATAGACTAGACGGAACCAGGGATCAGTCATAAGCAGGTCACGGAGAATAGCCAAGGGTCAAAACTGGAATATTAAATGCAGTACCAGAGAGAAGACAGAATCAGGTCACAAACAAAGGTCAGGATCGAGCAGTAGATTGCAGGTCAGAATGCTGGAGTAAGGTTTTGGAGCCTATACTCTGGCACAGACGTGTCCTCAGGTACCTCCTTACATAGGAGGAGACTACTGCTGAGCCCTATGGGAGCCACTTCCACTGTCAGGAAGTGGAGAGACCAGCCGCCTGGACTGCCCCACAGTGTGCCCCAAGCGGCTGCATATAGGGAGAGCTGGCAGGACTTGGAAGTGCTGGAGACCTTCTACCCGCTGCCTCACAGAACACCAGCAGCACTGGACCCGGTAAGTAGATGCCAGGATCCAGCAAGCTGTGATACTCTCATTGCATAAATGTATTCAACTTGTACAGTACATATACGTATAATCAATAGTATGGCCTTGGTACAGATTATTTTTCCACATAGTCCCCATACTTGTCTAAACAATTGATCCAATGGTACAATAAGGCATCTATCCTGGCATAGAAGAAATCTGTGTCAAGCGCCTGAAGCAAGGACACGGTGACTTGCTGAAATGCACAGTTAGTTGCAAATCACCTTCCACCCAGTTGGGAATGTGGCCTGGCATTATCATGCACCAATATGATGACTGTTCACAGAAAACTAGATCATTTTCTATGAACTACCCTCTACAACCACCTCAATTTTCCACAATGGCAGACAGCATTCACTATATCTCCCTTGGTGAGGAAGGCAACAAGAAGCATGCCCTAAACACGATCAACATGACCTTCTTTGCTGATGGAGTTGTTTTAAATTTCTTTGAAGGTGGGGATGATATGTGTTTCCATGTCATGGATGCTTGCTATGTCTCTGACGTCACCCACGTTTCATCACCTGTAACAATACGCTGCAGGAATTGCACTCCCTCCTTATGGTACCACATCAAGTGCACGAGAGACAATCCCAACCTATTGGTTTTGAGAACTTCTGAGAGTTGCTTCAGTACCCAGCGTGAATACTTTTTCCTGTACCCCATCTGCTCATGAACAATGTTTTGCACAGTACCCACTGAGATGTTCAGTTCATTAGCAATATCACTAACTCAAATGCTTCTGTTCTCCTGAACAAGACCTTCAATGCAGCACAAATTGTCATCTGTGGTGCACGAGCTTGGTCGGCCAGATCACTGCTCATTTTGAACATCTGTCCTGCTGTTATCAAAGGCAGTGCACCAAACCCTAGCCCTATATCTGTGACATGACGTTATCACCATAAACATCGACAGGTTGGCGATGAATTTCAGCTGCTGATGTGCCCTTTAGATGCAAAAATCTGATCACATTACGCACCTAAATGTTTAACCATGTTTCCACCAGCCCCGCCATCTTACACTTGATGTTGGGACAATATGACTGATATGAGTCACCTTCTAATGGCCGTGAGGAGAAGCAGTGGCCTATCTGCTCTGGCCTGGTGGGAAATTAGAATGAGAGGTTTTGTTACATTACTTATTGAACCACCTTTGTGAATATATATATATATATATATACACACACAGTACATACATACATACATATAGTCATATATATATATATATATATATATACACACAGTACATACATACATACATATAGTCATATATATATATATATATAGTGATATCTTGGGGCAATTAGCTCGGCAGATGGTGGATTGGTGCAGTGTTTAGGTGCTTAATGAGGGTCCACACACAGCTTTCAAGCAAATTAATTATGCTTTACTTTCCATATTCCTTTAGACATCCGCGGAGGAGACCGTGCCAAGAAACTAAGTCAGCGTGAAGCCAAATTGATCCATAAGCTACACACCACCAGTCCCAGAGGCCTCAATGAAAAGTTCTCATGGAACGTTTTTCTATAGTTACATTCTTTTGGTACCCACATTAGTGTGGTTACTCAGTTCCGTTCCCCCCATTATTCTCAACATATCCTTTTTTCCCCCTCTCTTCTCTTTCCCCGTTCCTTTCATTCCTTCCTTTCCCTTTCCCTCCTCCACTCCTCCTTTTTTTCCCTTTTTCTCCTTTGCTCTCCCCCCTCTCTTCCCCCCCCCCATCCCATCCGCTTTGGAGCTGTCCTTCCTCTTTGTCAGCCCTTGTTCCACTTTCCTTCTTTCACATTCCCTGCAGCCCCCCATCTTTGGGCTTCCCTTTGCCCTGTTCTTTTCTTTTGGTTCTTTCCTTACATCCCCTTCTTCCTCGTTAGCTATATCTCCCAACATTTGACTGAATACTGTATGGTGACCACCCAGAGAGCCAGTTAGTTCAGGCTTTCATGAGATTTACATGTTGTTTTCCTGATGCTGTTGATAGTTATGTTCAGATTAACCTGGATGTTCATTTCTTATGTTTTGTTTCCTGATCCATGATGTACTATCTCCATGGGGGTTGCTATGTTTTATTATATGTATCATGACCCCGTAAGTGCCTGTTACATGACTTTTGTATACTTCACTGTATTCTTCTTTCTCCTCAATACTCCTCCACATACACACCCTCAGCACCACACCGCAATCCACGCACCACTCTTCTTCTCTTTCCTTTACACATACTCCTCCATATATCACTCACTTCCTCACGTACACACTCTCAGCATTGCACCTCAATTCACGTTTCACACATTTTTCACATGTCACTACACATCCTCAGACATCACTCACATTACACACTACTCTTTTGTTTCAGTGCGGCAGTCTCCAGTGACGCGTCCCATCGGGCGTCCCGGTTGCTATGAGACGCGCAGGTGCTCTCCACTTCCGCCGGATGCCCCCGCTGACCGTGCTGCTGGAGCACGCTGCACTGAGACAATCAACTTTCAGCACCCTTCCTTAAAGGTAAGCACTTTTCTCTCATTCTGTTGGCAGGTACAGTCCAGATGAAAAGGCTTTAGAGCCTTGAAACGTTGACCGTTATCTGTACCTATATGTTTTTTTCTCACTTAAGGCTCTATTTACTACAATCCGCATATTGAATGCGGATTGTAGTGTGATATTACCGAGTGAATTCGCATTGCGAATTCAGGTAATATCACAGGGATTTACTATAAATCCCTTGCAGGGACAGAGCTTGCGATAAAGCTCTGTCCCTGCGGATCCCATCCGCACTCTAGTCGCGGTATTTTCGGAAAAAATACCGAGACTAAGAGCACGCGCATGCGCCGACCGACCACCGCTACTACCCCCCCCACCGACGCTAAGCCCCGCCCCCGGAGCTAAGCCCCGCCCCCGTGATCGCGGACCCCCGCGACCCCCCCTCCCCCCCCCCGCGACCCCCCCCTCCCTTCATTACAACCTGCATCCTCCTGGCCTCCGGTGGTCTTCTCCGGGCTTCCCGATCAGGTGATCTCCCATACTGCACTGGGGCCCGATCACCTGATGACCGGGCCCCAGTGCACTGTGGGAGACCAGCTGACCGGAGAGGAGCCATCACCGGAGGCCCGATCACCGGTCCCTGGATTCAGGAAAGTGAAAAAAAAAATGTTTAATTTTTTTTTCTTTTTTTCACAGCAATCAGCTTGCGGTCTACTTAGACCACATAGCTGATTACTGGTACCGGCTCCCGCCTCTGCTCTCCCCGTTAGAGCAGAGTGGGAGTCCGGTAACCGGGGGAGACCCTGGATAACGCCACCTCCAGGTGGCGTTATTATCACAGGGCTTCCCCCGGTATTTTTTTACAATTTATTTTTAGTAACTTGCACACAGATCACATTTCCCATTACAATTATGGGAAATGCGATCTGCTTTACTAAAAATAAGTGATACTGGGGGTTGGAGTAGAATTTTACTAATTCTACTCCAATTGCCCTGTAATAAATACAGGTGAAACTAAAATAATGTGAAAAGGGTGTGAAAACACCCTTTTTCACTTTATTTTTGTAAAAATAATGTTAATAAATAGAGCCCTTAAACACCATTTGATCCTAATTGCTGAGAGTGCCGCCTTTTCTTTTCCATACTGGTGTGTTGCTATTCAGCACCACCATAGGAGAAGTACTGCTATCTATATATATATATACATATATATATATATATATATATATATATAATATCCAATGGCGGCACTCCGTAGGAAAAAACTTCACTCCAAACTAGGGGTGAGCGGGTTCGGATTTCTGAAATCCGAACCCCCCTGAGCCCCCCGATCCGAGTCCAATCCGAGTCAGGCTCGACTTTTCCCGCCTGACTCGGATCTGAAATCGAGGCAAAACGTCATCATCCCGCCTTACGAGTCTCGCGGGTTTTGGATCCTATATAAGGTACCCGCGTCGGCGCCATTTTCTCACTCGGCTGTGGACAGTGAAGAGGGAGGGTGGGAGTTAGGGCTGTGTAGTGTAGTGTAGTGTAGTGCTGCTGTTGTCCACTACTTCAAAGTCCATAGGGGCTGGCTGTGTTGTGCTGTGCTGCTGTTGTTAATAGGGGCTGTGTCCACTACTTCAAAGTCCATAGGGGCTGGCTGGACTGCGTTGTGCAGTCAGTTCTCCATAGGGGCTGTGTCCACTCCAAAGTCCTGTGCAGTGTCCCAGTCCTAAAGGGGTGCTGTAGTGTTGTCCAGGGGGTGCTCTGTCCATCAGGGGTGCTCCCCCCAAGTGCTAAAAAAATAATATATTTTCTGTGTTTGTGAATTGTGTGCGCAGTAGCCGCACGTGCATCAACAAAGTAGTGCCAAGCGTGCGCCTGTGTCATAAGTAAAGGGCTGGCTGGCTTGACCGTTAAGGGTGCTGTAACCCCCGAAAGTACACTCCAGTCCAAACCAAAAAAAAAATTATTTTCTGTGTTTGTGAATTGTGTGCGCAGTAGCCGCACGTGCATCAACAAAGTAGTGCCAAGCGTGCGCCTGTGTCATAAGTAAAGGGCCGGCTGGCTTGACCGTTAAAGGGTGCTGTAACCCCCGAAAGTACACTCCAGTCCAAACCCAAAAAAAATTATTTTCTGTGTTTGTGAATTGTGTGCGCAGTAGCCGCACGTGCATCAACAAAGTAGTGCCAAGCGTGCGCCTGTGTCATAAGTAAAGGGCCGGCTGGCTTGACCGTTAAAGGGTGCTGTAACCCCCAAAGTACACTCCAGTCCAAACCAAAAAAAAAATTATTTTCTGTGTTTGTGAATTGTGTGCGCAGTAGCCGCACGTGCATCAACAAAGTAGTGCCAAGCGTGCGCCTGTGTCATAAGTAAAGGGCCGGCTGGCTTGACCGTTAAGGGTGCTGTAACCACCAAAAGTACACTCCAGTCCAAACCAAAAAAAAAATATTTTCTGTGTTTGTGAATTGTGTGCGCAGTAGCCGCACGTGCATCAACAAAGTAGTGCCAAGCGTGCGCCTGTGTCATAAGTAAAGGGCCGGCTGGCTTGACCGTTAAGGGTGCTGTAACCCCCGAAAGTACACTCCAGTCCAAACCAAAAAAAAAATTATTTTCTGTGTTTGTGAATTGTGTGCGCAGTAGCCGCACGTGCATCAACAAAGTAGTGCCAAGCGTGCGCCTGTGTCATAAGTAAAGGGCCGGCTGGCTTGACTGTTAAGGGTGCTGTAACCCCCGAAAGTACACTCCAGTCCAAACCCCCAAAAAAATTATTTTCTGTGTTTGTGAATTGTGTGCGCAGTAGCCGCACGTGCATCAACAAAGTAGTGCCAAGAGTGCGCCTGTGTCATAAGTAAAGGGCCGGCTGGCTTGACCGTTAAAGGGTGCTGTAACTCCCAAAGTACACTCCAGTCCAAACCAAAAAAAAAATTATTTTCTGTGTTTGTGAATTGTGTGCGCAGTAGCCGCATGTGCATCAACAAAGTAGTGCCAAGCGTGCGCCTGTGTCATAAGTAAAGGGCCGGCTGGCTTGACCGTTAAAGGGTGCTGTAACCCCCGAAAGTACGCTCCAGTCCAAACCAAAAAAAAATAATTTTCTGTGTTTGTGAATTGTGTGCGCAGTAGCCGCACGTGCATCAACAAAGTAGTGCCAAGCGTGCGCCTGTGTCATAAGTAAAGGGCCGGCTGGCTTGACCGTTAAAGGGTGCTGTAACCCCCGAAAGTACACTCCAGTCCAAACCAAAAAAAAATAATTTTCTGTGTTTGTGAATTGTGTGCGCAGTAGCCGCACGTGCATCAACAAAGTAGTGCCAAGCGTGCGCCTGTGTCATAAGTAAAGGGCCGGCTGGCTTGACCGTTAAAGGGTGCTGTAACCCCCAAAGTACACTCCAGTCCAAACCAAAAAAATAATTATTTTCTGTATTTGTGAATTGTGTGCGCAGTAGCCGCACGTGCATCAACAAAGTAGTGCCAAGCGTGCGCCTGTGTCATAAGTAAAGGGCCGGCTGGCTTGACCGTTAAGGGTGCTGTAACCCCCGAAAGTACACTCCAGTCCAAACCAAAAAAAAAATTATTTTCTGTGTTTGTGAATTGTGTGCGCAGTAGCCGCACGTGCATCAACAAAGTAGTGCCAAGCATGCGCCTGTGTCATAAGTAAAGGGCCGGCTGGCTTGACCGTTAAGGGTGCTGTAACCCCCGAAAGTACACTCCAGTCCAAACCAAAAAAAAAATTATTTTCTGTGTTTGTGAATTGTGTGCGCAGTAGCCGCACGTGCATCAACAAAGTAGTGCCAAGCGTGCGCCTGTGTCTTAAGTAAAGGGCCGGCTGGCTTGACCGTTAAGGGTGCTGTAACCCCCGAAAGTACACTCCAGTCCAAACCAAAAAAAAAATTATTTTCTGTGTTTAGCCGCACGTATATATCAAATCGTTATAACATAAATGGAGGACCAAACTTTCTCCGATCAAAATAAAATAGAGAAAGATCAAGAACCACTTCCTCCTAGTGCTGAAGCTGCTGCCACTAGTCATGACATAGACGATAACATGCCATCAACGTCGTCTGCCAAGGCCGATGCCCAATGTCATAGTAGAGGGCACATACAATCCCAAATGGCAAAGTTCAGGAAAATGACCTTGAAAAAGACATTTAAATCAGCTGAAGAGAAACGTAAACTTGCCAATATGCCATTTACGACACGGAGTGGCAAGGAACGGCTAAGGTCGATCCCTAGTATGTTCATGACTAGTGGTTCAGCTTCACATGACGATGGAAGCCCTCCTCCCACTAAAAAAATCAAAAGAGTTAAGCTGGCAAAAGCACAGCGAAGAACTGTGCTTTCTAAGAAGATATCACAAATCCCCAAGGAGAGTCCAAGTGTGGTGGTGGTTGCGATGCCTGACCTTCCCAGCACTGGACGGGAAGAGGTGGCTCTTTCCACCATTTGCACGCCCCCTGCAAGTGCTGAAAGGAGCACCCACAGTCCACTTGCTGATATGCAAATTGAAGATGTCACTGTTGAAGTACAACAGGATGAGGATACTGGTGTAGCTGGCGCTGAGGAGGAAGTTGGCGAGGAGGATTCTGATGGTGATGTGGTTTGTTTAAATCAGGCTCCGGGGGAGACAGTTGTTGTCCGTGGGATGAAAAAGCCCATCACTGTCATGCCTGGGCAGAAGACCAAACATTCCACCTCTTTGGTCTGGCAATATTTCTATCCAAATCCGGACAACAACTGTCTTGCCATATGTACCATATGTAAAGGTGAAATAAGTAGGGGTAGGGACGTCAACCACCTAGGAACATCCTCCCTTATACGGCACCTGCAGCGCGTTCATAAAAAGTTATTGTCAAGTTCAGAAACTTTGGCTAAGACCGTAAGCAGTCCAGGGACACCTAAATCCCGTTGTCCTGTTGTATCCAAGCGCCTGCAAACCACACCGTCAACTCCCTCCTCGTCAATTTCCTCCTTAGTCAGGATCGGAAGTAGTCCTGCAGGCCATGTCACTGGCATGACTGACTCTCCTATCCGGGATTCCTCTGGAGGATCCTGCATTGCTACGCCTACTGCTGCCACTGCTGCTGTTGCTGCTGCTGGGAGTCGTTCATCATCCCAGAGAGGAAGTAGGAACACCACTACTTTTACTAAACAATTGACCCTCCAACAGTCCTTAGCGAGGAGGATGAAGTACGACAGCAGTCATCCTGAAGCAAAACGTATAACTGAGGCCTTGACTGCTATGTTGGTGTTAGACGTGCGTCCGGTATCCGCCATTAGTGCAGTGGGATTTAGACAATTGATGGAGGTAGTGTGTCCCCGGTTCCAAATCCCATCTAGATTCCACTTCACTAGGCAGGCGATACCGAGACTGTACAGAAACATCAGAAAAAGTGTCCTCAGTGTCCTGAAAAATGCCGTTGTACACAATGTCCACTTAACCACGGACATGTGGACAAGTGGAACAGGGCAGACTAAGGACTATATGACTGTGACAGCCCACTGGGTAGATGTATCACCTTACGCAGCAACAGCAGCAGCGTCACCAGTAGCAGCATCTCAGAAACGCCAGCTCGTTACAAGGCAGGCTACGCTGTGTATCACCGGTTTCAGTAAGAGGCACACCGCCGACAACCTCTTAGAGAAACTGAGGGAAATCATCGCCCAGTGGCTTACCCCACTTAGACTCTCCTGGGGATTTGTGATATCTGACAACGCCACCAATATTGTGCGGGCATTACATCTGGGCAAATTCCAGCACGTCCCATGTTTTGCTCACACAATAAACTTGGTGGTGCAGAATTTTCTGAAAAGCGACAGGGGCGTGCAGGAGACGCTTTGGGTGGCCCGAAAAATTTCTGGCCACTTTCGCCATTCAGCAACTGCGTGCCGAAGACTGGAGCGCCAGCAAACACTCTTGAACCTGCCCCGCCATCACCTGAAGCAAGAGGTTGTGACGCGGTGGAACTCAACCCTCTATATGCTTCAGAGGATGGAGGAGCAGCAAAAGGCCATACAAGCCTATACATCCACCTATGACATAGGCAAAGGAGGGGGTATGCACCTGACTCAAGCACAGTGGAGAATGATTTCCGTGTTGTGCAAGGTTCTCCAGCCCTTCGAACTTGCCACACGTGAAGTCAGTTCAGACACAGCCAGCTTGAGTCAGGTCATTCCCCTCATCAGGCTTTTGCAGAAGCAGCTGGAGAAAGTGAAGGAGGAGCTAAGACGGAGCGATTCAGCTCAGCATGTGGGACTTGTGGATGAAGCCCTTCATTCGCTTTGCCAGGATTCCAGGGTGGTCAATCTGTTGAAATCAGACCACTACATTTTGGCCACCGTGCTTGATCCTAGGTTTAAAGCCTATGTGGTGTCTCTCTTTCCGGCCGACACAAGCCTGCAGAGGTGCAAAGACCTGCTGGTGAACACACTGTCAGCTGAAGCGGAACATGACACGTCAACGGCTCCTTCTTCATTTTCTCCCGCAACTGGGGCTGCCAGGAAAAAACTTAGGTATCCTAAGCAACCCGCTGGCGGTGATGCAGGGCAGGCAGGACCAAGTTTGGACATCTGGTCCGGACTGAAGGACCTGGCAACAATTTCTGACATGTCTACTGTCACTGCATATGATACTGTCACCATTGACAGAATGGTGGAGGATTACATCGGTGACAGCATCCAAGTAGGCATGTCAGACAGTCCATACCTGTACTGGCAGGAAAAAGAGGCAATTTGGAGGCCCCTGTACAAGCTGGCTCTATTTTACCTGAGTTGCCCCCCCTCCAGTGTGTACTCCGAAAGAGTGTTTAGTGCAGCCGGGAACCTTGTCAGCGAAAGGCGTAGGAGGTTGCTTCCACAGAATGTGGAGAAGATGATGTTCATCAAAATGAATTATCAGCTCTTCCAGGGAGACCAGCCTCCAGAAGGTACAGAGGGACCTGTGGTGGTGGATTCAAGTGGGGACGAGTTAATACTTTGTGAGGATGAGGATGTACACACTGAAGAGGGTGAGGAATCGGTGGATGAGGAGGATGAGGATGACATCTTGCCTCCGTAGAGCCAGTTTGTGCAGGGACACATTAATTGCCAGCTTGTTTTGTGGGGGCCCAAACGAACCAATCATTTCAGCCACAGTTGTGTGGCAGACCCTGGCGCTGAAATGATTGATTTGTTAAAGTGTGCATGTCCTGTTTATACAACATAAGGGTGGGTGGGAGGGCCCAAGGACAATTCCATCTTGCACTTCTTTTTTTTCTTTGCATTATGTACAGTTTGGGGCCTAGTTTTTCTAACTGCCATCCTGTCTGCCACTGCAGTGTCACTCCTAGATGGGTCACGTGTTTGTGCCGCCCACTCGTGTCGCTTAGCATAGTCATCCAGCTACCTCGGTGCAACCTTTTGGACATAAAAACACTATTGTGAGGTGTGAGGTGTTCAGAATAGACTGGAAATGAGTGGAAATTAAGGTTATTGAGGTTAATAATAGCATAGGAGCAGAGAAACCAACAAATTCTGTGATTTTAGCTGTTTTTATGCTTTTTTTAAAAAAAATACAGATCCAAAACACAAAACCCAGAACCCAAAACACGGAAGGGTGGTTTTGGCAAAACCAATCCAGATCCAAAACACGAAGAAAGATCCAGATCCAAAACCAAAACACAAAACACGAAAAGTGGCCGGTGCACACCCCTACTCCAAACTCACACGCTTGTCAGCAACGTTTCAGCGCATTTAATAACACTTTTATCAAGCCACATATGTGGCTTGATAAAAGCGCTATTAAATGCGCTGAAACGTTGCTGACAAGCATGTGAGTTTGGAGTGAAGTTTTTTCCTACGGAGTGCCGCCATTGGATATTATGTTTGTCAGTGCTGTTGCACTGTTGTAACTTACACTGTGGAAGGCACCCGGACCAGTAGACATTTTCCTCATGAGTGCCGGAACTTGGTTTGATATATATATATATATATATATATATATATACATTGTGATACCTTGGGGGTAATTAGCTCAGCAGAGGGTGGATTGGTGCAATGTTTAGGTGCTTAATGAGGTTCCACACACAGCTTTCAAGTAAATAAATTATGCTTTACTTTCCAGCATGGAAAGTCAGGAAACAAACAGAAAATAATAAACAATCTAGCCCCTATTTAGGGCGTCTAACTCACTTCTTGAACCCTCTCTATAAGGGTGCAGCTAATCTGCCAATAAAGTCTCTCACAGTCTCTGTGCCTTCCCTGTATCCTCCAGGTAGACAGTAGGTCCTGGCTTCCTCAGCCTGCAGCCCCGCTGCTTCAATGTCACACAGTCTGAGAGGTTTATGGTCCCCCCTTGCCTCCTGCAAGATCCAGACACAGGCCTCCTGGCCCCCAATGGCTCGCTTAGCTTCACTGGGCTCTTTGGTTGCCACAGTCCCACATAGACTGTTTCCAGCAGAAGCCTGACTGGTCTGCCTTCTCATCAGCCCACACCTGAGCTCTCTCCACAAGGCAGCAATTAGTCATTTTCCCACAATGCTTTTCTACTCTGTGTGGGCGGATCTGTCCTGCCCCACACAGAATCAGCTGCTCACCAATGCCATCTCTGGTGATACTACCACAATATATATATAAATATATATATAACAGGTTCAAGAAGACATGCGCCTAATAGTGTAGTATTTAAAATAGAAATGGTGATTAGTGTTCATAAAAATTGTTGTGTGTACCAAAATGAAAATCCACACTGGAGGGATATAGTGGGATATCGTCTGCTGGATCACCTTGTAAAGAGCTTATATAAGCTCATAGAAAAGAAAGTAATATAGTGTAGTATTTCCTACAAATGGATATAGTAATTACATAAAGAGGCTGCGTACCAGATAATGCTAGTTTAATAGCCTGTAGTATGTCATCCTCCACGTAACTCCTAGTACCTTTTTTCGTCCCTCTATGGAGCGTATATGTTCAGTGTATGCGAGCCAGTCCTAATATATATTTATCCACAACAATAGAGAGCCTGGGTTTGCTGGCCTCAACGTGTTTCGTCGTACAGAACAGTATGCCACTGCGTACATCACCAGCACATAGGCTTTTATGTTGGCATGTATGTCGATGTTTTGGACCACTCTCGGTCCTTTTTCAAGAGCACCAGCTTCTCAACAGCGTCCTGTTACATGCAGCATCCATATATATATATATATATATATATATACAAAAAAAGGCACTCACCACCAAATGCAGCATAAAGAGAGTTACTGTACTTGCTTGCTAGTATAAATGAAACATTTTGGTCCTTTCTGGACCTTTTTCAAGCAGCTCGACATGTGCAGCAGGTCTACAACAAAGTGCTAAAGCAGATATAGATCCACCTCAAAAGAAAACTGTTTAAATGCTGGAGCATTTTTACTATGCCCCTTCTAGCTGTTTTGTACCACACTGTTATCTTTGCCAAGATGTGAGTTTGGGACTTAGGACAAGAATATATATATTCAAGTCACTTCAGCATGACAATGATGATCCCAAAAACACAGCCAAGGACACTCTTAATTGGTTTCAGAGAAAGAATATAAAGCTGCTAGAATTGCTCAGCCAATCACATGACTTGAATCCAATTGAAAATCTATTGAAAGAACTAAAGATCAGAGTTCATAGAAGAGGCCCACGGAACCTTCAGTGTTTTAAGACTTTTTGTGTGGAAGAATGGGCCAAAATCACACCTGAGCAATTCATGCGACTAGTCTCTCCATACAGGAGGCATCTTGAAGCAAAGGCTTTTGTAAGAAGTATTAAATTTCAGTAAGCGTGTTCAATCCCTGTGTCATTTTGTATTATTACAAATAACTTGTCACAGGCTGGTAATTGGAAGGGATGGACCCGAGCTGGGTTGAGTGACAGAGACACCTGGACCAGAAGGGAGTTTGAATTTAGATGGTTTAATGTAATTTTTTAACATACAGATGAAAGAGGACTGACTGAGTGATGGTAAATAAAGTCCTTGGTGCAGGGATGCACAACTGCAGATACTTAAAACATACACAAATGTCTCTGAGGTTCAGGAGGTACTGTGGAGGAGAATTGCGGGGTTAAATACTGTAGAACTTGTAGATGAGTTGAATACTGAGTTGAATACTGTAGCAGAGTAGAATATATCTCCTGGATGGAGTATGCAGGATTGGGAAAGCACTTGGAATAAAACTCTGGGATGGAGTGTGCTGGATTGGGTGAGCACTTGGAATAGAACTCCGGGATGGAGTGTGCTGGATTGGGTGAGCACTTGGAATAGAACTCCGGGATGGAGTGTGCTGGATTGGGTGAGCACTTGGAATAGAACTCTGGAATGGAGTGTACTGAATTGCACAGGAGTACTCCCGGCTGGAGTACACAGGAACAGATTCACAGGTGAACTGGAACTGGAACTGGAAACAGCAGGGCTCAGAAGCATAGGTCTGGCTAGAGCAAGAGCACTATTGTACTGGCAATGAGACAGAGTCAGGGAAGGGCTTTTATACCCCTGGCTGGATGGTGATTGGCTGGGGTCACTGGAAAGCGTTGCTGACTGGATGGGGTTGGACCACCTGACCTGATACAAGATGGCTGTGCCCATGATCCGGAGGTCTGGCATGCAGAAGCACAGGAAGTGCATGGAGAGGCAGCAGGAACAGCTAGGCAACAGCGGGGATGCAAGGAACCACCTTCTGGCATAGGCCCCACTCTGGATTCCGCTGAAAGCAGCGGCCAGTGACTCAGCAAGCCGCGATGACACCAGCGCATGGGAAGATGCAGGGGTCTCTGACGGAGGTCTCTAGCACGGTTTGTGACATAACTTAATTTATGGACATCTATGGTTTGAATTCTTTGCATGTGTGGATTGCAAGGGTTGTTGCTGACATTTGGTGAAAATGTCATTACAATAGCCCCATTTTAAATATATATACATGAGAAAAATGTTGATATCTTCAATACTTATTTTACCCACTGTGTATGTATTTATATATATATATACATATATATATATAGTATATATATATATATATACACAGTATATATATATATATATATATATATATATATATATATAAGGTCAGGTGCATAAATATTGGGACATTGACAGAATTTTCATATTTTGGCCTCTATTCACCACCACAATGGCTTTGAAATGAAACAAACAAGATGTGCTTTAACTGCAGACTTTCAGATTTAATTTGAGGGTAATTACATCCAAGTCAGGTGAACGGTGTAGGAATTACAACGCTTTCTATATGTGCCTCCCACTTTTTAAGGGGCCAAAAGTAATGAGACTATCAACTCAAAAGCTATTTCATGGACAGGTGTGGGCTATTCCCTCATTATTTCATTATCAATTAAGCAGGTAAAAGGTCTGGAGTTGATTCTAGGTGTGACATTTGCATTTGGAATCAGTTGCTGTTGACTCTAAATATGAGAATACGTTTGATAGCCTCTAATCCACGTTGATGAGGTATACAAGTGTAAAGACTTACAACATCAATAACACACATCAATTGTTTGGACGGCAAAGGGGATAGCCGTTGTAAATGGAGAATAAAAGAAGTAGTGTCCCGTAATATAGTGGTTTGAGCCTGCACAACAGGCTGTAATAGAAAGTCAAGATACTGGGATACTATATAGTATAGGGAGTCTCTAGCCGATATGATCGGCCTTCCCGGAGGGGTGGTAGCATTCTTGTGCAACTTAGGTATTGTGTAGAGGATCAGAATTTTAGGCCAGTCCTGTATCAGGGCATCATATGTTTTCTTCGAAATCACATTGTTGGATAATGCTACATGCAGAATATCATCAAGTTCTTTTTTGAATGCTGAAGTAGGATCACCACTGAGCTGCTGGTACACCGTAGAATCTGACAGCTGATTGTAAATTTCCTGTTTGTAATCCAGAGTATTAAGAACCACGATCGCGCCACCCTTATCAGCTGGACGGATCACTATGTCCTTATAATCACTGAGGTTTTGTAATGCCTGCCTAAGGCTATTCTAATGCTGGAGCGATGGAGAGCCATGCGCTCCTTCAACTGACGAGTAGTTTTGCCTACATAAAGGAGCCCGCATGGGCACCTTATGTAGTAGACTACATAACGGCTAGTGATTAGCATTAGAATAGCCTTAGAAGGCAGACCAATGGACCAACCGGTCGCCAAACATTTTAGGGATTTCAAACATGGGCTGGCAACATTACGTTGCAAAATTATAGATTGGATTCCGCCCCATAACAGAGGGGGTGATAGGGGACGTACCCTTTTACAGCATGAGTCCAGATGGATACACATCCTGCAGACTCTTAAACCTCTAGGCCTTAATGAAATGAATTCCTACTCGTGTTTTTTCTAGACTTTAATGTACTACCCAGTTAGTTTCTACTTCTTCCAGCAGGTTTACACTATGTGCACAGTTCAGTTTTATCTGTGACAGTTCGTGTCTCTAGACCGCCAGTACATGCTCCGCTTTTCTATGTTCCATATTTATTCAGGTTGTTTATTTAGGTTGTCTTGGTGATGGGTGCACTTGTATGCGGACACGCCCCCCCAGGGATAATGGTGATGTCAGTGCCGAGGCGCCGCATGTGACGTCAGGGGACTCCCGTTGGGATCGAGCCGCACGTTGCTGACACACTGGGTGAATAGTATTTAAGGTATGTTATATTGTTTGTTCTCTGTATGTCTTGATAAAAGTGATAATACACTGAAACGTTGACCTTCAGCACAGTTGCTTCATCGTCATTTTTGCATTGAGTCTCCACGAGTGCCGTCCGCTTTCTACATACTATATATATATATATATATTATATATACATATATAGTAGGGATGAGTGGGTTCGAATTTCTGAAATCCGAACCCCCCCGATCCGAGTCGGGTGCAAGGCAGGCTCGAGTTTTCCCACCTGACTCGGATCTGAAATCGAGTCAAAACATCATCATCCTGTATCCAGGGTTTTGGAATCTATAAAAGGTCCCCTTTCTCACTCCGGCTGTGGACAGTGAAGAGGGAGTGTGGGAGTTAGGGCTGGCTGGGCTGTGTTGTTGTTGTCCATAGGGGCTGTGTCCACTCCTCCAAAGTCCATAGGGGCTGGCTGGGCAGTGTTGTGCTGCTGTTGTCCATACTCCATAGGGGCTGGCTGGGCTATGTTGTGCAGTCAGTTGTCCATAGGGGCTGTGTCCACTCCAAAAGTCTATAGGGCCTGCCTGGCCTGTGTTGTACAGTGTCCCATAAAGGCTGTAGTCCTAAAGGGGTGCAGTAGTGTTGTCCAGGGGGTGACCTGTCCATCAGGCGTGCTCCCTCCAAGGGAAAAAAAATATTTCTGTGTTTGTGAATTGTGTGCACTGTAGCTGCACGTGCATCAACAAAGAAGCAGCACCAAGCATGCGCCTGTGTCATAAGTAAAGGGCCGGCTGGCTCATCTCTTAAAGGGTGGTGTAACCCCCAAAGTGCACTCCAAAAAAATAAAAAATAAATTATTTTCTGTGTTGTGAACTGTGTGCACTGTAGCCGCACGTGCATCAAAAAAGGAGCAGCGCCAAGCGTGCGCCTGTGTCATAAGTCTGTTAAAGGGTGGTGTAACCCCCAAAGTGCACTCCAAAAAAATAAAAAATTCTTCTTTTCTGTGTTGTGAATTGTGTGCGCTGTAGCCGCACATGCATCAACAAGGGAGCAGCGCCAAGCGTGCGCCTGTGTCATAAGTAAAGGGCTGGCTGGCTCATCTCTTAAAGGGTGGTGTAACCCCCAAAATGCACTCACAAAAAAATAAAAAATTCTTGTTTTCTGTGTTGTGAATTGTGTGTGCTGTAGCCGCACATACAACAACAAAGGAGCAGCGCCAAGGTCGTCTGGCTCATCTCTTAAAGGGCGGCGTGACCCCCAATGTGCACTCCAATAAAAAAACAAAGGAGCAGCGCCAAGCGTTTCCCTGTGTCATAAGTCTGTTAAATGGTGGTGTAACCCCCAAAGAGCACTCCAAAAAAAATTAAAAGTTCTTATTTTCTGTGTTTGTGTGCGCCTTAGCCACACGTATACAGTATATCAACATAACATAAATGGAGGACAAAACTTTGTCCGATAAAAATAAAATAGGGAAAGATCAAGAACCACTTCCTCATAGTGCTGAAGCTGCTGCCACTTGTCATGACATAGACGATAAAATGCCATCAATGTCGTCTGCCAAGGCCGATGCCCAATGTCATAGTAGAGGGCATATAAAATCCCACATGACAAAGTTCAGGAAAATGACCTTAAAAAAAACATTTAAGTCATCTGAGGAGAAACATAAACTTGCCAATATGCCATTTACGACACGGGGTGGCAAGGAATAGCTAAGGTCTTTCCCTATGTTCATGACTAGTGGTTCAGCTTCACATGATGATGGAAGCCTTCCTCCCACTACAAAAATCAAATGAGTTAAGCTGGCAAAAGCACAGCGAAGAACTGTGCGTTCTAAGAAGATATTACAAATCCCCAAGGAGAGTCCAAGTGTGGCGGCGGTTGCGATGCCTGACCTTCCCAACACTGGACAGGAAGAGGTGGCTCTTTCCACCATTTGCACACCCTCTGCAAGTGCTGGAAGGAGCACCCACAGTCCACTTGCTGATATTCAAACTGAAGATGTCACTGTTGAAGTACAACAGGATAAGGATACTGGTGTAGCTGGTGCTGAGGAGGAAGTTGACAAGGAGGATTCTGATGGTGATGTGGTTTGTTTAAATCAGGCTCCGGGGGAGACAGTTATTGTCCATGGGATGAAAAAACCCATCACGGTCATGCCTGGGCAGAAGACCAAACATTTCACCTCTTTGGTCTGGCAATATTTCTATCCAAATCCGGATAACAATTGTCTTGCCATATGTACCATATGTAAAGGTGAAATAAGTAGGGGTAGGGACGTTAACCACCTAGGAACATCCTCCTTTATATGTCACCTGCAGCGCGTTCACTAAAAGTTACTGTCAAGTTCAGAAACTTTGGCTAAGACCGTAAGCAGTCCAGGGACACCTAAATCCCTTTGACCTGTTGTATCCAAGCGCCTGCAAACCACACTGTCAACTCCCTCCTTGTCAGTTTCCTCCTTAGTCAGGATTGGAAGTAGTCCTGCAGGCCATGTCACTGGCATGACTGACTCTCCTATCTGGGATTCCTCCGGAGGATCCTGCATTGCTACGCCTACTGCTGCCACTGCTGCTGTTGCAGCTGGAAGTCATCCATCATCCCAGAGAGGAGCACCATTACTTTTACTAAACAACTGACCCTCCCACAGTCCTTAGCGAGGAGGATGAAGTACGACAGCAGTCATCCTGAAGCAAAATAGATAACTGAGGCCTTCACTGCTATGTTGGTGTTAGACGTGCATACGGTATCCGCCATTAGTGTAGTGGGATTTAGACAATTGATGGAGGTAGTGTGTCCCTGGTACCAAATCTGTCTAGATTCCACTTCACTAGGCAGTCGATACCGAGAATGTACAGAGACGTCAGAAAAAGTGTCCTCAGTGTCCTAAAAAATGCAGTTGTACCCAATGTCCACTTAACCATGGACATGTGGACAAGTGGAACAGGGCAGACTAAGGACTATATGACTGTGACAGCCCACTGGGTAGATGTATCGCGTTACGCAGCAACAACAGCAGCATCACCAGTAGCAGCAGCTCTGAAATGCCATCTCGTTCCAAGGCAGGCTACGCTGTGCATCACCGGTTTCAGTAAGAGGCACACCGCCGACAACCTCTTAGAGAAACTGAGGGAAGTCTTCGCCCAGTGGCTTACCCCACTTAGACTCTCCTGGGGATTTGTGATATCTGACAACGCGGGCATTATATTGTGCGGGCATTACATCTGGGCAAATTCCAGCATGTCCCATGTTTTGCTCACACAATAAATTTGGTGGTGCAGAATTTTCTGAAAAATGACAGGGGCGTGCAGGAGACACTTTGACTGGCCCGAAAAATTTCTGGCCACTTTCGCCATTCAGCGACTGCTTGTCGAAGACTGGAGTGCCAACAAACACTCTTGAACCTGCCACGCCATCACCTGAAGCAAGAGGTTGTGACGTGGTGGAACTCAACCCTCTATATGCTTCAGAGGATGGAGGAGCAGCAAAAGACCATTCAAGCCTATACATCCACCTATGACATAGGCAAAGGAGGGGGTATGCACCTGACTCAAGCACAGTGGAGAATGATTTCCGTGTTGTGCAAGGTTCTCCAGCCCTTCGAACTTGCCACACATGAAGTCAGTCCAGACACTGCCAGCTTGAGTTTGGTCATTCCCCTCATCAGGCTTTTGCAGAAGCAGCTGGAGAAAGAGGAGGAGCTAAGACGGATCGATTCCGCTCGGCATTTGGGACTTGTGGATGAAGCCCTTCATTCGCTTTGCCAGGATTCGAGGGTGGTCAATCTGTTGAAATCAGACCACTACATTTTGGCCACCATGCTCGATCCTAGGTTTAAAGCCTACATGGTGTCTTTCTTTCTGGCCGACACAAGCCTGCAGAGGTGCAAAGACCTGCTGGTGAAAACACTGTCAGCTGAAGCGGAACGTGACACGTCAACAGCTCCTTCTTCATTTTCTCCCGCAACTGGGGCTTCCAGGAAACAACTTAGGTATCCTAAGCAACCCGCTGGCGGTGATGAAGGGCAGGCAGGACCAAGTTTGGACATCTGGTCCGGACTAAAGGACCTGCCAACAATTTCTGACATGTCTACTGTCACTGCATATGATACTGTCACCATTGACAGAATGGTGGAGGATTACATCAGTGACAGCATCCATGTAGGCATGTTAGACAGTCCGTACCTGTACTGGCAGGAAAAAGAACCATTTTGGAGGCCCCTGTACAAACTGGCTCTATTTTACCTAAGTTGCCCCCCTTCCGGTGAGTACTCCGAAAGAGTGTTTAGTGCAGCCGGGAGCCTTATCAGCGAAAGGCGTAGAAGGATCCTTCCACAAAATGTGGAGAAGATGATGTTAATCAAAATTAATTATCAATTTTTCCAGGGAGACCAGCCTCCAGAATGTACAGAGGGACCTGTGGTGGTGGATTCCAGTGGGGACAAATTAATACTCCCCTTTATGGGACACTGCACAACACAGTCCAGCCAGCCCCTATAGACTTTGGAGTGGACACAGCCCCTATGGACAACTGACTACACAACACAGCCCAGCCATCCCCTATGACAGCAGCACAACACAGCCCAGCCAGCCCCTATGGACAACAGCAGCACAACACAGCCCAGTTAACCCCAATGGACTGAGTGGACACAGCCCCTATGGACAACAGCAGCACAACACAGCCCAGCCAGCCCTAGCTCCCACCCTCCCTCTTCACTGTCCACAGCCGGAGTGAGAAATGGCACCGACGCGGGGACCTTTTATGGTATCCAAAACCCGCGAGATCCGGAAGACGGGATGATGATGTTTTGCCTCGATTTCAGATCCGAGTCAGGCGGGAAAAGTCGAGCCTGACTCGGATATGACTCAGACCGGGGGGGCTCGGGGGGGGTTCGGATTTCAGAAACCCGAACCCGCTCATCCCTAGTGTATATATATATATATATATATATACATACACACACACACACAGGTTGAGTCTCCCATATCCAATTATTCCGAAATCCGGAATATTCCGAAATACGGAATAATTTTGGCATGACTGAGTTAATGAAACCTTTGATTTTTGATGGTTCAATGCTTCAATGCGCGCAAATTTTGTCTAAAGCACAAATTATTAATAATATTGTATAAAATTACCTTCAGGCTGTGTGTATAAGGTGTATATGAAACAAAAATGAATTACATTTCTGTACACAAACTTTGCTTGAGCCACAAAATTCTTGAAAATACTATATAAAATAACCTGCAGGCCGTGTGTATAAGTTGCATATAACACATAAATGCATTCTGTGTGTATATTTGGGTCCCATTCCCAAGATATTTCATTATGATGTGCAAATATTCCAAAATACGGAATTTCCGTTATCCAAAATACCCCTGGTCCCAAGCATTTTGGATATGGGAGACTCATGCTATATATATATATATATATATATATATATATATATATGTATATATATATATATATATATATATATATTTATGGACTTCTTGTTCCACACATGTAAAAGGCCCCTTCTATATTTGAATAATTATAATAATTTCAAATTGTTTCAGTTACATAAATTGACCACTATTGTATATAATATAACTTAGTTAACAAGCAGGCACACAATGTAATACCCTTAGGTATAGTTCATGTCCACATTATTTGTTAAGGAAAGAAGAAATCCCACACTAGCACAGTATTGATTCAGTGACATGTCAGCAGTACATGATATTGATTGCAAAATCAAATATCCAGAGGAAATGTGTACTATAAAAATTTGTATCATTATTTACTGGACAATGAAGGCACAAATAGAGCACTACAGAGTGCAAAAGCCAGTCTTTACCTGCTGAGACATAACAATTGCACTAAAGTTTCTAGATTTTCTAATAATTTACTGCCTGGCCCAAAAAGAGATTGTTTATTAATTTAATTATTATACTTTCCTTCAGTACTATTTACTTTTGTAAAAAAGCCATCTTGCTAACTTGGGGGGTCATTCAGACCCACTCGCAAGCAGCAGGACGCTCGCAAGTGGGTCGACGGGAGCTCCGTCGTGCGCATGCGCGAGATCCGGCGAGCGACGGGCTCACCATCGCTCCGGGTCTCGCACCAAAGGGGGCGTGCTGTCGATGTTGATTAACAGCACGCCCCCTTTGGTGGGAGTGCCGGGGGCGTGCCTTCCAGACGGAGGCGTTCCCATGGGAACGCCTACCATCTCAAGCCGACCCCACTGACATCACTAGTGATGTCAGTGGGAGTGATTTTGGCTCTGATAGAGCCAAAATCACTCCAGGGCTTGCGGCAGCGAGACCCTACCGCAGGGTCTCCGTCGCAAGCCCGATGGTCCCGATGGTAAAGACCATTGTGACCATCATCATGGAGGCTCGCTATAGCTGTGGGTGGTAACCCACAGCTATGCGACGTCCATGAGGACGCTCCAAAAAAAGGTAGGAGGGCCCTGATTCAGAGCGAGCGCTCTGGTCAGAGCGTTCAGCTCTGAATCAGGCCCTTGGTCTCTATTAATGTTCAGTAGAAGGAACAGTGAACCAATTTTTGCACCACTGGTATTTTATAGATGTTAAACTTTTGCAGAGTGAAAAGTCCCATTACTGATGAAAATAGGTGTTTTCACCAGTGAAGGCTATATTTTTGCTTTGCACAACACATTGCATTTCGTTGGCACTAATTTTTCTTTTACATTTTTAAAATATACAAAATTAATTTATAAAATATAGTTAATTTTGGTTTCCACATTAATGGAAACAAAAACTGAAATCTGGCAAGCTAGTATGTATGTGTATATCGGCCAAACTGGCCCAGCAAAGGAGTAACATAACTCACAATTGCCATTAACAAAAGTTTTTTATTAAATCACTGTAATAGCTATTTTTTTTAACGCTGCGATAAACAGACACGTGTTATTTCTGCAATTGGTTGAAACACAATGAAATTTGCACATCTGAAAGTCACATGTGGTTTAGGGTTGCTAAGTTTCTTCCTGTATATCCTCACTTCAAGTCCTCACTGTCAATTGAGTCTGAGAAATCACAGATTAAGGAAAGATGTTATTGCCTCAAGCCATGGCTACCTACAGTCCTGTGAGTGGTGCTGTACTAGCAGAAGTAGTACAACGGCACTCACGGGACTTACTTCCAGCATATATGGTGTGTTAAAATGACAGAGATCCCACTTAACCCACTAAATCACATGACCATGCATTATTTTCAAACCACTGCACACCTCTCAGCATGACCGCACGCCTGAACTACTTCCCACTGTGACCAAAACCTAATCACAAAGATACAGCAGTATCAGTCCACAAGTGTAAACAATACCATCACTCACAGAGAGACTAATCAAAGAAAAACAGCATATCACTGCCTCACTCTGACAGAAATACAAATATCTGACCGTAAAATGTAAAAAAGATGGCAGTATTATCACATACCTCAAAGGACCTGACATCAATCCTAATCTCACCAAAGATGACTGGTACAGTGATGATCTCTTCCAAGAACTTGAGCAGGACCATTTTATGAGATAGCTATTCCACTTATTAGTGCAGTCACACTCTGATATATGCACATCTTGGTCAGTTGTTCATACACCAAGGCATGCGTATATTACAGTGTGACTGCACACCCAAGAGTGGTATATCCATTACATATGATCATACACAGTATATATATATATATATATATATATATATATATTGTGGCAGTATCACCAGAGATGGTGCTGGTGAGCACCAGATTCTGTGTGTGGCAAGAGAAGAAATCTGCCCACACAGAGTAGAAAAGCATTGTGGGAAGATGCCTAAGGGCTGCCAGATGACCAGAGCCCAGGTAAGGCTGCTGGTGGACACAGTCAGACAGTCCAGGTGGGGCTGCAGTCAGAGCGAATCAGACCAGGTGGTTAGGATCATACCTGCACCGAGGCAGGGAGATCCCTATACCTCTGACACTGTCCCTGTGAGAGGCGGCAGCCAACAAGCTAAGAAAGCTATACCAGGCCAGAAGGCCAGTGTCCAGTCCTGCATGCGGCAGGAAGGACTACCAATCTCAGACACTGTGAGAGACTTTCATGCAGGCTAGCTGCTTCTGTAGAGAGGGTTCAAGAAGTGAGCTAGTTCCCTAAGAGAGGGCTAGATTGTTTTGTTATTTTCTATCTTTGTTTTCTGATTTCAATGTGGCTGTAAAGCACCACTTTCATTTACCTTTACTGAAATGCCATGTGTGGACTTGACTTCTGCACCTAATCACTGCTCCACTGACAGCAGTCTACTGAACTAATTACCCCAAGTTGTCACATTATATATATATATATATATATATATATATATATATATATATATACAGTAGATAGATAGATAGATAGATAGATAGATAGATAGATAGATAGATAGATAGATAGATAGATAGATAGATAGATACAGACACACACACAAATTTGACTTCATTTGGAAGTCAATTAAAATATTGATACTACAGGGATTGCTCTATTGCTGGGATACATACTCAGTTTAATTGATCATTTTCTGATTTATATATTGCACTGGTTAATACTGTTATTGAAAATTAAATGTTTAAAGAAAATTCTGCATAATCCATTTCTAAGTGCATAGATCTGATACCTATCTACGACAGTAACTGTACAATTGACATTATACGAATTTATCAATGACCTTTGAAGATGGCTCATGGCGTGACATCTACAACTGAATCATAATTATACATATACTGTCAGATTAAATGTTATTATAACAAAGTAGTTTTACTGATAAAACAGCATATGCTCATAAGGAGCCCTCCGTGTCTCAATGTCTTGCACACACAGGGGCCTATTTATTAAAGAATATGCGTGATATGCCCCGAAAACACCCATTTGTTTAGGGGTCGGCTGTAAATATTAAGCCTCCCTAGGATGTAAGAAGGGGGGACCGCATTGCAATTATGGGAGATATTTTCACATCTCAACCCCATTAAAAATGCAGGATGTGATAAATATGCCCCACAGTGAGAATCACATTTAGAATAACTAAATAAAAATTAAAACGTACTAAAAAATAGATGCAGTGCTTGCCATGAAATTATGTACATATTACCAGAGATATGAGTCATTTTAGAAGCATATAATACATTTTAATGGCAATATGTTGCTATCAAATGACCACATGACAAACATTAGAAGCGGCTTTACTTTCACCGCATAGAGATATTACACTGCCAATCTCGGTATCCTTCTTAATATACTTTAGGTGTTGTGTATTGGGCGGACACTTATCTCCATGCTCAAAGAGGGATTACAATTGGAGCATTCATGTGTAAGTGCTGTATAGCATTGGCAGGCACGCACACATTAACCACACCCATTTGGAACACATCTTAGTTTATTTTAAACATATTTTACTTTAAGATATGTGTCCAAATATATTTTTGCTGCTAGATTGTGGCCACTACCAAGTCTAAATGCACCTTTTTATACGCATCATACTTAAAATGCACTGGCATAATGAGGGTGGGGCAAGAAAAGCACGTGTCCTAGGCACGGGCACAAGGGGGGCATTTATGTGGTGGTGCATCAATATGCCACCATAGAAGGAGACATTTACCAGTTACCAGATGCTTGGCTCAGCGCTGTAGTCTATAACTGAACAAATGTAGGCTAACCAAACCCTCGGGTGCACACAGTCTCAAGCTGCACAGTGTCACAAAAGAGTCACCTAACTCATAAA
Source organism: Taudactylus pleione (assembly GCA_031769625.1). Classification (NCBI taxonomy): domain Eukaryota; kingdom Metazoa; phylum Chordata; class Amphibia; order Anura; family Myobatrachidae; genus Taudactylus; species Taudactylus pleione. The sequence goes on along the minus strand of JAUIMM010000020.1, from coordinate 19,049,502 downwards.
ATACAGAATACACAAAATGATGACCACAATATGTACTAGAAACAAATGTTCAAACAGGTATATATCGACCAATACTTATCAGTATATTCTTTGCTGTATGGTCCATATCTCCAGTGTACATAAAACAAAAAATATATAAAAACACAATAGTGTAATAAAGTCTTCATAAATAAGTCTATAATCCTCAGTGCGTGTAAAGGAGGAATATAGTGCTTCTTAGCAGTGAAGGTCCACATCCAACAAATGAACAGTGCTCCCCTTCAAGCTCAGAAATCCGACCAGGTGTCAAGGTTCAAAGTGCAAATGCTTACATAGTGCTTACATATAAATGCACATCTCGAGCGTCCTTTTCATATAGGAGATGGAACCCCCGGGATTTTATTTCTCTGGATTTAGTGGGACCATAAAATCTGTAATGCCCCTAGACACTTGTGCCAACACATTTAGACAAAGATGCGCGCTGCAGAGGCTTATCTAGCCATTAGATAGTGCATGGTCAGGACCCCTTTAAAAAATGTATATATATATACACACAGTATACATATACAATTGGCTTTGATCCACGGCACTCAAACATCTACGGTGACCACACATTTATACAAACTCAGCACTCACCACTATATTCCAAACTGTACGTTTAATTCAAGGGAAAGTTAGTGCCAAAGTATTGCAATCATGTGTCAAGGTGACCAACCACGTCACGGTCTTCCCATTCTGATCAGTCCCTACACTGACTCTCAAAAATATAAATATGAGCATTTGGCTCCAGATATCACATAGATTTTAAATACATGCTTCTTCAAAGGAAATATATATATATATATGTATATATATATATATAATATATATATATATATATATATATTATATATCTATAGTAAGTGCTGTTAGTGCATTCATAATAATGTACCAGGTTAATAACAGCAATGCATTGTAAATATCCACCATAGTACTTTGCAGTACAGTATAATGTAACATATGTATAATGTATAATTCAAGTGCACAGTCTGGATCACCTGTGGGCCAGTCCGGTCCTGCACACACCTACATAGCTGGGTGATTTGTCCCGCCGCCCTGACAGACACACCATCTTGAGCCACTACTCTTAAACAGCGAACACTAAAGTAGCGAGATATCATTGTGATATACATGACATACAGTACAAGCTTCTTTGAACAGTTTTATTGCATCCAAAACACCTTCTACTATGCATTTCAGGTGCTAAACTAAACTATAAGAGTGGTTGTTGCTGTTTGACCATGAGAACCCCATCTGTATATATTAGGGGTGTGCACCGGCCACTTTTCGTGTTTTGTGTTTTGGTTTTGGATCTGGATCTTTCTTCGTGTTTTGGATCTGGATTGGTTTTGCCAAAACCACCCTTCTGTGTTTTGGGTTCTGGGTTTTGTGTTTTGGATCTGTATTTTTTTGAAAAAAAGCATAAAAACAGCTTAAATCACAGAATTTGTGGGTTTTTCTACTCCTATGCAATTATTAACCTCAATAACCTTCATTTCCACTCATTTCCAGTCTATTCTGAACACCTCACACCTCACAATATTGTTTTTATGGCCAAAAGATTGCACCGAGCTATGCTAAGCGACACGAGTGGGCTGCACAAACACGTGGCCCATCTAGGAGTGACACTGCAGTGGCAGACAGGATGGCAGTTTGAAAAACTAGGCCCCAAACAGTACATACTGCAAAGAAAAAAAAGAGGTGCAAGATGGAATTGTCCTTGGGCCCTCCCACCCACCCTTATGTTGTATAAATAGGACATGCACACTTTAACAAACCAATAATTTCAGCGCCAGGGTCTGCCATATCACTGTGGCTGAAATGATTGGTTCGTTTGGGTCCCCACAAAACAAGCTGGCAATAAATGTGTCCCTGCACAAACTGGCTCTACGGAGGCAAGATGTTGTCCTCATCCTCCTCATCCACCGATTCCTTGGATAAAACAGGAAAAAGGGATTTAGGTGTCCCTGGACTGCTTACGGTCTTAGCCAAAGTTTCTGAACTTGACAGTAACTTTTTATGAACGCGTTGCAGGTGCCGTATAAGGGAGGATGTTCCTAAGTGGTTAACATCCCTACCCCTACTTATTTCACCTTTACATATGGTACATATGGCAAGACAGTTGTTGTCCAGATTTGGATAGAAATATTGCCAGACCAAAGAGGTGGAATGTTTGGTCTTCTGCCCAGGCATGACCGTGATGGGTTTTTTCATCCCACGGACAACAACTGTCTCCCCCAGAGCCTGATTTAAACAAACCACATCACCATCAGAATCCTCCTCGCCAACTTCCTCCTCAGTGCCAGCTACACCAGTATCCTCATCCTGTTGTACTTCAACAGTGACATCTTCAATTTGCATATCAGCAAGTGGACTGTGGGTGCTCCTTTCAGCACTTGCAGGGGGCGTGCAAATGGTGGAAAGAGCCACCTCTTCCCGTCCAGTGCTGGGAAGGTCAGGCATCGCAACTGCCACCACACTTGGACTCTCCTTGGGGATTTGTGATATCTTCTTAGAACGCACAGTTCTTCGCTGTGCTTTTGCCAGCTTAACTCATTTGATTTTTTTAGTGGGAGGAGGGCTTCCATCGTCATGTGAAGCTGAACCACTAGTCATGAACATAGGGAAAGACTTTAGCCGTTCCTTGCTACTCCGTGTCGTAAATGGCATATTGGCAAGTTTACGTTTCTCTTCAGATGATTTAAATGTTTTTTTCAAGGTCATTTTCCTGAACTTTGTCATTTGGGATTGTATGTGCCCTCTACTATGACATTGGGCATCGGCCTTGGCAGACGACGTTGATGGCATGTTATCGTCTATGTCATGACAAGTGGCAGCAGCTTCAGCACTAGGACGAAGTGGTTCTTGATCTTTCCCTATTTTATTTTTATCGGAGAAAGTTTGGTCCTCCATTTATGTTATATTGATATATATGTGCGGCTAAGGCGCACACAAACACAGAAAATATTTTTTTATTTTTGTTGGAGACTAGTGCACTTTGTGGGTTACACCACCCTTTAAGAAATGAGCCAGGCGGCCCTTTACTTATGGGAAACAGGCGCACGCTTGGCGCTGCTCCTTTGTTGATGCACGTGCAGCTACAGCCCACACAATTCACAAACACAGAAAATATTTTTTTATTTTGTTTGGAGTGCCCTTTGGGGGTCACAGCACCCTTTAACGGACAAGCCAGCCGGCCTTTTACTTATGGGACACAGGCGCACGCTTGGTGCTGCTCCTTTGTTGATGCACGTGCAGCCACAGTGCACACAATTCACAAACACAGACATTTTTTTTTTATTTTGTTTGGAGTGCCCTTTGGGGGTTACAGCACCCTTTAGCGGTCAATCCAGCCGGCCCTTTATTTATGGGACACAGGCGCACGCTTGGCACTACTTTGTTGATGCACGTGCGGCTACTGCGCACACAATTCACAAACACAAAAAAATATATATTTTTATTTTGTTTGGAGTGCCCTTTGGGGGTTACAGCACCCTTTAACGGACAAGCCAGCCGGCCTTTTACTTATGGGACACAGGCGCACGCTTGGCGCTGCTCCTTTGTTGATGCACGTGCAGCCACAGTGCACACAATTCACAAACACAGAGAAAAAACATTTTTTTGCACTTGGGGGGAGCACCCCTGATGGACAGAGCACCCCCTGGACAACACTACAGTACCCCTTTAGGACTGGGACACTGCACAGGACTTTCGAGTGGACACAGTCCAGCCAGCCCCTATGGACTTTAAAGGAGTGGACACAGGCCCTATGGACAACAGCAGCACAGCGCAGCACAGCACAGCACAACACTACACTGCACTACACTACACTACACAGCCCAGCCAGCCCTAACTCCCACCCTCCCTCATCACTGTCCACAGCCGAGTGAGAAAATGGCGCAGACGCGGGTACCTTATATAGGATCCAAAACCCGCGAGACCCGGAAGGCGGGATGATGACGTTTTGCCTCGATTTCAGATCCGAGTCAGGCGGGAAAAGTCGAGCCTGACTCGCATCGGCCTCGGATCGGGGGGCTCGGGTGGGTTCGGATTTCAGAGATCCGAACCCGCTCACCCCTAGAATATATACATTCCTGCTCTGGCATGCAGTGCCCTAGCAGTATGTATGTTATCCTTTATTTTTAAGTAATGAGCTGCATTGTTACATTATCCTGTACATCACTGTCCCACTTCATTATAATAATGTAATACACAGTACCAGGTGTTCATTAAAGCACACAGATGTTGCCCACCTCTAGCACATATCATTAGTATTTATATTGATTTATCATGTTAGTATTAGTATTGATTTATCAGGCACCAGCAAATGTCGTGTATGCTTTATCTGTTAAACAAATAATAGACATCACTGCTTATAGCCCAATATTGCTGCACATTTGTGTTTATATTACAAAAGTTGTAACTGGCCTTTTCTTTTACAGTTCTACATTCACTATTTTAATCACAACTAAAGTCTGATTTATTAATATGGGATACTGCACATTTGTACTTTGTTACTAGATAACCCAGATATCTAAGAAAAATTATTCTGCGGAATTCATTTAAAGATATAATTTATATTGTAGTGATTGCCAGGGCCTGACAACGGGCGGGATGCATCAAGCATCACATTTTGGATGAAATGCATTCTGGCACTGATCGCATGTATATTAGTGTTTAGTAACTCCATATGTATAAACATTTAAGCAAAGGCTGGCTCTTCTGATAAGAGCATATGCCAAATGTGGCCAAATCTCTGGAAAACAAATAGAATTTTTGGAGTTCTGACCGCATTTTTGCATCCCACCCATAATAGAGAATGTTTTTCTTACCGTGCAAAGCATGCAAGAAGATTGCTCTATCCTCACCTTAGGTTTAAAGGAGCCTCAGGGTCTAGGGGGTATATTTACTAAATTGAGAGTTTTTAGAAGTGATGTTGCCCATAGCAACCAATCAGATTCTACTTATCATTTATCTAGCATTTTCTAGAAGATAATAGCTAGAATCTGATTTGTTGCTATGGGCAACATCTCCACTTCTAAAAACTCTCACCTTAGGAAATATACTCCTAGGTGTCACAGTAACCTATATTTCCATAATAAGAAACAATATTCCACAATGTAATAGCAAAACCTCATATACAATATTTATATATAATATTTATGGAGCAAACATGTTACTGTAATTTCTCATAAATATTGTTTGGAGAGGTCTATTTAGCAGCTTGATATGTCAAAGTGCCCTGAATACGTTTAGCACTCCATAATATCATTACTAGCCATGTATATACATGATTCAAACTGCCACTATGATATAATGATAGATTTTAATGCACTTCTTTCCACCACCTAAACAAGCAGATTTAGATGTGATATTTTACCTACCTAAAAGTATTTGTCTTTATAAGCGATTAAAAAAACTACCTCTTGTGTTTTCTTTGAGCACTGTGAACTCTCGCTGTAAAAAACATAAATAAGTTGTGTTTGGATGGAGTGATCCTATACTGCCACCTTGTGGTAGGATGTGAGACTATTTATGACAAGATCCTATTTTACACAACCATACGGTAAATTTTCCTACTTCTTTATTGGATCAGTAAAACAGCAGACCTGGGACCCTATGCAGCAAAAAAAGGTACCAAATAAGCAACTAATGCAGCTACCTCGCTTGGGTCCAAATGTAATATAAACGCAAGTAAAAGAAAAAAAACACATAGAGACACCCAAAAAATGCAACTATCAGTAGGCTGGTATTGGAAAAATCAGGGGATCCGCTTAAAAGACGTTTGAATGCAGACGATGCGTGGGCTCATATCATTGCCTGCAGTTTAGTGACTCAGCCTCCAAATCACAGGTTATTACATCCCATGACTTGGGGACCAAAGTCTCCACAATCACGCTGCAAATTTCAGCAATATAAATGGTGCAGAAAATTCACAACATGCTACATTCACCCCAGAATGTGATGGGTTACTATTATCAACACCTCTTTTTCCTTTGTATTAGTTTTCATAGAGTAATACCAATTCTGGTAGCACGTCCTTTAGTTGAAAATAACAAACCAAATATGTGCTGTTGAATTGTTTTGATAAATAAGAGAGCACTTTACCAACCCTTACCCATCCCATTTCTCCTCCCTGCAGCAATGATGTTATCATTCTGACACTCCCTCCCCTGGCCCCCACCAAGAGTAACTGCTGGTGGGGAACTAATAAGCAGAATTTTTTCTCCTTTGAACCTCTGCAGTGTTCAGGACCAGGGTTGTCTTAACAGCAGTGTGGGCCCTGGGCAAAGCAATGCACTGGGGCCCCTACCCACCCATTCACAGGAAAAAAAATGTAAATGGTCAATAAAATTAAACCCTCCTGCATGCCCATCAGACCTCCCACACATGCAGAGAGACTCTGTCTGACTGGTCTGAAGCCGGCGGATTAAGTGAAACTGGGACTGAGGTGAGTACTCGTCACGGGGGAGGTTAGTTCAGAATACATTGCAGTGGCGGCCGGCTTATAAAAATATCACAAATTTACCAACTGACCGCAGCTGCAGGTGGGTGGGTTGGCGGGCCCCTTCAAGCTTCGGGCCCTTGGGCAACTGCCCAATAAACCCAATTGAAGAGATGGCCCTGTTCAGGACAAATCCTTACCACTTTTAAGGTATCTACTGTGGAAGAGTCCCACGTGCCCTTAGTACATGGAAACAAAAGAAGATTCTCTTACAGATAAAAAGTAAAACTAGCAAATTTCAATAAGATGGAAAACTTCTTTTGCTGAAACCACCTTCAGATTTGCCGGACTTTTGTTCTGCCCCAGGCGGTGTCTCCTCCAGAATAGTCATCCATCTCCACCCGGGTGGATGCTCCTACATTGTCTTCTTCCAAGCCTTGGCAACTGGTCTCTAGATCGCAACACTGATTGAAGCACTCCAGATCACGCTCAGTCCACTGAGGCTCAGAGGACCCTGGGTTACTTAATAGTCTACTACTGTACTGTATCTCAGTGCTGCACTGTTCTTGATTGTGCCTTTTACACTAATACAGTATTATACTCCGTGATACATTTCTTCCTGTTTTTGCTGATTTGATCACTTTACAAAACAGGAGGTAGTCAAACTAATCAAGTCCATCCTGACAGGCAAATATAATACCTTTATGGATTTACCATGTAATATTGTAAATGTTTCATGGACAAATTAGTTGACCCAGGCTTTTAATGACATCTCTAATTTCCATCACTTTCACCTACAGGATTTGGAGTTCCACATCAATATACTCCGTAAGGAGGGCAAGGACCAAGCCCAGTGTCCCAGTGTTTCTCTTCTCAATGAGGATATAAAATTATTTGCAAGACTGATAGCAAATTGAATGAAAGTCTGGCTCCCTGACCTCATTCATCCAGACCAGGCTGGTTTTGTCCTGTGTTGGGAGGCAAAGGACAATATCACTAAATTATTGATTTGGATCACTTTATTTCAGCTTTGAAGTCCCATACGCTCTTATTGTCCACTGATGCTGAAAAGGTCCAACATTTTAGATTGGACCTTTAATGTGGGGTGCGGGAGCACTTTGGCTGGAATGTCTTGTGTCATGTGTGCATTTTAGTGGTTTATGATAGTCCCTGGGCTCCAGCGAAGGTGAATGGTAGTCTTTATGACGATTTCTGTTGAAACAAAACAGGGGTGTCTTTCTCTCCCCTTATCTTTATCTTATCCATTAGGGCCTAGCTAATGCAACTGAAGCCAGCTCTGATATTGCTGGCCTCTCGATTGAGAGGTCGTAACACAAACTGTCTCTCTTCGCCGACAATCTTCTAGCTATTTTTTTCAAACCCTGTGGTTTCCCTTCCAAAAGTGTCCAGTGAATTTCATCGCTTTAGCACTCTCTCCAATTTTAAAACTAATTTTTCCAAATCAACCACTCTCAGCCTTTTTGCACTTCTTCAAATAGTGAATACCATCCATAAATCCTTCCTACATACCTGGCATCCCACCCATATTAAATACCTGGGGGTTACCATTTCCAGTTGCACTAATCACCTTTTGAACTTAAATTTTACAACTAAGCTTCAAGCGGTCAGATGTGATCTTCGGAAGTGGAGGGCTTTAAGAGTGAGATCAATATTATCAAGATGAATACTTTACTGAAGGTGTTGTATTTGCTCCAAACTGTTCTGATTCATATTCCCTCAGTCTTCTTTAGGGAATTTCTATGGGAGGCCTCAGTATGAGAATACTCTTTGACTTTCTTTATAGACATAAGTCTCGTGGTGGTTTTCAGCTGCCTGATTTTTTATAATACTGTTATGCCATTCATTTAGCCTGAATAGTATCTTGGTTGACCATGCCCTCTGCTGAGCAGTGGATTCACATTGAGGGAACCTTGGTCAATCTCCCTGCAGCCATTCTTCCCTGGATCCCGGTCCTCCATACAGTGGGCCCCACCTTGACTTGCTGTAAAAAACCTGCCCTATATCGCCTCCTCAATCTCCCCACTTACTTCTATAATGCGCAACTCCCAGTTTCCTCCTACTGTTTCGGGAAACTCCTTTTCTTATGGAAATGGGGGACCTGCCGCGGGTCTGTCAGATGATGGTTCAGGGCTCATTTTAGTTTTTATCATGAATGCTTAGATCTGCCTGCCTCAATGTTCTAGTACTATGGGCCTGATCCAGCACGGATCGCAGATGCAAAAACCATCACACAAAATTGTGAGCAATCGCAGAACTGCCAAGAGATAAAGACACACCCATCAGTATGCACTTGCGTATGCAGTCGCAACAGCGATCCGGAACGCAAATAGAAATGCAACCAGGCGTGCTTGCAACTGATCGCAGATCCTGCATAACTGAGGACCTGAACCAGTTTTTATCATAACATTCGATATTGCTGATATGTGATTGTGCACACATAATGAAAGCAAATCGTCCTTTGGATCTGACCAATTTACTCCTAATTACCTATATGAAGAGACTAGGGGGTACTAAAGTGCGAGTGTTTAGAAGTGGTGTGGTTGCCCATAGCAACCAATCAGATTCTAGTTATCATTTATCTAGCACCTCCACTTCTAAAAACTCTCACTTTAGTAAATATATACCCCTAGCTGTTGAACAACACATACAAAGGCACATTTGGGTTTGTGAAAAATCTGTGTGCAATGTGTTATTATGATACAACTAGAAAAAGATAGATAGATAGATAGATAGATAGATAGATAGATAGATAGATAGATAGATAGATAGATACATAGAACTCCATATTGTTTTTAATTAAAGCGTATTGTTTTAATTAATTTAATACTAGTTACAGTATGTGTCTAATATGTGTGTTTTATTATTTTGCTGTGTGTGTTGTTACTAGAGCCTTACTTTTAAGCTACACTAAGCAAACCTATAATAATCACACAAAACAAGATATATTAAATGTAACAATATTTATTTTTAACAAAAAAATAAAACAAAATGTATTCAATTTAAAATGATGTCCACTGAATTCTGTATCTGGGCCAAATGTTGTTTTATTTTTATCATTTCGACCACAAGTGCATGTTGTCACTCAGGCCATGCAAACAATAACATAAAATACAAACTTACAGTATGCACAAAATTAAGTATTGTAAAGATTATTTAAAAAAACAAAACATCACAGTTTAAATAAGTTTATAACTTTATCAGTTAACTTGGAGATCCATGGTTTACACTAAATTGCTTGATCAGACCCAGTATTTCGAAGAAGGTTCCAAACCGGGTCAGACCTGGGACATACCCCCTTCAGACTGCTGCCCCTTTTACACCTAGCAGGAAGCTGGGTTTTAGCTGTGGTGTAGAAGGGGTATAAGTTTGCTTGGACCCGTTCTGTACATGTTCAGAATGGTTTTTGCGCATGTACATTTTTTCTGGCCTCAATTATAATTGAGTTTTAATGTTCACAATGAGTCATAATACTTGTTGCATTTGATAAATTGTGTAGAAACCAATTATCTACCAAATGTCATTTTGCAAACAGATGACAGTTGGTAGCTGATTAGCTGGAGCACCATTATCATACACAACAGGTTAGAACACTCTCTGTGAATGTTACAAACTTGGTGATAAATGAGGCCCTTAGGAGCAAATTATGATTTGTTTATAGATTAAGGGCCTGATTCAGAGATGTACGTTCATTGAAGGATGAACGCACATCTCCGATGTTTTGGGGTATGTGCCTGTGCATAACATTATGTGCATGTGATGAATGGGTCCTGTGATCTCCCTTCCAGACCCCCCAACCTGCAGCATGATTGACAAACTGCAGCATAGGGGCTTGTCTGGGCCCCATTCACGGAAACAGAGACACGTCGTCTCGATTTTTCAAGAGGGAGGAGGCCAGGGTCTGTGTCTATGGAGGCAGATTCCTGGCCTCTTGCGTGACCAGGCACCAGTCCTGCTGCAGGTAGCTTTAGGCCACAGGGACAATAATCGCAATTGATTGTCAGGAATGTACCAATGGTGATTATAGGCAGCCACTTCGGTTGCAGCAATGGGATTACGCAGATGCATCAAGGATGTGTCTGACACCTCCTTCTGCATTTGCATTTGAGATGGATGGATTTGCACAGCCGCTTGTGAGTAAAACAGAGACAGGGGGTGCCACATAGTGCTTTAAAAGTATAACAGTTTTTATTGCAATCTTCCCAATAACCAATTAAGCGTACCAGAAAGGGCGGTCTTACACCACCGCAAGTGTATACAGCATATAACAAAGGAACAAGGCAATCACCGGCCGCTGACCTGGACGTCTGCAAGCGGCTCTGCGGGAGCTGCTTCTGACCACAATCTCAGATGCCAAACCATGCCGGTTTCGTCACTCGGACTTCATCAGGAGGCTGGCTGGCATTATGCAAACATTTCTTTAAATAGTACCGGCCTCATTGAAAGGTACTGGCCTCATTAAAATATCCACAGCTGTAATTAATTGCATTGTAATATTGCAAACAAATACAAAGCACATAAAATAATAAAAACAATAACAGAAACAATACATTGTATCCACCACATATTGCTACAAAATATCATGTTACAAACCAAGTCAGAAAATATGAAAGAATAAAATTTAGCACATAAAATACAATAAATGTAACTTAGCACGTAAAACACCATTGCTGTACATACAAACAATTTATATATTTAATTACAGTGCCTATCACATGTATTGCCAACAAAATTTTGCTAGACATAATAAAATAAACACGCATATAAAAACCATCACAAATATATGTAAAAAACAATCTTAAAATGGATCACATGAAGGCATCTACAGATAGCAAGTGTTTTCATGTTATTATCTCAAAGAGAACACATACTGTCTCTTTAAATGGTCCAGGAGCGAACCTATAAAACAACAACAACAAAAATAAAAAACAATAAAAAATATATATATATTTTATAAAAACACACAATGTAAATATAGCCATATATGAAAACAGATGGGACACAAAAGGGAAAAAAAAGGGAAATAATTTAGCATCTCAAAAAAGGGGTAATTTCAAACCCCTCATTTAACCCCAAAGGGTACAATGAGTTCAATGTGATTATCCAAAAGGTTTCTTTTTTGGCTAATCTATTTTCATGATCACCACCTTTTTTGTCTATTCCTATATGTTCTAATCCCATAAATTTTAGGGGATATCTTGATTTCAAAATATACAGTAACAACAATACACATGGACAGTTTAAAAATACATGTATAAACTAAGAATAATATATAACCTAAAAACAATTAGCCCACTGTGCAATGGTTTAATAGATCTGCATAAATATCAGACCCTATATCCAAATAATTTATAGATGCAAAAAAAATGTCAAATGATTATCCAAAAAACAGATTATATATATATATATATATATATATATATTATACTTAGTTTATACATGTATTTTTAAACTATCCATGTGTATTGTTGTTATTGTGTATTTTTGAATCAAGATATTTGGTCTTTATTAATATTAAAATTATATTCATTCTTTGCCTAGCGCTACCTTTTAGTTATTTCTATTTGGCATTGTGAAAAGTTCAGCAAAATCTTTTTTAGGTGTGCAGCTAGTTATAATTAACACAATTCTTTCACCATAAGGTTGATTAGATAACTTTAGTATCATTTATTCCACTATCTGGCACAAGGTCTACATTTTTTGTGTGTAGTTTGTATTGTTTTTCCTTATAAAAGAAGCGATGTCCAGATTTCATTGTGGGACCAAAGTTCGGCCTAAAGATTGTGGAAGAATCTGGATTGAAGTGACAAAAAAAGTTAATTCTGTGAGCTCCACTTTATATACTGCCAAATATCTGCGGAAATGGTACGATTTTTTTAAAATACACAATAAAAATAAAATGAGTGCGTGAACAGATATTATTTTTAGAACTTGTGTACAGTCTAATTGTGAAATATGCATATTGCTTTTGTTGTAAACAACATATACATAACGTGTTAAAATGCAAATCTGCCAACAACTCCCGTTCTAAGGTCTATTAAAAAAATTTTTTAATAGACCTTAGAATGGGGGTTGTTGGCAGATGCCCACCTCGAACATCCTGCGGTGGATGCTATTGATGACCCTCATGCTGTGTCTGATACTTGTCTATATTTAAAGTTTTTCTATCTATCTATCTATCTATCTATCTATCTATCCAGGGCTGTCTTAACAGCAGTGTTGGCCCTGGGCAAAGCAATGCATCGGGGCCCCTACCCACCCATTCATGGGAATAAAATATACTCTGTCTGGGTAATAGATAGGCTACAGCTACCCAAAATGACTTGCAGTCAAATCATGTGATGTACCTGCAATTTTTTTTCCCGCACATGTAAATCAATTTCCCGCTGCTGCAATGGAGATAGGCTGCCATGTATGAGCAGTCATGTCTCTCACACTGCCCTGGGGCTTATTGCTGCAATAATACCATATTATACTATAATATGGTATTATACCATATCATAGTATGATATGGTATTATTGCAGCAATAAGCTCCGTCATACTGAGATTTTGTCATGTTATTATAATTATAGGATTGCGCAGTGATTTGATTCAGCCCTTACCTTTGCAGTGCAGTGGGTGCATGCGCCTGTGGCCGGATCGGGAGTCGCCGGGGCAGTGGCTGGCAGAGGAATCTCTTGAGGAGGCTGAGACGGGGCGGGACGACGGATCCTCCAGTCCTGGACACCACACAGCAGGGGCGGATTGGTATGGGAAACCAGCCTGGGAAATTTCTAGAAGCAGCCCTAATGGGGGCGGGTTTGCAGAAGGGGCGGGGTCTGTGGAGGGGCGGGATACTTCCTCCTCATAGGATCTGATTCTGAGTCGGATGTAATTGCTGCTTTCCTTGCGTTTTTTGCTGCATCTGCGGCTTTATGCTAATGCCGCTACAATGCCCTTCCCTGGTGTACATCTATGTGCCCGAATGAGCAAGGACTGAGACGCCCAGTGTCAGTGTCTATAGAGGCTGCAATCATGCTTTGTGCTTCTGTACATGCCAATCATCAATTGCACAATTAAAACTTGCACTAGTTTTGCTAGGTGCAGATCATCTGTCTGAGTATGGCTTCCAGTGTAAGCAATGCAGCGTCTCTGTACGCAGCCACTTTCATCAAGACCCCTGTGTCACTCCAATAACACGCCACACTGCGCTACATATGCGTCTGATTAGCCAACCTTCTATAACCACCCAGGATCGCCCAACACATTTCTATTACCCCTCAATATGTGCCTCCCTAATATGCCTCAGTACACACAGCACCCCCATAATACCTATCAGTATGCAGTGTCCTCCACCACACTAGTCCTCAGTACACACAGCGCATTCATATTACCCTCAGTATACACAGCGCCTTCGTATTACCCCAGTACAATTAGTACCCCCAAAATACCCCCAGTACACACAGCACCCCCATTTAACCTCCAGTACACACAACAGCTCCATATTACCCCCATACACAAAGTGCCCCTGAGTTACCCCTCCAATACACAGAGTGCCCCCTATGGTACCTGTTTTTTCCTTTTCTTTTCTCCTGTAAAAAATGCAGTGACTCAGGCAAGGAGCAGGTAAACAGGAAGGGGAGGGCTGATATGTGCAGCCCACTTTGGTAGTGTTAGGTTCAGCCCCGGTGTAGTGCAGTGTAGGTTCAGCCCCGGTGTAGTGTAGTGTGCTGGCTGGGTCATTGTTTTAGGTTGAGCTCCGTAGTACAGGCTCACCCCCCCCCCGTGGATGGCATGGAGTAAGAGCAGGGGTAAGCAGCACTTCAGCTGCAAACCACGATAAGAGAGAACGGGAAGGGGCGGGGCCAAACGTGGTGGCCGTAGAGGCTGCGCTACGCGCGCTAGGTACCGTCAGTCACAGTGCCCAGGCTGACACCTCCAGTCCTCGCCTCCACTGCTGCATGCAGAGAGAGCAGTGCCTTAAGCACAGCTCTCAGTGAAGCCACTGAAGAGAGAATGCTGGCAGCACTCAGTGCAGCCAGCAGGAAGTGGCCCGGCTTCCCAATCCGCCCCTACAGACTACGCAGCACGCGGGGGTTAGGGGGGGTTTATGGTTCTCATCACGGGGAGGGGGGAACACTGCAGGATCCAGTACTTTTAGAAATCTTACAAATATACCAAGCGGCTGTCGGGCCTGGGTTGGTGGGCCCCTTGAAGCTTTGGGCCCTTGGGCAACTGCCCAAGAAGCCCAATGGAAGAGACGGCCCTGTATCTATCTATCTATCTATCTATCTATCTATCTATCTATCTTTACCAAACAAATTTTAAAAATGTTTCTTCTTTTCTTTATTTTTCAGGAGAAGAGCAAGATCAAGGGCAGCAGTCAGATGGGGGAGGCACAAACTACACCAACAGTGTCACCCCCACCCACCACTGTCACCCTTGTAGAAGTTATCAATGGGCTTAGGGTGGAAGTGGAGAGAGAGACTGCAGCCATTAAATCAATGCATTACACCATCCAGACCAGCATGCAGAGAGAACCTCAGTTATAAAGGGAAATTCATCAAGATCTGAGGGAGATTAAAAAAAACTACCTGGACCAAGTTCGAACTCGCAAGAGGTAGACCTGTTCCCTGCCCAGCCAGAAAGCAGCTCTGGGCAGGGTACATGACGGTCCACCCAAATCCAGGAAAAGTCAGGTCCTGAGTCTGCTGTGAAGCGTCTACACACAGAATAAACTTTTTTGGTAATTTCAATCCAGAGCATTCCATGATCTATTTGAACTTTGGACTACTATGAAATCTGGACATTGCCTCTTTGATGTGCCTCCCTCCCACTAATGCCTGGCACTGGTATGTTGCCATAATATGTTGGGTCTGTTGTAGTTCTGGCAGAACATTTGGAGGTTATTATTGTGTTGGAGGAGTGGAGGAGGAACATGTGGTGCAGCAGCAGCACCTCAGACAACTGCAAGTGGTTTACCCCTACAAATCCTTCTGGAAATTCTAGTATGGAAAAAGTCCAATGTTTTTGTGTTGATTTTATGTTACGTCAATTTATAATTTAAAAACCCTTTAATAACAAAAATAAAAAAATATATTTGACACACACACTCATATGTTTTTATGTTTAAATATCCCTAATTCTACCCCTTGTGTGTAAGATTATATAAGTATGACATTTAATAATATACACATTATATAGTGTTTTTATACATGTTTTGGTTTTATACATAATACATGTTTGGATTTATACATAATAAATTCTAACAACAAAATATGGTTAATTTCAAATTAAATGAGGATACCATGACAAAGAAATGTAAACTGTACATTTAAAGTAAATAAAAAAACATGTATTTTGTAACAAGTTTAGAAATGTTCTTGGCAAAGGTGAGGGAAATGTGTAGCATTGTTTATTGTAATCTCAGTGATTTGTGCTAATAACTCGCATTGAGTAAAAGTGCAATGAGAACAATTCTGAAGACAGTACAGTACATTTCACACATTTGGCCAAAATATGCAGGAGTATACATGCGTTCATACCTGTGTAACACAACTTGCTCAGTGGTATTGTTTGCACCTGTCGTCCACTCTGCTTTACAATCACCATGATGGATCACAGCTGCTGTTGTTCCCATCTCCAGCTCTGTCCTCCGATGCCCTTTCAGCTCTGCATGGGCATTGGTACCACCGAAGTGCAAGAAGCATTTACAACAACAGTGAGTACTCAAGCAGCGTATGCCATTGCAGTGGCTAATTTATGCATTCAAACAAACAGGCACGCCTGCGTTTCTCCGACCACTCCCCCGTCACCACCCCCAAATGCTGACAACCTGTTACTCACTCTCCGATGGATTCCTGCCTGCATGCGTGATCGCAGTGTGCGAAAGCAGCACAAGCGCAGTGCGGTGCATACACATGCACAATAGCAAATGATCACCTGATCTGTGTACGTAGTTCCAATTTCCATTTGCGATCGCTGCTGAATTAGGCCCTATGTCCAGTTTTGGCACTGTAATAAAGCGTTGTCCCAATCCTCACCCTAGCATCAACAACTAACTCCATTTTAATTGTGGTGTCCCCAAAACTCCCATCCACCCCTCAGACTCCTGGCTTTACCAATTGTTGGACTTACACTCCAATCTACGTGATTTCACTACATCGTGGCATAAAGATTGCCAGTTCTTTCTGCTGGACTCCCAATGGGAAAAACAATTTAAATTCATCCATAGCAGTTCCCAAAGTACATTGGTTATAGAAATCCACTACAAATTAATTTTATATGGCACTGCTGCCCCACAGTATTACATTCTATGTTTCCTTCTGTACCTGATATTTGGTGAACATGTCCCGGGAATAACTGCTTTTTTTTTATTATTCATTTGCAGTGTTTCCAATGTACTGGAAATCTCCCACTGCTCCACCTATCCAGGACTGGTTTTATTGTATCAACTTGTACATGGACATAGTGGATATCACCCTTTCAGCCCTTGATAGACATCATGAATTTACCTCCAGAATATTGCACTTTGATGGCTCCTGTGTAAGCATCTTTTTCCCTTTTCCCCTCCCTTCCCTCTTCTTTTTCTTATTCCTTGTTGCTTTTTATTTTCATTCTTCTTACTTTCTGCTTGTCTTTTACTACCGTATGTTCTTATTGGTTATTTGCTCAGTAAATGTTAAAATTGTACCATTTTCTCTGGCATTTTTTATCTGCGGAATACCTGTGTGGTGTTGTGCCTTGTATTATATATTTTTGGGTACGCAATAAAATCTGATTGCAAAAAAAATGAAAAGTATAAATCAATTCTAGAGAGCTTGTAATGGTTAAGAATGCTTTTAGAAAACATAAATTTGGTATCTGCCCGTAAGAGCAGAAAGGAGATGACTAGAAGTTTAACCTTCTAAAGAGGACAGGTGAGCAGTTGCCCTTAGCAACCAGCTTCTAGCTATCATTTTATAGAATGTACTTGATAAATGACACCTAAATCTCCCCCAAATAGTTGGTGGTCTCATTTTGGCTTTCTTATTAACAATTTGTAAGTGCTCTAAATCAGCCCTTTAACAGGATTTCAGTGCACTCTGTGCTGCTGCCGCCACTTCCCCTTGAACACATGCCATCATAAGACTGCGCTCTAGGAGGTGGGTAAATGGTAGAGCCAGGACCAGAGCAGCTCACACTAGCTGCAGCATCTTAAGGATGCTCCTAGTAGCTGTACAGACTGGAGGGTGCATGGTTGGAGTGCCTGAAGGATGCTCTGGTCAGCACTGCTGCACCGATACTGGCTGCAGGGTGCTGCTCCAGGCACCCTGCTAGCCATATGCAGGGGCTGAGGAACTACAATGGTGCCGCCCCCAATGTGCTCCACCCTGTGTAACAGCAATGGCTGCACCACCCTTCTTTCGGCCTTTGATAAATAGCCATTATATGTGTTCAGAAGTCACAATCTTTGTCATGGGAAGTGACAGTGCATGATCCTGCACTGTTTAGCAAACAATGTCTGGGTATACAATGCATATTTTAGTTTCCAAAGCTATATTTTTCCAGAATCTGTTATGTTGCTGCTCCATCTCTCAATTTGTGTAGGTGCACATTTAACAATAAGACATTTTGTAGGCCTGGACAATATTACATATTATTGTGTGATTTAATTTCCAAATGCTAAGACTAATACCATTTTTTTACTATAATCAAATCTTTGTATTACATTATCCAGGTTCTTTCTGTGATCTTGTTTTACAAGGGCTCCGAGTTCTGCATCCTCAGCCATCAAGCACTTCTATACACTGTTACACCATCATTGAAGGCCTACAGCCTAGATCTGGAATTACTTATTCACTGTTGCTAGGATATACAGCACGGGAGGTAGTTGAAATGCAGACTGTCGGGATACCCACATTCAGAATGCCTGCACCAGAATCCTGACACCAGTCAGAAGCCCGGCGTCGGTATACCAATGGTAAGTACTAGGGCTAGGGGGAGGGTTAGGGTTAGACATTGGAAGGGAGGGTTAGAGTTATGCACTGTGCAGTGGCGGTTCTAGGGGTGGGCTTACAGGGCTGTCGCCTGGAGCGCCGCCCCCTAGAGGGCGCCACTGAGTCCCCAGAAGGAAAAAAAAATCCCACAAGAAAAAAACTAAACAAAACAGCACCGGTCCCCCCCCGCTAGCCGCTGAAGGGAGGCTCCATTTGCCGGGCGCCTGCTGAGATTTTTTACCAGCAGGCACCTGGCTCCCTCCTTGCAGCGGCAGCCAAAAGCTGGAGATCCCCCAGAGAGCACTATGGGAGGGACATCATGACGTCTTTCCCATAGATTGAGGAGCTGGAGCTCACTCCTGAACTCCGGCTCCCACAGAGAGCACTATGGGAGAGGCGTAATTACGTCTCTCCCATAGACCCATGGAGCCGCGGTCGGACCGGATGGCAGCGGACGCAGGAGGTAAGTATTGTGTTTGTATTTTAATTTTTTTTTTTTCAGAAGCACCAGCACTGGGGGCACGACTATAGGGGGCATTACTACTGGGGGATTACTATAGGGGGCATTACTACTGGGGGCACAACTATAGGGGGGCATGTCAACTGTGGGCACTACTAATGGGGGCACTACTATAGGAGGCATCACTATTATATGGAGCACTACTAATAGGGGCATTACAACTGTGGGCACTACAAGTGGGGGCATTACTTCTGGGGGGATTATAATAGGGGGCATTTCTACTGGGGGCATGACTATAGGGGGGCATTACTACTAGAAGCACTACTTATGGGGGCATTACACTGTGGGCACTACTAATGGGGGCATTGCTAATGGGGGCATTGCTAATGGAGCACTACTATAGAGGGAATTACTACTGGAGGCACTACTATAGGGGCATTACTACTGGGGGTACTACTAATGTGGGCATTACAACTGTGGGCACTACTTTAGGGGGCATTACTACTGGGGGCACTGCTATAGGGGGCATTACTACTGGGGGCACTACTATTGGGGCCACTACTATAGGGGACATTACCAATGGAGCCGCATGTACTGGGGGCATTACTACTGTGGGCATTACCAATGGGGGCATTACCACTGCAGGCACTACTAATGAGGACACTGCATGGGGAGCACCACTACCGGGGTCATTGTGTAAGGGGCACCATTGCTGTGGGCATTGTATTAGGGGCACTACTACTGAGGGGGGGGGGTCATACCTGGGGTAGGAATTTTAATAATTGAGGTTTGGGTCTGTAAAATCTGTGGTCTAATTTAAAAAGGGGGGTGGCCAGATTGTGGATCTGGTTTTATGTCTAATTATTCTATAGAGGTCACTTTTATGGTCTTCGTATTGAAGAGAGGATACTAGTATAGGAACTGTTTTGTCAGATGGGGCTGGTAGGTTATGTATTTGTTTATAGCTCCTTGACATAACAAGTATTTTCTATGGCTATTTAAACCACACCCACATTAGATACACCACGCCTCTGACCACACCCACATTAGATACACCACGCCTCTGAGAAATTTATTATGCAATTATTTCCATTGCAGTTATTTGGTAGAAAATTGAGGGCCACATGCATGTGTTTGCCCACAGGCTTAAAATTGCCAGCCAGCCCCTGCTCCTTCACCACCACCTCCAGAACCCAAATACAATATACCACACACTGAACATGGCAATTAATTTGCGATCATTCCTGTTGCACAGTACACAAAATAACCAATTCAATTTTGAAGATAATTATGTCCTTAATTGAATAAGCTCTTCAACCTTTAATGCAGCTGAAGAACTATATTCAGGATTTGCAATTTTGAATGAAAGTCCAGAAACATGGAGGTTCTGGTGAATTATTTTCCAGAATACTCTTGTCAGATCTGGATTATTTATTGAACCCAGGGTGGATGCAGGAGAAGAAACAGGAACGGGTTTCTAGTATTGGAATGCAGCAGGTTTAATAGGAGTATTATTATTCATGAAGTGATAATAAATATGTAAACTGGCAGAAAATAAACAAGTCCAAGTGAAGTGAGGCTGAAAACAAATGTCTGGCAGGAAAACAAGGTCCAATTAATGAGGCTGGAAACAGGTGTCAGGCAGAAAAAGCAAAGTCCAATTAGTGAGGCTGGGAGCAGGTGTCAGACAGAAAATAACAAAAGTCCAATGGAGGTGTGACTGAGGAACAGAGGTCTGAAGTACTGGAGTGGGTTCTGAGTCCGGAGTGCTGGAGGGTACACAAACCATGGGGTATAGCAGGGTAGATGCGGGTATCCGGGAACAGCCTGTGAAGGAGGCAGAACAGGAAACAGAGCACTGCTGGGACTGCAATTATCACACCGAGCTAAGGAGCAAAGAGAACTCTCACACAGCTTGCGCTGTGTATACGTTGCACTGGCAACTAGAGGGCATGCTGAACACCCTTAAGTACCATGGGAAGAAGCACGATAGGCTGCTGAGAGTACACACAAGATGCTCTAACCTGATTGGCCTATTCAGGTCACATGTCCACAACCAAGATGGCAGTGCCCAGCAATCCCCAGCACGGCAGCGCTGCCAGTCTCACCTGTCACCACATGGACTGTACCCTTTGGACATCCACGCACACCTCACGCCAACCTCCAGACACCACCACCCCCACCGATAAGACCGCGACCACGACTCGCCAGGTACAACAACTCTGGTCATGACAACTCTGAAGTTCCAGGCCCAAAGATTCCAGTCAGTGGAGAATATAATAGACCTTGGGAATAGATACTGGAGAAACAACTTGAGATTCTTTGTTATGCTCGAGTCAGTCAAGCGACAAGTGTAACTCTGCCAAGGACCTTTGGGTATTGTCCCTGAGACAGAACCTCCACAGACTAAAAGGGACTATAGGCTGGGACTTGAATGAGTTAAACAGCCATACCCTGTCATCATCCATATTTTGGATTCCCGTGCATAACATAGGATAATGACAGTATACAGAATAGTTCCACAATTCAGCATCAGAGAATTTTAATGTGATATTTATGAGACTTTTCATGCTGCCACACAGAACAGTAAGGACTTTTTATACAGTATGCAGCTTTCTGGCAGACCATAATTGGCTTCATGTATTTTGCAAAGTTGAGAATGACCATAGATTCTTTTTATGGACACCCTTAAGGCTAAAGATCAATTCCTCAGAGCATTCTCCCCACCATGGTTACCCACAATTCTTATAGTCTGCAAACTTTAAGGGATAACATATGGAAGCCCTGCGTATCTTCAAATAAGATAATAATACTTCTCACCTGGGAATAACCCCCATAAATTGTTTTGTTATTTTGTTCTGTCAATTAGATTCCTAATAAGCATCATTAATTCACATGGGGCCTTAGAGTCTGACATAACACCTTTCTTCAGGTTCCACTGGGTATAGAGGTGGCATGGATATATGGACAGTGGGCGGAGTAGCTAAAGTACAGTTAGGGCGTGGTTTGGGCATGCACAGTAGTTGTGAATTGTGACTAAAATGGGTGGCAAAAAGTTCGAAATTTACTGTAGATACCTGAGTCGTCTGACTTGTGCTTTGACCCTTATGTAATTGATTATTACGCATTCGGTATGAAAAGCCTGCTGCCGCATGACCGCAGTTCGATTCCCGGCTGCGGCAGCCTGACAAAAGAGCAGAGCCCGGCAGTGGAAGCCTGACAGCGCTGGAAATCCCGATCGAGGTAAGTATAAACTAACCTAACCAACCCCCCTAACCCTAACCTACCTTAGGGGTGCCTAACCCTAACCTCCCCCTCTAAGTGCCTAACCCTAACCCCCCTTCCCCGCTGCCTAAACCTAAGTCCCCTGGGGGGATGCCTAACCCTAAGTCCCCCCCGGGTGCCCTAAACCTAACCTTCCCCCCCGCGGCTGTCAGCTCGCGGCGCCCGGCATCCCTTCGATCGGGATGCCGGGCACCTGTCTCCCGGCGTCGGGAAAATGACAGGCGTCTAGATTTTAGACGCCTGTCATTTAACCCTAGACGGGATAGAGGATTCGGGAAGCCGTCGGTCAAGATTGCGGCCGCTGGCTTCCTAAACGTATCCCGATTATTATGACTGTGTCTGATTGTTTGGCCACAAATGTTAAAAACCCACCCATTAATGCAAGCAGTAAAACTATTGGAACAGTGTTTTAAAGGTCACTTTACACTGTACCTAACACTCCTTTTACACAAATAGAGAATGCTTCATACTGGGGAAGGTTCCACATGTATCAGAAATGTTTCTAAGTGTTGTCATAATATATATTTCATGTGACATTCTGGGGTATTTTGCTCAGTAGATTGGTCAGTGGTGCAGTGTTTGGGTGCTCAAATAATGGTCACCAAACAGCTTGTCCAGGTTAAACAGACAAAATGATGCTTTAATATTATCAGTATTAAGCAACAGAAAATAAGTAACAGCCTAGCCCCCATTCAGAGCACTACCTCACTTCTTCAGGCCTAACAATCAAGGACAGCTAATCTGCGCACAACTCCGCACAAAGTAACAGAGTTCTGCCTGCTTATTGCAGGTATGACCCACTGGCCTGACCTCCACAGACCTACACTGACCTCCTGGCCTGGCTTGGCTTCCACTGCACCACCTGGGGTGTATCCTCTGGGCAGCAGATAGGTGTGGTTACACCCCCTTATAAACTTGTTAGGCCGGATCCTACCATCACAGCACAGATCCAGTGACTTAACAACGCCACCTGTTTATTCTACCAATATATATATATATATATATATATATATACATACACACACACATAATCTATATATTAATTTTAATCTAATTAAGGTTTTTACTGTGAGACCTATTTTGAGAGAACGACTAAATTTAAAAATATGGTTGTGGTATCAAAATAAAGGTTTTACCATGTAGATGTGCCAGTTGAAGAGAATGTGGCAAATGGCAAAGTTCCCATGTAAAGTGAGTGTGATAACGACAGCATTCCCACTAACATGATTGGACACACTGGATCACATGACTGTGCATTATTTCCGGCGGCACACTTCCCAGCATAACCACTCACCTAAACTACTTCCAACTGTCATACAACAGTCTGTAAACAAATCCAACTTTAAAAAACAGCATCACTCATACAGACACGACTCACAGGAAAGTAGCACATCCCTGCTTCACTGACAGCATTACATCCCTGTCTCACTTCCAGCAGCACATCCCTGTCATACTGACAGACATACACATTTCTGTTGCTTACTGACCCATAACAGAATTTCTTCCCCACAGCAAAAAGAAAAAAGAAAATGTAAAAGCCTTACTGGAATGCGCGAGCGATCAATGGGTCACAACTATATGTCTCAGACAAGAGAGAATGAAGAGTAATCGCAACATGAGTCTCATTCCAACAACAAGTGTGGGCTGCACTGGGCTGGGCTGTGAAGACAGAGCATGAAGCAAGGAGAGACATTGAGGGAGGCTGATTGACACAAAGGGGGAAGTTAATTGACATAGAGGGGGAGGCTAAGACACAGAAGGGAAGGCTGAAAGACAGAGGGGGAGTCTGAGGGACACAGAGGGGGAGGCTAAGAGACACAGGGTGAGGGGGAGGCTGAGGGGCACAGAGGGGTAGACTGAGGTACACAGGGGAGGAGGTTGAGGCTGAGAGACACGGGGCAGGAGGCTAGACTGACGGAGCAGGGGGTAGGAAGTATAGAGCAATCCTTTGCACAGAGAATTCCCACTGTTATGAGATCAACAAGATCATTGAATAACTTTGCACACAATCAATTATATATATATATATATATATATATATTTTAGAGATGAGCTGGTCTGTTTCTCCAAGAACCGGACCCACCCAAACTTCGTATTCCGAGATGAGATCCGAGTCTGGCTCGAGTTTTCCCAACTGACTCGAATCCAAAAACGAGGCAAAACGCGTCATCTTCTCGCTGTCGGATTTTTGCGGGTTTTGGATTATATAAAGGTCCCCATGATCGGTGCCATTTTCACTTCGGCTGTGGAGAGAGAAGCTAGCAGACGTGTGGTCAGTCACTGTCAGTCACTCAGTGTGTGTGTCCAGTCAGGTTCTAGGGCTGAAGGCTGCTGCTGTGTTGTCCATAAAGGGGCTTTAGCTGCAGTATATAAAGGGGGGCTTCCTTCAGTGGGTGCTGTAGCTGCTGTGTCACTTGTCCTGTCAATTAACTGTGGCTGCTGCTGCTGTAACAATCAGTCCAGCTTCACCTAGCTGCTCCCTTCTCTCTGTTAGATCCAAGCGCCTGCAATCTCCACCGCCAACACCTGCTTCATCATCATCCTCATTCATGATCGGAAGTAGTCCTGCTGCATCCAATTTCATAAGCATGACTGACTCCTCTCCTATCTGTGATTCCTCAGAAGGATCCTTGAGTGCTACACCTGTTGCTGCTGCTGCTGCTGCTGCTGCTGTGAGTGGATCTTCATCCCAGAAGGGGACCAGGAAGAATACTACCTTTAGTAGCTTTACAAAAGAATTGATTATCAAACAACCCTTTGCAAGGGGGAACAAGTATGACAGCAGTCACCCAGTTGCACAGCGGATTACTGACACCATAACAGCTATGCTGGTAAAAGATGTGCATACAGTATCAGTCATTAATGCAGTGGGCTTTAGAGAGTTAATCGAGGTCCTGTGTCCCCTGCTACCATGTACCTTCTAGATTCCACTTCACTAGAACAGCAATTCCCAGTCTGCACAAGGACATTAAAAAAACCCTTAATAGTGTCCTCCGAAATGCCATTGTACCCACTGTCCATTTAACCACAGATATGTGGACAAGCGGGACAGGGCAAACTAAAGATTACATGACTGACAGCCCACTGGGTAGGTGTATTGCCTCCAACAGTGCAAACAGCAACAGCAGCAGCAGCATCTAACAAACTGTGTATCACCTACTCTGCTACTCTGTGTATCACCAGTTTCACTAAGAGGCATACCGCTGAGAACCTCTTAGGGTGGCCAGATTTTTTATTCGATGTGTGCGATTTCGATCGATAGTAACGAGCAATCATACACATATGTTGTTTTGGTGTACACACGAAGGCGATGCACATCCACACAATTGTATATTTGTATTGCCTCTCGTACTGGAAAACTGTACGAGGGCAACCTATCTTACCATGATGTGACACACATCGTATGACTTTTGGCAGGTAATATGATCCGATGTCTGATTACAAGGTGTATAAAAATCCCTAGCCACTCCCCTCCTCCATTTTGTTCTGAGCAGCAGCATCACATCTCAGCGTGCGTGTGTTGAAGTGAGTATATATCTTGGCACTCAGTACATTTGTCCCCCTCTGGCCCTGCCATTGTTTATATAGCACTATGCCACCAAGATTCATCGTCATGGTTATGTGCACAACCGATCGCTCGTTTACGATTTGTAATCGTGAAACAAAGCATCAGATCGTATGATCATATGAAAAATCGTACACCTTTTGAACACATCGTATGTAAAATTTCAAGGGGAAATTTCAAGGGAAATCTCATAAGACATATTGTACGTCTTTTTATCGCACTGTGTATGGCCTGCCTTTGAAAAACTCAGGGAAATCATTGCAAAATTGCTTACCCCATTTGGACTCTCCTCGGGATTTGTGATTCCTGACAATTCCACCAATATTGTGTGAGCATTACATCTGGGCGAATTCAAACACGTCCCATGTTTTGCTCACACAATTAATTTGGTGGTGCAACATTTTTTTTAAAAATGACAGCGGCGTGCAGGAGATGCTCTTGGGGCCCCAAAGATTTCGGGACATTTTCGACATTCAGCAACTGCATGTCGAAGATTGCAGAACCAGCAAGTACTGTTGAATTTGCCCTGCCATCAGCTGAAGCAAGAGGTAATAACTATGTGGAATTCTACCCTCTATATGCTTAAGCGGATGGAGTAGCAGCAAAAGGCCATCCAAGGCTACACAACAGTCTATGACATAGAGAAAGGAGCGTGTTGTGCAAGGTTCTCAAACCCTTTGATTTTGCCACATGTGAAGTTAGTTCAGACACTGCAAGCTTGAGTCAGGTCATTCCCCTAATCAGACTTTTGCAAAAGCAGCTGGAGATACTGAAGGAGGAGCTGAAACGGAGTGATTCCACTAAGTATGTCAGACTTGTAGATCAAGCCCTCCATTCGCTTCGCCAGGATCCAAGGGTTGTCATTCTCTTGAAATCAGATCACTATATTTTGTCGATCATACAGTACTTGATCCTAGGTTTAAGTCATTCCTTGTGTCTTTCTTTCCGACGGACATAACTCTGAGATGCAAAGAGCTGTTGGTGAAAAAATTGTCAGCTCAAGCACGGCAGCATCTCCTCCTTCAGTTTCTGCAGTTTCTGTGGCTGCCAGGTAAAAACTACATTTTCCTAAGAGTATGTGAAACAAAAGAAAGAAACAGGGAGTGCTAATGAGAAAACAATAATAATGTCAAACTGATATATAATAATTTTAAATCCGAAATATATTAGTCCCTGTGTATAATAATAGGACTTTTTTTATGCTCGCATGTCAGTAATTTTGATGTCAGATTTTAGTGTATAGTTTAACGAGCAGACCTATCTCGGTCAATCATTTTCAATATACAGTATCTTATTAAAGATCTTAATTTTATCCTAATACAGTATATTTCGGATTTAAGATTATTATATATCAGTTTGACATTATTATTGTTTTCTCATTAGCACTCCCTGTTTCTTTCTTTTGTTTCACATACTCAGGGTTAGCCTATCCTTTAGGTGAGCAGCTTTTGGATCATATAACAAATATTATCTGGAGCGCCCTATTGTGTGTTTTCTTTCTACTTGGTTGTATTTTCCTAAGAGACCCACTGCTGGTGGTGATGCAGATCAGTCAGCTAAACCTAACGACATCTCGTTAGGTCTGACAGAACTGCCTACAATTAGTGACATGTCTACCGTGACTTTTTCTGATACGGTCACCATTCAAAGAATGGTGGATAATTATTTTAGAGATAGCATCTAAATAGGCAAGTCAGACAGTCCGTTTCAATACTTAAACACAATAATTTTCAGGTGCTTAAAATAAGTAAAAGTAGATCTATATAAAAAACAGTTTTCACAAACAGTCAGGTGCATAAATATTGGGACATTGACAGAATTTTCATATTTTGGCCTCTATTCACCACCACAATAGCTTTGAAATTAAACAAACAAGATGTACTTTAACTGCAGACTTTCAGATTTAATTTGAGGGTAATTACATCCAAATCAGGTGAACGGTGTAGGAATTGCAATGGTTTCTATATGTGCCTCCCACTTTTTAAGGGGCCAAAAGTAATGGGACAAATTAAACAATCATAAATCTAACTTTCACTTTTTAATACTTTGTTGCAAATCCTTTGCATGCAATTACAGCATGAAGTCTGGAATGCATAGACATCACCAGACGCTGGGTTTCAACCCTGGTAATGCTCTGCCAGGCCTCTACCGCAAATGTCTTCGGTTCCTGCTTGTTCTTGGGGCATTTTCCCTTCAGTTTTGTCTTCATCAAGTGAAATGCATGCTCAATCGGATTCAGGTCAGGGGATTGACTTGGTCATTGCATAACATTCCACTTTTTAGCCTTAAAAAACTCTTTGGTTGCTTTTGCAGTATGCTTCGGGTCATTGTCCATCTGCACTGTGAAGCGCCGTCCAATCAGTTCTGAAGCATTTGACTTAATATGAGCATATAATATTGCCCGAAACACTTCAGAATTCATTCTGCTGCTTTTGTCAGCAGTCACATCATCAATAAATGCAAGGGAACCAGTTCCATTGGCAGCCATACATGCCCACGCCATGACACTACCACCACCATGCTTCACTGATGAGGTGATATGTTTTGGATCATGAGCAGTTCCTTTCCTTCTCCATACTCTTCTCTTCCCATCACTCTGGTACAAGTTGATCTTTGTCTCATCTGTCCATAGGATGTTGTTCCAGAACTGTAATGGCTTTTTTAGATGTTGTTTGGCAAACTCTAATCTGGTCTTCCTGTTTTTGTGGCTCACCAATGGTTTACATCGTGTGGTGAACCCTCTATATTCACTCTTGTGAAGTCTTCTCTTGATTGTTGACTTTGACACATATACACCTACCTCCTAGAGAGTGTTCTTGATTTGGCCAACTGTTGTGAAAGGGTTTTTCTTCACCAGGGAAATAATTCTTCTATATTCCACCACAGTTGTTTTCCGTGGTCTTCTGGGTCTTTTGGTGCTGCTCAGCTCTCTGGTGCATTCTTTCTTTTTAAGAATTTTGCAAACAGTTGATTTGCCCACACCTAATGTTTTTGCTATCTCTCTACTGGGTTTGTTTTGATTTTTCAGCCTAATGATGATTGCTTCACTGATAGTGACAGCTCTTTGGATCTCATATGGAGAGTCGACAGCAACTGATTCCAAATGAAAATGTCACACCTAGAATCAACTCCAGACCTTTTACCTGCTTAATTGATAATGAAATAATGAGGGAATAGCCCACACCTGTCCATGAAACAGCTTTTGAGTTGATAGTCCCATTACTTTTGGCCCCTTAAAAAGTGGGAGGCACATATAGAAACCGTTGTAATTCCTACACCTTTCACCTGATTTGGATGTAATTACCCTCAAATTAAATCTGAAAGTCTGCAGTTAAAGCACATCTTGTTTTTTCATCTCAAAGCCATTGTGGTGGTGAATAGAGGCCAAAATATGAAAATTCTGTTAATGTCCCAATATTTATGCCCCTGACTGTATATGTAGTATCCAATGTAAATTCGCTGCTACTACTGAGTGGATCTATTTCAATGATAATTTTAACTATATTTTAAGTTCTACTCATATTCCTCCAATTGAGTATGATTCTTCATATGTGATGCCATAGACGTACTGATTCATTTTATTGTATTATCTTACTTGCTTTTTTAAATGATTTCCGTATATATATATATATATATATATATATATATTCTCTGCATTATCATGTTATACAATTAATTACTAAAGAGTAAAGAGTGCATCAAGATTCAGGGCTACATATACCTAAAAATGCTGGAAGAGCCAATTAGGCTGATAACAGGTGTATGGAGACTGTGAAACTAATGCTTGGTCAGGAGCAGTATACATGCTCTCTCCAGGAAATCAGTGTTCACACATGATTCCTTCTGAAGAAACCACTACTATCTAATAGCGGAGAAACCCATCAAGGGAAAAAGGGGACCTGACCAGCCACACATGCATATATCCTAACTGCTAAGCAGACTACGCCGCTGATCTATCTTTCTGTTAATGGCAATCGGCACACTCCCTCCCCCGCTGCAAAGGAGAATACTCCCTAACTTTGTGA
Organism: Taudactylus pleione; assembly: GCA_031769625.1. NCBI lineage: Eukaryota > Metazoa > Chordata > Amphibia > Anura > Myobatrachidae > Taudactylus > Taudactylus pleione. The sequence continues at coordinate 19,019,728 of JAUIMM010000020.1, read as the reverse complement.
GGTGCCCATCTATCATATGGAGCAGTAAGAACTTGGGACGCTTAGTTCCCCCACTTAACTGACAACACTCCACTTACATAAGAGGGCTTCCAGTAATTACCGAAGTGGTTCAAAAGAAGGGGGCGGTGGTAGTGCTCTTGAATGTTTCTGCTGCTTGAATATATCTAACAGGATTTGCAAACAATTCCCTCTGGAGGGATAAATAAAGGCTGGACTGTGCATAATATACAATCTGGATGAAAAGATCTCCCCAAAGTTTTCTATATTAAAGGAGCAATCACATCAAGTATATTCTTTCACAAGAATTTTATCCATCTATTTGCAGGATTTACAAAATGACTACTCTTGATTGCATAACCAGCAGGACAGAGGATACTTTGATGCCAATTAATGTAATTATGTTTTGTATGTCTTTTTTTATAATGTATCCAATGTTTTTATGATATTGAACACTTTAAATGAATTTAGTAAAGATTTTTAAGATTATTGCACTCCTTGTTATTTGCATTACTTATGCAAATTTATCTGTACGTTTCACTACTTGCAGGAAAAAGATGCAATTTGGAGTCCCTTACACAAACTGGCTTTGCTTTACTTACGTTGCCCACCCTACAGTGTGTACTCTGAAAGACTTTTCAGCACAGCTGGGAACCTTGTCAGTGATTGGCATAGGAGGTTACTTCCCCAAAATGTGGAAAAGATGATGTTCATCAAAATTAAGTACAAATTCCACCAGGAAGACCTTTACCAGCAACAAAGTAAAAAAAAATACAGAGGCGCCTGTAATGTTGGATTCCAGCGGGGACAAATTAATATTGTGTGAAGAAGAGGATGTACACACTGATGGGGATGACGACATCTGATCTTACCTATGTTGTAAAGCCAGTTTGTGTATGGGATCATTGCCACCAATGTCCACTGCGCATTGGTAGCTTGTTTTGTGGGGGTCCAAACAAACCAATCATTTCAGCCACAAGTGGTGGTCCCTGTCCCAGAAGTGATTGGTTTGTTAAACTGTGAATATCCTGTTTCATATATACAACATAAGGGTGACTGGGAGGACCCAAGGACAATTCCATCTTGCACCTCTTTTCTTTGCATTACTGTATGTGCTATTTGGGGCATTCCTGCCTGACATTTTCAATTTTATGGTTTATGAATTTCCAGAAATCTTATTGGCCACAGACAGCATCTCCTGTATGCCCCTTTCATTTAAAAAAAAAAAAAAATTCTGAACCACCAAGTTGATGGGGTGGGCAAATATGAGCAGCAGCACAGAGCATCTTCCTGCTAGAATGTGTGCAATAAAGTGCAAATACATTTAATAATAAAATTAATTGTGTATATTGGTCACATACATACATATTTACATGGTACATACAGTGCGTAAAGCAGGCTGAGGATATCCTGAAGCACACCACCTGTAGTTGACAAATAACTTCCAATAGGCCCAGCAAACATCACAGATGCTGGGAGTTCTAGTTCAGCCAGAGAACTACAGGCTGCTTTCCTCTGATGTAAACAGCAAGTCTTAGTCCCATTATTCCTAACAACCTCCCTGAGTACAAAGTAAAAGTCTGTTTACAGTATGTTCCAGGAGCACCTCCACAAGCAAGGCCACTTCATTTCCATTAGATGTATAAAAAATTAAAACACCTCCACCAGATCAACGATGTCTATTAGGAACTGAAGAATTTGATCCTAGATTAATCTTCCCTCATACATTTTTTTAAGAATCAAAACATAAAAATAAATAAATTAAAAACTAATTATTCCTTCTGTCCTTTCCCTGTCTTCAGTCCATAAACATATTCCAACTCCATCGGGCCTATGACCTAGTTAAGGAAAACATTCTTGGATTTTAAAATTCCAAGGAGTTGTATAGTTTTTTAAACTGCCGTCCTGTCTACCACTGCAATGCCATTCTGTGCCATGCTGAAAGCTGAACTGCCAAATGTTAGTGCCGCCCACTGCTGTTGCTTAGCTTAGTCAGCCAGTTAGCTGGATGCAACCTTTTGGCCCTAAACTAGATTAAATCAATATTGTGAGCTGTGAGGTGATTAAAATTGATTGGAAATTACTGGAAATTAATGTTATTGAGGTTAGTAATACTGTAGGAACAACAACAGGCCCAAATTATGTGATTTTAGCTGTTTTTATAATTTTTTTTTACAAAAAATACAGATCCAAAGCCAAAACACTCATGGGGAGGTTTTGGCAAAACCAAATCCAGATCCACAATGCAAGGAAATACAGATCCAAAACCAAAACACTGGGTCGGCGCACATCCCCAATATATATATATATATATATATATATGTAAAAAGCAGCGATTCCTGAACACTCTAACTGGTTGAAATCTTCAGGGTGCCAGATCATAAATATTGATAATAGCATGTCCAGAACACCAGACGACCAGCACACCCTTTTCAAATGCAAAAATAGTTTTAATCCATAAAAACCATCACTAGCCCAACAGCTAACAATGTCCGTTCATGTGACTCAAAATGCAAAATGCAGTCAAATAATGAAGTTCCAGCAAGATACTCATCGTTTAGTAGAACCCTCGTTGTAGCAACAAAGAATGGCCCAGCCCGACAGCTGTTTCAATACCCTCCGATACCTTCTTCCTAGGGCACTGCCATATACACTGAGGCCCCTTGTCTTATAGCAACCTGATAGCCGGCACCTGAAACAATCTGTGTCAATCAACAGCACTCACCTGTAGACAGTCATCTCTCCTGGAACCTCCGGAGTGTGGAACCATGCATCCAACGGGGAACCGGAAGTGACGTGTGCGTTCCGCCGGAGCTTGAGTTCCACCGGAAATTACATTCCGGTTGTTATGCATTGTGGCAATTTGTATAACATATAAATTAATTTTAGTGCATTACATCAACCCCAGAAGGTTCAAGCCTGGTCTCAGAGATGCTATAAAGACAAACACCCATAAATTAAGACAATACTAAACATAAAAGCAAAATGGAAAAAACACAGGGAAAGGACATATCTAAATATGTGAAAACTACTTATAAAAAGCAGTTCAAGTTAAGTTCTTCATTTAGTCCACCAGGTGAAACTGTATGTAGATCGTTTATCCAACATCACTCATTCTGAAGCAAGAGTTTATTACGGTCTCCCTCTCTTATTAATGGGGGTATATGGTCAATGGGCATTACTTTAAAGTACAGGAGGCTATGCCCCTTTTCAACAAAATGTTTAGCAACTGGTGAAGTGTTGCTATCTATTCCAACAAATGCTTTTCGCATTGAAGATCTGTGCAGAGCTATTCGCTTTAAGTAAAATGTAAAGTAATGGGATTGCAATGTAATTAAATCCTTGCGAGATAATAAAAACATAATCATATGCCCGCCGATAAAGGACTATATTAAAGAGGTCTATAGGCAACTTGAAGATGAAACATGTTATCAGAAACTGATGAGTGACCCTACCTGGAGGTACAAGAGAGAGATTGAGAGTATCATCCACATGGGAATATCTAATTATTGGGTGGATGATATGCTTTCTAAAATCCTATAATCCCATTACTTTACATTTAACCTAAAATACACAAATCTCTCTTTAGTCCACCAGGTAGACCGATAATTTCTTTTGGTCTTTATGTCAACCAATTTCACAATATGTGGATTTTCTATTGTCCAGAATACAGACTATTATGTACGTAATACCACACATTTCTAAAATATATTGAGAAATTTTGTTTGTCCATCTAAGGATGGACAAACAAAACCCTGTGCATCGTCCACCTACTGAGTTCATTCTAGATCTGTTAGATCTGGTTCTCAGACATAACCATTCATGATTATGAACTGAGCAATATTCTGCCAATGTTTGGGGGAAATATTCATCACTATAAGAGATATATAGACAATATATTTTTGATTTGGACCGGCACAATGGAGGGTCTGAAGAAAAAATATAAAAAATAAAAAATAAAATATAAAGAAATTTTTTTTCTCTCTATGCAACAATAAATCTTGAGAAGACATTCAGAGTGCACCCTTTATAGGAAGATATTATAATGTATTGAGTCATTAAGTCCTCTGGGCCAAATCGTGTCAAGTTTTTCAATCCACATTGCTTCTCTTCTCAAGAGGATTTTGGCCCTATCACCCCATCTCTGTAAGGGTGGAATCCTATTGATAACCATACATCGAAGGGAAGCCAATTGGTGCCTATATTGTGAAAAGTGATGAGCCACTGGTTTATCTGAATTGCCCATGTTTAAGGCCAACCGTATTGATGAACGGTGGTTGGCAATGCGTTCACGGAATGGTCGAATGGTTTTGCCTACATACATTAATGAACACGGACATATAAGTAAATAGATCACAAAATCAGACATACAAGATAGACAGTGTCTGATTTCAATTTTTTGTCCATTATGTGGATGTGAGAAATAGGTCCCAATGTTCATGCTTCGACAGGTGGTGCAATTTAAGCACCTAAAGCACCCTGTTTTAGATGTAGATAGCCACCCTTCATCAGTGTTCTTCATTGACACATTTGATCGAGGAGGTGGGTTTAGAACTTAAAAAAATAAGAAATGACTTGGGATTGGTACGTACAGGTGGTCCAGGGCACTTGCTCCCTATCACCGCCCTTACAGAGAGGGGGTGATAGGGCCAAAATCCTCTTGAGAAGAGAAGCAATGTGGATTGAAAAACTTGACACGATTTGGCCCAGAGGACTTAATGAATCAATACATTATAATATCTTCCTATAAGGGGTGCACTCTGAATGTCTTCTCAAGATTTATTGTTGCATAGAGAGAAAAAAAAATTTTCTTTATATTTTATTTTTTATTTTTTATATTTTTTCTTTTTCTTTTTTGGATCTGTGATACACTGAACCATCGATGTTAACAATCACTAGAGCGATATTGGATATAGAATATTTGTTTTTCCACATCAATATTTATACATGATATTCCTCCTTATAACAATCTTGTTAATCTGCATACATATTGATACACTGTTCTTTGATACGTCACTGTTTTCTTACTTGCATTCCTACAAATCTCTTGCACTCATATCTCATTTACATTTCCAAATTTCATTCCTCTTGTTTACTTATAAACACCATGACAAGGTTTTCGTCAACTCCCTCCTTCACTCTGTCTCTACCTAATCCTCTGTTCTGCCCCCTGCTTCCACCTTTATCCTTTCCCCCTTATCTCTTCCACCTCCTCCTCCCCTTCTCCCCCCTCCTCTGTCTGCCTACTCTTCACTCCTCACCCATTACTCCACTTTCTTCCTGTTCTACCCCCCCTCTGTCCTACTACCCCACCACCAAACCCTCCTCCTACATTCCTCTCCCTGTCACTTCACCCCACTGCCATCCACATCTCCCTCCCTGCCCACCTCCTATTGGTTCCCTTTCCAGCTCAGGTGCCCGCACCATCAATAAACTCTATTCATATTGGTCCCCCAAATTAATCTCACCTCCACGTTACAGCAACCCGGACAATCTTATTCACATCTCCCCCACAAATGCTATCTCTCTATCCAGTGCCCTCTGGAATGCCAGGTCAGTCTGTAATAAACTGGTCCCCACCCATGACCTTTTTATCTCCAACTCTCTGAATCTCCTAGCCATCACTGAAACTTGGATCTCACCCTCTGACACCACTTCTCCTGCTGCTCTATCCTCTGGGGGCTTCGCCTTCTCCCACACCCCCCGGCCTGGGGGTCGCCATGGTGGTGGTGTTGGGGTCCTTCTATCCACCAGTTACTCATACCAGCTAATACCCTCTGAACCATCCCTTACATTCCCCACATTTGAGGTTCATGCTATACGCCTCTTCCAACCAGTAAACCTCAGAGTAGCTGTCAATTACCGTCCCCCTGGCTCTCCCTCCAAATTCCTTGACAACTTCGCTTCCTGGCTCCCTCACTTTCTCTCCTCAGATCTTCCCTCCATTATCCTAGGTGATTTTAATATTCCTATTGACATTCCCACAGAATCCTCTGCAGCTAAACTCCTTACCCTCACCTCTTCATTTGGTCTCGCCCAATGGACCTCCTCACCCTCCCATGTGAGTGGGCACTCACTTGACCTGGTCTTTACGCACCGTTGTGATATTTCTGATTACTCCAATTGCCCATTCCCCCTCTCTGACCATCACCTTCTCTCTTTTAACCTATCCCTCTCTCCTTGCCCTCCTCTAACTCCTAAGGCTACCATTACTAAGCGTAATATTGAGGCTATTGACACTGTTGCTTTTTCCTCCCTGCTGGACTCTCTTCTCTCCCCTATCATTTCTCTCTCCTGTCCTGAACAAGCTACTTCCCTGTACAATTCCTCCCTTGCTTCTGCTCTTGATTCTGCTGCTCCAGCAATAACCACTCACCCTCGCAGATCCACACCACAACCCTGGCATTCCAAATGCACCAGATACCTACAAAAGTGTTCAAGAATTGCAGAGCGTCAGTGGAGAAAGTCACGCTCTAAGGCTGACTTCCTCCATTTCAAATTTATTCTCTCCTCCTACAGTGCTACCCTGTCTCTCTCCAAACAAACATATTTCAAGAACCTCATCTCCTCCCAGTCCTCAAACCCCCGGCGTCTCTTTGCCACTTTCAACTCCCTACTCTGCCCTTCCCCTCCTGGCCTTCCCTCCTAGCTCTCTGCCCTCTACTTTGCCACCTACTTTACATCTAAAATTGACTCCATACGTGAGGACATCATATCCCATCAGACCCTCAGCACTCCTCTCCCTCCTTGCCCTTACCACCCCCTCTCCTTCTGTCTCACCAACTCTGACATCCTTCTCCCCTGCTTCTGGAGAGGAAGTCTTGGCCCTCATCCGGTCCTCCCCTCCTTCCACCTCCCCTCTTGACCCTATCCCTTCCCGTCTCCTCTCCCACCTGTCTCCTTCTGCCTGTTCCCATCTGGCTCACCTCCTTAATCTTTCCCTATCATCTGGCACTGTCCCTTCTGCATTCAAACATGCTCTTGTCTCCCCCATTCTTAAAAAACCTACCCTTGATCCTAACATACTTTCAAACTATCGACCCATCTCTCTTCTCCCTTTTGCTTCCAAACTCCTTGAGCGTATTGTCTACAACCGCCTTACCACCTTTCTTTTATCCCACTCCCTCCTTGACTCATTTCAATCTGGCTTCCAATCTCTCCACTCCACGGAAACTGCTCTCACGAAAGTCAGCAACGACCTCCTTGCTGCCAAATCCAAGGGCCACTACTCTCTGCTCATTCTCCTTGACCTCTCTGCTGCATTTGACACTGTAGACCACCCTCTCCTCCTGCAAATCCTTTACTCTCTCGGTTTACGTGACACTGCCCTCTCCTGGCTTTCCTCCTACCTCTCTGATCGTTCCTTCGCTGTGTCCTCTCATGACTCCTCTTCCCCTCCACTTCCACTAAAGGTAGGAGTTCCCCAAGGTTCTGTTCTTGGACCTCTCCTGTTCTCCCTATATACATCCTCTTTAGGTGAACTCATTAACTCCTTTGACCTCCAATATCATCTCTATGCAGATGATACTCAAATTTACCTTTCCACCCCTGAGCTCACCCCTGAGCTCCGTACCCGTATCTCCAACTGTCTCTCTGCTGTCTCTTCGTGGATGTCCCAGCGCTTTCTTAAACTTAACATGTCTAAGACTGAGCTGATCATCTTCCCACCCTCTTCCACTACATCACTTTCCACAATTTCGTTATCTATTGATGGCACAACTATCTCCTCTAGCCCCAAAGTGCGCTGTCTTGGAGTTATCCTAGACTCCTCCCTCTCCTTTAAACCACACATTCAGCACCTCTCGCAGTCCTGCCGTTTTCACCTAAAAAATATCTCCAGGATTAGACCCTTCCTCACCCAGGATGCCACTAAAACCCTCATCCACTCACTGGTCATATCCAGATTGGACTACTGTAACCTTCTCCTAGCTGGCCTCCCAGTCTCTCACCTCTCTCCTCTACAATCTGTTCTCAATGCTGCTGCTCGGCTCATCTTCCTCTCCAGACGTTCTATATCTGCTTCCCCTCTCCTTCAAGCCCTACACTGGCTCCCCTTCCCCTTCAGATGCCAATTCAAGGTTCTTACATTCACCTACAAAGCCCTCACCAAATCCTCTCCCGCATACATTTCTGACCTTCTCTCCCTTCACACTCCCGCCCGCCCACTTCGCTCAACTAATGCATGCCGCCTCTCTTGCCAACTGATTACTTCCTCCCACTCCCACATCTGAGATTTTGCCCGTGCTGCTCCCTACCTTTGGAATGCTCTCCCTCTCCCTATCAGACTCTCCACCTCTCTACAAATCTTCAAACGGGCTCTCAAGACCCACTACTTCATCAAGGCCTTCCAGCACTCCTCCTAACCCACCTCATGCTCTTTCCTTCCCATCTTCCCCTTCTGTGTCACGCCTGTCTGTCTGCCCCTCCCCTTAGAATGTAAGCTCTCATGAGCAGGGACCTCTTCCCTCAAGTGCTTCTCTTTACATTTTCTTCTACTCCCCATTAGGGCACCTAACACGGGACCGCCAACTCCCGGCAGCTTATTGTGAGTGCTTTAATCACTATTTCAGCAATGTATATAAGTTGTGTCCTTGTCCTGCACTGTAATGTACTGTAAATTACTTGTTTCTTGTTCACTTATTAGTTCTATGTACTATGTAAGGCGCTGCGGAACACTTGTGGCGCCATATAAATAAAGGATAATAACAATAATAATAATAATAAAAATAATAATGATAATATGCATTGATGTGGTCTATATTAACCCATTGTCTGAAATGATATTGATGTCATTGATCTATTATGTCATTGTTTTGAAAATCATTGCATCAGTCTGGTGAGTGCACCCCTATAAGATAATATATATATATATATATATATATATATATATATAGACTAGAAAAAGCAGCAGCACTCAGGGTCTTGTTAGAAATTCAACAAAGTGTAATCAAAAACAAAATCACAGCATGGTTCCAATGTTTCAATTGTAGATAAAGGTGGTGTTACACGGTCAGTTTCTCTCTGAATACCATAGATCTAAAAAAATCCCCTGGGCCTTTAGGGTCACCAACATTCCCACCACTGGCACAACCAGTACCACAAGTGGTGTGGAGTCTTAAACAAACCACAACCAGTACCCAAGTGGTGTGGAGTCTTAAACAAATGCTCACTGGATTTAATTCTGCTGGTGGTGGAAGAGGTTGGGTTAGAACCGTGAAGACATTAAAAAACTAGAGGCTTCTAGTTTATAGTTACTGACATCAGCTGAAACTATACATTGGTGTGAAAAATTGCAAGGTCAGATCGAATTGTATAAAAGAGACCTGGTAGCATTTAAAAATAAAAAGTTTAAAACGGTTAACAGCGACGACTCCAACCACCAGGTGTACAGGTGGTTATCTGGTGGTACTAGTGGTCCCTCTAGACAGCAGAAAACATACAGGTGCAGGGCGGCATTTTCGATTGATACAACCTTGTCACAGTCCGCCTCAGACAGCAAACCATCTGCCTCTTTACCGCCAAAAGGTTTTATAGGATTAACCCAGAGATCCCCAGTAGAGGTCCTAGACGTAGGCCCCACCCGAGGAGGGGCAGTACAAGGAGAAGAGGCAGAAGGGGGCGGACCTAGACTTAATTTTTTATTTATCTAGCCAAATACTCTCCCAGGCAGAGACGTCCCTTTTATCCCTGGGCCTGTCATTTGTACCCTTCTCCAAACATAATAGATATGACTTAACTATAGACCAGTATGAATTTAGTCGTAAGTTAAGGCTAAGAGAATTTTTTTCTGATAAAAAAATATCAGATGAATTGAAGAAACCACTTTTCTGGAAACCAGGCACATTCGATCCCCAAACAACTAACGCCAGTATCCATACATTTCAGCGCTTAATGGCCCGTGATATTGTTGATGCGAGACCGGGGTATCAGTTTGATAATATCACCAGAGAACAGAGGGATGCTTTAATGTCTCTGAGAAATGATACATCTATCACGATACGCCCCGCTGATAAGGGTGGGGCTATCATGATAAAGGATTTGGTGGTCTATGAACGTGAGATCAAGCGCCAATTGTCCAACACTATGACTTATCGTAAATTATCCGAAAACCCTATGCCTGCAATTCAAAAAGTAATTGAATTGGCTGTTGCGAACGCTGTACATTATAGGTGGCTGGATGAGAGGATAGCTGATTTTTTACTAGTGGACTCTCCTGTATGTCCTATCTTTTATACCTTGCCAAAAGTGCACAAGACATTAATAGACCCTCCGGGTTGTCCTATAATCTCGGCTCGTGGTTCTCTCCTCCAGCCACTTGCTCAACTCGTTGACAGCTAATTACAGGAAGTTGTAGTGTCTATTCCAAGTTATGTAAATGATACAGGGGATTTTTTGGATATGATTAAGGATATTTCAGACCTGCCCGAGGATACATTACTAGTATCTCTAGATGTATCATCGCTTTATACCATTATCCCGCATGATCAGGGAGTGATGACAGTCAGAAAAATTTTACAGGCTAACCCTGTGCATGGTCCACCTACTGAGTTCATTCAAGATCTGCTAGATCTGGTTCTCAGACATAACCATTCATGACTATGAACAGAGCAATATTCTGCCAATGTTTGGAGGAAATATTCATCACTATAAGAGATATATAGACAATATATTTTTGATTTGGACCGGCACAATGGAGGGTCTGGAATGTATGGTGGAACAGCTAAACCAGTTGGAGAGCCCAGTCTGCTTTACTATGAAAGTAGATACTAAATCTCTGGACTTTCTGGATCTGACGATCTTAAGGAAGGAATCCTCGTTGGGAACGTCCCTTTTCCGCAAAAACACGTACCGCAACTCATTACTGTTTGCCACAAGCTACCACCCCCCTGAGCTAATAAACAGCTTACCGACTTCACAGCTTCTCCACGTCTTACGCAATAACAGTGAAATGGATGTGGCAGAGACACAGCGGAAATGAAAAATCGATTTAAACAAAGGGGTTACTCTAACAACGTGATCGAGAGTTGTTTAACCAGAGCTCGTATGAGATTGACCAATAAGAAAAAGGTTACAGGCAACAGTAGGATGACCTTTGTCAGCCACTTTGACTAGTATGGAGGAAGTATGGAGATCGGTGAAAGATGATTGACATGTTGTGGCCTCAGACCCGGTATTCAAGGGCAAAAGTGATGCTCCACCGCTAATGGCGTTTCGTCGTGGACGCAATTTGAAGGAGATACTGATGTGCCCGACAAGTCGCCCAGTGAGATCTACTAAAACCTGGCTGCAAAGAGCCAAACCAGGGTGCTTCAAGTGCACGAATTGTGTGACGTGTAGATCACTACTTACCGGTCCTACGTTTCCACACCCACATAGTGGGAAGTCAATTCAATTGAAGTACAAACTTTATTGTCTATTGGATCACGTGATCTATTTACTTATTTGCCCATGTGACCTGGTATACAAATGTGTCCACATACACCTTTCCTAAAATCGAGCCATGTCACCAAATTTGCCATGCCTTTGAATCTGTATATTATCAACTGAAATTTGCTACTTTAATGTGATACTTTATATGAATACATTTGGAGGAAAAAAAATTGGGGATTTATCTAATTGCTACTTGTCGTGGTGCATCTTAGCCGTGACGGCATCTTGTACCAAATGAAGAAAAAAAGGAAAAGTGTATGAGGACACATCTGTATGTAGGCCTAACCACCCGCGTCTTTCGGGAAAGTATGGCCAACCACCGTTGCTCCATCAGGCAGGCCATTATGTCTGGTAGTTCTGACAAACCGGTGGCACAACACTTTTTACAAGCAGGACACCAAGTGGCATCTTTAAAATGCTGCATCATTGACTGGGTCCCCAAATCACTTAGGGGAGGGAACCGTGAATTATGCCTTCGCAAATTAGAGGCCAAATGGATATTCTCTTTGGACACTGGGCCTGATTCAGAGCCGGACCCTCTGACCAGAGCGCTCGCTCTGAATCAGGGCCCTCCTACCTAAAAATGGAGCGGCCTCCAGGCCGCTCGCATAGCTGTGGGTGACCACCCACAGCTTATGCGAGCGGCCAAAAAGATGGTCGCGATGGTCAAGACCATCGCGACCATCGGGCTTGCGATGAGACCCTGCGGTAGGGTCTCGCTGCAGCAAGCCCAGGAGTGCATTTGCTCTATCAGAGCCAAAAGCACTCCCACTGACATCACTAGTGATGTCAGTGGGGCTGGCCCCAGACGGTAGGCGTTCCCATGTGAACGCCTCCATCTGGGCAGCAACGCCCCCGGCACGCCCACCAAAGGGGGCATACTGTCACTCACCATCGACAGCACGCCCCCTTTGGTGCGAGACCCATAGCGACAGCTTGGCTGTCGCTATGCGGGTCTCGCGCATGCGCACTACGGAGCTCCCTCCGTCGTGCGCATGCACACTAGGGCACCATCGACCCGCTTGCGAGCGCTCACCGCTCGCGAGCGGGTCTGAATTAGGCCCACTGTGTCCTCCAGGGGCCTAAATGAATTCAATCTGCTTAATGTCTGTTTGAAATAAGTTACCTGCCTTGGTTATTATGATTAGTCTTTTTTGTTTATATATTCTGTTTGTGCATTTAACAACCTTTTTCTCCTGTTTAAAATTTTTGTTTTATATTATTTGTATATTTGTATATGTACTTAGGGGTATAGGTTTATCTGGTGTTTATTCTTTTTAGTATATAGTATCTAAACATTTTACATATTGTTGGGTGCGTTAATTCTTCTATTATCAACTTTTCTAATATAATATTCTTATGATTGTGATATGTATGCCTATATAAAAATAATGGGCAATTTAGTATTGTGTTTACTTAGATGTTCTTTTCCCCTGGGTCCTGCCTGATAACATATTGCCCTTGATGCTACACCAGCATTCAGTTTACATTGTTAGCACTTTGGTGCATAAACCTTCACAGGATGCCCGTTGTTTGTTCATAATGGGAGGCTTCCCACTGATAAGGACGGGCTTCACTCAGTGTGTATGGTTACCTTGGAGACGTTGCTAACAGTCTCCCGGGGTCAGTGCTGCGCACTGTGTACTGTGTTTTACCATTGCTATGACTACTGGACTTACCCGGTGATCAGCATGTGACTAAACACACGTGCTCTTCTGGTTCCTGCGGAAATGCGTTCCAGATGGTGGAACGCACCCCATTTCTGGTCTGGACACACGCTGGTTTGTGGCAAGTGGGCCTATTTGCTATTTAAGGGGACTCAGGTAAGGAGATCTATGATGCTGTTCCTTTGATATGTAATGCTGTTTTGCTGATGGTCTTGATAAAGGTCATGTTTGACCGAAACGTCGACAATCTGCTTTTGGAATATAAGCATTAAATTGTACTGTTGCCTATTATCTACTCTGGTGAGTGCCCCTTTATCTACAATTGACTGTGCTATCTTGGACTCTTTTGGGGGAGCACCCCGAATGTTGCCTAGAATGAGGAGGTGAGTGCGGACTTGTTCTGGATAGATAGATATATATATATATATATAATACAAACGCAGATAGCCGGCACTCCTGTCCTATAAAAAGCTACTTGCGTCCGGTGCCCTCCAATTACCTCCCCAGCAGGGTGCAAAAAACAAATATAACAACGTTAGGCGGCACTCAAAGACGACCAGCAATGAAGACAAGGACCACAGTTTGTGGAAAATCGACGTTTCAATGCTCAACGCATTTTCATCAGGATATATATATATATATATATATATATAGATAGATATATACACATATTAAAGATGTGCGGTTGGTTCTCCAGAAATTCCAATCCACCCGAATTTCATGAATCCGGACAGATCCAAGTCATGGTTCTGATCTTCCCGCTGTTTGGAATTTGGATTTTAAATTGTTTTGATTGCAAAAATTACATGATTTTAGCTGTTTTTAAAATCTTTTAATCATTTCTTTTAAACAGATCCAAAACCAAAAGATGGGGGTCAGCACACATCTATAATACACACACAAAACAATAGATGTCACAGACCTCTTGTAGCAAGGTGCTCCCTTCTAGTTGATAATACAATTTTAAACACAAGGTAAACTCTCCTTAACAACTATCCTCCAAATTACAGTCCCCAAAACTTTAATCAATAATTTTTGTACACATTTGGAAAGTGCAACAGAATATGCAGGCACCATTTAAATAAATATTAATACATAAATAAATTTTCCAATTTTCTAGACCAGAGGCATATGACGCAATTGATCACTGAAGATGCCTTTAATATAGTGGTCCCCTTTATTATACAAAGCTTCACCAGTCCCCAGACTGCATTGTTAGTGGAAATGGTATACAATCGGGAAGCCAGCTGCCGGAATCCCGACAGCTGGCTTCCCGACTCCTTTATCTCGGCGTGGGATAAATGACCGGTGTCTATATCTAGATGGCTGTCATTTCCCCGACGCCGGGAGACCGGCGCCCGGCATCCCGATCGAAGGGATGCCGGGCGCCGCGAGCGGACAGCTGCAGTGGGGGAGGGTTAGGGTTAGGGCACCCGGGGGTGACTTAGGGTAAGGCACCCCCCTGGGAGGGTTAGGGTTAGGCTCGGGGGAGGGAGGGTTAAGGTTAGGCACCCCCCCCGGGGGACTTCTGTTTAGGCAGCGAGGAAGGGGGGGTTAGGGTTAGGCTCTTAGAGGGGGATTAGGGTTAGGCACAGGGGGAGGTTAGGGTTAGGCACCCCTAAGGAGAGTTAGGGGGGTTAGGTTAGATTAGTTGATACTTACCTTACCACGATCGGGATTTCCAGCGCTGTCGGGCTTCCGCTGCCGGGCTCTGCTGTTTTCTCGGGCTGCCGCTGCCGGGATTCGAACTCTTGGCCATGCGGCAGCTGGGATATCATACCAATTCCATGGAAATACATACAATACAGAATATTTTACAGAATAGATTATATTATAGTGGTCAATGTTTTCTTCTATATGTACATGAAGCCACATTATACAATATGTCACATCTGTTCCCAGCGTCATCTACATTCTTTTGCCACTTCCTTTTATACTTATAAAATACTGATGATTTTCCAACCTTTCTTAAGAAGGTGGAGTGCAATTTCTGGGTGATAACATGGATCTCTGGGATGATGCAGTTCTGCTTTGGGCAGCCTTGCAGATGGTGATGCAGCAACACATTAAAATCTATAGGTCCTAAAAAAAAAGAATGTGCTTATGTGGTTCATCCCAGTGATGGTTCATTAGAGAAATACAAACATGCTCGCCAACTGCTTCAATCTTTCTCTTGTCACAACCAAAAGCCAAATTAGACTAAACATAAAATAAATATGATTGCTGAAGAAACAAAACAGGTAAGTTATTAACAAACATGACAAAAGTCTCAAACAAAAAGTCATATACAGTAGTAGCAAATAAAGACCCATCCTCAGACATTGTACACTCAACCCCATTGTTTACAACTGGGGTATTTATCCTGGCTGTGTTTGTTTCAGAAGAAATAATAATCAAATGAATCACATAAGGATCATCTTAACAGGGCAATACTCCAAGAGTGATCAAGAGTTAAATCCACACTGTAGACAAATCTCATGGCATAGACACAAATGGAAGAAGAAAATAATGATCTATGGTGGCCATGAAGTCAGCTGGCTAGAAGGAGCTGAAGAATACACACATGTATATCGATGTTTGCCGCAGAATAGGCCATTTCACAGAGTTGTCAAATATCAGAAATACAATCTTTGAGTTGAGTTTTTGCTTTGCCACTCTGCACTTCATTTGTACATTCATATTTTCCTGGGAGTAATTGTCTGTGACTAGAGTTGGGATGATAATAATCAATTCCTTCTGCTGTGTGGTGCGTTTGGGCTAAGACTCAGAACACTGAATGCCAAATTCTGCACAAAATACTGTATTGCCAAATCAGGAATGAGTAATAAATTCCACAGAACAGTTTTTAACATTTTTGTTGCTTTTATTTATCTAAATCTCCTTTTTAATAGGATGAGCGGTCACTAATTTACCAGAAAAAAAAACAATCAATCCTACGCTCTCATTAGACAGACTAGATCACAACATGAAGGATCTATAACGCTACCAACTGTCATTATAATATTCATAGTATCCATATCAAGTCACCCTGTGACCTAGCCCAGAGTCCTCTGTCCTCATAATGACTTGTTTATAAAAAAATAAATAAAGCTTCTAAAAAAAATAAATTAAAACTTCTGTTAAATAAAACCTCGTTCCCCTCCCTACTGTCAGCCTGTTCACAACATCATGTCAATTTATAATTTAATGAAAACATATGTCTCACTCATACATCTCTGTATAAGAGTAAAACATATCTTCTGCTGGCATATGTAAAACTTTCCTGAAAACAAGTCATTTGTGTTCCAAAACCTTGTAACTTCAATGGAATTACTGTAGCTATTCATTAAATGATACCATCTGTATACAGCTTTCATCATTTACCATGACTAATTTTATACTATACTATATGGAAGCTAACGAACAGATAAGTTAGTAAAGTATAATATAGATTTTCCTTATTATTAGAATACTATTATTATGCTGTATAGGCTAGCTGAAAAAGTTCAGATTATAAATATATTCTGCACAAAAATGGCAAATAGCATAATGTATAATATATTCATAATAAGAGGGAATTGTCTGACTTTTTCTTACATTTGTTTTTCCAGTTAAATCTAGAGAGGAGCAAAGGTGCAGAATCATTTTACTGGAAGAATAGGTTGTTTTACATAGGAAAGAAATTCCAATGATACAATATCTGAGATCTGCTCATAGGAGCTGATTCAGAGCTGCTCGCTAGATACGATCCCTCGCACGATGTGTATGCAAATTGTGTAGGCAGTGCAATGCATTAGCACGCCCAGTATTTCTTTGACAGCGATCACATAGTGTATGCAAACACCTACCAGTCTGTCTTAAGACGCCCACTTGCGCACGTTATGTCCAGGAAGTGTATGCAACAATCGGTACATCGGATGCAATCGCATCGCTTGAGGTTGACCATACCCTGCCGCAAGCACTGCGGGCACTTCAGTGTAAAAACAAGCCAGGTGACGTGTACTATGATGCTGTGTTATAATTATGCACACCTCTAAAACGCTGTTGAGATGCTCAGGTACGCCTGTGTTTGCACCTCCACTCCCCCGTTTTCAATGGCCAGCCCCTGTTACCACCTACAAACGGTTTCCCCTGTCACTCACTCTGCTGGGCTGTCTATGCGCAGCGAGTGAGTGCATTGTGAACTTTCGCTAAGGTATGCACATGCGCACTGCGATGCGTACGCATGCGCACAATGCATACACACTGCATACCATTGGAAGCAGCACAAGTATGCATCTTAGTGAGCGGGTCTGAGGGGTCAACTCAGACCCGGACGCTAAGCTGCGCTCTCTCGCAGCCAAAGGAGTCGGGTATGCAAAGCTGTAAGGACGACCTCTATGCCTTAGAGAGCGACGGCAGAGCGAACGCACGCCAGTATAAAGACGCCCACTTTCCTCTCTTAACACACGTCATCTCCAGGAAGTGCATGATTAATATGTAACATTGAGAGCCATCGGAGCTGCACGCAGCACTTGAGGTAGACCCTACCCCACCGCAAGCACTGCAATCACTGCAGGCTGAAATACAACCAAGTGACGTATCTTTGCTAATTATGCACATCCATAAAACTCAGTTTTGACAACCAGACACGCCTGCGTATGCAGCACCACTCCCCCGTTCACAAGCACCTTCCCCTGTTACCACCCACAAAAGGCACATTCTGTCACTCAAAGTAGCGTCCAGTCTGTGTACTACGAGCGCACAATTACTGGACGCAGTGACTGGTTCACGCATGCGTACTTTCACGCATACACATGCGACAACGTGCGATAATCGCCCATAGCGTGCGTCCGTGGCTTAGTGTCTGGGTCTGAATCAGGCCCAGAATGAGCTCCTTAATTCTCGATTCCACATTGCCCACTCACAGAAATGATGAATAGAGCTGGGATGTCACCAGTGCAAATACATTCTGATCTGTGGTGTGGTTGGTGGATTTCCGGTTAACAAAATTTTACAGGTAAGAAACACTTGTGGCCAACTTCCAGTACCCAAATGAGAAGTTAATCGAATATTCTGAATATTTTATTGACGTCTGTTAATAACAAATCCATTTTCAAAGCCCACACACTACCATCGTAGGCTCTTCAGTCTGTTAGAAATCCTCCTGTTTGGCTTTCCACTAAATGCTGCCATCAGACATACTGGATGCACCTTACACTCCTCTCTTCTGTGCTTTGGTAAATTTAAATCCTGCCAAATAACCCAGACATGGATGTGACTTAGAAGTGAATTACTCATCTCACTGTTTATATTAAATTTATTCTTAGCAACCTCTAAATTATTTCTAAAATTATAACAGAAAACACAGCTGTTAAGTATCAATATGTTTTCAGTCGTTAAAAAAGTATACTAATCAAAAAATTAATTTAGTCATATTTCTATTAGTACTTATTGTGGCGCAGGGGCATAGAGGTGAGGTGGGTCTGTTAATATCAGATTTCTCCCAGCCCTTGGATTCCCCTGGACCTGCCGAGACTGCCAATCTGTTCTCAGAGAGGGCATTCTTCTGGTCATCGGCAGCCTTATGCTCTTGGTGAGAGTATAAAGTGGTACGATATGTATAGCTAATGCTATCCTGAGATGGGACTACAGTAGCTTGCAGTGATAAGCTAAGCTGTTTGTTGCCTTTACAAGTCTATGCAAGTCTATTGTTTTCTGAGGGTTACAAACTGGTAAATTATGCAAAACGTAGCCAGAGATTGGGCTCATCAAGGTTCCATAAATAGACCCCTAAATCCAATTACAGAATAAGTCACAGTTTAGTTACTGTAATTCTAATGTAACTTTTATGATTGTTTTATCTTGTACCAATGTGTTACTAATTTATTACACAGTAATTCTCACGCAGTAATTGTAGAAAGTCTCAATGCTAATGTACTATCCTCTCCTATAAACATATTGTAAATTTCCTCACAGTACGTGGGATTATAGCTCACTTATGTATACAAGCAGCTTGTTAAACCGCAACCAACTATCATTCTTCTCCCAATGCCTGTAAGACAAAGGGATCATGTGAGAAAATACCCTGTAAGGATGAAGGATAACCTGCCTGTAAAGGAAACATTATTTAAGATAAGCCACCACATCTGTTCCTGTCATGTTTGCAACACATCCAGAATACAATTCTCAGCTGATCCATATTTCATAACCACATAAGACGTACAGGATATAAATTCCATGATTTCTTTATTCAATAAACCATATGTGTTATTACATGTGTATTCATTCAGACCACAAGAAATATGATGTATAGGACAAAAAATGTGATAAACTTGATTTTTTTTCTCTTCTACAACTTTCCCAGTTAATTGGCAATATTAATATTATATGCAGTTATTGGGATACTGGTGCAGAAGCTGCTGGCAAACAAAAACTTTCCATTTGCCACTTACTACTAATGACAAGGAAGTTTACAGGCTAAATATAAGATATATTAATACTCCTTTTACACCAGAGCTAAAACCCGGGTTATTGCAGGGTTAACCCGGGTAGCTCCTTGGTGTAAAAGGGTAAAGGGTTGGATTGCCGGGTCGAGTGACCCCGGCAATCCAACCCAGGTATGTTGCAGGGTTTAACACGGGAATAACCTGTGAAACCCTGCAGTGTGAACGGCGCGCTCCAGGTCACGATAACCTGGAGCGCGCCGCTTGCCGGCCGATTGGTCCAGCTTCAGTGGCTCTTGGAAATGATGTCATCTCAAAGCTTCCACTTCAATCCCGGAAAAGGCCGACCCGGCTCCGGTGTGGAAGGCGCCAACTCAGGAATATCCTGTGTCGGCGCCGGGGAAAATTCCGGGTCTGATCTGGGTTGGAACTCTGGGCCTGATTCAGACCCACTTGCAAGCGCATTGCGCTCGAAAGCGTGTCGATGGTGGCCCAGCGTGCACATGCAGCGTGTGCACTGCGTGTGCACGAGCCCCAGAGCGAGCGCAAAAAGCGCTAGCTCCGGGACTCACTACAAAAGGGGCGGCTGTCGATGTTGATCGACAGCTCGCCCCATTTTGTAGGCGTAGCGGGGGGGTGGATTCACAAACGGAGGCGTTCCCATGCAAACACCTGCCGTTTGTGTACGGCCCCACTGAGATCACCAGTGATGTCAGTGAGAGAGCTTCCGGCTCTATTTGAGGCAGAAGTTCTCTGGGGCTTGCGGCCACGAGACCCTACCACAAGGGTCTTGTCACAAGCCCGATGGTCGTGATGGTCAAGACCATCGCGACCATCATCATAGCCGCTCGCAATAGCTGTGGGTGGTAACTAAAACTAAACAACTAAAAAAACCTGTGCCCGCCCTGATTCAGAGGCGGGCGCCTCTCAATCAGGCCCTCTGTTACAACTCCGAGTCAGACCCGGAATTTCGGTGTAAAATTCACCACAAGTTCCAGCATTCACACTAAAATAATTAGAATCATGAACACTGAGCTTTCAATGTGAACACAATTCTTTGATGTTTATAAACATTTAAAAAATCATTGTGACATACAGGTATACATCTAATGACTTAAAAGCATATACCTGCCAATTATATAAAATATTAAGTGTCAATCATATGGGTTATTACTCACGTAGGCTAAGCTATTAGACAATAAATAGGAGTAACCAAGATGACGGTTAAAAATCTAATCACCTGTTTATGAATTGCTGAGTCCCATCATTTACTGTGACAGTCAGCTAAAGTACAAGTCATAGATTCCAAACATTTTGTATGATATAAGCTTGACATAAATATACTGTATATTTAATTGTATTGTTTCTGTTGCATTATTATAGATTATTCTGCAAATCAGTTGGTGCCATATTCCCAATGTATCTGCTGCATCATTCCCTGAAATCTCGGTTCGTACTTTCACAATCAATGTGCCTGAGAGGGGAACTTAGAATTTTTTAAGTAATAGTTGCCAACAATTAAAAAAATCAGTTTTCAAATAAACGGTGCTGCTGAGCCGGTTCCTCTAGTCATGTCTCATGAGATACTGACCTAGTAGACATTGGACTCTATCACTCATCATGTCATGTATAGATCATTGGATTATAACAGACTGTACATAGAATCTGCATTTGAACTACTCCTCTTTAATAAACAGTAACCAATTAATAAACTGACTCAGCATCTGAGGGTCACCTCAGAGGAGATGAACAGGGATCAAGAGAAGCACCGCAAGTGTGTGTGAACGATTAAAACAGAAACTTGATAGGTGCGGTTGGACAGCACTCCCTGCCTTATGGCGCTCTGTGCCATGACATATGTCGCACCACTCTAGTTAGGGCCGTGTGTCACTCACTTTGCTAACAAATCCTCTCTGTGACCGCCATCGCTACTCCATTACCGGCTTTGGAATGTGCAGTAGCAAAAGATCGCTCCACCTTTAAATTAGCCGCAGAGTCCGATGTTATCATTTTGGAAGTTAGGCTGATACTAAATGGAGTTTATGGAAATTATCTGAAAAATTACAGACCAGAAATATATATGTAAAGAAAATAAGTGACAAAATAAAAGAAACAGACAAACAGGAAAACTGTCAGAATCCAATAACCCAATACGTTTTATTTTTCAAAATAAATGGAATAATTTCTCTTTTTAAACAGTTGTTTTATTTCTTTGATTGACACACTCAATCCATGCCAAGTTGTCTCAGCTTTCAGTTTCCTTCTACATCTACTGTCTCAGGGGGTTGAGTACGGGATGCCGTCGCTTGGGATCCCGGCGGTCAGAATTCCAATGCCAGCAGCCAGACAGGGTAAGGATACCGACACTGTTGGTAAGTATTCTAACCCCCAACCTCACCCCTACCCCTAAACCTAACCCTCTCCACAGCCTAACCTAACCCTCCCCTCCACAACCTAAACCTAACCCTCCTGCAGCCTAAACCTCCCCCCCTACTGCTTAACCCTAACCCTCCCCCTAGTGCCTATCCCTTACCCCAACCCTAACTCTACTTCCCCCTAACCCCACTACTTACCATCAGGATACTGGAGGTCGGAATGGTGGCACAAGGATTATTAATGATGTCAGAATTCCAGTGCCGGGATTCTGAGTGCCGGCATCCCAAGAGCCGAGATTTAAACTACGTCTCATCACAAAACCCTGTCACTTCCTCATGTACTACTACCTGACCACTTGGGGGGTAGATTTTAGTTATTGTTTTGTGGAAAACACATATTAAAATCTAGGATCTGATTGGTTGCTATGGGCAATACTTCACTTTTCCCTTATAGAGGTTTTAAAAAAACTACCCCGATCTTTTTGATACACATTTTATCCTTGACAATTATTTATTTAACCAAATACACAGTTTTCACATATGTATCAAAATGACCTTAATACAATGGCACATTTTCTTTGCATGTAAATATGTATTGTTCATTATCAGCGTTTTGAAATACTCTTTATCCATCTAATCCTTCTAGTCACTGCACCATATCTAACCTCCCTGTTAGATAAAAAGTCTGTCTGACTGTATCTCTTTAAATTCTTAACTTGATCCTCTCTGTTCTGATTTCCAACAATATAATTCCATAGAGACAGAACTGACTAATGTATCAAATAACCTCTGACAGCAAAGTCGAAAGAACCTTCTCTATTGTCATTTTTGTTGATACCTCAACACAGTCGATCATGCCAATTTTTTTAATTGGTCTTTAACAATTCACTTTCCTGATTTAAATCTTAAATCTCTCTTTCACTGATGTATTGATTGATGTATTTTCCTTACTTCTGCCTGTAACAGTTCCATGTGAATCAGTACTAAGCCCCCTACTCTTTCTCGCAGAGATGTATCAAACCTTTGAGAGACATCAATTGGAGAAGTTTCACATTGTAACCTATCAGCTTTTGTCATTTATCTTGCACAGTCTATGTACAGCTTCTCCACTTTATCTCTCTTGAAGTTTTTTAACAAATATTAATTAACAAATAGTTATATAGCACCAGCATATTTTATATAACGTTCTTTAAAAAATGCAGCTGCGATTTTGTACTCAGCTACCATGCAAAAATCTGCTAATGCTACAGCCGCCTGGATATGTATGGAGACATACACTGACGGACTCGCAGATCCAAGCAACTGCGTACAAATATGCAGCAGTGGTTGCAGATCCTTCTATAATCAACCATCTATGGTCACGCAGAATAGGCGAGGCAACTGAGACACTGGCGCCATATTTCTGCATATAGGATCACAGGTGTACGCAGATACGCGCCCTGAAAATGGTCATGACACATTTATGTTTTTGCCACCACTCCCCATCACTGCATTGCAAAGGTACATGGGCACGTGCGCAGTGCGGCCGTGATGCATGTGCAGTCGACTGATAATTGCTCAACTGCGTAAATATCGGCATTGCATCCAGATCTGAATCAGGCCCTCTCTAATAATGACATATATGTAGTATTGCAGCATGAACCACAGCCCACAACCTCTCCATATACTCTCAATTTATGAAATGGCATCTGAAATAACGAGGGAGGGACTTACACGCAATCTCCATATTTGAGATTCAAACCGATTCCTGACCCGAGTTAGGAATTGGTTCTACCCGGAACCTCAAAGTGATCTGGGCGTAGATTCGGGTCGACTAGGAACCCCAAAGTTCAGGTGTGTTCGGTTTTCAGCAAAACCAAACCACTGATCTCTACTAAATACTTTTTATATCCAGTGGCATCACAAGGGGGGTGCGGGCCGCACCCAGGGGTCACCTGCTGAGGGGTGACACCAAAATGCTGAGTACTTCTCAGTGACAGGAGCCAAGTGCTGCATTGTAGCATTACAGTCAGCACTCAGCTCCTGATACAGTGAGAGAGCTGGCAGAGCCAGAGGATTACAACCGGGGTTCAGGCCTCAAGGCCACACCCCTACCCGCCAGGCCACATCCCCTACCAGTGAGGCCACGCACCCTTTTGGCTCACCACAGCTCTCCCCTTTCCAGCTGCTACACCTCCTCCCTCCCCACAGTCCTTCTCTGCTTGCCTCTTCCCCTCTTCCCCCTCCTCCCACCTAGTTGTGACTCCTACAGTGGCCACTAACTGTGGGCTGGCCCATCTTCTGGGACCAGCCCTGCATCCTTCTCCCCTCCTAATTTATATATCTCTCCCCTCCTTCTCCTCAGCTCCATCTTCATACTTTCTCTCTCCAACCCATTCAGGGCACCCAATTCTCCCTCGCCTGCCCCCCCTTTGGGGCATCCCTGACCCCCCCTCTTCCAGCATAGATAGATAGATAGATAGATAGATAGATAGATAGATAGATAGATAGATAGATAGATACCAAAATTAAATTATATTTTGGCCCATCCAACCAAAAAATGGAGTGGTGCCCCTGGTTATTGAGGTGTGGTTTAAAATTAAATGTCTTCCACATTTTATCCTCCTATGTAGTCACATAAGTGCAGATGATATTAACCGTATTTCGCTGTTGTATTATGAAGTGTAGATGAATGTAAGGACTCTTGACAGAAGGTTTTAGCATAACTGTGTTGATCAAAATATGAACCATATTTCTTTTCTGCTGGATAAACAGTATTCAGAATTATACTGGTTTGGACAAGCACTCATAATAGTGCACTTATATGGAAATACAGCTGGTGCCCTTAGCAATGAAGGTGAGGCAGGGATCAGGCATATTATATATTTAGTAACTGTATACAGTAAGTGGCAGAACTAGAGAGTGGTGGGCCCAGGTGCAAGAATATGGTTTGTGCCCCCCTTATGCAGTGCCCCAGTAGTTGTCCCCCTATGCATTACCCCCAGTAGTGCTCCAATATACAGTGCCCCCAAGTAGTGGTCCTAATGTCCCCCTTACACAGTGCCCCCAGTAGTGGTCCTAGTGTCCCCCTTACGCAGTGCCCCCGCTAGTAGTCCCCCCTATGCATTGTTACCAGTAGTAGCCCCCCTATGCAGTGCCCCCAGTAGTAGTCCCCCCTATGCAGTGTCCCCAGTAGTAGTCCCCCCTATGCAGTGTCCCCAGTAGTAGTCCCCCCTATGCATTGCCCCAGTAGTAATCCCCCCTATGCTTTGCCCCCAGTAGTAATCCTCCCCATACAGTGCCCCCAGTAGTGGCTCCCCCTATACAGTGCCCCTAGTAGTGGCCACCACCCTATACAGTGCCCCCAGTTGTGCCCCCCTATGCTGTGCCAGTGTCAGTTCCCATGCCACCTCACACACACACACAAAAAACACAACTTACCTGAATCTCCGCACCTGCTGCAACCGCCGTTGTCCTCTCCTCCCGGCCCGTCTTCTGCACTATGGAAGAGATGTCATGACATCTCCTACATCACCCGCTGTGGGGGAAGCCGGAAGGCGGAGCTCATGAGTGAGCTAGCGCCGGCTCCCTCCTTGGATGCAGCAGCCAATGAGAGTTTGTCTGGCCGCTGGTGGCTGTGTGTTTGCTACTGTGTAGTGCTGACCACTCTCACTGCGGTCTGCACTACACTTGTGGGGCCCAGGGGACACTAGCAATGGATGCAGCAGTGGCTATGGACCCCTGCAACACAGCGGGCCCCGGTGCAAGCCACCGGCTGCACCGCCACTAGTTCCGCCACTGTATAGAGTATATTTTTTTCTAATAAAAACTGCTGTTTGTGCTTTAAACCCCAATTCCGTTTATATCATTTTTAATACCACACAAAACCTGACACTTTGTAAATCCTCTCCTAAATATTATAGTCAACTTCAAGGGATGGTGACTGCATGTTTAGGAAGATCTTCCTGATTTAGTATACAACTTGATTTTTACACCGCTTCGGAGACATATAATCTAAACCCAAGAAATCCAATACAGAATGGGAACACTCATTGGACTTTGTTGACAATATCACTTGCTTTCTGAGTGTAGAATCCAGTAAAATGGATGGTCAGAAACTCAACATAGGTGCAATGGAATTATCCTATGTTTATTGTGAAGATAAGTCAAACACATTAACACATTAACTAAACATTGCCCATCAGTTATATGAAACAACAGAGTTCATAAAAATAATTTAAATGATGCTAAACCACAATTTCAGAATAAGGGCAAATTCCCTCAAGGTCAAAAGTTAATCAAACATAATTATATAAAATCTCTACGTGCTGGTTAGTGAGTATACTACACACAAATAACTGCAGTATACATTCAGAACCTTGCATGAGGAATGGATTTTTAATATGAAATGATAACATAGACTCCATGTAGAAGTGGGGAAAAAATTTATTCTCCAGTTGAATGGCTGCAAATAAAATCCAAAATGATAAAATTTAAAGGAAACATTTAAAATGCCATGGTTCATACTATTATCAGTACCTCTCTGCCAATCCAAAATATGTCTCAGTGCAGCAGAATACTTTTAATGTTACCTCCTTTTGTTCTCCTTCAGCAGCAATAGAATGTATGACTGAATTCACAGGTATCGCTATCCTAGTAAAGTAGTATAGCGGTACAGCTGATAATCACAGCCTGTCTAAAGAAGAAATTATATGATAACTAGAACAGCGCTGATAATACTGATGTTTGTGTATTACTAGGGTTACCGTACTATTCCTTTAAACTGGGATACTCATGAAATCCATGTGAAATGCAGATTTCAAGTCAACCAGCCACAGAACATATGTAATTCATGGGTGTCCCGGTTTAAAGGGATATTATGGTAAGCCTATGTATTCAAGACTGTAACCACAAGTAGGGCGACACTTAGAAGACACTTAACAGATCAATGTTGTTTCAAATGACTGCCTTGCTGTCCATCCTCAGGATCCCATATGTGACTGTTTGATGGGTCAATAACATACCAGTCTGGTAGGTCTAATTAATTACAGAATCTAACTATGAATATGAAATCAGACACCACTCAGTAATAAATTGAATTTGTTAATATTACTATTGCTTATAAGAGTAAACACTAATGATGCGTACACACCATCAGATAAGCTGTCAGATTGTACGATAACAATAACGATCCTATCGTTAAAATCTGACAGCTTCTGGCCCCTGCAAACAACCAAACGATGTTCGATGCACGGCCACGAATGGTTGTTATCGACCATCATCCGTGCAAGCAGGCATACCTGGTTGATATCGACCAGGTTAGCCTGTTTATTATAGGGACCCAGAAACAGACAAATCCTTGGCCATGATTATGCTAAAAACCTCTATTGATTGCAAAATGTTATTGCATTTATATATATTATTAATAATTTGGAGTTGTGCACCTGAGATTTGTCTGTTTCTGTGCCTGCAATTAGTCTCATCAGGTAGCACCTCCCATCATATATATAGTCAGGTTGTGCAGTCCAGAAATCTTTCCCATATTATAGGGACCCGCAATCGTTAATCGCGGGTCGTTATAGTTGTAAGGGGCTGGCAGCATGTGTTGGATGATCAATAACGATCATCCAACACATGCAGGATGATCAGATAACTATTGTTATCGTTATCTGATTGTCCCCGCGTCATACCACGTGTACACACCAAATCTTGACAGTACTATTGAAAACTGATTTTGTATCAAACAAAGCGATTCAGAGGGCATCATATATAAACAAAGTAACAAAATATCTTAAGCCACTCTACAAATTGTGTCTGAATGTAAAAGAAACTGTATTGGATACAACTGTAACCTCTTATATCTGTCAGGGCACTAGTAACAACTATGTAACAGATCCTATAGTAACCAGCACAAGGAGAGGTTATCTCATGGAAATAGTCCATACAGTATGTACATATACTACTTATTATAAGTATAAGCAGCTGATTACAAGGGTTACTATAATCCTGCTCTCTTTATAATTATGGAGTTGGATTAAGTATACCATACTGTATAATCATTTCTCTTGATTGCCATTGGGGTTTCTTAGAATTTTCCTCTAATTGTGATAATGAACCACTTAATAAAAGGCAGTTTTTAAAAACTTCCACTGGATAGTGGTAATTAATGGTTGGTTACTACAGTATGTTACTTTATTATAGTGATTGACACTAATTAATTTAGTGATTAAATAAGGTTTATGAATTATCTTTATTACTTTGTATATGACTATCATATAGAGCATTGAATCAATAGGAGGATACCCTGGTGTTCTGCTCGGGTCTACTATACTCATGTACTGGTCGGGTCAATATGACCCGTATCATAAAATGATGCTTTTTACTAATATTCAAACGATATATATTCTCCAGACTTTTATTATAGTAAATAAACATTCAAACAAAAATTACGAGCGAACTGACACCAAAGCAGATTTTGTTTCGGGTCAAATAGATCCCAACAGTAGAGCAGGGTTATTGCACTTGATAAAAAAAGGTGAAAAGATGACATAATCCAAATGTAAACCATAGAACTGACACTGTATTCATAATTTTCTGAATTTTGATTGTTGAAGTTATGTGTTTTTTGAAACATTTACGGTCACTCCCTAGTATAATATTAAAATCGGGTCATATTGACCCAAACAGTACATTAGTACTAACTACTCATAACTTGAAGAAAAAAATAAATAAAACAAATTTTTTTTTTAATTATAACAACTATTGGCCAAAAAAATAAAAGTAATAAAATATGGAAATCATAATTACATAAATAACGAACTGACACCGAAACAAATTTCGTTTCGGGTCAAATAGACCCGAACAGAACAGCAGGGTTAAAGATGTTACAACCGTCTTTTAAACAGTCACGTACTTTTCACTTTTTCAATTAAATAGTTTTTTACTATATGTGTTTAATAAAAGTAAAATTTGAAGTACAGTATATTACTGTATACAATGTGTGTCCCATAACGGAACGCTGTCCTCTTTCACCTCTTTTAAAATCTGTTATATTCTATTAGCAGGGTGTATTGCCCATTGATAATATCTCTATAATTGTGGTTGAGCAATAAACTGTTTTATGTGGAAGCAGTGATTTAGATTTTGTTCTAAATAGAATAATCCTGTACAAGTTTTACAATAGTAATATTGAGTGCTACAATGTAGTCACAGTTTTACTCCAAGGACATCAAAATATGCTAGTACCCATTTTCATGTACCTCAAATTTGATGGGACCACTTAAAAAAACGAAAAAAATAACCTAAGTGCTCTTCTGCATCACTTCTTCAATGTTGGGAAAAAAACACCTGCTGCAGCTATTTAAAACCCCAACTTTCAATTAAAGGCTAAAACGGGGGTACCCATAGTGATCCCCCATGTTTTTACAACTTTAGGGGGGTCTTACAATTTTTTTAAGGAAAAATTCGTAACTTTACGCAAATCCAACTTCGGAGTTTCCCGTTTTCGTTAATTTTATATTGAATATGGGTATAAGCGGGAGCGCGCCCGATGCTTTAACGCAGGTAGAAACTCCGATATGAAACGTTAACTTCGACAGTGAAGTTAACGTTTCATATTGAATACCCCTCTAAGGATGACGATATATAAGCACCCATTGTTTTATGTACTCTTACTGCCAGGCTTGTTAGGGTTAAATGTTAGACTATGAAACCAGTTAGCTGTCGATCTTGTTTAGCAGCCTATTCGTTTCTATAGGAGTGGAGTATAGGTATCCCATATAAGTAACCTGGAAATAGATCCATTTTCCTCTTTCCAGTTTGTGATCCCGGCTGGTTAAGTTCATCAGTATCACACTGCGATAGTTCTATTCTCTTAGCTTTGTTTTCTATTCCTTCACAATTTCTTTCCTTTAATCCTTTCACACCTGTCAGCTTTTCACTTGTACTCATTTTCCCATGTTTGGCTTTTATTTTGCCCATCCTTCCTGTCTCCAGTTCTCCCTTCCAGCCACCTTTCCCATTTTCACCAAGCCCCATCCCAGTCATACCATAATGCCCCCCACACACACACACAGACTCTGGGCCTGATTCATTACAAATCGCAGCTGTGATTACGCATGCAGTCTCACTGTGATGATATGCTAATCCATTGCGATCGCTCTGCCATCGCAGCACAGCATAAGGACGCCCACCTTACCTTACACACATCCGTAATGTCTAGGAAGACTGCGAAACCATCAGTAAAATAGAGTACAATCGGAGCCTCATGCACACTTCCACAAGTTCTGACCTTACTCATGAATTGCTAACCTCATCGCACGCACTGAGTACTCGAGCTGCATATGGCATCGCAGTGGATAATTTATTCATACCCCTGCAATGGCGTTCAAATGCACTGGCACGCCCGTCACCTCCCACAAATGGAACTTCCTGTAACTCTGCGATGGGTCTGCGTAGTCACTGCAATCACAGTCCTGATCGCAGTGTCTGGTTCGCGCATGCACATTGTAACATTCTACGCATGCAAATACATCACAATCGGCCAATTGCGTACGTAATTGCAGTTGAGATCCTTGCTGAATCAAGCCCTCTGTTCGTGGAGGCTTCCCGGTCTCTCAACAGCTTCCCAGTCTTTCAACAGCTGGACGTGGAGCATGGCCTGTGCAGCCACGTCACCGCGTCATTGCCTGCTGCTACAGGATTGCCATGATCAGTTTACCGTCATGGCTTAATAGGGGTGCCACGAGCCATGCTGGCATTCCTTGCCCTGCTTCCCGGTCACTGTTGCTCATGAAGGCCATCTCATATCTGCAAGCAAATGGCAGCTGCCACATTTCAGCCCCCTTTGCCTCAGGGACAGGGGACTTTCCCCAGTGTTAACACAGCAGGTAAGATGTAATGAGCCCCTCCATGACCCTGCTGCTGGTGCTTAATTGGCACCTGTATCCCCTGCGTGAAGCTCCTATGCAGTGATTAGGGTTTCTAACAGGTCCATCCCCAGCACTGTTACTGCATTGGGAGTAGCTTTTCCATCTATGCAGCTCCCTTCATGATACTTTTTTTCTATGCAAACTGCATTGCCTGCTGTCTCCTACTCTCCATAATGGTTGGTACCCTTATTTTCAGGACAGTCTCCCTCCTCGTGCCTCCCAATTTACTCAATGTTCTCAACTGTCCCTAATCCCCCCACCCTTTCAGCTTCCATTGAAATTATCTGAGCTCAGGCATTGTTTGGCCTATGACTCGTCATCTTACGGGTACTATCATGTGGCTCAGCTGCATTTTGATCGAACAGCTGTGCTTTTCTCTACCTGCATTTGGCCCTTCATTGCCAGTGTTGCCCCCCTGTCTGGCCCTCCCCTCCACCTCCTGAAGCTACCACTTCTGTCTCCTCTTCACTGGTTGCTCCTCCTGCCCCACTTTTCAACCCCCTGTTATAGGTGAGGTTTTACCTGCTGTCCCAAATGCCTCTGTTATGAGTCCTCAGGTTTCTTCAGTTGTGGTGGATCTGAGCATCAGCATAGTGGCAAGTTCTAGGGAATTTCAGAGTTCATTGAGTCAAGCTGCAGTGGGTGCATCACACACTGAGGGACATTCCACTGTCTCAATGTACATCTTGGTTCTCCTTTTCATGTCTGGATAAGGTGAGCAGTGTTATGTCTGAGGGTTGGTTTGGGTAGGAACAGGCATGGGAGGTTGAAGGGGAGATCAGAGATGCGTGAAGGAACTTGGGTAGCTTGAGCCAGGACTTCCTCATGTAATGATGTAAGGAGATAGATATATGGCAGTGGATGATGGACCTGAAGGCGAGGACAGAAATAGAATGTCTTTATTAAACAGCAGGTTGGGATGAGAACTGGAGGTGATAATACTGAATGAATTAGCAGAATCGGATTGGGACCGATGATGCTGGATCGGTTTGAGACCGATGTTGATATTTTGCAGAACTTGATGGATTTGAATCCGATGTTGAAGACATGAAGACATGAAGACATAAACGAGTCAGAACATCGGTCTCAAACCGATCCAGCTGTCAATCCAGCATCATTTGCTAACTCCAGCCTATATAGAATTGAAAGAAAAAACCACAATAGGTGCGAATTTACACTGATTGCAATTGCATCAGAAGCAATTAAAGGGTCCATCAAAAGCGCAGATGAGAAAACATGACTCTGCCAAGTAATCGCGATGGACGCGTAGGGTGACGGCTATGTCTGTCAGACTACTACAAGTGTAATCGTCGCTCATTCTGTTACATGATCCAGTAGGTGTGCTTTCATTGTGATGGGTGTTTACCCGCTTGCGCTGTGCAGTGTGAGCGATCGCTCGCTTTGCATTTGCTCGCTAGCCGCAGCTGCGAGCAATTGCACCTTAGCGAGCGGGTCTGAATCAGGTCCTCTGCTCTTAAGGTGCCTATCCATTAGGTGACCTGAAAGTCAGAACATTTAGCATTTAGACCTTCAGGTCGCCGAGGTGCGGTGCCCGCACTGTACGGCGTTCACTGAACGTCATTCAGTGAAGGAGCCCGACCTCCTATCCCTGAACATTCCGAACCTGACGAGCGTCGTCAGGTTGATGGGCATGTTCAGTAGACAGTTGGGGATGGCAAGGTCCCAGCGTGCACATGCATCGCTGGTCCTTGCTGACTATCCATTGCATGACCTCCTGGTTTTGGTCAGATTGTTCACAAAGTCGGGTAATGGATAGGCCCCTTAAGACAGCTCCGTACTAGGTGGGATGGTGGAGTGCATCCCGTGTGAGATCCGTTATGGTCACTGAAATTTGTAGCTAGTTTCTGCTTAACCAGATCGAGGCTAAGAATCAGAGGTGTTCCATGGGTTGTCGGGATGATTGGTGTATCCTGTGTGTGGCTTTTAGTAGTTGCTGCGGTCGGGAGTGATCGCTAGAGTTACTGGCAATAGTAACCAGTCAGGAGAGTGGTGTCGGAGGTGTGCACATTTATAAGATGTATTGCCGGCTGGTGGTGATCTGGTGCCTCGTCTCCTGTTGTGGAAGATTTTTCATCAGTAAGGTCTCCCAATTTTGTCTGATGTTAATGGGGGAATGACCTACAGCAAAGATGTAGCAAAAGTGCCCCACAGTATATAATTTCCCTCAAAGGTTCTCAACAGCTCAACACATTACTGTACTTAAAAGTACTTTCGTCAGGAGCTGGTACTGCAACTTGCAGACTGAAGAGAATATAGCAGACAATAGAAGGCACTGAGATAAACACAATAGGATAAGTGGAAATCAACAGACTGTGAGCAGAAGCAACTTGGAGTAAGTAACGAAGAGTTTCCAGATGTCTGAAGACTGCTAGTAGAAAGCATTTAGAATAGTAACAGAAATCTGGAACCAGAACACAGAGCTTGAAGTCACCTCTAGGAAGTCTAACACAGAGGATCTGACATGATAAACAGACACAGGGATTCTGACATGATGATCTGGCAAAGGAAGGATTGTGAAGCAGGTATAAATCAGACAGACACAGGTGCAGGCCACTGCTGCTTAATTAGACAATTATCCTAGGCTGCAGAATCACAGTGTCATGAACGTGTTTAGCTGTGAATCCTGACTTGGTATTGTAGCTGGAGTGTGGTCTGTGAGGCTTGGATGGAATGTGGTCTGTGACGCTTGGATGGAAACCAATGTAGGCAAGATATTAGCGAGACAGCTGGACAATGAAGAACTGTGTGAATAGCTATCTGGCAATACACAGATAAGACAGTTCTAGATTTGCAGTTGCTGGAGACTCAGGACCTGTGATGCACCGAATCAGATCAGGATTACAGAGCTGGTGGAACTGGTAAGTCTCCGAGATAGAACTGATGAGGATGCTGTCACTGGGATTGAACCAGTATACTGAACACTGTGATTGAACTGAAATACTGGACATCGGGATTGAAACAAAATACTGGAACTGGGATTAAAATGGAACACTGGACACCAGGCTTGAACTTGAATACTGGACACTGTGATTGGACCGGAATACTGGACACAGGGATTGAACTAGAATGCTGGACACCGGGATTGAACTGGAATTGCTGGAGCCAGGAGCGCTGGTGATGGTAATTACGATGAGTACATAAAAAGATTTAAAAAAAAATCAATAAGAGGAACATAAAATCCGTTAAAATGAACAATAAATAAAAAGGATAAATATAAATATATGCATACCATCAATAACATTAAAATTTAGAGAAAGTTATAGAAACCATTTGGTTTCAAAATCAGCGTTGAGACCTCTGAGTATCAATGTTTTTAATGAATATATCATTTGCATCTCCATTTTAGCCAACCTAATGTCCCTATCATTCATTCTCCAATTTGGTTTTATCAACTTAATACCACAAAAGGTATTAAGTTGGTATAACTCAGTTATATTGCATGCATGTGTGTTTTTAAAATGCAGGAAGAAATTGTGTGATTCTAGTCCTTTTTTAATATTTCTCACATGCTCCACGAGTCTCTCCTTTATTGTTCTGGTGGTTTTACCCACATATTGACTCCCGCAGAAGCAATTCCAACAAATACACACAGTATTTAGAATTACAGGTTATAAAATCATCTATAATAAATGACCTATTTGTTTGAGTCGATTTATAATTAGAAATTTTACTCTCATTGCATTTACAAGTTTTACACATGCTACAAGTTCCACACCTGTAGAAACCTTTTGATTTGATATTGTTCATATTCATTGGAGTATTTATAGCACTTCTCACTACATTATCTCTGATGTTTCGAGCCTTTCTATACACAAACCTAGGTCATGTCTCTATATACCTCTCTAACTAAGGATCATTAGCAAGAATTTTCCAATGTCTTCTGATAATTGTTTCTAGCTCTTTATATTGGTTATTATACTGTGTTATAAAGGGAATCCCCATTTTTCCAGTAGTCTTTCTATATGGTTTAGTCCTAAAGATAGCTTCCTTTCTGCCCAAATCCTCACCCTTTTTCCTTGCTATATCAACCAGTTCAACGTTGTAACCTTTAGATACAAAATGTTCTTTGAGTGTTTCTGATTGTTGTTTATACACCTCCATCTCTGTACAGTTATGTCTTATACGTTGAAAATGGCTGCTGGGGATACTCTTTAACCAATTATGGTGATGATTACTTTCAAACTTAATGAACAAATTACAGTCAGTAGGTTTGACAAAATTCATAGTTTTTAATTATTCCCCATCCACATATATGGTGAGGTCCAGGAAATCCATCTTCTCTGGGCTGCTATTGAAAGTTAGATTGATATTATACAGTCAGGTCCATAAATATTGGGACATTGACAGAATTTTCAGATTTTGGCCTCTATTCACCACCACAATGGTTTGAAATGAAACAAACAAGATGTGCTTTAACTGCAGACTTTCAGATTTAATTTGAGGGTAATTACATCCAAATCGGGTGAACGGTGTAGGAATTACAACAGTTTCAATATGTGCCTCCCACTTTTTAAGAGGCCAAAAGTAATGGGACCATCAACTCAAAAGCTATTTCATGGATAGGTGTGGGCTATTCCCTCGTTATTTCATTATCAATTAAGCAGGTAAAAGGTCTGGAGTTGATTCTAGGTGTGACATTTGCATTTGGAATCAGTTGCTGTCGACTCTCAATATGAGATTCAAAGAGCTGTCACTATCAGTGAAGCAAGCCATCATTAGGCTGAAAATCAAAACAAACCCTTCAGAGAGATAGCAAAAACATTAGGTGTGGCCAAATCAACTGTTTGGAACATTCTTAAAAAGAAAGAAAGCACCGGAGAGCTCAGCAACACCAAAAGACCCGGAAGACCACGGAAAACAACTGTGGTGTATGACAAAATAATTATTTCCCTGGTGAAGAAAAACCCCTTCACATCAGTTGGCCAAATCAAGAACACTCTCCAGGAGGTAGATGTATATGTGTCAAAGTCAACAGTCAAGAGAAGACTTCACAAGAGTGAATATAGAGGGTTCACCACACGATGCAAACCATTGGTGAGCCACAAAAATAGGAAGACCAGATTAGAGTTTGCCAAACAATATCTAAAAAAGCCATTACAGTTCTGGAACAACATCCTGTGGACAGAGGAGACAAAGATCAACTTGTACCAGAGTGATGGGAAGAGAAGAGAAGGAAAGGAACTGCTCATGATCCAAAACATACCACCTGATCAGTGAAGCATGGTGGTGGTAGTGTCATGGCGTGGGCATGTATGGCTGCCAATGTATTTATTGATGATGTGACTGCTGACAAAAGCAGCAGAATGAATTCTGAAGTGTTTCGGGCAATATTATATGCTCATATTCAGTCAAATGCTTCAGAACTCATTGAACGGCGCTTCACAGTGCAGATGGACAATGACCCAAAGCATACTGCAAAAGCAACCAAAGAGTTTTTTAAGGCTAAAAAGTGGAATGTTATGCAATGGCCAAGTCAATCCCCTGACCTAAATCCGATTGAGCATGCATTTCACTTGATGAAGACAAAACTGAAGGGAAAATGCCCCAAGAACAAGCAGGAACTGAAGACATTTGCAGTAGAGGCCTGGCAGAGCATCACCAGGGATGAAACCCAACGTCTGGTGATGTCTATGCATTCCAGACTTCAGGCTGTAATTGCCTGCAAAAGATTTGCAACAAAGTATTAAAAAGTGAAAGTTAGATTTAGGATTGTTTAGTGTGTCCCATTACTTTTGGCCCCTTAAAAAGTGGGAGGCACATATAGAAACCGTTGTAATTCCTACACCGTTCACCTGATTTGGATGTAATTACCCCAAAATTAAATCTGAAAGTCTGCAGTTAAAGCACATCTTGTTTGTTTCATTGCAAAGCCATTGTGGTGGTGAATAGTGGCCAAAATATGAAAATTCTGTCAACGTCCCAATATTTATGGACCTGACTGTATTAATTATTATCAATATATATACAGAAAGAATCCAAAGAAGCTTGATCTCCACGCCAAATAAAAAAGACATCATCTATATATTGACGCCTGGTCACCAGGTTGGCTCCGAATGGGTGACCACTGCAAACAGAGTGTGCCTCCCACCATGCCATAAATAAATTGGCATAGCACGGTGCCAGCCTGGTGCTCATGGCTGTGCCCCTCAGTTGTAGGTAAAATGTGTTATCATACCAAAAAAAGTTATTATAAAGAATCATCTCAATACCTTCCACTATAAAATCCTTGTAATCTTCTGATACATCCTCCTCATTTAGGAAAAATCTAACTGCTTCTATACCTAGTTGGTGACTAATAATGGTATATAAGGACGTGACGTCCGCAGTTTCTAATAAGTACCCTGTTTTCCACTCTATATCAGTAAGTTCTTTAATAATAGAGACTGTGTCCTTCAAGTAGGAGAGCGTCCTCTGAACCATAGGCTGTAGGAGATGATCTAAATAATGGGAAAGATTTGACAAGACTGAATTTGTTCCCGCTACAATAGGTCGACCTGGGGTTTTTTCCCTGTTCTTATGTATTTTTGGTAGATATATATCACAGGTATAGATGGTGTATCAATCTGAATATATTCCTGGACAGTTTCAGTGATAATATTCTTTGATGTATAGAGTTTTAAAACACCTCTAATTTTTTACATATTGTGTTGGTGGGATTTCCTCTCATTTTTTTATAAGTAGAGCTATCAGCCAATTGTCTGATAATCTCAGCATTATACTCCTCTACATCTGAAATCACCACACTTCCCCCTTTATCAGCGGGTTTCATAATGATCTGTTTATTTTCCCTAAGGGCTTTTATAGCATTTCTTTCTTCCTTTGTCATATTCATATTTCTAATTGGTTTAAATTCAGCTTTCTCTAAATCATCTTTCACTAGACGCTCAAACAATTCAATAAAACAACTTTTTTTGTGGGTGGGATAGAACGTAGATTTTTTCTTGAATACAGAAAAACTATCATTGTCCAGTATAGCTGGATTAGCTTCCAAGCGATCACTAAAGAATCTCTTGAGGGTCCATCTTCTTACAAATTTATTTAAATCCACATACACCTCAAAATCATTTATGCGGCTAGATGGAGCGAATTTAAGACCCCTCTCCAGGATCCTTTGTTCATGCTAATTCAGTTGGTATTGACTCAAATTGTAAATTTTAGTTATACCCTTCTCGTCACTATCTTTATTAGTATTGGGATTATTTTCATTGAGAGCCCCATCAGTTTTCTTCTTATGAGTTTTTATTTTCCTCTTTCTAGGTGGCTTTTAGCACCTCCGCTCTTTCCCCGCTTTTTCTTAGTTATTGTTGATAAATTTGTAAGAAGATTGACCCTCAAGAGATGCTTTAGTGATATCCAAAATGGGCGCTTAGAATCACTAGTGGTCCAACGCGCACCGGCATGACATCTCAACCCAGAAGCGGATGTCACATGACACGCGATGTGCGTTCCAGCGGTGCATGTGATGGGAGATTTCCGCGGGCCACTTGTTATGCAGTGCCAACCATGACGGGAGGATTTCTAACCACTATTTGTGGTATTTACAAACTATGGACTGGAACATGGATGTGTGATTATTAATGTGTGCTTTTCATTCCCTATGATCTATTGATCACTCATAGGTATAATATTGGAAGGTGTTTTTTACTATGGATATGTAGGTTTTATTTATTTTTATTTATATTTAGTTACTAGGAGCTATGTTTTATTATATGTTGTATCTGCTTGTTGTTCCATATTTTATTGTTTGCTCTGAACCTAGTCCCACCCTTATGGTATGGCTAGGGTATAAATATCATCTTTTGAGGTGAACCCCTTACACCCTGAGGAAGGACCCAGGAGGTCGGAAATGCGTTGGTGCTAGAAAGGGGGACACTGCAATATTTGGAGGTTGCTTTCCATATTTCCACACTTTTTTTTTGGGAACCATTCGTTTTCTGCTACTCATTCCGGGTGAATGCATATATGTGACTGAGAGCATACCTCTATATGGTGTAGTGTTTAAGTTTAAGGAGGAATATCAGATACTACTTAACATTTAACTAGCACCTTCTAGAAGATAATAGCTAGAATCTGATTGGTTGCTATGGGCAACATCTCCACTTCTAAGAACTCTCACTTTAGTAACTTTACCCCCATTGAGTGTTGTAAATTGATGGAGTCGGTGGGAAGTTTGTTTAAATAAAATTCTCAGGTAATTAAATTATATTTAGATATTTAAAAGGGAAGATTGTGTTTTTGAGAGGAAGTGTATATTTTTGTACTTATTGGGTGTTGCACCCTAAAAAAAATGTACATTTAAAAAAACATTTTTTTATTTTTATTTAGATCTTATCTTTTTTAATTCAAATGATATATTTAAATGGAAGACTCTGTGTTTTTAAGAGTCAGTGTATATTACTGTACTTAGTGGGTGCTGCGGCCCCATTAGCTGCACCCCAAAATAATTAAATGTAAAAAAGTATTTTTGGTCATTTACCATTGAATCTTTTTCTTAAACAGGTTGGGGGACAATGGACATTGGGTTTGCGGATAGGGACAAAAGAGCTGGCAATAAAATAAATCCTACAACTTTAAATATAAGCTTCTCCCCTCTGCAACTCCCCACAAGCCAGTATGTTTTAAGTACCCGTGGGAGTTGGGCAACGTTTCAGCGGCAAGGAAAAGCTCAGACCATGGCCTTTATTTAGGAGTGGTGGTCCTGCTACTGCTGTTTCATGCACTAGAATGCCTATTGCAAAAGCCAGGGCCAAACACAGTCGGGCATCTTCTGTAATGTCACATGCACAACCTGACTCTAGATTTGTTACATCTAAAACAGGCAAATCAGTGCACTAAAAGAACACAAAGGTTGAAAAACAGATTCCTGAGGTTCCCAAACTCAGTCCTCAAGGCACCAAGTGTTAAGAATATCCATGGTTGAGCACAGATGGTTACACCAAAAGATTGAGGTACTAATTACGTCACCTTTGCCCAAGTATGGTTATCTTTAAAACCTGGACCATTAGCGTGCCTTGAGGACTGAGTTTTTGATTTAAGGGTTCCAAGAGCACTATGTGTGAGCCTGTTATCCTTCTACCAATTCTGAACCTCCTGCAAATGTGAGAATGAGTAGTAGTAAAAACAATTATGGTGATGGTTTAGACAAGAAATTGAGGATGTTACTATGGAAGTACAATAGGATGAGCTCGAAAATTGTGTGTCTGACACTAACGATAATGATGATGATGAATGTGCTGGACAAGAAGAACAAGTTGATTAAATTCAGAAGTATGATGTTTGTGTCGAAGTAAGTCAGTCACCAGTGGCAGTACTTCATGATAATAATAATAATAATAATAATAATAATAATAATAATAATAATAATAATAATAACAATAATAATAATAATAATAAAAAGTGCTTTGTCATGTCTGGGCAAAAAACAAAAAAGCTACCTCTTTCATGTGGAAAATTTTTACCCAAATCCTGACGATATTTGTTAAGGCATCTGTACCATTTGTAGTGCCAAAAGTACAGTATGTAGAGAAAGCGATGTTAACCATCTAAGCTCCTCCTCCATGTTATGTAATTTTCAGCAAGTCCATTCAAATGTTTCATCAAAATTTGGAAAATAATATAAAATAATAAAAACAAGCAGTCCAGCATCAGCTACCAGCAGCATGGATAGATACCAGCACATGCAATCTCCATCGCCAACACATTTATCATCAACCTCCTCAAATGCAAACTGATGGTGCTTAGCTACCGCTGCTGCTGCTGGGGGTAAATATTCATCAAAGAAGGGGTCCAAGAATACTCAAAGCTTTAAACAATTGACTATGAAACAATAATTTGCAAGGAGAGCCAAGTATAACATCCACCATCTTTTTGCACAGTGGATTACTGAAGCAATGACTGCTATGTTAACATTAGCTCTGTGTCCAATAACCACCATCAATGCATCTGGTTTTAGAATGATTAGTTGAAGTTGTGTTTCCACGCTACCAAATTCCATCTCATTTATATTTTACGAGAACAGCAATGCCTTACCTGTACTAGGGCATTAAACAAAAAGTTACTGTTTGTCTAGAAAATGCCATACAGATATGTGTGTCTCGTCAGACTAAAGATTACACAACTGTGACAGCCCACTGGGTGAGTGTATTGCCTTCAGCACCTAACTGACAACACCAGCTCATTCACAGTCAGGCTAGTCTCTGTATCACTGGCTTCACTACAAAACATACCAGTGTCAATCAGTTGGAAAAACTCAGAGAAGTGATAATAAAATGTCTTACTCTGCTAAGACTCACATCAGGATTCATCATTTCAGATAACGTAAGTAACATTGTAACAAGCATTACAACTGAGCCAATTTTGACATGTACCATGTTTTACACACACAATAAATTTGGTGTTTCAGAATTTCTTTAAAAAAAATTACAGGTCTCTGCTGGCTATGGCCCATAAAATCTCTGGCCATTTTCGGCATTTAACAACCGAATGAACAACATTGCAGCAGCTGCAAGAAAAGTTTTTTTTGCTATGCCACCAACTGAAGAAAGAGGTAGTAATCAAGTGGAATTCCACACTTTATATGCTTCAGAGACTGCAGGAACAGTAACAAGCCATCATGATGTACACATCAAGCCATGAGATAGAGAGGGGGGGACAAATTACCATCTTACTGCAGCACAGTGGAGAATACTCTCGGTTTTATGCAAGCTACTGAAATATTTGAAATTGAAACATATAAAGCAAGTTTAGACACTGCCGGCCTGAATCAGGTCATACGCTTAATTAAAATATGGGAAAAGCAACTAGAGAAGCTGGAGAAGATGAAGCAGAGTGATTCCGCTAAGTATGTTGGACTTGTAGATCAAATTCTTTTTTGCTTTTTCAGGACCAAACGTCTTTGCAACACCTTGCAATTGGATCATTACATTTTAGAAACCATGCTTGACCTAAGGTTTACGTCCTATGTAATGTCTTGCTTTCTAACCAACACCTCTTTTAAGAGATGCAGGGAGCACCTTACAAGCAAATTGTCATCTCAAGTGTTACTTCACACAACATCAGTTGATTCAGTTTCTCCTGCAAAAAACCCACTGGTGTTGATGATGTCAACTCAGCTCACCAGAGTGAAATATTATGACATCTGGTCAGGCTTAAAAGAATTATCTACATATATTAACAACTCTACTGTGACTCAATCTGAAACAGTAAGCATTAATAGAATGGTGGAGGATTACTATAATGATAATGTACAAATTAGCATCTCAAACAATCCCTTTGAATACGTGGAACTTGGAGCATCTTGAACAAACTAGCTTTGGTGTACTTAAACTGCCCACCCTCCAGTGTGTACTCGGAAAAAGTGTTTAGCACAGCCATGAACCTTGTAAGCAATCATGTAGGAGACTTCTTTCAAAAATTGTAGAAAATCTGATGTTCATAAAATGAACTACAAATTCTATGAGGAAAACCTTTGCTACCAATTACAACAAAGTACAGAGACCTCTGTAATGGTTGATTCCAGTGGGGTTGAGCTAATATTGTGTGATGATTGTGTTTATATTAACAACAATGATGTGGTGAAGATGATGATGATGACATCTTCCAACTGTGAGGATGATTAACACTGAAGCCCATTGGTAGCTTAGTTTAACAAAACTACCAAAATGTTTACTTGTGTGGGGGCCCAAAAAAACCAAGCACTTCAGCCACAAAAGTTTCTGACAGGCAGCATATACTATTATTATTATTATTATTATTATTACTGTACTTTACTGGGGGTTTTGACCCCAAATCAAAATGATATTAATTCAATGCAAAATTCTGACTGCATGAAGACAAGGTTACAAGTAGAGTGTTACAAGTCGCAGTCACGACTTGTCTCCCTCCAGAAGTTCTCCGATGCATGATGCTGTTGTTCCGGTTTCCTCAGCTGCTAGGCGATTGGCACACCTCAGGACATCACATGCAATCCATGTCATTGCGTGATTGGGCGGTCTTCCTATTTGTACACACTGGACTTTTGCCACCTCGCCGACTATAGCGTTCCTGTAGGTCCACTCTGCTCAGCCGCACCAACAGCTTCTGTGCTACCATCGACTCACATGTCTCTGCTATGGCTCTCTTGCCGCACCAGCAGCTTCCATGCTGCCATCAGCTCACCAGTCTCTCCTATGGCTCTCTGGCCGCACCAGCAGCTTCCGTGCTGCCATCTGTTCAGTTGTCTATCCTATGCCTTTCTAGCTGCACCAGCAGCTATCGAACTGCCACCGGCTCACCTGTCTGTCTCTCGGCTCCTGGGCAACATCAGTAGCTCCTGTGCTGTCATCAATTCAAAATCACGCAACACAAACTTGTCCACTAAATTGTGTACCGGCTCTGAAAGCTGAAGTACACAAAATTGTACACAAATTTGTACATCAAATTGCGTACCGGCACTCAAAGCCGAAGTACACTAAATTGCGTACCGTCTCTCAAAGCCGAAGTACACAGAATTGTACACTAAATTGTACACTAAATTGCATACCAGCTCTCAAAGCCTTATCAATTACTTTCTTTCTTCTGAAATCGGCTTCAGGCCGCACCATTGG
Organism: Taudactylus pleione; assembly: GCA_031769625.1. NCBI lineage: Eukaryota > Metazoa > Chordata > Amphibia > Anura > Myobatrachidae > Taudactylus > Taudactylus pleione. Next base: position 18,976,341 of record JAUIMM010000020.1, on the reverse strand, counting down.
CTCACAAAGCCGCATCAATTGTGTACTTCTTCCTGCTACTGGCTCCAAGCCGCACCAATGGCTCTCAAAACCTCATCAATTACTTTCTTCTACAATCGGCTACAGGCCACACCATCGGCTCGCAAGCCACATCAATTGTATTTCCTTCTGCTACTAGCTACAAGCTGCACCATTGGCTCTCTAAGCCTCATCAATTGCTTTCTTTCTTCTACAATCGGCTTCAAGCCGCACCATTGGCTCCCAAAGCCGCATCAATTGAGTACTGTTTTTTACAACCATCTCCAAGCCTCACCATCGGCTACCAAAGCCGCATCAATGGAGTACTGTCTTTTACAATCGTCTCCTAACCGCACCATTGGTTCATCAGCTACATCATTGACTCTCAAGTCTCCTGGATACCAGTTCCTGTTGTTCCTCTCTCCATTGAATACCATTGTATTTCTGTGTGAACCTCTATTACCCTGAGTTATAAGATCAGGCAGCCGCCTAAGTACCGGTGAACGTTTCATAGTTCTAAGGGAACAGCAGATGGTTGCTATTGGTGGAAGACCTCGCTAGCATGGGTTTTAGGTAGTTCATGGAGCAGGATTTGGGATTCTTAACATAGAGATGAGCGGGTCCAGTTCTCAGAGAACCGGACCCACCCAAACTTCCAGATCCGAGGCATGAACCAAGCTAGGCTTGGGTTTTCCCACGTGACTCAGACCTCAAAACAAGGTAAAACATCATCCTACCACTGTTGGATTCTTGCAGGTTTTGGTTTCAATAAAGGGCCCAGTGATCGGTGCCATTTTCACTCCGGGTGTGGAAGGTGAACTGAACAGACATGTTGCTGCCACTGTCTGTGTCAGTGTATTGACCAACTTGTCCTGTTGGGGTCTGGGGCTGAAGGCTGCTGCTGTGTTGTCCATAAAGGGGCTGGAGCTGCAATATATAAAGGGGGACTTCAGTGGGTGCTGCAGCTGCTGTGTCACTTCACAATCAAGGGGCTGCTGCTGAGTTTTTATACATAAGGCCTGCTGTTGTTGTCCTGTCCATCAAGGGGCTAGGGCTGCAGTCCATAAAGGGGTGCTATGTTGTCCAGGGAAGGTGCTCTGTCAATCAGGGGTGCTCTTCCCCAGTGTAAAAAAAAATAAAAGTGCTTTTTTTTGTGCTTTAGCAACTTCGTGACACTGCCGGCATGACCGCAGTTCATCGTCCATGTATTTGTGACTCTGCAGGTGGTCTCTCCACGCTCGGCAGGGGTGCTTTGTTGTCCATAAAGAAGGGGTGCTGTCTGTGATGTTCATCAAGGGGCTGCTGCCTCATTCAGGGGTGCTAATCCCCAGTGTAAAAAAAATAAATGTGCGTTAGCAACATAGCTGCTCTATTATTGTACGGTGACACTGCCACAGTTTATCTTCCACGTATTTGTGACTCTGCAGGTGGTCTGTCTGCAGTCGGCAGGGGTGCTTTGTTGTCCATCAAAAAGGGGTGCTGTCTGTGTTGTTCATCAAGGGGCTGCTGTCTCATTCAGAGGTTCTCTTCCCCAGTGTGAAAAAAATAAAAGTGAAATTAAATGAATGTCAATATCAATCCACAAAAAGAAAAATATAGTTTTTTTGTGTGTGTGGGTTAGCAACTTAGCTGTGCTTATATTGTTTGGTGACACTGCCGGCCAGACTGCAGTTTATCATCGATGTATTGTGACACTATAAGTGGTAGCGCAGTGTGTTATTCTTATTCATAAATAATTAATCTTGCGATACTGTAAGTGGTAGCGCAGTCTAATATTCAACTTTTCACTTATTTCCTCAATTGTGAATAAATGATTACTCTACACGCCACCAACAAGACCTCAGTAAAGTGCTTAATAACATGCGTTATACATAAAACATAATTACATCACTGTAAGTGGTAGCGTACTGTGTTATTCTTATTCATAAATAATTAGTCTTGTGACACTAAGCGGTAGTGCAGTGTGTTATTCTTTTCTTATTCATAAATAATCTCGTGACACTGTAAGTAGTAGCGCAGTGTGTTATTCCTTTCTTATTCATAAATAATCTTGTGACACTGTAAGTGGTAGCACAGTGTGTTATTCTTTTCTTATTCATACAAAATCTTGAGACACTATAAGTGGAACCGCAGTGTAATATTCACAATTTTACAATTTAATAACACAAAATTAGCAATAAAAAATGTAAACTATTCACTTCTTTTCTCAATCATGAATTATTGATTAGTGTACATGCCGACTACAAGACCACAACAGAGTTCTAAATAATGTGCATAATATATAAAACATAATGACATCACAAACACCTCAGCTGAGAAGATGCAAATAAACATTTTCAAAAGGTGGAATTAGAGGATATGGTTTAAAAAGGAGTAAAGCTGCTAATACTACTTTCTCTGATATAGTGTCCCTACCCATGACCCCTCTACCTGAATATCAGAGAGTCAGAGTGGCAACTCCATGCAACCATATTCCAAAGTGCAGCTGCTCCTCCTGTAGCCCAGGTCAGAAGATGTGTAGGGGTTGTTGTAATATGGATGATAATGGAGCTCACATCCACTAAAGTGGACAATGAATCCCCAATCTAACAGGGAGCGCAGCTGTAATTTATACACAACACAGGATGGGATGACAATATAGGCTTAGGTGCTGGTATAATCTGGGGTGATGGTATAGGCTGGGGTAACCAGCATATAGACCAGCATATATGTTATGGCATCAGTGATCCACTGTCCAACTGGGTGACTGTTGTTATACTTGCTCCCCCTTGCAAAGGATTGTTTAACAGTCAATTGTTTTTTAAAGTACTCCTAGTAGTCTTCATGGTCCCCTTCTGAGATAAAAATCCATTCCCAGCAGCAGCAGACATATCACTCAAGGATTCTTCTGGGGCAAGGACTGATGTGAATGAGTAAAATATTTTTTGTAAATGCCTACCCTCCTCCCTCATAAATTTGCTGCGGAATCAAAAAATCCAATTACATTTACTACTAATCAAATCTTCCTTTCCCTGCCTTCAACTACATACACACTCCAACTCCTTCTGGCCTCTTGAATAATAAAAAACATTTGTTTCCTGATGTGTCATGTTGGAAGTTGAACTGCCACTGCTGCTGCAGTCTTTGACATGCGGTTGCTGAATGCCGAAAATGTCCACAAATGTTTATGGCTAGAGATAGCATCTTCTGCATGCCCCTTTAATTCAAAAAAAATATTTTGAACCACCAAGTTGATTTTGTGGACAAAACATGGGACATATTGTTCACTCATACTCTCCCCTCCTCCCTCAAAAATTTGCTTCGGAATCAAAAAATTAAATTAAATTTACTACCAATCAACCCTTCCTGTCCCTGCCTTCAACTACATACATACTCCAACTCCCCTCTGGCCTCTTGTTTAATGAAAACATATGTTTCCTAATGTGCAATGTTGGAAGTTGAACTGCCATGTGTTTGTGCCACCCACTGCTGCCACTTAGTTTAGTCAGCCAGCTAGCTTGGTGCAAATTTTGGGCCTAAACCAGATTAAAACAATATTGTGAGCTCTGAGGTGGTCAAAATTGACTAGAAACGATTGGAAACAATTGGAAATTATTGTTCTTGAGGTTAATAATAGTGTAGGAACAAAAAAAGCTGTTTTTATAAACTTTTGAAAAAAAATACAGATCTAAAACCAAAACACGCAAGGGGTGATTTTGGCAAAACCAAATCCAGATCCAAAACACAAGGAGATACAAATTCGAAACAAAAACATGGGGGGTGGCGGCGCACATCTCTAGTTACAAGTCTCTATGTGATTATTACCACTATGCTCCCGTACAATGAATGTGAGTTGTGATGGCGACAGTATTAATACATGTAAACTATTATGGTAAAAAAGTCAGCGTATTATTTTAGCCAAACCAAATATATGGAAATACTAATAGGTGTAATATGAGATTTGCTGCTTGGAGAAGTTTGTTCTTAATTTATTAATTCATTATCAATTTCTACATTCTACAATTATCAATTTCTATTGGCCTCAGGCCCTCCCTTTTTTAAGGCTGCATATGTCATGTGAACTACCGCTGGAAGGCTGCAGTGCTGTCATTTCAGATATAATATTCCCAGTTGCTGGTAGTTAAGGATTAAACAAAGGATCAAAATGAGAAATTTGGTACCCAGGTAGGTAAACAAGAGTCTGATTATGGTAACCAAAGCATAAGCCAAAGCCAGAGTCACAAATGAAGCCAGGGTAAACAGAGCCACAGTGAAATTCAGATGAAAAAAAATTTCTAACTTCAGGAAGTTATAGCAGCAGAGTCAGGAACAGCTGGATAAGAAAACTTATGCAGGGTGTGGATCTCCAGTCTTATATAACCCCAGCTACTAGGGGATTGTCTGTAGCCAGGAAGTGTTAGGAAAATAAATATATCCATGATGGTTAAGTCTATTCTAAATTGGAATCTAAACAGACAGCTTCTGCCATTGCTACACGGTAGAATCACTCGTCTTGAGTTGACAAAACCTTGGACCAATTCCTATGGGGTCTACTAGTGTTTTATCTTTGAAGATCTTGACAGCATATGTCAAACCCATTCATACTTAATAGGGTCTACACTCTTTTTTAGATCAGAGTGTCACTATCCCTTAATATTTTATGGGTGTGCAAAACCAAGATAAAATACCATCCTCCACAAAGACTTACTATTAAAATGTAATGTAAAGCTGCACTATCACTTAAGAAAAAAAAAATCTTAATGTGCCCCACAAACCTACTTGAAATGCAGTAATATTTTGTGATGCTCTTCCATTTAGTCTCATAGCCTCATTTGAAAACAGGTGGTGGGGAGGAAGAAATTGTGGTTTGTGATTGGTTCTCACACTTACGAATCCCCATTCACCATTTAAACATAGTGAGCTTTATTGATTTGCCAATCTACATATATGTATAAAATTAAATGTCCTGACTGACTCACTGACTCATCAATGCCCAGCCCAAACCCCTGTACTTAGAAACATGAAAACTGGGGAGTATATGCCTTCTATGACATAGGTACTCACTAAGAAGCACTTTTTCAAAATTCAACTCCTAAAGGGGTGAAAAGGGCAAAAATGTTTCCTCCCCCTGTGCAATGTCCTGATCTCATCGTGGCTGCAGCACAGTTCAATTCAAACACCAACTGTCAACCCAAGTGCTGCCAAACATCACTGGCATTGGTGTGGCTCCCCTATTTGAATAGTGTGGGAAGGGAATGTGTTACTACACAGATATGGGAGGGAAATGTGTTACTACACAGATGTGGGAGGGGAATGTGTTACTCCAGAGGTGAGGGAGTGGAATGTCAAATGTGTTACTATGGGGTGAGGGAGGGGAATGTGTTACTACAGGTGTGAGAGGGGGTAATGTTACTACAGAGGTGACAGAGGGAAATGTCTTACTACAGGGGTGAGCAGGGATTAATGTCTTACTAAAGAGGTGAGAAAGGCAGATGTGTTACTCCAGAGGTGAAGGAGGGGAATAAGTTACTACAGGTGTGAGTGAGGGTAATGTGTTACTATAGGAGGGAGCGATTGTATTTCTACACAGGTGGGGGAGGGGAATGTCAATTGTGCTACAACACAGGCAAGGGAGGTAAAAGTGTTACTACAGAGGTGAGGGAGTGGAATGTGTTAGTACACAGGTGAGGGAGGGTAATGTCTTACTATAGCATTTCTATAGAGGTGAAGGATTAATGTATTACTGGACTGGTGAGATGGAAATGGAAACAGTAAATATGTAAGGTCTACCTGGGTGAAACCCGGTACATCAGCTAGTTCTATTATACTAAACCAAGACAGCTCTGGAACATGTGGGGCAGCCCACGTGGCTCCAGCTAGTGGTAAGGGGCTCATTAGGTAAATATATTCATAGGTGAGAGTCAAAAGCTTAATCATAAATAATGAATAAAGAACAAATAAAATATACATAACATACTATATTTTTTATGAAGTCATACAATCTTTCCGTATATAATACATACTCATCCCAACTCTTAACAACATACTGGTTCATTTTGGTACTGGAAAAAGTTGCCTGTTAAAATGACTTTCCCACCTATTAGGGATTGCAGTCTATATGCCATTCTTTGGGATTTACTGGTACATTCACACGTCTCCATATTTATTGCAGGTTCATCTAAAGAATCAAAATTTACTGCCTTGTTTCTGAAAATGTGTCTGGAATTCCTTAGTGAAATGTCTAATTGTTTATTACACTAGTTATGATTCTGTGTTTAATGTTTAATTATCTGTGTCCTGTACAGTATTATACAAGATGCCCAAGGCCATTCCAATTAAATGTTGATTATAATGCACTACTGAAAGGCTGAGACATACAATATATACTGTAATTGCAAATTACTAAACCATACCTGTTAGATCTATCTATCCACACAAATATATGATAGATAGATAGATAGATAGATAGATAGATAGATAGATAGATAGATAGATAGATAGATAGCATTTGGAGGAAATGAACGTAATTGTTACACCAAACAATAGTCCAAAAAGCACTTGATTTAAGACTTTAAGGCAAATTCCTTCTTCTTTAACAAGGTTGATCTCTTCTGCTCTGGTGGTCTTGTAGCTGTGCATTGTGTAAATTATGGCCCTTGTACTTCTTTACATTAGGTCTTTGCATTTCTCCAATAATCACCCCATTACTTGCTAAGCACCTTCAGGCCCATGGAACTGTTCTAAGAAAAGGCCTAATTAATTTAAATGTAACCCTATTAAAATATATGTCATGGTAGCCGAATAGAAGTTAAACATAGAAGCCAATAAAAAGCTGCATATTGGCTATATTAAAATGTAGGGAGCACAAAGTCTCTAATTATCAGACACACTAATAGACCACCTACCCAGTCCAGGAAAATCTCAAATGTGTTCACCATTATTTCAAAGTCAGAAGACATTTATCCTATATGACAGTATTCTCTTAGGTTCACTAGGTTAAAAAAAATCATAAAAAAAAATAAAAAAAAAATACTTAAAGTGAAGTCAGTCTTTGGTTATACATTACCTATGCTTTAAATAAAACAGACACAGATAATTGTAATTATTATTTATTCATGAGTGAAAAATGTCATCTAGTATAACATATTAACCTCATACATTACAAAATAATTTCATAACAATTGAAAAGAGATAGGATGCATGCTTACTCAAAATGGAGTTCTTTTAATTTAGTTTGTTTTAAACGAAGGGCCATTAATTCTATAATATTTTGATGCAAAATAAAAAGAGGCCTAAAACAATGATTTCTACAGTATATATATTGGTCCACTGCCTTCATTTGTGATATATCAAGATTCCAGGCCCAAGTATTTCATTTAATGCTAATTAATTATTTGGCAGGCCCAGATTACACTATGCGGATAGGTTTAGTAAGAGTCATTTCATCAGCCAATTTAAATAATAATACTGGAACCAGTTTTGGAATGACTTATTTAGTAACAGTTTATACTGTTTATAGGTAGTCAGTGACAAGTTAAAACAAAAAAGGAAGCCCAGCTTCAATTAAACTGTCAGACCCAGCAGCTTTGATAAAGCCCCATGGTGTGTGTGGAGCGAAACCGGTTAGAGGACAACATTGGACCCACTTGGGATAATTCTTACACCTACCTGCAGTATTTGGAAGACTTGAGAGATGTGAGAAGTACATTATCTGGACATTTGTGGCGCAGGGGTTGAGACTGGGATTGAGATACGGCTGGAAGGAATTATACCCTTGTAAGGTTAGCCGCCATACACTATCTCTCCCCTAAGTAGGTTGTGTCTCTCTCCCCCCCCCCCCCCCGCCACTACGTCTCAGCTACATAGCCCCAGTGTGGATTCTTTGTGGGGTACTCTGCAAGGATTCGGTAACATTCAGGTGCTGGTATGGAGTTCTATGGAGCTTGTTACAATCTTTATTAAGTAAAAGTGTGACTGTGAGCTGTAACTTGGATACACTTAGATATTGCTTATCACAACTACTGCAGATGTGGATGACTTGAAATTATACCCTTTTTTTGTTTCTTACTTTTCTTTGGACTTTGGAAAAATCTTTTTGGATGGTTTATGATCCACCTCCTTGAACCAATCCTATTCAAATATAGTGCTGCTATTTAAGCTAAATGTTTTTATTAATATAAAATTTGCAATGTTGTTTCTCTATATATTTGTGTATGTATTATAGGTTGTTATTGTGATTTTATTTGACTGGTCAATGTATTATAATTTTATTTATTAGTTATTAAAACTGTTTATAGCCAATTTGTGAAGTGTATGAATCATTTCATGCCGCTCCTCTCTCTCTATTTCTAAATCAGCGACAAGACAATGTTTTAAATTGCATTTTCTTTTGTAATTAAATTGAATGAAGATATAGTTCTTTAGGATGTTCCATTATAGGTGCTCAATGTATTCCAGTGTTCTTCAATTGAACTCCAAGCACAAAGGGCCTGTAAGCCAGTTAGCAGGGAGTATCTGAATATGCTGTGCATATAATTAATGCCTAGAAAAGTGGGCACATGCATATTTGCCTATGCAGATTTGGATGTTTTATAGAGTTTTATACTTATGCTGTCTGTGTCCTTACAGTGAACTTGTTCTTTTTAAACCCATGGATTATGTAAGATTAAGACAAGGGGAAGACTGTAGATAAGTATATAGACATGCCTCTACACTAAAGAATATGTTGAAGACTATAGGTACTGCCACCTTTAGAACATAATAAGGGGGACATTGAAATTGTTAAAACATAGTGTGCACATTATAATTGTTTAAAAAAATATTTGGCACATTATAATTATTACATGTGTGTATGGGGCACATAACTATTAAAAATATATATGATGTACTGTATATAATACTAATTATAAATACTAGGGAATTCTGGAGGTAACTGCCTTAGTTATGGAGGATATTATGGATATTAGTTACGGAGGATATAATAGAGATAGCAAGTCCATAATTTGAGGGTATTTTTCATAAAGAGTTCTGCTAAATATGGAGGAACAACCACATTGGGCAACAAAACCTTTCCATTGTGACAGCAACCAAGTGTAGAGCACCACAGTTCACAAATTGCACGTCCATAGGACCCAAAGAGTAATATTGTGGTGAATATGTCATGTCCAATGCAAGTGGCGTATCAGTTGACTTTGTTATATGTTGTTTAAGATCTTTGAACTGCGTGACCTGTAAGAGTTCAATGTTGACGTCCTCCAGGCATGTTTGGTGTAAAAAATGCATGGTGAAGTGAATAATTAAATAACACAGCAATCAGTGATAAAGGTCCTGCAAGACGCACTGATATATGTGGCTTCAAATACCTGTCACAGTTTCCAGACTACCCAGAAGGTCATGTTCCAGGCCATCCAGCAGATGTACAGGGATAGTTCACCAACTGTCACATTTTCCAGAGCTTGGTTATTATGAATTGTAAATGGAGGGCAGTTGTTTTGCCACATATCTCCAAAATTAAGCAACCATTTACAACTCCAATATATGTCACTCATAAAAGTCATCCTTCTGCTATTAATATTTAGATATTGTGACCAGATATACCAATATCTGAGCAGTATAAGATCAATAAGTGTAGCAGAGGAATGGCATGAAATGAGGAAAGCTTGTAGGATGGGGGCAGTGAGTATCATTGTAACAGGGGACATAGCACACTGTATCTGGCTTTTACTTACAGAGTCCTTCATTTGATGTCTTCTGCTTGCTCTTTGCCCTCCCTTCCACAGGTCTCAGAATGATTCTTGTGCTAACTCCAGCCTTTGTTAACTAGAGATCACTCACTAAGCTTTACAGTAGTGGTCAGGTGACCACTGACATCACAAACATGCTCCGCAGAATGCTGAACATGAAGCTGCAAAACGGTTCCATTAAATATAGAGAATGAGACTCAAAGACTTCTTTTATAGAGAGGAAAACCACGCACCCCTTCAGACATCAAGGAACATGCACCTTTTAACTTCATTAAAGTATCTAATTTTAATATGCTGACTCTGCAAAAAAAATATCTTATTTCTCTAATGTTCATTTTTTATAGCAGGTTGGGGTCTCCTATTTGTAATCTTCACATTCCTCTAATGCATACTGTATATTGCAGTGTTTAAAGTGGTCGTAAAGGAGCGGTGGAACTCCTCCCCCCGTCCTTGGCGCTTTTTCAATAAAGGGACAGCAAGCACAGTAGGGGTGCCCCATAAAAAAAGGGTGTGGTCTCAAAAGAAGGGGCATGGTTACCCAATAGTATCCCCAATTCAAATTATGCCACACAGTAGCACAATCTTATTCACATTACACCGCACATAGTGCCCGATTCACATTACACCACATAGTAGTGTCCCTTATTCATGTTATGACACATGGTAGTGCCCCTTTTACACAATGCCCACATTAATGCCCATCATACACAATGCCCATAGTAGTAGTGCCCCTAATACACATAATGCCTACAGCAGTAGTGCCCCTTACACAATGCCCACAGCAGTAGTGGCCCTTATGCAATGCCCACTGTAATAGTTCCCCTTACACAGTGTCCCCAGTAGTGGTGCCCCTTATGCAGTGCCCCCAGTAGTAATGTCCCCAGTAGTACAATACTTACCTTAAGCCTCGCTCCTGCATTCGCTGCCATCCGGCCCGACCGCTCCTCGGAACTATGGGAGAGACGTCAAGACACCCTCTCCCACAGTGCCAACTGTGGGAGCCGGAGTGAACTCCAGCCTCCGGCTGCCGCTGTGGGGAAGGAGCTGGGCTCCCGCTGGAAATAAAATCTCAGCGGGCACCTGGCAAATGGAGCATCCCTGCAGCGCAAGGCGATTGGCCGGGTAAGGTGGGTAGGAGGCGGAACTTATTCTGCCTCCAAATGGAACAGACAGAACGCAGTTCCACCCCACTTTAACCCGTGGTATCTTAGCCCATAAAGAAGTATAAGTAAAACTTAATTTACATTACATAATGTAATATCTATTAATATCTGCTTGACAATTAGTTTTTTTTTTACAATAATGGCGAATTATAGTAATTATGACTCAGATTATGTGTCTCAAAATGAAATACATTACTATAAACAGTTGATTAGTTTTGTTTAAAAGACTGCAATAGTACTGAATATGTACAGGAGAAACAGTGTTCAAAAAGTATAGGCCAATGATAACTGGCATACAGGGGGGCACATATTTATACATTACAATGTATGTGGGTTGAATACTATACCCTTATACTTGTGAATGTGATGAGTAGGGGGCAGATACCTCAAGTCGTGGTGGCTACTATTTCCCTGTCTTACTGCTGTGTTAGTCTGTCTGTGGCTGCAGTAGTTTTAATAAAGGAGGAAAAAGAATTTGAAATAAGTCCACTATTATATATTCAAAATCTTGGAGCCGAGATACAGTAGAAGTTCTAAAAGATCTTTTGTTTCAACCAGTGCCCTGTGTCGGCACAGCCTCTAAACCAATGATGTCATGGCGCCATGCCTAGGGAGTGGGGCCGCTGGCTCTGGGGAGTAGAGCCCTGCCTGAAGTGTCCTAAGGATGTTCCAGGCAGTTATACAGGTTGCAGCATACCTGCCCGAAGGCATCCCTTGGACGCTCCAGGCAGCTCTGCAGTAGCACTACTGCATTAGTGCTTCCAGGCACCCTGTAAGCCAGATGAAGGTACCATGGGGCAGCAACGGTGTCATCTTGGGGCCCTGTGTGACCGCACAGTTCGCACACTATGATCTGGTTGTAACCCTTCACATGTCCTAGGAAGACAAGGGGCCTTATTTCAAAGAGATATGTTAAATTAAGACTTTAAATCTAAGAAGCCCTAAATCAAACATTAGCTTAAGTCAGGATGAAAATTTAGCAAAGCATGATTTTCTGGCAGTGTTGAAACATCACCAGGATTTTGAAAGGTGGAAACCAAAACCACTGTTAAATTTGTGACGGACCCCTCTTGGTTTAAGGCAAACCAGTGGATGTAAAATGGTTTTGGGGCCTATGTATCAAAGCTTTATGAGAGATAAAATTGTGAGGAAAATAATTAACTAATCAGCTCCTAACTGTCAATTTTCAAACACAGCTTGTAAAATGTAAGTTAGAAGCTGATTGTTTAGTGCTTTATCTCTCACAATTTTATCTCTCTCCAGTCTTTGATACATTGGCCCCTTTATTGTACATGAGGTAGGGTGAAAAAAAGCCTCTTTCCTTTCTGTAACATGCCTTGCTACACAGCATGGGAAATGAAAGACGGCTCCCGATTGGCTGTCCAGCTATTAAGTATGTAGGTGAACAATCCACTTAGTGTAATTTTTACGATTTGCAATTACAATATAAATTTTTATTTCAACTCAACACAAATTTACCTGTTTTTATATTTATATTATTCCCAGCAATCATAATCAAGGAATATATTTATGATTGCAAAATTTAAAAAAAGAGAATAGTTACTTAATGTAAAGTGTCAAAATGCAGACATATGAGAATGCACATTAAAAAGCTCAGTCCAAAGTGCCGTGTAACACTTTAATTAACACTAAGCTTACGAAAGCTAATCTTATTTGTTGCTATGGGTAACAACACTTCTTGCCCCATGTTCTTAAATAAGTCTTAAAATATCATGACCTAAAAGTATTAAACATATGTCATATTGTTGTGAAACTGTAAGTATAGGAGTCCGTGCAAATGCTGATTTATTGTGCATAAAATGTGAATCTAACGTTGAAAGTATTCTCTTCCCTATTTAATTTTTTGACATCATTTAAGGTCGTTTGAACTTGAGGTAAGCAATCCATTAACCGTTACACTAACAAGTGTTAATGTAGTTCCTGTCTTTCCTCTAAAGGCCCATAAAACCTTGGGGCTTTTAGGATTTACACATGCTCATAAATCTTGTATCCAGGTGTTTTCAAACCACTTTCCGTAATCAAAAATGACACTGCTCTTGCCCAAATCTGGTTGAATTTCTTTTAGAGTGCATAAGATGTTTGCACAGGCCAATTCTCTGAAGAATGGGCGTCAGGGCTAAAAGCAAAGTTTGTGACATATTTTCTTTCAAGCTCGTTGTCTAATGAGAAATAAGACATACAGCTGTGAAAAAGCAACTAATATTGTAATAAATGAGATATGAGTACCTTCCAGAGATACATTCTCCTCTGGTTGAAATAGAAGAATTCCAAAGTAATCCTTTTTTTTTGTAGCCTGAAATTATTTAATTAATTTGTGTCAGGTTTGGCATGACTCCGTTATTAAGTGGATTGAGAATCTAAATGTTCCCACTGTAAATGTTCCCCTCTGACAAGTCCCAAATTCTACTTTCTACAAAGACACCTGTTAAATAAAAACCCTTACCTTACATTGCATTTCATTACCAAACTCTCTTTACCCGTAACGTGGGAATGTTTACTCATTATAACTAGAGATGAGTGGATCCGGTTTCCAGGAAAGCGAACCAACCCAAACTTATTTGAACCTGATCTGAGCCACGGCTCATCTATCCCCGCCATTTTTGGATTCCAAAATGAGGCAGAACATCATCTACACAGTGTCAGATCTCGCATGTTTTGGATCTGATATAAGTGCCTCCCTCGGTGATTCGGCATCAGTTGTCACAGGACCACAGGAGATAGGAGAGACTGAGCGGAGCTGCAGAGTTCAAGTTCTTCAAGTTCAACGATACTGTCTTTGATGGACAGTGGCACCCACATTTCCTTAAAGCCAGGTACACACTTAACGATATGCTCCATGAGCGATATCGTTAAGTGCTTTCCCTTCACCCGGCTCAATGACATTGTGCATACACACTGAACGATATCGAGCAGTGGCATCACCTGCATGAGGCAGATCATCAGGTTGGACTGCATGTTCGGGTGGTGAAAGATAAAGAGCGCGAATCGTTAATGATATTGTGCATACACACTTGAGGATATTGAACGCTACGAATGGTAACGATATTGTTATCATCCATATCATTCAATTTATCATCTAGTGTGTATGAGCCTTTAGAGTAATACTGGTCGAGCTAGTTTTTTTGGAAATGGAGTCAGCAAAATGTAATATTTATATATAGTATAGGAACATCATTATATTATTAACTATAGCAATAATAATTACTTGTGTGTGGTTTAAAAAAAAAGTGCTTTTGTTAAAAAAAAATTCAGGCCGTTATGCTGTTTTTTTTAAGTCTAACACTAACGGTCAGAAGATCAAGGGTCGCCACCTTAATATTATATGCGCAGTGCGTCGCAGGCAGTGGGCAGTTTGTTTTGTTTTTTTAATTATTTTGCTCAAAACACTTCAGCCCATTATAGTGTTAGATTTAAAAAGAAAACACTAACGGTCAGTAGGTCAAGGGCCACCGCTTTAGTTAATATTATCTGCTCAGTGCGTCGCAGTCGCTAGGCAGTTTTATATTCTATAGAAAAGTGTTTGTTCAAAAACTTCAGGCGTCGATATGGATCACGAAGATCAATCAACAGAACAGCAGGAGCAGCAACAAAACACTAGCACTGTAGCTGGTGCTGCCACCACCAGTCATGACTATATTGCTTCAACACCATTTATTAAAATCAATGCTCAAGGGCATAGAGGGTTTCAGTCGGGGCATCTAAAATCAAAACCATATTTTACATTGCTAAAGAAAAAGACACCTCTAATAAAGGTAAAGTTTCTTGCATAAAAGCATAAAATTGCCAACATGTCATACGCCACACATAGTGCCAAGGAAAGGCTCAGGTTTTGTCCTTTATTTCTGAGTGGTGGTTCTACAACTGCTGTCAGTCAGGCGTCTTCTTCTGCCTCATACGATGATGCAAGACTGTCTCACTCTAGGGGGTAAATTTACTAAAGTGAGAGTTTTTAGAAGTGAGTTTTAAAAGTGATGTTGCCCATAGCAACCAATCAGATTCTATTTAACATTGAACTAGCACCTTCTAGAAGATAATAGCTAGAATCTGATTGGTTGCTATGGGCAACATCATTTTTAAAACACACTTCTAAAAACTCTCACTTTAGTAAATTTATCCCTAGGTGTGTCAAAAAAATGAAAACGGGAATATCAGTGCTGAGAAAAACACTAAGGCAATAGAACAAACTGTACGTTCAGAAATGGCACAAAACCCTGAAGATAAACTGCAAATGCTATGTGTGAGCCTGACCTTTCTGATACTGTACTCTTAGAGAAGCCTCCTTCCACTCTCTACCAATGTGGGGATGAGCAGCACAAGTTAAGAAAATGCTGACCTAGAAATTGAGGATGCTACTGTGGAAGAGTAACAGGATGAAGAGGATATTTGTGTAGCTGATGCCAGTGCAAATGAGGATGTTTGATGATGATGTTGAGGATGTCGTTTGTGTAAGTGAGGCAGCAGTGAAAGCAGTTCTTGCCCACGATAAAAAGAAGACCATTGTCATGCCTAGACATAAGATGAAAAAAAATCCACATCTTATAGAATTATTATTACCCAAATCCTGGCAACAAATGTCTTGCCATCTGTAGTGTTTGTAAAGCCACAGTAAGTTGAGTTTGGAACTTTAACCATCTAGGAATCTAGGAACCATCGCCCTGTTTTTTGCAGCGCATGCATGAAGCTTTTGTCAAAATCAGAAACATGCTTAAAAAGTAACAAGCATTCCAGTGTTAGCTAGCTCCCTTCTATCTGCTAGATCCAAGCACCTGCCATCTCCATCACCAACACCTTCATCATCAATATCCTCAATCATGAAAAGAAGTAGTCCTGCATCCAATAGGATAACGCTAACTGACTCCTCTTCTATCCAGGATTCCTCAGAAGAATCCTTCAGCACTAGGTCTGCTGCTGCTGGGGGGGGATCTTCATCTCAGAAGGGGTCCAAGAAGACTACTAGTATAAAAAAACAATTGACTGTTAATCAATCCTTTGCTAGAGGAAGCAAGAATGACAGCTGTCACCCAGTTGCACAGCGGATCACTGATGCCATAACACCTATGCTGGTATTAGATGTGCATCCAATATTCCAATGGATGTGCATCCAATAGGGACTGCAATTAAAGATACCTTATATCATAATTTTAATAAAAATACTTGTTCACAAACAATTTGATATAAACATAATAATACAAAAACACCTATTTGTGGCCAATATAAAAAATATATAGTCCTGAAAGCAAAAGAATGTTCACTTTAAATTAGTAGCTCTGGTATTGTATAGCTTTAGTAGAGATCCACATTTATTTTAAAAGATGACATATGTTCCAATCAGCTATCATCTCCACTGCCTGCTTGGAGCTATGATTGTCTGTCTGGGACATTGGTGACTACAATTTACCTTACATTGCTTTCAACAAGAGCCGCAGTCTCCCTCCCCATATCGGCAAAGGCATCTGCTCTGTTCAGTCGCCGCCCCAATCCGCATCATTATCTTTAATTGCGCTCCCTATGTGCTTTTGTTGTTAGCTGTATGTAGAAGATTGCAGCACCTGCAGGAACATTTCAATTTGCCATGCCACCAGCTGAAGAGGTAGTTACAAGGTGGAACCATCCTTTATATGCTTCAGTGGATGGAGGAACAGCAAAGCCATCCAAAGCTACACTGTCAGGATCTGCATCTTCCAGCCTAAAGCACTGCAATAATTACTGCCTGTCTGTGTGCAGTGTCAGGTGCATGCTAATTAATTCCCCTGTCTGTGCACAGCTGTACACTAGTCTATCGCTAAGGGAGACTTGCTCCGTTTGGGCCTTGTACCTGTTAAATTCCAGCCAGTCCATCACTCCATGCCAGTGATAGAAGTTTTATCATACTTCCGGTTCCTGTCTACTGCTTGTCAGTCGAGTTCCTGAGTCAGTCTAGCTGTGTTTCGTGTGTGCCGTTTACTCCATCCAGGCGGCTCCACCTGCATCCCATCCTCACGTGCTGTTTGTACCATCTGGGAAACACGGAGCGCTTCCTATCCCAGAAGCATCTGTCACCATCCGGTGGCCAGTGTCATCCCGGGGGTAGCAGCTCTGCATTCCAGGTGCACAACTTAGCACACCATCGCCAGTGTCATCCCGGCGGCATTGGTAGCAGCTATGCATTCCAGGTGTGCAATCTAGCACACCATCGCCAGTGTCATCCCGGCGACACTGGTAGCCACTCTGTGTTCCAGGTGCGCAAATTAGTACACCGTCGCCAGTGTCATCCCAGCGGCAATACTTCAGGCTTCAGCCCGCTTCTTCTTGATCAGAGATGCAATGGGTCAGAATTATTTTTTCCTTGCTCCAATGTGACCCTCATACCTGGGCCTTTGGTTTGCCTCAGGCTCATAGTGCTCTAGGCCTTCTCTATGATGACCCAGACAAGTTGGCTCTAGCAGAATCAAAACTCCGGTCCCTGTCACAAAATCAAAGAGCTGCAAAGGATTACTACACAAAGTTTCGTAAGTGGGTAAATGACTCTAGTTGGAATGACCCTGTGCTGCGAAGTCAATTCTGCCTTGGTCTCTCAGACCAGATTAAAGATATCCTTGTCCATCATACTGTTCTGTAGACACTGAATGACTTCATGCATCTAGTCATTTGTATTGACCGCCGCATCCGAGAATGTAGAATGAAGAAGGAGCTTCCTACACCTGCTCCTGGTCTCCAGTTTGGGTAACTCAGCTGGATCCTGGAGAGCCCATGCAGTTGGGTGCCTATCGGCTCTCGGCCGAAGAGAAATTAAGAAGATGCTCCCAGGGACTCTGCTTATACTGTGGAGGAAAAGGGCATACAGCCTTGAATTGTCCTGTTAAATCGGGAAAATCCAGGTTCTAGGTGTCATAGAAGAGCTACACCAAGGCCTTGCATCTGTCTCTCCTGCAAATTCATTCCCAATCCCCACCATTATTCAAGGAAAAGGAGGCCAAGTTTCCGTTCCAGCATTCTTAGATAGCGGTGCAGCAGGGAATTTTATGGACATCTTCTTCTTCAAATCATTGGGACTAGCATCTGAACCATTAATACAACCTCTCTCGGTAGTTGGGCTCAATGGAGAAGAATGTTCCAGAGTTGTCTTGGTCTCTCAAAAATCTCCCATCCAGTTGTCCATCGGAGCCCTAGATTCTGAGGAGATCACATTCTTATTACTCCAGTGTCCGCTGGCTCTGTTAGTGTTAGATCTTCCTTGGCTCAGAAGACACAACCCTGTCATCAACTGGCCGACTGGAGAAATTCTCCAGTGGAGTGATTCCTGTGCCTCTACCTGCCTTACTCTCCCTGTCCGCCTAGCGGCTGCTGTCCAATCCAAATCAGCTTCCAGGATTCTGACTCCGTATCAGGACTTGGCAGAAGTCTTTTCTAAGAAGAAGGCAGATACCCTTACTCCTCACCACTCCTACGATTGTGCGATTGATCTCCTTCCCGATGCTAAGCTTCCCAAAGGCAGACTCTATGCTCTTTCCCTTCCTGAAAGCAAGGCCATGGAAGAATATATCCAGGACGCTTTGGAGAAGGGATTCATTTGGCCTTCCACATCACCGGTCGGAGCAGGCTTCTTTTTTGTGCAAAAGAAGGATGGCTCTCTTCAACCGTGCATTGACTTTCGAGGTTTAAATAATATCACGGTGAAGAACTCCTATCCATTGCCCTTGATTTCTGTGTTATTCGATCAGCTCCGGGGGGCCTCCATCTTCTCCAAAATAGATCTCAGAGGCACATATAATCTGGTCCACATTAGAGAAGGCGACAAGTGGAAAATGGCCTTTAACACCCATTCCGGCCATTATGAATATCTAGTGATGCCACTCGGCCTGTCAAACGCCCCAGCTGTTTTCCAGGACTTCATTAATGACGTGTTGAGGGAGTATCTCGGGGTATTTGCAGTGGTCTACCTCGATGATATCCTAATTTACTCCAGCTCCCTTGAGATACACCGCAAGCATGTGAGAATGGCAAGTAACTCCTGGAGAACCAGTTATATGTGAAACCAAAGAAGTGTGACTTTGAAGTTCAAGAAGTGTCATTCCTGGGGTACATTATCTCCTCTCAAGGATTTTCAACGGATCCGAGCAAAGTCAGGCCATCTCAGATTGGGTTCAGCCCACCAATCTAAAAGCAGTACAGCACTTCCTGGGCTTTGACAATTATTATAGGAGATTTATTGACTACTTCTCGTCCATAGCTGCACCTATTGTGGAGCTTACCAGGAAAGGAGCAGACGTAGCAAACTGGCCAGCCACAGCTCTTCAAGCTTTTGACTCCTTAAAGATTGCCTTTACCTCCGATCCAGTTCTTTGGCATCCTAATACTGACCTCCTATTTGTTGTTGAAGTAGACGCCTCAGAGATCGGTGTGGGGGCCGTACTGTCTCAGAAGGATCCTGAAGATGGCAAACTCCATCCCTGTGCTTATTTTTCTTGGAAATTTGCCTCAGCAGAGAGGAATTACGATGTAGGGAATCGTGAGTTGTTGGCTATCAAGTGGGCATTTGAGGATTGAAGGCACTGGCTGGAAGGACCTCATGTAATCACGGTGCTCACTGACCCTAAAAATCTTTCTTATATTGAGACTGCCAAAAGGTTGAACACCAGACAGGCTCAGTGGGCATTATTTTTTACTCGTTTTAATTATGTCATCTTGTTTTGGCATGGCTCCAAGAATATTAAGGCAGATGTGCTGTCTCGCAGTTTTCAACCAGTTCAAACACTCACCAGACTGGAAGAACCCATCATCCCTACCTCTAATATCCATTTTGCTGTGACCAGGGATCTTGCAAATCTTATTTGTACCTATCAGTCAGAAGCTCCAGCAGAAACACCACCGGGGGTCTTGTTCGTTCCGGAATGATTTCGGAAAGCGGTGCTATTGGACTTCCATTCTTCCAAGCCATCAGGGCACCCAGGAATTGCAAAAACTACTTAATTGCTGTCCCTTTCGGTCTGGCGGCAATCTATGGGTCAAGATACTCGGGAA
This sequence comes from Taudactylus pleione, assembly GCA_031769625.1. Taxonomy (NCBI): domain Eukaryota; kingdom Metazoa; phylum Chordata; class Amphibia; order Anura; family Myobatrachidae; genus Taudactylus; species Taudactylus pleione. Next base: position 18,956,438 of record JAUIMM010000020.1, on the reverse strand, counting down.
TTAATTTTGGCTTGTGATGTCTGTGCTCGCAACAAGTCTCCTCACACAGCTCCGTCCGGGCTCCTGCTTCCTCTTCCTACTCCTTCCAGGCCATAGACCCATATTGCCATGGACTTCATAGTGGACCTACCATCTTCCTCCCGCTGCTGTCATCTGGACAATTGTCGATCATTTTAGCAAAATGGTTCACTTTGTTCCACTCACCAAACTGCCTTCTGCTAAAGAATTGTCTTCACTATTTGTACTCAGCATATTCAGACTTCATGGCTTACCGATGGATATTGTTTCCGACCGTGGGACTCAGTTTGTAACGTGGTTTTGGAAGTTTCTACTCAGCCCTGGGTATCAACATCAGCCTATTTTCCTGGTACCATCCATAGTCAGACGGGCAGACATAACGGATGAACCAGTCATTGGAGCAGTATCTCCGATTCTTCATTTCCAAGTACCAGAATGACTGGGTGTCTCTTCTTGCCATTGCGGAATTTGCATTTAATAATTCTTGTCACTCCTCTTCATCAGTTTCACCTTTTTTCTGCAACTCTGGGCTGCACCCTAGAGCAAACTCCTTTGAGGCAGTTTCAGCTGGTATGCTATCCTCTGTTTGGAAAAAAGTTCACCAATGTCTGATAAAAGCATCCGGTCGTGCCAAGATCTGGGCGGATAAACATCGAAGACCGTGCAATTTCAATGTGGGCAATTTGGTGTGGTTGTCTTCCAAGAATATTAATATCCATCAATGATCACAGAAATTAGGTCCCGGATTCATTGGACCATTTAGGATTATCTCTCGTATCAATCCTGTGGCCTTCCGTCTGAAGCTGCCTGCTAACCTGAGGATTAACAATACGTTTCACTGCTCCTTACTCAAGCCGGTGTCCTCTTCTCTCAGGTACAGCTCTAGATGGCCAGCAAGACCTCCACCTGTCCTTGTCCAAGGACATCAAGAGTTTGTGGTGGAGAAAATTCTGGACTCCAGACTCTCACAAGGGGCCCTTCAGTTCCTAGTCCATTGGAAGGGGTATGGGCCAGAAGAACGCTTCTGGGTGCCTATGAGATCATTGAATGCTCCTGTCTTAGTAAATTTTTTTCAAGATTTTCCAGAAAAACCTGGAGCTAAGGGTTCCTTAACCGCTCATCAAGGGGGGGTACTGTCAGGATCTGCAGCTCCCAGCCTAAAGCACTGCACTAATTACTGCCTGTCTGTGTGCAGTGTCAGGTGCATGCTAATTAATTCCCGTCTGTGCACAGCTGCACACTGGTCTATCATTAAGGGAGACTTGCTCTGTTTGGGCCTTGTACCTGTTAAATTCCAGCCAGTCCATCACTCCATGCCGGTGATAGAAGTTCTTTTTGTACTTCCGGTTCCTGTCTCCTGCTTGTCAGTCGAGTTCCTGAGTCAGTCTAGCTGTGTTTCGTGTGTGTTGTTTACTCCATCCAGGTGGCTTCACCTGCATCCCATCCTCACGTGCTGCTTGTACCATCTGGGCAGCATGGAGCACTTCCTATCCCAGAAGCATCTGCTCCAACAGCCATAAGGCTGCTTCACACCATCAGTCCCTTGGCCACGACTATAAAGGTCACAATCAGCCTCCAAGCCTGCTCCAACAGCCCCAAGGCTGCTTTACATCAACAGTCCCTTGGCTACAACTATAAAGGTCACAACCAGCCCCCAAGGCTGCTCCCACAGCCCACAGGCTGCGTTGCACTTCTTGCCCTCAGCACAACTAGTACTATACATTCCAGCCCTCAAGGCTGTCATCAGTTGGCTCTACAGTTATATCATCGATTCCCTCCAGGAATCATAACACACGATCCATGACATAGGGAGAATGTACCTTTCTCCAGTGTAGTGGAGAATACTTTCTGTGTTGCGCAAGGTGCTGAAATCCTTCAAAGCACCTGTGACATGAGTTTAGAACAGTGGTTCCCAAACTTTTTTGAATCACGGCGCACTATAGTATCAGCATAGTTTTCACAGCACCCCTTAGTTTAAGTCTGTTATTGAGAAATTCAGGAAAAAAATGAAGTAAAGTAGTAAAGTGAAGTAAATTGTGCTTACCTATAATCCTTAGGTGTAGTTATGTGGTGGTGGACAGGGGTATGCGTGTTTGTCCACATATTTATATTACATTGACCATAAATAATTTGATTTGGTGCTGAACCACCAACCTGAGGCACCCCTGCAAGTGTCCCGAGGCACCCCAGGGACCCATGGTGCACAGTTTGAGAACCACTGGTTTAGACACTGCCAGCTTGAGTAAAGTGATTTCCCTGATTACATTTTGGAAAAGCAGCTCGAGAAACTGAAGGAGATGAAATTAAGCGATCACACTAAGTTGGTTGGACATCAAGTCCTTTATTCGTTTCACCGGGATCCAGGGGTTGTCTGCATCAATACTTTTTGGAGACTGTACTTGATCCTAGGTTTAAGTGATACCTTTGTGTCTTTCTTTCCAATGGACACAGATCTTAAGAAATGCATCAACACAACATTTTGACATCTGGAAGAATTGCTTAAAATTAGTGACATCATCTGATACTGTCACCATCCAAAGAATGATGGAGGATTATTTTAATGATATCATCCAAATAATCATGTCAGGCAGTCCCTTTGACTACTGGGAGTCAAAAAAGGCAATTTGGAGGTTCTTGTACAAACTGGCTTTGCTTTACTTAAGCTGCTTACCCTCCAGTGTATACTCTGAAAGACTTCAGCACAGCCAGGAACCTTGCTAGTGATTGATGTAGGAGACTACTTCCTCAAAATGTGGTAAAGATTGTGTTCATCAAAATGAACTACAAATTCCATGAGGAAGACCTTTACCAGCAATGATGTCAAAGTAAAGGGGCACCTGTAATGGTGAATTACAGTGGGCACAAATGAATATTGTGTGAAGATGATGTACACACTGGTGAGGTTGAGGATGATAATGGCAACGATATCTTGAGATCATTGCCAAAAATGTCAGCTGCCCATTTGTAGCTTGTTTTGTGGGGTCCCAAACAAACCAATCACTTCAGACACAAAAGTGGCAGTGCATGCTGCTGAAGTGATTGGTTTGTTAAACTGTGCATGTCCTTTTTAATATACAACATAAGGGTGGGTGGAAGGGTCCGAGGACAATTCCATCTTGCACCACTTTTCATTATGGGCTTTGCCAAGATTTTGTGTTTGTCAGGCAGTGTACTGTATACTACTGTACTTTATTGGGGAGTGCATGTTCTTTTGTATCTTACAATGCCATCCATCACCATCTTCTCATCCAGGCATATAGGCCCCATTTCCTGCAGCTTCTCAGCAGATGTACATGTAGATTTTTTTCCACGCCACACTGCCAGAGTAGACATGACCATCATGCAAGTGGAACAGTTATTATTTTAAACAGTGTTGGACTGCTCTCCAACTGCTCCTATCCCTTTGAAATACATAGGAAATGTATGTCATCCAGATTTTGGATAACTGTGCCATTCACTTGGAACTTTTCAGAGCCACTTGCTAGATGCAATCGCTTGCTCCCAGCATATGCAAATCCAGTGCATGCCCAGCAAGGCAGACAATCACACGGCAAGGCATTAGCACGCCCACTTGGCGAGCGATCACTTTGTCTATGTATACGCCCACCAGCCATTCATAAGATGCCCACTTGCACACATCATCTCCAGGAAGTGCATGAAAGCATCGGTACATCGGATGTGATCACAGCGCTTGAGGTTGACTAGACCTGGCTGCAAGCACTGCGATCACTTCAGTGTGAAATACAACCAAGTGACGTGTTATATGACGCTGCCTGTTAATTATGCATGCCTATGAAACGGTGTTGAAACACACAAGCACGCCCGCATTTGTACCACCACTCCCCCGTTTCTAGTGGCCTGCCCCTGTTACCACCCATAAATGGCCTCTCCTGTCACTCATTCAACTGGGCTGACTATGCTGTGCGAGCGAGTGCTTCCCGATCTGTAGCTGTGGTTCGCGCATGTGCATTGTGATGCATACGCATGCGCTGATTGCAAATATCGGCCAGCTACGAGCGATCGTATCTCAGATTCTAGAGTGCAGGTCTGAATCAGGTCCTCTGTCCCAACTGTAAGGGCAGTTGGAGGTGTATGCGGCTTCACACTTTGCTGCTCCTGAAGACAGAGCTGTGTGCACCCTTCACAAGCCATGCCGCATGGAGCAGAGATACCTCCCGACAGCGATACCTCCCGACTGTCTTTGCAGTTGTGACGAAGTACTGACTTAGTGGAACAGTCACCCAAAATCGGGCTGACCCCCCTGAATCAGGACCAGTTGGCAGACTCTCCTTCCTGTCTTGCAGTTTTCACTAGCAGTTTCTGTTCATATCTTAAACTCAGTAGCTGCTTTCCTGAATCCTGGAATTTTGGGACACTGTTTGGCTAAGGGATAGGTACATAAATATGGAAAACCTAGTAGTGAGTATAGGCTTCCATCCCCCAAAAACAGACCCAACATTAAATTAGAAGCACCCACATTTAATAATCATATCTTCATAATTGCAAATAGCCCCAAAATTAAATATTCACATTTAAAAAATAAACATATTTCCTCTTAAATATTAATTAATATTCAGCCTAACATTCGATAAATAGCATTCAAACCACCCCAGCATCAAACTAATAGTCCCATCTCCCCACTCCAATAAATCAAGAGCAATCCACAATTAAATAATTAACTGCTACCCTAACCCTACGCTGAAACTGAAAGCTCACATTATCATCCAGATTTCTGAAGAGCCATCTACCTTTCCCTATACTTACATTTAAATATTTTCCCCTCTTCCACGTTTTAAAAGCTCTTTTCCATTCTCACCCATGCTTAAATGAAAAGATTTTCCAATGGGAAAAGTGTAAAGTGCATGCCTGACTATAAACCTATAGCTCACGAGTATATCAAATAACAGTATGAATATTTTAGCAAAGTCCCAGGTTTTGGGATGCAATGCATCTAAAAGAGTATTAGTGGAGGTAAAGCGGCTTGACAGTTTTGCAATGGGGCCCCCTATTTTAAAGTTAATTATCTTTCTACACACTTTTCCTGCTACTGTGAACAAACATATAACTTGTTTATTGTATTTTACCTATTCTAAAATTGTCAGATATGCTTATGCAAGGAAGGACTTTAGAATAGACCTGTACTATTGGGAATCCCAGAGATGGTATACGGTTGTATCAGGGCACATTGCAAAAAAAACTAATCATATTCCATGGGTTTCTTTATCCAGGTAACTCATGTGCCCAAGTCATACAACTGCTGCACTCACAATACCTAATCAATGCAAACTGTTAGAGGAACTTTTCCTAGTGGTGGACAGTGATAGATCTACTGCAGAGTATATGATAATTACTTATATTAATATGACTATCCCAACCATGTGGTTGGGCTGGCTATCGTTCATGCAGGGTAACACAGAGTGTGAGGTATCTGCACAAAAGTGGAACAGGCACTACGCTATGTCAGGTTGGGCTGACTGCACTCTAATAGGGATCTACATCTCATAATTTATGCAGGTCTCAGGAGAGTAATTCGCTAGAGGAATTGCACCCACAAAAAATGTATGGTAAAAAAAAAAAGCAAGTGTATTTTTTTGGACTGTGATTATTGATAAATTGATTTTAGTATAAATATTGATGTTCAAATCAATATTTATACCCTGACTCATCTTTATCAAGTATATATTCTTCCGCTATCAGTCATCAATGGTTATAAAGAGCTTAAATTACACAGTACATCCACTCTATAAATACGCATTTGTCAATACACTCGTTTAGCCCAGGTTTAGGTTTTATATAACTCCTGAACATAGGCGAAACTAAAGGCTGGTCTGGGGGTGCACCGGACCATCCATTAGCCAGCCTGCCACAAATGTAAAGCACTTACCATCCACCGGCCTGGTAAGGATTGGGAGGACTAACACTACTTTTTAGAACCTCACGAGCTCCGCCTCCCCTGCTGCAACTAGCAGTCAATTCAACGGGCCTCACTCAACGTGACGTCACGCCGCATGCTTCTTCTTTAAACTGAAACGCAGAGGAGAGGACTGGGCATGAGCGGCACTGTAGGAAGAGAACAAAGCCAAGCAACAAGTAGCAGCAGGTGGAGGTAAGTGTGGGCTGCGCTCAGCTGGTGGCTGCAGCGACATAGGATTGGAGACACAGGGGTGGGGCTGGCTGACTATAACACAGGGAGGGAGGCTGGCGGATTATGACACAGGAGGGTAGGCTGGCTGATTATGACACAGGGAGGAGGCTGGCTGATTATGACACGGGGGGAGGCTGGCTGATTATGAAACAGAGGGGGGGAGGCTGGCTGATTAGGACACGGGAAGGCTGGGTGATTGCTTGACACACGGGGGAGGCTGGGTAATTGCTTCACATACGGGGGAGGCTGGGTGATTGCTTGACACATAGCGGGAGGCTGGGTGATTGACACACGGGGGGAGGCTGGCTGGCACATGGGGAGGCTGACTGGCACAGGGTGAGGGGGAGGCTGAGGGACACAGGGGAGGAATTGAGGCTGAGAGACACGGGCAGGAGGCTGTAGTGACATGACAGGAAGCTGGAGATATGGAGCAGGCGGCTGTAAAGAAAGGAAGTTGGAGAGACACAAGGGGCAGTAGGCTGGAGGGGATACATGGGGCACGAGTCTGGTTGAACCTCTGTTATATTATGAGGACATTGGTTACATTTCTACACAAACAGGCATCTGCTGTACCATGTGATCTCATACGTGAATAGTGAATACCAACTAAAGAGATCTGCCCATGGAGGATTAGTTTCTTCAGAGGTTACATATTGCAGAGAAACCACCATATAGGTAAGGTGTATTTGGAACGGAATGTAGAGGATTGCTCCCACAGTTATGCGAAATGGGCGGAGTGTCATGATGACACTCCCCCATTTTGAGTAACCACGCCCCTCATAACACGCATGCATACAGTCCCTTTCACAGGTATTTTACACTTTTCACAGGTATTATACACTTGTACCACTGATGGTAACATAAGTCCAGGCAAGGGGTTGGAACTGGGACCACCCATTACTAAATGTCTAGTTTTGCCTATGCTCCTTAAAGAACTGCACCAGGGCTGCCTGTCTGCAATCTACATGTTGCAATAGTCACTATTTTGACCTGCAAATCCCAGATCAGAGATAAAAAGGCAACACAAATAGAATCACACAGAGAAAATATAGTCTTTGGTGCTTCACTACTATTTGGTAAATTGCCCTCAGTGAATAAGGTGTACAAGTATAAACCATATGCAGAAATCCAAATACATGAAAAATAAATAAATTCAGAGGGGCTTTAGGGACAAAAAGAACTTTACCTCTAAACAAATGGAGTAGGTGATAGTAGTCTCACAGGAAGGATTGTGTAAGAATGATAGTGCACACACTCCGTTTCAAAGAGCCTCTCTCTTTTACGAGTTTATTTGAAATAATAAACAGAAAATATAACATATAGAACAGTACACCTGACTATAAAGTGGGCCTCTTCTCTCTGAGCATTAACTATCATTCCTCTATATTGTTCCACTTTGGTAATGCTCAAAAATGAAATTCTGCACATGTGTAAGTGATCATATCAAATCCATCTGCAGAAATATGATGTATCTCACGGAAGGAGGTAGATTACAGAACGTTATTACTTCTGCTGTGGTGAAGGAGTGAGTGGCTGACGTTATCACACTTGTTATTTGCTTATAAGAATACAAAAGTAACAGAATGTCTCCATTTTTGGTATACACTATCCTATCAAGTAACAATTTCCTATATTTATAATTTCATGTACAACTTTGACACAATATATATCTGAACTTCAGATATTTGAAAACTAAAATAATAAGTAGGATTTTGTTTATAAATCTTACCGTGTTGCCCAGATCTGCTGCATAGAGCTTGGAGCAGAGAAGGATAATGTTGTAGTCAGTGATTAACCATTAGCAAATTCAGTCATTTCTACCCTCTTCCCCCTTATAAAGATTTGAGTTCCTAGTACATTACATCAAATAAAGAGCACATTTTCAGTAAAAAAATATTTACATTGGGCCTGATTTGGATACTGACCTATACACTTTGCTTTACTACACGTGCAGTAGTATTTAAAGCTGAACATAACTTCTATTTTCCATACACCTGGATTGGAGGTGTGCAGGTTTTGTACATTAGAGACATGAATACATACGTGTATTACTCCTGCTAATAATGCACCTATCTATTAAAAATAAAACCATGTTGAAATGATCATTGTGTTCCCCTGCAAAAGCAGTACTGGGATGTCAGGCCAGGCTGATCACAGACACATAACAGAGTAAACTGCATAATGTGGTATTAGTCCATCCTGGTGTATTGAGCAGAATTCTCATGGGGAAATGGGCCCATGAAAAACATGCATTCTTCCCCGTTGAGCAAACCAGCCGTGTTGAACAGAACTGAGGCTTTTTCTTGCATCTCTCAGCAGTAAGGCACCGGTGTAATAGTTTATTGCAAAAATTATATAAAGTATTGTTGTGGAACTACAGTATAAGAACTTTGCCTTCCATTGCTATTTATCATTATTTTCCTAAATATACAATCATAACACTAAGTATTATATTTACATAGAACTTTTCCCCATTAGGAATTTAAGATTGGAGATTAAAAAAAACATGATGCAAAATAAACATCTAAAGAATTAGCAGAAAAAAAGAGATAAGCATAAAATAAAATGAAGCTGTATTAATGAAATGCTTAAGTATACAGGTAAGTCTTGAGTCTGTTCTTGAAGAATTTCTAAGCAGTGAGTTCCAACATTAGAACAAGTGTAGTGTAGCACTGGGAGCTGAGACTGCTAAATTAAATAAAGACTAAAAATAAATGTAATAAACACTGTAGTAAATAAACTCCTGGGAGTGGAGCTTAGCATAAATAAAAACACAATATGAAAGCATTAAAAATATTGCCACAAAGAATAAGTAAATTGCATGTGTACAAATAAGATATGCTGCTGTCCATCCATGAACCATAGAAACAGTAATACTCGCTGTATCTCTGCTGCATTAAGTGGGAGTGGAAACACTATCTAATGTATCTGATACTTGATAGAAATTACTCACTGAGGCCAATAAGTGACACAATGTAATTTCCAGAGATGGTGCAGCTGAGCGCATAAATGAATGATAGGTTCTTAAAGTAATATATTGATGACACCAGAGAAGGTAAAGCTCACTGCTAGAAGGTAGTAAGTGCCTTGGTCCTGGACTTCTGCACTGGAGTGTGCTCACAGGGAAAGTGCGTCAACAGCAGAGGTGCAGCTGATAGCACAGTGTGATACACGGGATATATGAGAGCAGACGATATTTGCGTGGCCGCATCGGAAGCTGCAGCTGCCTATTTCTTCCAGGGCTCAATGTCCAGTGGCCGTAGATCTGCCAGCCCGACATGTCGCACTGTGTGTACACACTACACAATGCCGTGGGTACGACGGCGTAAAGTATAATGCCATGGTGCATTTAGCAGCATGGCATCGTACACAATATCTTCTTATCGTAGCACTGCCAACCAGAAGATATCATGTACAATCCGTGGGAACACGAAATTGAGGGTACATATTGAACGACATGCAAAATATGTTGTTCCAATTTGCCCAGAAACAACATATCATGCTGATGTCGTTCTGGTGTGTACCCAGCCTTAGGCCTAGATTTCCTGCACTAAGACATGCTCAGCGGAGAAAGGTAGCACACACTAATACCAACAATGCAAAGGCGGCTAGTGGCGTTATGTGTAACAGATTGCAGCGGCTACATTAGAGGAGCAATGTCATTTCCCGTCACATAGGATAATTTCTTCAGGAGGCAGGTGTAGAAACAGCAAGTTCCAACAGTAGGGGCTGCAAAGCTAAATGCTTGAGACTCATATGATGTATGGGAGATGGTAGATAGTTAGTAGTTCTTCATTTGCATATCAAAGTGAGTGAGCAAGAATATAGGGAATCAGAAGCTACTTCATGTACCTTGGACCCTGGTCATGTAGAACTTTGAATACCAATTACTGCATCTTAAAACAGATTTGTAATCTTACAGACTGCCAGTGAAGCGAGTAGAGAATGGGAGTTATGTGGCAGGAATGTGCCTGGCTGCTGCATTTTATACCAGCTATGTATTTCTTTAAGCTATTACTGAGGATAGACAGATAGTTCTGTAACTCTCCCCTTTTTCTTGGATGACTCTTTAGAAATGCAGTGAACTTACATATATAGAAATGACACATTTATAAAACATTAATATGCATATTTTTGTTAGAATACTTTACATGATTGTAAACTTGAATGTGTATCTTGGCATTGAACTTAGATTGTGAATCAGATACATGCTGGCTAAAAAGGAATAATAAAAATAAAACCACTTACAACAATTATTTTGTACTTGGCTAATGTGTGGAGGATAATCATGAATACGCTCTGTTGGACAGCTCATTCTATTCAGTGGCCAGATTATGGCAACTGAATAGAAATAAAATAAACATGGTCTAGTTCTGTAAAAAGATACATATGCTACAGGCTACAATTGGCCAACTGCAGTGCGTAAGCAGATCAACTAAATAACCCCTTGGAAGTTAATGTGCTCCTGTTTTATCTATATTAATACATGTACAGGGTCTGAGTAACATGAACTGTAGGGGAGATGTATCAAGCCTTGGAGAGAGATTAACTGGAGTCGTCGCCCAAAATAAGTAATCAATGTCTGTCATTTCAAATACTGTGCTAGATAATTGATAGTTAAGATGCTGATTGGCTGCTTTGCTAATCTCTCCACTTTCTCTCTCTCCAAGGCTTGATAAATCTGCTCCTATATTGGTATAAAAAGTATAGTGTAGGTGTTAAATTAAATGGGGGGTTATATAAACAAATGGCAGCACCACAGCACAAAAGCACCTTTGGATCAGACATGGACCTCAGTCTGCATAGCTAAGTCAAGGTTTTGGTCATTGCACATTCGTAAGGAACTGAATGAGAGCAATGTACTTCCCTCTGAAGAAAGCACCAGCTGTTATGATGGAGAAACGCGTTATAGGGCCATATTCAATTTGGGAGCGAAAAGTCCGTGATGGACTTTTCGCTCCACATTGGAGGTTTTGCAGGGATAAAGTATCGGGCGCATGCCCGCTTTATCCCCGCATTCAACTTGGAGCCGGCGAAAACGGGACCCTGCGGAAAGGTAAGTATCGGGAAAAATAGGGGAATTTTCGGGAAATCATCCAAGGACCCCCCTAATGATGTCCTGACATGGGGGATCACTATGGATACCCCCGTTTTAGCCTGCAGAAGATAAGTAGGGTTTTTAAATAGCCGCGGCAGGTGCTTTTTTGCGCCTGTGAAGAATAGCACTTAGTCTTTTTTGAGGGAAGAAAAACTATGCCCATCAAATTTGGGGTACATGAAAATGGGTGCAAGCATATTTTTAAGTCCCTAAAATGCATTTTGAAAACTCTTAAAAAATGCACCTGCTGCTACCACCCACATTCTTTAAAACAAGTTAAGTTTTTGTTGTGTCCCGATTTTATTTTTAAGTTTTTTCTGACACATTAATTTTAGAGGCCATTCCCAGGGATGCAGGCTATTTTTTTTAAGCCTGCAACCCCTAAACCCCAATTCTGCACTTTTTTTCGCAACCTATTGTGTGGTGAAAAGTTATCCCTGTTTTTTTTACAAAGACTTCGCACTGGCGTAAAGTCTTTGTAATTGAATACTGGGATAATTAAAATAGGCGAAACTGACGTCATCGCCTCTAATTGAATACTGCCCATAATCTTTTAATCAGTGGACTCCTTCGATTATGGATTATTGTACAGGGGGTACCTGCTTGCTGCGCTGCAATCACTATGTGGTGGATGGACTAACCTTTGGAGACAAATCCTAAGTGATCAGCAACACTATACCGAATTACTTACCACTGTCTCAGACAATCTCATTATACTGACATTGTATGTCAGCTGAGGAATAATACTAAAGCTCCAGACCAGCCTCGGGAAAGTCATCTGCTTGAATGCAGATCACCACTGGGTATCAACCATCACTCCACCCACCTACCACCCAATATAGCTTAATCTGCAAGACCTGTGAGTAACATTTAACAGTACAATATTTTTCAGCATTATGTTGGAGCATACTGGAATCACCATTCTAAGAGCTCAATTTTTATCCCATTTACTTTAACTATTAATTACTTACTAGAACTTCATTCCTTAATATTAGCAATAGCTACCTCTAGATCCACCACTGGAATAACAATGCCAGGATATTCACAATATCCACACTCATTCCCCAACTGCAATGGCTATTGTTATTATTTGATCAAAATTGAGTGGATTTTTTTTAATTGTCTGCTTATTGTATGTATTTTTTTAGCATGCAATTTTCATGTGCAAATATGATTTGTGTTACAGTAATCAATAAATACATAAATGTTTTTTATATCAGCACTGTATGATCACTAAGTATTAACCAGCTGTACTCATATTGGTTGTTGTTTAAAATCACCTTATTGTTCAAGTTTAGTATTGGAGCAAGTTGAGAATTTCTGAAAGCCCAGTTTTATACAGTATTTACTTTAAACAATGCACTGAGAAGTGTGCTATATTGTTTAGAGTGCATCTTCAAATGGGTTTCTCCACCATATGAGTATTACTAAAAATATAAGATGAGACCAATATCTGCCAGTTGAGAAAGCCATTTCTAAGTGCACTATGAGCACATAATACAAAATCTCACACACACAAATGTATTTATTATTTTTATAGCATACATATTCTGCAGTGCTTTACAAAGAAAATGTGGAAATTCACATCAGTACCTGCAATATATATTTCCTACTACACATACACACTAGCTGTCACACATCAGGGTCTTAGCCCCAGTTACCTGGTCTGGCAATGTCACATCACTCAACAAACCAATGATCCTGGCGCTTATCAAGAAACAATTTAAATTCTATACATGCAGAAATATTCCTAATGAATTTGATAACTTTAAAGCACCAGATCTTAAAAACTGGGATTTGTGAATACCCATAGACACATAAAATTCGAATTAACTTCAGACTGCGCTAATATAGTTTTTATTGTGAGAAAGCAGAATCCACATAAATACAAAGAATAGTCATGGATCCGTTAACTAAAAACATATATAGAAATTTTTATTATATAATTATAAATCAGGTTAATAAGGACAATTGTCTCACATATTACAATAAAACGCTATTTGCATTAAATAAACAGTGTAACACTATTAATGCTAAAACCACCGCTTAAGAGATCTCCTGTATATTTAACACATCGCGAAATTATGGACAGTTAGATCAGGTAAGTCGTTAACACCAGATACTGAATAAGTGGTCCAGTTGGAGTTCCAAATTAGTATCCAAAAGTGTCAAGTGCAAATAATCTGGCCAGATGAGCATGATACTGTAGATAGATTGTACTTGTCAATAGCCGTTTGTAGCTGCCCCCCAATTTGCAAGCACCTTTTGTTTGTGGCCAGTTCATTTTGGATGTACCATCTTCACAACACCAAGCCGATACTGTCCTGCATAGCAGCATTATACGGAGGTGATTCTACACAGGCTCCAGCCCAGCGTTCACAGCGTGCCCAGCGGACGATCAAGGGAGACAAAGAGTTTGCTGATGCAACGTCAGCCCAGCCCCGGTGGCCGCTTGTATAACACAGTACAGCTACAAACGGCTATTGACAGGTACAATCTATCTACAGTATCACACATATACAGCCATGACTATTCTTTGTATGTATGTGGATTCTGCTTTCTCACAATAAGAACTATATTAGCACAGTCTGAAGCTAAGTCGAATTTTAAATGTCACATCACCGTCAACAATGTTCTCCCTGGTCACTTCTGGCATCCCTGAGACCTGCGCTGGCACTGCATCATGTGTGTCTGGCATTTACCCTCCTTTCAGTTTCTGCAGCTGTGGAGCGTGGGCAGGGCTACCTTGGATTTTCCCACATGATGACATCTGCCAACCAGATTCCAGCAGCCATGCTCACATGACCTGCTCAGCTAATAGATGCTGGGAGCAGCCTATTTAAACCATCTTCTGTGTCCACCTCATTGCCAGAACAACACTCTTCTCCCTGAGAAGAGTCTCCTGGCTGCAGTGGCTTCCAGCTCTGTTCTGGTTTCTGCATCTGACTCAGTCTTCAGTGTTCTGCATTCAAGTGCACACTGTACTGTATCAGACTCAATCTTCAGCTAATTCATCTGCATTATACTCTTGGTAATCTGCAGACTTCACTATCATTATCTCCTGCAGGCTGGCAGTGGTACTACAGGCACTTCACTGTGTACAGTTCTGAGTACAATATCATCAAGAGACTATACAGTACCTGTTGCGCTTCCAGCACTCTATCCCGTATTCTCCTAAAAGACTGTATAATATCTCTTCGTTCACAAGCACCCATACATATCTTTCTAGTAGTGGTCTAGATTAGTAGGATCTCTAACAAGGCCTCTAGCTCCAACTACTCTCCCACAAACAAAGCTAACTCCAAGCTTCCTGATCCGAATCTACAGCCGTGGCTAAATGTTTTGAGATTGACACAAGTATTGGTTTTCACAAAGTTTACTGCTTCAGGTGTTTTAGACCTTTTTGTCAGATGTCACTATGGTATACTGAAGCAAAATTACTAAATTAAATCAAAAACATCCTCCAAGAGCAACTCCCCCCAACCATCCAAGAACAGTTTGGTGATGAACAATGCCTTTTCCAGCATGATGGAGCACCTTACCATAAGGCAAAAGTGATAACTAAGTGGCTCGTGGAACAAAACATCGACATTTTGAGTCCATAGCCAGGAAACTCCCCAGACCTTAATTCCATTGAGAACTTGTGGTCAATCCTCAAGAGGTGGGTGTACAAACAAAACCCACAAATTCTGCGAATTGCAGAGGTCTTGAAAAAGAAGGGTCAACACTGCATATATTGACTCTCTGCATAAACTTACTGTAATTGCCAATAAAAGCCTTTGACACTTATGGAATGCTTGTAATTTTAGTTCAGTATACCATAGTAACATCTGACAAAAAGGTCTAAAAACACAGAAGCAGCAAAGTTTGTGAAAACCAATACTTGTGTCATTCTCAAAACTTTTGGCCACGGCTGTACAAAAGCTCAGGAGCCAATACATCTACCAGTATATATTGGGATTGTGGGTAAACCAAAGTAGAAATCCATTGAGGCTTTGGGAGAATGTACAAACTCTAGCACAGTTAAGGGGGTAGGGGGGGTAAGGTGCGCTCTTCCTGCTAGTAATGGTGATGACTTGTGTGTGTTTGTGAGTGGTGTTAATTAGAATGTTTCTTCTGGTGGTGGTGATGTTTTGGGAGTGAGGAGGGTGTGATTGGATATGGAGTAATGTGAAAAGGGGAATGGAATAGGATCAAAATGAGGCCAGCGAGACACAGTAATTTTGGGCAAAATCTTTTATTGAGTAGTCACAATGCTGCTCTGTTAAGATCCCGGGCAGGTGGGTGGGGTTCAGTGATGAGTGGTGATGAGACTGGGGAGGTAGGTGGACCCTTTTAGGGGGCTCCTTCTTTCCTGTGCGGTTCAGTGACCTTGCACGTCACCCCTGCTGGACCTATGGTCAACAGTCTAGGAAGTCTCGGGGGGTGGGGGGATTTGCAGAGTGGGTTGGAACACCTGTGTGGCGTCCCGCGTGTTGGTGTGAGTCTTGGCAGTACTTACCTACCGGTAGGTTTTTTGTTATGGTGATGTAGGTCGACGTTGCGGCCGTTGCAGATAGGTTGGAAGCTGCAGGTTTGTTGGTGAGCTGGATCAGCGTGTTGCTGGTGTGCTGCAAGTGCACGGCTGTTCTGATTGGTCTGCGGAGGTCAGCGACCGTAGTATGCAGCTGAAATTGGCTCTTGGTCGTGCCGCTGGTGGTGCGGAGCCAGAGGTGTGGATGGGTGAGCTGCTGGGAGGCTGGGTTGCAGCGTGTGTGCTGGGACCACCCCTGGGGGGTGGTCTGCCCGGGATACTGATTCAAAAAAAGCCAGGGAGGAGGGGGGATGTGGAAAGTGTGACCGGGATGGAGCTGGTCACTGGCGATGTTGGCTGGGCGGACTTGTGGCCGGATGTGCGGGATGATCTTATCACTGACGGTCCCTCGTGGAAATGGAGATCAACGGTGGAGACACCCCTGGCCAGGAGTGAGTTGCTGAGCATGCCTGGGAGCAGGGGGGGAGAGGGGCTGGTCCGGGGTGGAGCCGGTCACTGGAGGTGTGAGCGGTGCGGACCAGCAGGCGGGTGGGCTGAGAGCTTTCTGCACTAGTGGTCCCTGGTGGGGATGGGGATCTTTAGTGGAGGTCAGCCTGGATCGGTGTCGGGTTTGATGTGAGGGTCTCCAACGCGTTTCGGCACAGGTGCCTTCTTCAAGGAGGTGTCCCACCAGGGACCACTAGTGCAGAAAGCTCTCAGACCACCCGCCTGCTGGTCCGCACCGCTCACACCTCCAGAGACCGGCTCCACCCCGGACCAGCCCCTCTCCCCCCCCCTGCTCCCAGGCATGCTCAGCAACTCACTCCTGGCCAGGGGTGTCTCCACCGTCGATCTCCATTTCCACGAGGGACCGTCAGTGATAAGAGCATCCTGCACATCCGGCCACAAGTCCACCCAGCCAACATCGCCAGTGACCAGCTCCATCCCGGTCACACTTTCCACATCCCCCCTCCTCCCTGGCTTTTTTTGAATCAGTATCCCGGGCAGACCACCCCCCAGGGGTGGTCCCAGTACACACGCTGCAACCCAGCCTCCCAGCAGCTCACCCATCCACACCTCTGGCTCCGCACCACCAGCGGCACGACCAAGAGCCAATTTCAGCTGCATACTACGGTCGCTGACCTCCGCAGACCAATCAGAACAGCCGTGCACTTGCAGCACACCAGCAACACGCTGATCCAGCTCACCAACAAACCTGCAGCTTCCAACCTATCTGCAACGGCCGCAACATCGACCTACATCACCATAACAAAAAACCTACCGGTAGGTAAGTACTGCCAAGACTCACACCAACACGCGGGACGCCGCACAGGTGTTCCAACCCACTCTGCAAATCCCCCCACCCCCCGAGACTTCCTAGACTGTTGACCATAGGTCCAGCAGGGGTGATGTGCAAGTTCACTGAACCGCATGGGAAGGAGCCCCCTAAAAGGGTCCACCTACCTCCCCAGTCTCATCACCACTCATCACTGAACCCCACCCACCTGCCCGGGATCTTAACAGAGCAGCATTGTGACTACTCAATAAAAGATTTTGCCCAAAATTACTGTGTCTCGCTGGCCTCATTTTGATCCTATTCCATTCCCCTTTTCACATTACTCCAAACTACACTCCAAACCCAATCACACCCTCCTCACTCCCAAAACATCACCACCACCAGAAGAAACATTCTAATTAACACCACTCACAAACACACACAAGTCATCACCATTACTAGCAGGAAGAGCGCACCTTACCCCCCCTACCCCCATACGTTTTCAGTGTGGGAAAGGTACTCCCACACAAAGGTGCAGCACCCCGAAACCACAACACACCACCCCCATGTCAACGAGAGCGCAGTTCTACCGCCCATCTAGCACAGTTAAGGCCATGGTAAGAATTGCATCCAAGGCCTCAGTGCTGTGAGGGAGTAATACTATCCATTACGACAATCTTGATGTCCCCATAATTTTAGCTATACTGTATATAAGACTAAATGGAGCACTATTTTAGGAGAAAGAATCAGGTTGCTATGAAGCATAGAAAGAAGGGACACGTACCTTGAAATGCATGCCTTTGTGTGGGGTGATCAATAAATGAATTCCAATATCTGAAATGAAAAAAATTAAAAAAGAGAAAACAAAAATTCAATGTATTCATACTTGATGCTGGAAGCTGTAGTTACCAAGCTGAATATTTGTTTAACATTTAAAAATGTGCCTGGTATGGTAAACTAAGTCTCCTACTGAAGTTATAATTGGGTGCTTTTAGCAGACAGCTTCAGTTTTATGTCTAAAGTTCAATATTTAAAAGGCTCACATGAGAAATGAAAAGAATAACATTTTAGTATGTACTTAAACAGGTTCTGGGATATAGAAAGATTGATCTAATCTTTAATACATACACCATCTGTAATTCTTAGCAGAACATAACTTGCAAGAAAACCATAGACTTATCTCAGCATATAAAGCATTTTATAGGTTTGCTGGGAAGCAGATCAGTGTTTAGGAAAGGATTACACTTGGTCTTGGCTGAAGGTTGTTACTCATATCCATTTATTAGATTATTGGGGATTTTATTCATTAAATGGGGGACTGCAGTATGAAAATTGAGTGTTTGAATACAATGGTAAACAAATAAATATATTTATTACTTGCGTCATTAAACAAACAATATATTACTTTACATAATCTTTGAAGGGAATGGGAACCTTTGCCTTACCCTGTGAGATAATTTACTAACATAGTAATTTATGCTAGGACCATTTCAGTATATATATTTTAGCTTGCCATATCACTTACTCTGGTGATGTCAACCTATATTAAACAATTTGTGAATATAACTGTTTAATATTCATACATTTTATTCAAGTTATTTTCAAGTCTACATTCAAAATGCAATCATTATGTGCCCTCTGGGCTATAACCTCCTCCAGTCCAGGTGCCAAGATGGCACTGTGTAAAACTCTGCCACACGCTCAAAAAGAAATGCCTAAACTTTTAAAATGCTGTGTTCCTTCCAGTTATTGTAAATAAAGTATAGTACAGCTTAAGTAAATTAAAAGGTAACGACGACAAGAAGAGAACACTTATGTATCCCCACTATGTAGCCTTCACAAAAACTCTCCTGCAAAAAAAAAAATAGCTTTGCAGACCACAGTCCACAATTTTTTCAATGGGGGCTACAGACTAACTCCTGTAGAGGAATCTTTTTTATATTATACTGTATTTATCAATCAGGGGTGCCAATTATGGAAGATTGAATCATCAATAAATCAATAATAATATTTGTTTACTATATTTAGATATTTATAAATATAAAGTTCTATTAACATATGTTTTATCACATATATATTTGCAAACATACCAAATTCCAAAAAGCATTGCCTTTCTGAGGTTTGCCCTGTTGGTTTATGGCATGCTTAGATGGCATAAGCTAGTGGTTCCCAAACTTTTTTGAATCACGGCGCCCTAATCCATCAGCATTGTTTTCACAACACCTCTAAGCCAAAAGTTTGTTATTGAGAATTTCTGAAAAAATGTAGTGAAGTAGTAAAGTTAAGTGCTTACCTGTCATCTTTAGGCTCAGTTATGTGGTGGTGGACAGGTTTGTGCTTCTGTTTGTCCACATATTTACTTTACATTGACCATAAATAATTTGATTTGGTGCTGGACCACCAACCTGAGGCACCCCAGGGTGCCGCGGCGCACAGTTTGGGAACCACTGGCGTAAGCCAATTTATGCCTATGGAGGCAGTATTGCAGGAAAGGGATATTATGATCACTCTCCGGCAGCCTCCGTCCGGCTCCAGAAACTGACACTGTGCACATGTGCAGTGTCAGATTCTCAGGAGTTTTCGAAATGTAAAAGACTCCTCCTATGTGGCTGGGATGTAAGGCCATTGGTACTAGAAACCACTGTCCCTACAAGTTACTTTTGCTACATAATTAAGATATTTTAATTAAAATAACTAGTAACGCACTCGATAGTCTCACATATAGCCACAAAGTGACAGATAAACTCATTGTAAAATAAAATATTTCAATGCATATGGTATAAATGACTGATATTCATCCCATTATATAATAAAAGTAGTAAACACAGGATTATGTGGCTTTACCATTGTTCAATTTGTTTTTAGAACAAAAAATAAAAAAAATAGGGTTTTTATGACAATTTAGCTCTGCACATGCACGTTAAGGGCCACCCTTTTGAGCCATCAGTTCCCTCCACATTTCCCTAATATGCCAGAATACCCCTCCACATACCCCTAATGTACCATCTGATCCATCCACATGTCCCTAATGTACTATCTAACCCCTCCACGTGCCCCTTATATGCCATCAGTCCCCTAAACATGCAACTTTTAAAAATCTTCCCTTGAGTAATATTCCCTGGCGTGTAATATTGTCCTAGTGAGGGTGACAGTCTGAGCATTAGCCCAGGTTATAAGGATTTGTTTTACCACACACAGAGAATAGTTATCCTTCTGTGCTCCCCATATTAAAGTTCACCTTGAGAGAATAAACAAAACACCATTCGATCTATCTCACAGCAGTGGACAAAACTCACATTAATCTGTCAGTCCATCATAAAGTGAAGGATAGTAGGCCAGACTCTCGTATAGTTTATTTACGATATAAATATATTTCTTTTTAGAAATAATGTTTACAAATTGGTAGCAAAAACAGGATTTTGGTAGTTACCGGTACATCTGTTTCTCCGATTCCACAGGGAACACTGGAGCTACGACACTGGGGTATAGACGTGGGCCTGACACTAAGATTTTCTAAAGATGTGACTGGCTCCTACCCCTCTATGCCCCAGTTATACAACTGAGCCAGAGATGAGACGGAGCAAACACTTAACCAAAGAGAAGAAGGAGAAGCTAAGGAAGAAAATGAGCACAGCAGTGAAACAGACTGTGTGCCATACAAACAGTCACACCACAACAACAATGAACTGCAGCAATGATGTGCAGAGAAAAAAAACAACAACTACACATAATAGAAAAACAGTCGAGCAGCGCTGGGAGGGCGTCCAGTGTCCCCTGTGGAATCGGAGAAACAGATTTACTGGCAAGCACCAAAATCCTGTTTTCTCCATCATCCACTAGGGGACACTGAAGAAACGACACTGGAGACGTCCCAAAGCCCTGCAAGACCCTACGGTCAAAACTAGAATCAGAGGCTGCAAAGGTATCAAACTGGTAAAATCTTACAAAGGTATGTAGAGAGGACCAAGTAGCCGCCCTACACTGTTGAAAAGCGGAGGCTCCCCTGTGCGCAGACCGCGTAGAATGAGCAGCAATGGAAACAGGCGGGGACAGAGAATTAGACAAATAAGATGATGAATAGTCAGGCAAACCCATCTAGCCAAGGTCTGCTTAGACGCCGGCCAACCCCGCTTGGCTGAATCATAGAGGACAAAAAGAGCATCTGATTTCCGTATAACTTCAGTGCGAGACATATAAATTCAAATAATTTGCACCACATCCAGAGAATGCGAAGCTCCCGATGAATCATTAAGTCCATAAACCACAATAGGTTGATTTATGTAGAAGACCGACACGACCTTAGGTAAAAATGAAGGGCAGGTATGCAAAACCGCCTGGTCCTCATGAAACACCAAATAAGGAGACCTGTGAGAAAGGGCACCTAGTTCCAAAACTCGTCTAGCGGACGCTAGTGCCAGCAACAGGATCAGCTTCCAGGTAAGAAATTAAGTCAATTTCGTCCAAAGGCTCAAAGAGCGCAGATTGAAGAAAAATAAGTACACGGTTAAGGTCTGAAGGAGAGGTAGGTGGGACAAAGGGTGGCTGAACCCGAAGCACCCCTTGAAGAAAAGTCTGAATCTCAGGAAGCAGCGCCAGATGACATTGAAAGAAAACGGACAAAGCAGAAACTTGCACCTTAAGGGAACCCAACTGAAGCCCCGCATCTAAGCCTCTTTGTAGAAAAAGAAGACGAGGTAAGTGGAAGGAAGAAGTGAAGAAACCACGCAGCTCACACCTGGACACATAGGATCTCCAAATTCTATGGTAATGTGTCGGGGTGACCGGCTTATGAGCCCAAAGCATGGTTGGAATCACCTTCCTCGGAATACCCCGACTCCTTAAAATGGCAGTTTCAACAGTCATGCCGTCAAAAGGAGACGACTTAAATTGCTGTGTTCAAAAGGGGCCTTGTTGCAGAAGATCTGACCAAGGCGGAAGAGGCCAAGGTTCATCTGCCAGGAGGGATAGAAGATCCAAGTACCACGCTCGGTGGGGCCAATCCGGTGCTATCAGGATAACTGTCATTGTTTCGCATTTAATGCATTTGAGCATCAGAGGGAACGGAGAATACAGGTACACCAGATCGTTTGCCCAGGGCAGAGACAATGCATCCGCTCCTACTGCCCTGGGATCCCTCGTCTTGGAGCAATACAGAGGTAGTTGGTGATTTTTCCTGGAGGCCCTCAGATCTATCTGTGGTACACCCCACCGGAACACCAATCACAGGAAGACTTTGGGATGAAGAGCTCATACTCCCGGATGAAAGTTCTGCCGACTGAGGTAATCTGCTACCCAATTTTCCACTACCAGAATGAAGATCGCAGTGCTATCCGGGATATTTCTTTCTGCCCAGTTCAGAATGTTTCTGGCCTCTTGCATTGCCGTGCAGCTGTGAAAAGCCCCTTGGCGATTAATATACGACACAGCCATGGCGTTGTCCAACTGGACTCAAACCGGTGTTCCCAGTAGCAGAGGAGCCGCTGCAAGAAGAGCGTAAAAGACTGCTCGGAGTTCTAGTACAGGTACATTGATTGGCAAGACACACTTCTGGCGTGTCCAATGTCCCTCAAAGTAGTTATTCAAGGTCACCGCTCCCCAACTATGGGGATTGGCATCCGTGGTCAGTAAGGTCCAAATCCAGGTGCCGAACTGACGCCCTGCCATCAGATGATCCGTCCTTAGCCACCGAAGCAGGTAAATCAGAGATAAGGCTACCAGATGATGCATATGCAGATGAGACCTGGACCATTTGGACAGAAGATCCAACTGGAAAGTTCTGGAGTGAAACCTTCCGAATTGGATTGCTCCAAAAGACGCTACCATCTTCCCTAGAAGTCGTAGGCAAAGGTGTATTGATACCTATTTGGGCTTGTGGACCAACAGTACCAACTCCTGAATGGCATGTGCTTTGTCCAGAAGAAGGAAAATTTGGAGTAACACAGTGTCCAGAAATATCCCCAGAAACTAAAGCCATTGAGATGGTATCAACTGGGACTTCTGGAAATTGATGATCCTTTCGTGTTGTATGAGTAACTGGTGTGTCAGAGCTACATGTTCCAATAAACTTTCCCTCAACGAGGCAATGAGTATAAGGTCATCCAAGTATAGGACAATATTTACACTGTGAGAGCGAAGATATGCAATCATCACCACCATTACCTTGGTGAAGATCCTGGGAACCAAAGATGGGCTGAACGGCAAGGCCTGAAACTGATAATTGGAATCCAGGATCACAAAGCGAAGAAAAACTTGATGAGGCTTCCAAATGGGGATGTGTAGATACTAGGGGTGTGCACCGGCCACTTTTCGTGTTTTGTGTTTTGGTTTTGGATCTGGATCTTTCTTCGTGTTTTGGATCTGGATTGGTTTTACCAAAACCACCCTTCGGTGTTTTGGGTTTTGTTTTTTGGATCTGTATTTTTTTTAAAAAAATCATTAAAACAGCTAAAATCACAGAATGTGTTGATTTTTCTGCTCCTATGCTATTAACCTCAAAAACCTTAATTTCCACTCATTTCCAGTCTATTCTGAACACCTCACAATAGTGTTTTTATGTCCAAAAGGTTGCACCGAGGTAGATGGATGACTATGCTAAGCGACACGAGTGGGCGGCACAAACACGTGGCCCATCTAGGAGTGACACTGCAGTGGCAGATGGCAGGATGGCAGTTTGAAAAACTAGGCCCCAAACAGTACATAATGCAAAGAAAAAAAAGAGGTGCAAGATGGAAGTGTCCTTGGGCCCTCCCACCCACCCGTATGTTGTATAAACAGGACATGCACACTTTAACAAACCAATCATTTCAGCGCCAGGGTCTGCCACACGACTGTGGCTGAAATGATTGGTTCGTTTGGGCCCCCACAAAACAAGCTGCCAATTAATCTGGCCCTGCACAAACTGGCTCTACGGAGGCAAGATGTCGTCCTCATCCTCCCCATTCACCGATTCCTCACCCTCTTCAGTGTTGTGTACATCCTCATCCTCACAGAGTATTAATTCGTCCCAGCTGGAATCCATCACCACAGGTCCCTCTGTACGTTCTGGAGGCTGGTCTCCCTGGAAAAGTTGATAATAAATTTTTATGAACATCATCTTCTCCACATTTTGTGGAAGCAACCTCCTACGCCTTTTGCTGACAAGGTTCCCGGCTGCACTAAACACTCTTTCGGAGTGCACACTGGAGGAGGGGCAACTCAGGTAAAATAGAGCCAGTTTGTACAGGGGCCTCCAAATTGCCTCTTTTTCCTGCCAGTACATGTACGGACTGTCTGACATGCCTACATGGATGCTGTCACCGACGTAATCCTTTAATAGACAGACACACACTTGTCGCTGCTGCTTTAAGGATGCAGGTGCGGCTACAGCCCACACATTTCACAAAGACAGAAAAAAAAAGAATTTTTTTTTTATTGTTTGTGGAGCGCACTTTGAGGGTTACACCACTCTTTAACAGACAGACGCACGCTTGTCGCTGCTGCTTTGAGGACAGTATCATATGCAGTGACAGTAGACTTGTCAGAAATTGTTGGCACGTCCTTCAGTCCGGACCAGATGTCCAAACCGGCCCTTGACTTATGAGACAGGCGCATGCTTGGCATGCTACTGTGTTGATGCACGTGCGGCTACATCGCACACAAGTCACAAACACATAAAAAAAATAGTTTTTTATTTTTTGGAGCACTTTGAGGGTTACACCACCCTTTAACAGACAGACGCACGCTTGTCGCTGCTGCTTTGAGGATGCAGGTGGAATCTAGACGGGATTTGGAACCGGGGACACACTACCTCCATCAATTGTCTAAATCCCATTGCACTAATGGCGGATACCGGACGCACGTCTAACACCAACATAGCAGTCAAGGCCTCAGTTATACGTTTTGCTTCAGGATGACTGCTGTCGTACTTCATTCTCATCGCTAGGGACTGTTGGAGGGTCAATTGTTTAGTAAAAGTAGCGGTGTTCCTACTTCCTCTCTGGGATGATGAACAACTCCCAGCAGCAGCAACAGCACTAGGAGGAAGTGGTTCTTGATCTTTCCCTATTTTATTTTTATCGGAGAAAGTTTGGTCCTCCATTTATGTTATATTGATATATACGTGCGGCTAAGGCGCACACAAACAGAAAATATTTTTTTATTTTTGCTGGAGAGTAGTGCACTTTGTGGGTTACACCACCCTTTAAGAAATGAGCCAGCCGGCCCTTTACTAATGGGACACAGGCGCACGCTTGGCGCTGCTCCTTTGTTGATGCACGTGCGGCTACTGCGCACACAATTCACAAACACAGAAAATATTTTTTTATTTTGTTTGGAGTGTACTTTGGGGGTTACAGCACCCTTTAACGGTCAAGTCAGCCAGCCCTTTACTTATGACAGGCGCACGCTTGGCACTACTTTGTTGATGCACGTGCGGCTACTGCGCACACAATTCACAAACACAGAAAATATTTTTTTATTTGGTTTGGAGTGTACTTTGGGGGTTACAGCACCCTTTAACGGTCAAGCCAGCCGGCCCTTTACTTATGACACAGGCGCACGCTTGGCACTACTTTGTTGATGCACGTGCGGCTACTGCGCACACAATTCACAAACACAGAAAATATATATTTTTTTTGTTTGGAGTATACTTTGGGGGTTACAGCACCATTTAACGGACAAGCCAGCCGGCCCTTTACTAATGGGACACAGGCGCACGCTTGGCGCTGCTCCTTTGTTGATGCACGTGCAGCCACAGTGCACACAATTCACAAACACAGAAAAAATATTTTTTTTTAGCACTTGGGGGGAGCACCCCTGACGGACAGAGCACCCCCTGGACAACACTACAGCACCCCTTTAGGACTGGGACACTGCACAGGACTTTGGAGTGGACACAGCCCCTATGGACAACTGACTGCACAACACAGCCCCTATGGACTTTGAAGTAGTGGACATAGCCCCTATGGACAACAGCAGCACAGCACAACACTACTCTGCACTACACTACACAGCCCAGCCAGCCCTAACTCCCACCCTCCCTCTTCACTGTCCACAGCCGAGTGAGAAAATGGCGCCGACGCGGGTACCTTATATAGGGTCCAAAACCCGCGAGACCCGGAAGGCGGGATGATGACGTTTTGCCTCGATTTCAGATCCGAGTCAGGCGGGAAAAGTCGAGCCTGACTCGGATCGGCCTCGGATCGGGGGGGCTCGGGGGGGTTCGGATTTCAGAAATCCGAACCCGCTCACCCCTAGTAGATACGCATCCTTGATGTCCAGGGAGACAATGTACTCCGCCTCTTCCAACCCTGCAATAACCGAATGGAGAGATTCCATCTTGAATCTGTTCAGGTTCAAGATGATTCAAACCGAACCATCTGGTTTGAGAACCACAAAAAGATTTGAGTAAAATACCTGTGTCCTTTGTGAAGTTGGAACTGAAACCAGAACTTCGGAGCTCAAAAGTCTGTCGATTGCCTGCTTAAGGACCTGTTGTTTTCCAGGATCAACAGGAAGACCTGTTGTGAAAAAACGAACTGGAGGAGGAAAAACAGTCAATCTTGTAGCCCTGTATGACCAAATTACACACCCAGGAGTCTGGACATGTCTTGGAGAAGACGAGCTTCCACCTTGGGTTCCCCCAGGTGGGACTGGAGCCAGTCATGTGACAGGCTTGTCTGCATGTTTGGGATCGGGACGACGGGAGCTGGCAGCCTGGCATCCTCTAGCATGACCTCCTCTGGAAGCCAAGGAAACACCCCTTGGTCTGTCTTGGAATTTTGCAGAAATGTGAAAGGAATGAAAGGAAGGTCCTTTAAAAGGACCAGTGTGGAGTTGGCGCCGAAGAAGGCAAAAAGTGACCTTTTTCCACCAGTGGCTAAAAAAATCCATTTGTCCAGCTCACTTGTACACGGGAGTCCTTCCACCGCATGCTTGGATTCTGCATCCGCCTGCCAGGAACGTAACCACAAGGTTCGACGAGCGGCAACAGCTGAGACTGAAATCCTGGAGCCTACCTGGCCAATGTCATGGTAAGCTTCTCCCAGATATACTGCAGTTTCCTGTATGTGTTCCACAAGGGTGATGAATTTCAATCTGGTAGACTTTGATCGTAGACCCTCCGCTAGTTGCTCAGCCCACTTTTTAACCACCTTGTTGATCCAAGAGCCAACGGGGGCCAGTCTAAGACGGGCATCAGCTGCGATGTAAATGGACTTGAGAGTGATCTCCGTCTTACTCTCAGCCCCTTCTTTAAAGGTCATAGCACCTGGTACAGGAAGGGTAGCCTTCTAAGAAAGGCGTGAAAATTAAGATTCCACTGGTGGAGGGTTTTCCCATTTTATTTCTATTATCTACAGGGAAAGGCTACAGAAACAGAAAACGACATGGAAGCTGGAATTTCCAGTCTGGATGCTTCCAGGCTGCCGTCATCTCTTCATCTAATTTAAGTGAGACAGGAAAAGTAACCGTGAGTTTAAGGTTCTTACCGAAGAGATCCGCATCCAGATTCCTGTACCTCTGTAACCGATACATGAAGAATCTCCCGAACCGCAAGGATCAATGTTTCCATACCTTGAGACGGGGCTTCTGGTTCCAGGAAAATCTCCATGTCCTCCTCCTTCACCCTTTCGCCTTCCTCGAATTATTAGATTCTTCTTTAGACTGGAGAACTGCAGTGAGGGTTCGTTTTCTGGCTGTCGGCTGATATCGACATTAGATGTTCCTCTTTTGGAAGAACTCATCAGCTGAACTAAGCTATCAACTGAACAGGTTAACCCCTGAGCCCAGTCAGTGGCTAAAAGGGAGGACTGAGAAGAACCAGGAGCTTCCCGTGTAGCTTCCCTCTCTTTCCTGGAAGTGGCTAAATCAGACGTTAACCATACCTCTCAACTGGGACAGTCCCGTTTTTCTGGGACTGTCCCGCCCGCGGGCCGCAGTGTCCTGCGGTGGGGGAGGAGTTGGGGAGAGCACACCCGCTGCAGAAGGTGTGCAGAAGGTGAACAGATGCTATGCATCTGTTCACTAGCGTAGGGAGAGACTGGGGAGCTGCCCAGCATCTCGGCACGCCCCCTATAGTGACGAAAACAGGGGGAAGCCGTGAGGCTCCGCCCCATTTTCAGTTGACCCCGCCCCTTTTCGTAAGCCACGCCCCTTTTTTGGACGTTTTGAAAAGTTGGGAGGGATGTGTTACCTCTGCCATAACCCCAGTGAAAGTCTGCATCCAGGGTGGAGTATTCACACCCTGCGGGCAACAGAGGGTTCTGCTTCACATACATCACATAGGGTAGAGCCCTCAGAGTGGGCATGAGAAAGCTCTCTTGCACGTAGTGCAAGCAAATCTTTTTTGTGAAGTTTTTTCAGCTGCCTTAGCTGCCATTTTACACACAGCCAGACACAGCTAACATCCACACGCACAACAGTCAACTGCCTGACACAGATAGACAGGACAGTTAGGGGAGACAGAGAATAGAAGTAGAGGAGACAGCCAAGCTCCCACCTTAATGGAGACTGGAAGTCACTAGTTTTAGTTTTGCTCCCCAGCGACCGTGGCTCCAACCAGCAGAATCTGCAGCCTCAGCATTTCTTGTAGAGCCATGGTAGCAGAAAATGGGGCCTGCTCAGTGTGCTGTGTGCGCCACGAGAGAGAGAAAGCAAGTAGAAGTGCGGCACTAGGGTGTCCAATGCAGAGCACTCCGAGAATGAGAAACTATATTTTGTCACTGCCCAGGACAGTGGTTCCCAAACTGTGTGCTGTGGCACCCTGGGGTGCCTCAGGGCACATGCAGCAGTGCCTTGGGTTTGTGGTCCAGTACCAAATAAAAAAAAAATTTAGTCAGTGTGATTGGCAGCCATTAGCACTGGTTTTGCCTATCAAAAAAGATATGGACAAAAAGAAGTGCAGCCCTGTCAGCCCATTCAACCACCACATAACTAAACCTAAGGGTGACATATAAGCACAATTTACTTAATTTTTGCAGAATTTCTCTATAAGAAACTTTTGGCCCAGTGGTGCCATGGAAAAAATGCTAATACTCTAGGGCACCTTGATTCTAAAACATTTGGGAACCTCTGGCCCAGGAGATCATTAAAAGGCAGGGGGGGGGTTGCTCTCTCAACCTAAGTGCTAAAATGTCTAGTTACTGCTCCAGCTTGTTGTTATACTGTTACTGCATGGCTGTGCTGCTGGTGACCCAGGCCAAGAGCCAAATACCCTCCAATGGTTGTGTACAAAAATATGTCCCCCTCTATACTATTATTATCCTTTACTTATATGGCGCCACAAGGGTTCCACAGCACCTTACAAAGTACAAAAACAAATGAGCACACAAGAAAAACAGTTATTAACAGTACAAACAATGCAGGACAAAGACATGGTTTATAAACATTGCTGCATCACACTAAATCAGCAGCAGGGTGTCAGCAAGCAAGTGTTAGGTGCCGTTGTGGGGCGTTAGCAGTAAATGATAGTATAAGTAAGGCGAGGAGAAGCACGTGAGGGAAGAGGGCCCTGCTCATGAGAGCTTACCGTATATACTCGAGTATAAGTTGATCTGAATATAAGCCGAGGTACCTAATTTTACCACAAAAAACTGGAAAAACTTATTGACTCGAGTATAAGCCTAGGGTGGGAAATGCAGTAGCTACTGGTAGTAATCCCCCCCCTGGTACTGCCCCCAGTAGTAATACACCCCCTGGTAATGCCCCCAGTAGTAATATCCCCCCCTGGTAGTGCCCCCAGTAGTAACCCCCCCTGATAGTGCCCCCAGTAGTAATATCCCCCCCTGGTAGTGCCCCCAGTAGTAATATCCCCCCCTGGTAGTGCCCCCAGTAGTAATCCCCCCCCTGGTAGTGCCCCCAGTAGTAATATCCCCCCCCTGGTAGTGCCCCCAGTAGTCATGACATCTATCCCATTACCCACTGCGGGAGCCGGAAGATGGCTCCCGCAGTGGGAGCAGCAGCAGCCGATGAGAGTCTGACAGACTCTCATCGGCTGCTAATTACAACAAACACACAGCTGTCGTTGCCGGCGGCTGTGTGTTTGGCAATGTGTAGTGGTGACCAAACTCCGTCCGGTCAGCGCTACACACGCGGTGCAGCTGTGTCACAGAGACACAGTCTGCACCGTGCCCCGCATGGTACGCAGCTGAGTGAGGCGCCCTCCAATATGTGGCGTCCTACTCAGCTGCGTAACGGGAGAACCAGCCTCGAGTATAAGCCGAGGGAGAACTGGCCACTAGAGTATAAGCCAACAGGGGGCTTTTTCAGCACAAAAAATGTGCTGAAAAACTCGGCTTATACTCGAGTATATATGGTACCTTCTAAAGGGGAGAGGCAGACAAACAGGGGTGACACAGATGGGGTAGACAGTGAGGAAGGAGCTTTGAGCAGTGAGTTAGGATGAGTGATGAAAAGCTATGAGGAAGAAGTGGGGCTTTGAAGATTAGGAGTTTGAAGCAAAGTTATCAAGAAATTTAGAGCTAGGGCCAAGGGGATGATAAATGACAGCGTTTCTTTCTGGTGTTAAATTGAAGAGTAGCGATTTACACAAATAAATACCTAAAACGCATAAAGGCAAACTGTGTTTTGTAATGACTGACTTTTCCAGTCCATCGAACTAGAAATAGGCAAGTTACCTGTGACAGGATGCTGCTTTTGCTTAATGAAATTGGTCCGTCCGTGTGCCAGGTATTATTTCCACGTACATATGCAGTAGTTAAACAAACTTATCCCAGACACTGATCTACATAGGCCTGCTGCTGCACTATTGCTTTAGGGATCCCTGTGGGCTCCTTAACCCTGGATAATGGTCAGGTTTCTCTCTTCCCCACAAAAGCTATGATACCTATGTAATAAAACCCCATATTTTATTAAGAGAAATGTGTTCTTAAAGTAACTTGCTTAAAAGATCTTTAAGGGCATAGCATTGACTTGTGTCTGTTATTTAGTATATTCAGCACTTTGTAGAAGTGCAGCCAATTACAGGTTGTAAATCAAAATGCTCGAAAGGGATTCTGAAGCTACAATGTATACACCTTGGGTCATTTTACACTTACTGTAAGCCAGGTACACACTAGACTATATCTAGTGTGCCTGACATCTTTAGCGACGGGACCCGGCCTCTGGAGCGCGCATCATCAGCGATATAGCTATTGCTTAGTGATACATTGTTCCAATTGATCCTTTGGGAGACACTGTTCTATAATGAATTTTCTTTAAAATCTGGCAGGACCTGTCAATATTAAAATAAAAAAGTAAAAATAATATTTTTGTAAACAATAAATGTAATATTCTACAGGTTAGTCTACATCTGTGATTGCGCTAATATGTGAATACTCCTGTTGGTAACCCCTGATACTATTGGCAACCAAAGGTTGCTGCCTACGGAAAATCACAAGACTACCTTAATACTAATGAACCATCCTTTTGAAGAGCCTATTTCACATTATAGAGGACTGATTACTTTACCAACCAGTACTTTATGCATAAAGCATGTTTACCATGCTTTATGTTTGCATATTGGAGGTTACCTATATATGGGGAAAGACTAAATTGTGATATAAGTGAACTTCAATGACCCAGTGTCCTAGGGTGGGCAGACAGAAGTATCATTGACAATGACCATGATTGGGAGCATACTGGGGACAGGGATATTGCAGTCATAGAGGAAATGGGAGAAAGGCCATGTTTGTGAGAAATTACAGACTAAGGGGATCCCTACAATTATGGATCGCGGCGTCTATATAGGTGATATTTTGGAAGGTAGATCTCCCATTTGCTGTAAAAATCGTGGCAAATAATGATCACAGGATGAGGCAGCACCAAGTGCTGGAGATGTCACGTCAAAGCACAAAGTATTCATATTCGCATATATAGACAAAGCTTAAAAAAAATTAAGAAATCATGTAACGAATACCCACTACCACTGATACGTTCTGTAATTGCAAAATGTAGTTCCTAGATGCAAAAAAATAACAGATGAACAGTCAGTGAGCATAAACATTAATCTACCAGAGAATAAAAAGTATATGCACAGCCTTCAGAGTAGTCATTGAAAAGAAACACCTTCAATAAAACCAAGTGGGTATGACCTATTCTGTTAGGGATATAACATATCCAGATTAAGGTATAAAGTTATATAATTATAAATCAATTATATTTCTCTTTGGAGCAGTGTCTGCTATTTATATAACACAATTGCAGAATAGTACGAGGGCTGTGTTTCTGTCCCATAGGTAAATGTGGAAAAGCAGAAATGAAACCCATGAAATGTTACGGCAAGCTTATGGTGGAGAAACAATTAGCCATGCTGCAGTATTTCGGTGGTGGAAGCATTTTAAAGAGGGTAATATGCAAGTGACTGACAAAGTGCGTTCTGGGAGACCATCCACCGCGGATAGATGTCAACATTGCCAAAGCGAGGAGATGTTGCAAAATGACAGAAGGTAACTTTATGCAAACTTTCGGCTTCACTTAGCATCTCATTCGAACGGGTTCAGCATATTGTGACAAAAGAACTGGAAATGCATCGCGTGTGTGCTAGGTGGGTACACAGAAATCTCACTGAAGAGCAGATGCGACGACGAGTTGAATCATGCTTGAAAACCGTTCAAATGGATACCCGATTTCCTGACATTGATTGTAAAGTGTGACGAATCGTGGATTCGTCATTATGTCCCGGAATACAAACAACAGTCCAGTGTATGGAAACACGCAAATTCGCCTCCGCCCAAAAAGTTCCATGCGATTCCTTCGACGGGTAAAGTTATGCTTATGCTGTTCTTTGATGTGCATGGTATGATCCTACAGCACTGGGTTCCCCGTGGACAGACAATTAATGGCGACTACTATGCAAAGGTCCTGAAAACCCATTTGCGTGGAGCCATGAGGAAGAAAAGACCAAATTTGCTGATGAAACAGTTGTTTTTGCTCCAAGACAATGGCCGACCAGATGTTGCTGCTGTTGCAGTGGCAACACTGACTGAACTTAATGGGACAGCACTGGAACACCTTCCATACAGCCCGGATTTAGCGCCCTGTGATTTCTGGGCATTCCCAAACCTGAAAAAACAATTGCACGGAAAGAAGTTCTCAACAGATGACGAAGTGAAAAATGCCAGAGCTGCAACACTAAAAGTGATGTCACAAAACATCTACTGCGCGTCTTTGAATCATTGTTGAAACGCTGCAAAAAATGTAATAAATATGAAGGCGCTACTTGGAAAAAGAAAAATGTTCAGATCCTGTGGAATCATTCTGAATAAAAAATAAATAAATCTCATTACTTTTCAATCAGCCCTCATATATCTTTATTACACGTCACATATGTTCTCCCCAGGCTGAATTACATAGGTGTAAATCCGGCTTTTTATTTTTACATGCCACCCGGCACTATCCTGCTTCAGGGTTCTAACGGCCAAAATCAGATATGCACTGAGCCTATGTTACTGCGAAAGGCCCAGTATCAGAGATCGCTTTCTATCTTTAGGAGGCAGGGAGCTGTTTGGACTTCGGAAACATTGCAGAAAGGGTAGACAGAGAGTAGATGTGCACTTTGTCTCTACATGTATTGCTGGATGCATGTTCTGTATATTTGTGTCCTACCAGCAAGTGGGAAATATCTGCAAGTCTTTAAAAATGTATTGAATTATTTAATTTTAAATCGTTAAACTCTAGTACAAATCAATATAAGAATATAAATATTTTTCATTATTGCGACATATTAAACTGTCCCCATCCGGCTACTTCTTAATGCCACCGAGCTGGCAACATTTTCTGGGGAGAACACTGCACATGCTCACACTTTATCAGTATAAAAGGATGAATTTTGTCACAGATATTTCCTCTTTTGTCTTGACACTATTTTGTGAATATTACAGTTTGCTACGATGAGACAGTTGATGAATATGCCAGGTTTTCCCAATGTCATCTTTTGTATCTTATACATAAACTGCTGCTTGCTAAAGGCCACTTAGCATTTGAAAAGCTGTTTGCAAAAGATCTGCATATACTGTAATAAATCTAATTTTGGTTGATTTTGCACCTCTACTCCTGGAGTATTGCTGGTATATATCATATTTGTAGGTGATTGTTTAAGTTACAGATTAACATATGATGGTATAACCACTGTAATAGCGTTTATTACTTTTTTTTAAAAAAATTATTTATTGAGGTTTTATGTCAGGCAGACAATAGCATACGGAAATAAAACAATATGCAAGTGATATCAAATAATGAACACTCAATGTTGAAATTGGCATACAAATATAGCGAAATACAGCAAAATGGTTGTCCAGAAAATATCAGAAAATTTTGAGCAGGCAGACGGGGAGGAGAAGGTAGGATAGAGGGTATAAAGAGGAAAGGGAGGCAGGAAAGTAGGAAAGAGTTATAAGGGAGAGAAGGGGAGAAGGAAGGGGGACTGTTGGCAAGCGCTGCTCAAAGCAAGAAACTATGGAATATCAAGTACAAGCTTCATGATAAGAAATCCAGGGAAACCAGATTTCAGTGAATTTGCATGGGCACTCATGCAAACGGCCAGTGATATGTACTAAATGGTAAGTGTGCCAAATAGAGTTGTGTAGAGCAGAAGAGGTGGGGGTCTACCTTTTTCCAGTGAGATGCAATGGCATAGTTAGCTGCATTAAGAATGTGTCGAATATCATCATTGGGAATGGGCCGCAGAAGGAGACAATAGGAGATGTTCGTGAATCAGATGATGTACCAAGTCCCAAAAGCACATTTAGGGCAGTCTCACCAGATATGTGCAAAAATGCCCTCCTCTCCACAGCGGATCTATCCGACGATTGGGGAAATATAGCTCGAATGCGGGTAGGTACTAGATACCATCTATATAAATATTTATAAGTGTTTTCCCGGATTCTGTTGCAAATAGAAGATTTAACAGCAAGTTCTTGATTTTAGCCCACTCCTCCCGCTCCAGATTCTCTCCCAGGCCAGGTCATGAGGTTTTTTGGGGGGGTTAGTTGTTGGCGATCAAGAGTAGATATGAGACCCTTTGAGTCAGGGACAGACTGGGGCTGTATTTCAGCCCTGGCAGTCCACCCTGCACTTGCGTGTGAATGGGGGCGTGGTTAAATCAAGGAGGCGTACTGCGTGTCACCGTGTCTGGCCTTGCAGCACGCCCCCTTCTCTCCCCGGCCCAGCACAGCAGCTGGGCCGGGGCATCCATGCCTCCACCCCTTCCGTCTCCATGATATTATAGTGATTCCGGAGCCGTGGGGTGGAGAGCGGGGGACTCTTTCTTTCCCCTTCCTCGAGCCGGACTTAGGCCATCGGCCCTTCTGGCATATGCCAGAAGTGCCCGATGGCCAGTCCGGCCCTGCTTTGAGTCAGATCTGAGGAGACAAAATGTTTCTAAGGGAGTTTAGGTCGGACAGGATCGGGATCCCAAAAGCAATGTATAGAGGTGGCGGATTTGGAGATATTGATGAAAGCATTTGGTAGGTAATCCACATCTATCATGAAGGGTGGAAAACTCAGGGAAAACTCGCAAAGGGGTGATGTCTAAAATAAATTTTTTTATATGATTAGTCCAGGGAGCAAAAGATTTGGGATCGAGACATGTAGTAACTCTTTGTTGTTCCATAGAGGGGTCATAAGAAGGTGGTTTTGAACCAATGAGACAGCTCTACTACAATAGTCCCAAATCGACAAGGAAAAGTGAAGAGTAGGAGGGAGGTTAGACAAGGGAGGTCTATTCATGGGCTGCATTCAGAAATGTAAAGAATGAGAAGAAAATTGACAAGCTGAGCCTCAAGATCTACCCAATCTTTAGAGTGAAGATCAGCATGCACAAGAACTGCTTAAGTTAGGTGGGCTGCTAAGTAATATATATGAAAATTTGTGATGCATAGTATCCGAAATCTCACTCTGGGTCTTCTGTCTGACCATACAAATCTAGATACTAATCGCTGAAAGGTGGCCAAGAAGAGGGGGGGACTCTAACTGGTAGCATCTGGAAGAGATATAGAAATCTTGGGAGGACGTTCATTTAAATGGCGTTTATATGGCCGATCCAAGATATGAAGCGAGTTCCCCAAGTCCCAAGATCACAACCAATCTTCTCTAAAATAGGGGAAAAGTTTGCAGCAAACAACTTATTGTAGGAGTTGGTAAGCTGTACCCCCAGGTATTTAGGGAGTGAGTACGCCAGCAAAAATCAAAAGCATTTTGCAACTGGAGGAGTGTGTTGGGATGAATATGCAGAGGAAGAACTTCAGTTTTATCTTGCTTAATCTAAAAATTAGATAGTCAGCCATAAGCACGGATCTCATCAAAAACATTGTCTGACTATAAAGCAAGTTTATGGTTGGGCCAACTTGGATACCCATGATGTAGAGATTACAGTGCAATCTAGCAGCTAGGGGTTCCATGATTAAGGCAAAGAGGAGGGGCGAAGGGGACAGCCTTGTCTGGTGCCATTCTGAATAATGAACGCAGAGGAGACAAAACCATTTGCTAAGACAAGGGCTGAAGGATTTTAATATAAAGAAGCGACACCGCGCACAAAGTTACCCCGAAAGCCAAAGGCTTGTAAGGTCAGATGCATGAAGCTCCAATCTACCCTGTCTAAGGCCACCAGCAGGGCGGGGAGCGATTTCTCGTTAGCTATTTGAATAAGGTCAGTAAGCTTACGTGTGTTATCAGAGACTTGGCGACCAGGGATAAAGCCGACTTGATTTAGGTGAACTAAAGAAGGAATAATAAGTGCAAGACACGCATCTAGAATCATTGCAAAAAAATGTAAGTCAACATTTAGAAGGGATATCGGCATATAGCTGGCACATGAAAGTCGCTCTTTATGAATGACCACTATCTCTGCCCTGGTGGAGGCCTCATTAAACTTCCGGGTGCCTAATACTCTTTGCGGCTACAGTATATACGTTTATTAGTGAGCCTTCTTTCCCTTTCAAAGATCTGCAGCTGGCCCATTTCAAAATCTGGGTTTGATGTTTAAAAAGAAGCTGTGCAACCCTTTTAAATATTCCATATATTGATTAAAACATGAGCAATTGCCTTTTTAAATTCATTTCTTAATTTATATGTTAAACAAAATCATCATCTGTAGAAAATGTGAGTTATAAACTTGCAGATTTTACAGTGAGTTAAAAGACTGATTTGAAGTGCATGTGAACAGATAACAGTATGGCATTAATATATGTGCACAGTGATAGCAATCTACTCCATTTGTGTCTTGTATATAAACTGGAAGTCATTTCCCTAATAGATTAAAACAACTCTGTTAATAACAGTAGTAGAGACAGAGGAAGAGAACCAGAATTAATATTGAACAATCCAACAAATGACTGCATATATTAATTTATTTCATTTTGCTTGTTATACTAGTTTGAATGCTGTTAAAACAATTTTTTTATTTATCTGTGAGCCTTTCTTTTATATGTTAAACCAGGGGGATTTAAATATACATGTGACAGCGGAAACATTTCTAAACTAACCAATAAACCAAGTGACAATGGAAAACATGGTTCATAATTTATGAGCTCACTTTAGGCAAGAAATCTACAGGTCTAAGTCGGTAAATCTCCCTGCTTTGTATAATGACCCTTTTACTAGGGGAGTCAGAGAGAATAATCCTCTTATAAATCCTGTGACTTGTAAAGGGCAGGATGTTATTTTTTTCCCCCCTCCTCCAAGAGAACCAGTGCATTTTAACAAGACTGTTTCGGGGCATATTTTAATGCTGATCTATTTAAACAAGAATAAAGATAACCCCGGGTTAATGGAAACAAATTAGTTTTTGCCTTTTTTGTCGCAAAATGAATCCTCCTGGCTTATCCCTACTGTACACGTCTGTTCTTTTAGAGAAATGTGTCATTATACTGAACTGTGTCTGTTACTTTAATAGAGCAACTGGGTCAACTAAACTTAAACAAATCACCTTTGCAAAGTTTATAACACATACCAGTAACATATGTGACTCAGACAACATACAGACACTGCTGTATATGCCGATTAGCTTATTATAACTGTGCAATGTACACATTATATATATACTGTATATATACACACACACATATATATATATATATATATATATATATATTGCACGTTTATTTATACACACACATTATAGTGATACATTACATTATAGTCAAACTTTTTAATATGGTCACCTTATCCCTAATGCACTTCATATAGCATATTTATTTGATTTATCGCTCTAGATTCTTGCATTTATACCACAACAGTTACCCAGACACAATAATTTGTACTACCATGCCACTTTAGTCATTGTTGTATTTCTACAAGTGTTCATTATGGCAATTTATTATGTAGCAAGGAAAAAGATACAAACTACTATACTGTAGATACAGTATATGGGGGAATTCAACTAATGCTGGGCATCCACTATACAATTATCTGTCAAATATCTGTCCAATCTGGCTGGTTGGAATGAAAACCTGGTAATGTATGGGAGCAAATGACAGTCGATCATATGGTTTTAAACACTGAAAAAAAGGACAAAAAAAAATTGTTCAAATTGGTTACATTTGTTTTAACCAATTTGTCTGAACGACCATTTTTGGCTATTTTTCAGTGTTTGTGAGCAAGTGAATGATTGTCATTTGCTCCCATACATTACCAGGTTTTCATTCCGACCAGCCAGATTGGACAGATATCGGACAGATAATTGTATAGTGGATGCCCAGCTTAATGGTGAATCTGCACATCAGCGGGAACTTGCACAGAAGTGTTTGCTACCCCATAGGGTAGTGAGCACTTTTGTGCTGATTGGGCATTCAGCTGGCAAGGCAAGGGTGCGAGACGGGATGCCGTAGCCGGCCGTTTAATCGGCGCAGCAATGGAAATTCTTATCCTTCGCCGACAGTGGAATTCCCCCCTATATGTCTTAGATTTTTTAGAAGTTTGCATTTTTTTCCCCCAAGTTAATATTTTTTAACTATATAGATGGAACTTTTTAATGGACAGTGCACAAAGTTTGATTTAACTTTTGGCCCACATGTGAATCTGCATTGCCAATATCAATTTGCACTGACTAAATAGGAGCACTGGGTCTCTAGTAACCAAAATTTTCATCAATGATCCCTTCAAGTGAGTCAAGAGCTTCATCCATGAGTAATACTGGGTACATACTAAACGATATGTCGCCTGATCCGGCGGATCGGAGCAACATATCAGGCACATAGGTCACTTCGTCGCTGCTGGCCTCGGTGTGTATGCACTTGCCGATGTTGGCACTGTGCCATGTCCTGTCCCTAACAAAGTCGGTACACACTACACATCGTCTAGTGTGTGCCGGCATTAATCCACAGGTCACAGTTGCCAAGCTTGTCTTGCTACACACACACACGGAGCCTAAGCAGAGTTGAACGTAGATTCGTTTGTGGAACATATTA
The DNA here is from genome assembly GCA_031769625.1 of Taudactylus pleione. Lineage (NCBI taxonomy): Eukaryota > Metazoa > Chordata > Amphibia > Anura > Myobatrachidae > Taudactylus > Taudactylus pleione. The sequence goes on along the minus strand of JAUIMM010000020.1, from coordinate 18,917,009 downwards.
TGTGTGTTTTTGCACTGCACATGCTCTGTAACGAAGTGTGCATCTCCAAAAGAAGCAACTGGGCTGTACCGGGACAGTCTTACTTAGGCAAATTTCTTTGAATACATGGCAATGGAACGTCATGCTTTGCAGAGGAAAACTTAAGTTTAAATAAACCTGTTTTGAGAGGTATCTTTTGCATCAGGATTATGGCTTGAAACATGTGACACTGATAATTATGATAGTTATAAAAGCAAGAGTAAAATAAGGCCAGTCTGGCCACAGATGTGTACAATTCTGAATACGGGCAAATATATTTGTATTCAACAGTATTCTACTGTGTTGTGTGCAAAAGATGTAGGGGTGAGAGACGACCGCACCATAAGAAACACCGTCACAGAGAGAAGAGACAGAAAAAAAAAATCTAAATACAACATAAAGAACTAGAGTACCAAACCTGCTGCAAAGGCACAAGCAGAGCTAGATTAAAAATTCAAGCAAGAGAAGGCTCCAGGATGTATGATCTTCATCATAAACTGTTAATAAGTAAAAACAGCTATAAGAGAGACAGGTTTGATACAGTTCCCACCTCCTCCTAAGGACAACCACTAGATATCCAGTATGTTTGTAAGGTTGTGCGGAATGGAATTATTTTCTGTTGTAATCAGAAATGGGCAATAAAAGTTAGGGGACTGTAATATTGCCCACAACCCTTCCATTCAACTTCCCACAAAAAAAGTTGCAGTCATTAATATATTGCATTTTAATAACACTTTATTGTCTATGAAAATCCTAGACAATACTTAAGAGAAAAGCAGTCGATCAAACAGGGCTCTACCAAAGGCCTGATACGCATAAGGAATTTGAGTTGGAAGGAAAGTAGATTGGTTTGACAAATTTTATATGGCCCAATAATACATCAATGCTCTTACTAAAAAGTCATAAACCGTTAACAGGTATCCAGAGAAGCACCTTCCTACTGCATTTTGATGTTGCTGTCTTTGGACATACAGTTAGTAAACTGGAGATGTGTCACAGAATAACCTGCTTTAAAAAATCCAAAAAGATAAAAGAAGTCTGATTATGCATATTGGGAGGGGCACCATAGAAAATGAAGAACGTTATTCAGTCAGTGGAGTCATGGAACTGGTTGTGATGGATTAACGTCACCCAGGTAAGCCAGCATTACGATGAGCGGAATGTAGTTAATTTGTCAATGTCAACACTAACAATGGGGACATAGGAATGTTGAATACGGCATGTCGACACTGTAATAATGTAATTTAAAGCATTATAACCGTGATGGCTTTAGAACTTTAAACATGTTGCTTTACCATGATTTTCAACATCAACACTATACCGAACCCTGATGAGCAGAAGCATACATTCTTAGTATTATTCCAATATCTAATTATTATCCTTTATTTATGGGGTGCCAAAAGGGTTCCGCAGCGCATTACAAAGTACATAAACAAATAAGCAAACAAGAAATCGGCAACTTACGGTACAAAACAATGCAGGACAAGGACATGGTTTATAAACATTGCTGCATTAGTGATCCTAACACTGAAATAAGCAGCAGGGCATTAGCAACCAAGTGCTACTTGCCCTTCTGGGGAGTTAGGAGTAGACGATAGAACGAGTAAGAGAAGGAGAAGCACATGAGGGAAGAGGGCCCTGCTCGCGAGAGTTTACATTCTGAAGGAAAGGGGCAGACAGACAGGAGTGAAAGGAGCATGAAGCAGTAGGATAGGATGAGAGTTGGAAGGCTTTGATGAAGTAGTGGGTCTTGAGAGCTCACTTCAAGATTTGTAGAGAGGTGGAGAGTCTGCTAGGAAGAGGGAGAGAGTTCACTATTGAGGTTTGTCTACTGGATTGTGGATGGCATGTAGAAAATAAAGTTTAATTCGAATGTAAAACTTAAGGTGCATACACACACACGATTTTTTGAATGATTATCGTTAAACGATAATCGTTTGAAAAAATCGTTCACTTTCTGAGTCAAACGATGAACGATTATTGTTCATGCGCGTTCACGTTTGTAGTTCAGTCAGACTTGTCAACTCAACGATTTTCATTAAGTTAATATGCAAAAATCGTTTGTAGTTCATAAAAATCTTTCATTACATTTAGTAAATGAACAACTTTAGTAAACGATTTTAGTAAATTTTTTCAATGGAAAAAATTGTTTACTAAAATCGTTCATTAACTAAATCGTTGTGTGTGTATGCAGCTTTACAAATAGTTCTCACATTTGTTAACATAAATAACAATGTGTGCTACAAAACAGTTTCAAGGGTTTGTTCATGCAAATAAAAAAAACACAAATAAAAAAAAAACACCCTTTGATGAATAGACAAACACCAACCTTTGCCCATATTGTAGAAAAGCCTCTTGAAAAATGAAGATTATTTATTAGAGCTTTATTATATAGCACCACCATATTACACAACACTTTACATAGACTATTTTAATCATTGACATCAATCAATCCCTGCTCCATGGAGTTTACATTCTAAGGGTCTGATTCCGAGATTTACGCTAATGCAATCTCAACTGCATTCTCTCACGAATTGCATTCAAAAGCATAATATAAATTAACCTTAATATTGCAAGTCTTATTTTTTTTTTATAAATAACATCTTGCAGTACATGAATAAACAACACTGTGACTTAGCCATAATTGTTATTTGCATAAAACAATTTGACCACAATAAAGGGTCTGTTGTAAGCCCTTTTCTTTTTGCTTTCTTCTGAAATCAAGCATTTGTAAACCCCCCTCTATACATCCTGTGTTTACATTACTTTAGAGAGTTTAAAGCTAGGAATAAAATAGTTTCACTGTGCTGGTAGAGAATTTTGGAGAATAACCCACAGGATGAGTTTTGCCAGATTTAAATTTATTGTGAGAGAAAGGCTCCAAGGCACATTGAGGAAGTACCCACTTCAAGGAAGAAAGGATGAAGGGGATCTGGATTTTGCAAAACTGGATAAGAGGAAGAACCTTACTTGAGATGTTGAAATTCTGCGATGACTTTTTAGGGCTCAGTTCTTTCTTGGTAAACCAGTGATTGGGGCTTCTGATAAATTGACAATGGCAGTTTATAAAACCTACTTGTGTGTTCCAATACACGTAACCTCAAATTGCGTCAAATAGCCCTGTTTGGCATGTCACCAATTGCGGAACTTAGCTGCGCATTGGGTCCTGCTAGAAACATTTTCACTAAAAATATGTGCCTTATTCGCATCACTAATGAGAGAAAAGTACAATGCAGGGATACACTGTATTACTGATGCTGCCATTTCATATAGCTTGTGTGTGTGAATCATTTGCTAAACGGGGTAAAAAGGACAAAGACCCACACCATGAATTGTTATGTTTAATCTGAAACTTCATACCAATTCCTTTTAATAGTAATCCTAAGGAGCACTCGCAAGTGGGTCGATGTTTGGCTATGCAAGAGAAATTCTCTTGCTCCGGGGCTCACTACAAAAGGGCGGCTGACGATGTTGATTGACAGCTCACCCCGTTTTGTAGGAGTGGTGTGGGGGTGGTTTCACAAACGGAGGCGTTGCCAAGCGAACACTTGCCATTTGTGGTCGGCCCCACTGACATCACCAGTGATGTCAGTGGGAGAGCTTTCGGCTCTATTAGAGCCAAAAGCTCTCTGGGGCTTGTGGAAGACGAGACCCTACCACAAGGGTCTCGTCGCAAGCCCTGATGGGCGCGATGGTCTTGACCATCGCGACCCTCATCCTGGTTGCTCGTTAAGGCTGTGGGTGGTAACCCACAGCCTAGCGAGCGGCCAGGTTGCCGGATCATTTTTTAAATGTGGCCGCCCTCATTCAGAGCGAGCGCTCGCATTTTGCGAGCAGCTCTGAATGAGGTCCTATGAGCGAATAGTTGTGCAGCTGTGATGCAGAGACGGTGCAAAATTCACAAAGTTACAGGAATCGCTATCTGCGGTGAAGCATCTATATCGCTCTATATGGCACAAAAACGCTAGGTGTATGAGGACACGTTTAGTGGATCCATCTTCACCAATGCTGTAGAAATGTTAAAATATATTTTTGTAATTTAGAAGAGAGGGTTATTATCTGAGACACTGTAGTACAGATCTAGGTCTTTGCCATGCCATCCACATACCTGATGATGACTGGATTGATATGATGTTTTATTAATGAAATTAATAAACAATGCCAGGAACAAAATGCATAATTAGATATTATAGTGCTTGTCTCAATTATTAAAACTGATGGTTTATTACATAAATGAAGGTGAACTGTAAATTATACACACAGAGTGGACAAATTAAAATGACCACCAAGCGATTTTAAAAAAAAAGTAGCTATTCCGCAGATAATGCTGACGTAGGACATCTGAATCTGCCCCTTAAAATTAACATGTGTGAAACTATATAGCTATGTCCACAAGATTTCTGCAGTTTAGCCGCTAGATTTAAAGATGCAATAATTTTAAAGGAAATCCAACCTGTTTTTTTTATTTTAAATTACCATTTAAAATCTAGTGGCCAACCAGCAGAAATCTCACGGCTGCCTGCAACACGCAAGCTATTACATTTACCCCATTGATTCTGGCCCCAGATTTTGATGCAACAAGCAAGATATTAGTATGAACAGTTTAAACTATACTTGTACACACTTTACACTTGAGGACCAGAGACAGACAGATTGGGATTTTCAGACACGCTCAAGCACATTGTGTAAAGATCTAACTGCAGAATGGCTGAAGCTTAATTACCGAATTCCAAAAATTTGGACATAATGGGCCTGATTCAGGAGTTGTGCATGAATAGCATCGCTGCTGCATCTTTGGGTGCAGCAGCAATGCTAAAATATGCCAATGCCATAGAAGGAGTCAGAAAAAAAAGATGCCATCTCTCTGAACACAGCATTGATTCGCCATTATTTATTTTATTTATTTATTAACAGTTTCTTATATAGCGCAGCATATTCCATTGCGCTTTACAATTGTAAGCATTAATAGAACAAAACTGGGTAATAACAGACAGATATATAGTTAGGAAGGCCCTGCTCGCAAGCTTACCCATTGCAACCATTTGTCGTGATGGCCACAGTCATCACTCATCTGAGTGGGCAACGGAACTCCTCGCCCAGGGGCAGGAAATCTGGATTGAAGGACGCAGACCCTGGCCTCAGCACTCCCACAAAATGTAGACGACACCTTCGTTTTGGGAAACAGTCTAAGTCGCCGCCCTTTCTCCACTGGTCCACTACTCCAGGCTTTTCACTGCTTGATACATAGACCCCTATATCACGGACAAGATCCCTTAAGAAGCCTTTTCTAATAGCAGGACACAAAATGCAAAGCCTGAACTTTGCACAATGTCATTGGAAGTACAAGTGGAATTGTGTGATGTGGTCAGATGAGACAATATGATGTTGCCCATGCATGCCATTTTCAATTTTGGTGAAAAAAGGGACTGCATACAAAGAAAAGCATTTGATACCCACTGTCAAATTTGGTGTTGGATCATTGATACTTTTGGGGCTGTTTTGCCAATTGTGGTCCAGGAAATCTCGTGAAAATCAATGGCAGGATTTCTAATCTACAAGGGGATGCTGATAAGTCCTCGGCCTAAGCCACTTCCTGCAATCGTAGCATTATTTTGTCACTGCAGCTAGAAAGAGCATCCTTGTTTTATTGTTAAATGACAATTTTCTGACTAATAGCGTTATTTTTGGCAGGTATTTGACATCCTAAACTGAACCATGTCAATGCAAAGTGTTGAATTTTTGAATGTGGAGCTCTGGTTTGTCATGAAGTTTCTGTTCCTGCAGAAGAAAACTGCAAAGGAAATCCATGGAGTGTATGATGCAAATATTAAGTGACAACTTTCAGTGTGGAGATTTCAAGAATGAAGATGCAGCAAGATCTGGCAGGCCTTCACCAGTGACCACACACAAAATTGTTGATCATGTTCATGGCTTGATTTTGACAGATCAGCAAATTTTTGCTAAAACAATAGCTGAGACACTGGAGATATTCAGGGAACGTGTTGCGTTCATAATTCATGAGCTGTTGGATATGCAGAAGATGTCAGACAAGTCGATGCCCAGATGTTTAAACGTAGATGAAGAACGAAAACGAGTGGACCCCTTCCACGTTGGGTTTGCAGCATTTTGAGCGATCATGTGTTGATTTTTTGCAATGACTTGTCGCTGTTGATGAAACATGGTTACATCACTACAATATAGAGACAAAACAACAGTCCATGCAGTGGCGGCACTCGCGTTCTCCACGGCAAAAGAAATTCAAGACTCAAGGTTAGCAGGATAGGTGATGGCAATGTTTTTTGGGACTCAAAAGGCATTTTACTGACTATCTCCCAAAGGGCCGAACAAAAAATGCTGAATACTATTCTATCTTGCTGTGCAGATTAAATCATGTGTTGAAGGAAAAAAAGGCAAGGGAAACTGAGGAAAGGGGTTTTCTTTTCACAGGAAATAAATTTCTGGGGTTCATACATACAGTGCTCCATGCCGTTTCCCTTTTTGGAACAGCAGGTTGGTAGGTTTGCAATTTATTACTATTATATCAATTGTCCTTAGGCTTAAGCACAATTTTTCAATACATTTTAAGTCATGGCTCTCCTTAGGACACAGAAAAAACATTACCACACGACCAGTTGCTGCAGATTAGTCTTCATAAAAATACTTTAATTGTACATATTTCCAAACATTTACATGTGCATACAACAATTTCCAAATACTATGAACTATTTGAATATTTCAAGAGTGTTGATGTCTCCTCCAGCCTAAAGAAAAAAAACAAAGAGAAAATGCAAATTATAAAGCTATCTGCAAAAACAAAACTATGCTAAACATACTGCAGTTTATCTGAACTAGAAATATACTTATAAACACCTGATTAAAGACAACAGCCTGTTAACCAAATGTCAATACTCATACTCCTTGCGTAGATTACTACAAATTATAATGTGTTTAAATTGGGGCTGGCGAAGACTTGGTAGCAAAATAAGAGCAAATTACTTTGAGAAATATTGGAAGAACAAAATTAGTATTACCGTACATATTATCTTGAAAAACATCTATGGGTAGCATAGTTTCCCACAAGCCATCACCTTGTATTTGCACCCGCCCTATAGCAGGTAGAACAGGCGTGTATGCGCATTATTGCTGGCTGAATATGATAAAATGACCCTTACTAAATTCTGACTACGTGGCAATGATGCGTCACACCCATGTTCTGCCTTTCCGGTTACAAGGCTTGTTGTTTCTATAATGCATCCAACTCTGCATTCATGCATTTGCGTCTGTATGTGTTTTGGGCATACAGTACACATTGCACAAATATGCCTCGTTATTATTTTTATTATTACTTTATTACCAGTTATTTATGTGCCGCACACATTCCGCAGCGCTTCACAGAGAATATTTAGCCATTCACATCAGTCCCTGCCCCAGTGGAGCTTACAATCTATGTTCCCTATCACATGCACACAGACATACATACTAGGGTTAATTATTTACATCACCATTGGTAGTAAGAGTGCCAAACTCTGTAATAGATGCGGACTGAGGCAGACTTACGCGCCCCGAGCATCGTCTGACCACAGAGTGAGAGAAACCCTTTGCTCCAAAGAAGGAAAACTCAACAGGTCCTGCCATAGAGGAAGTGGAAACGGAGTGTCTATGGAGAGACTTCGTAGGTTAGTGAACCAAAGTCGCCTGGGCCGGGCCCGGGGTTATTAGTATCACCGTGCCCGGGGTTATTAGTATCACCGTGCCGCCTTCTTGCTTGAACTTTCGAAGCACCCTTGGGAGGAGGGAGATAGGGGGAAAGAGATATGAGAGATTAAAAGCCCACCTCACTGCCAGAGCGTCCATGAAGGCGGCTGAGGGGTCTCTGGTCCTGGACCCGTACCTGGAGACATTGTGGTTGTGACGTGAGGTCATGAGGTCTACATCTGGCAAGCCCTATTTGTCCACCAGGAGTTGAAAGACATCCGGGTGGAGAGCCTACTCTCCGGCGTGTATGTCCTGATGGCTTAGGAAGTCCGCTTCCCAGTTGAGGACTCCTGGTATGAATACTGCCGAGATTGCTGGGAGATGACCTTCAGCCCAGACCCGAATGTTTGCCACTTCCCGCATGGCTGCCCGACTTTGCCTGCATCCCTGATGGTTAAGGTAGGCTACCGCAGTCGCGTTGTCGGACTGGATTTGGACTGGCCCTCCATGGAGGAGATCCTGTGCCTGAGTGCTCTGTACACTGCTCAAAGCTCCAGAATGTTTATGGGCAGGCAACTTTCCCGAATTGTACATCGCCCCTGAAGGAAAGGATGACAGATTATCACACTCCATCTGTGAAGGCTGGCATCTGTCGTGAGACATTCTCAATCTGGAATCCCAGAAGTGGTGACCATTGTCCAGATGAGACGTCTGTAGCCACCATTAGAGGGACAGCCGAAACCTCCAGGGAGAGGAGGATCGTGTGGAACCAGATCAGATGATACTGTCCGTTTCACCGTGAGAGAATCAGTTGTTGCAGAGGCCTGGAGTGGAACTGTGTGTATTGCACCATATCGAAGGTGGACACCATGGACCCCAGGACCTACATTGCAGAGTGAATGGATACCCCCCGATTGTGGAGCAAGCTGCGCACACGACAGTGTAGTAATAAAATATTGCCTGCTGGCAGAAAGATCCTCTGAATTCAAGAATCCAGGAGTGCCCCCAAATGTATCATCCTCTGTGTCGGAGATAGGAAGGACTTTTTCCAATTGATGATCCAATCGTGTGTTTGCAGACAGTCCATGGTCAGCCGCAGATGGCGTTGTAACACTACTGGTGAGTCTGCCGAGCTTAAGAGGACGTCTAGGTATGGTAGAATTCTGACTCCCACTATTTTGGTAAAGACCCGAGGGCTGTTGCCAGACCAAAGGGTAGTGCCCGAAACTGGTAATGTTGCTGCAGAACAGCAAATCGTAGGAACCGCTGGTGGGTTGGAGTAATAGGTACATGCAGGTATGCATCCTGATTGTCCAGAGACACCATGAAATCCCCAGGCTCCATTGCCAGGAGAATTGATCGTAAAGTTTCCATATGGAACTTGGGCACTCTGATAAACCTGTTGAGGGATCAGAGATTCAGAATAGGCCGATGAGCCCCATTCGGGTTCTCAATCAAAAAGAGAGTGGAATAAAAACCTATTCCTCTCTGAGCCAAAAGAACAGTTATTATCACCCCTGAACACAATAGGGAGTGAATGGCCTCTTTGAGGGCCAGGGCCTTGATAGGGTCTGATGGGGGGACCTGTACAAAAAAAATGATGGGGAGGATGCCTCAAAAAAGTGAGGGCGTACCACTGAGGCACCACTTCTCGGACAAAGGCGTCTGTTGTTGTTTGACACCAAGATTCGGCATATTGAAGAAGTCGGACTCCCAACCTGGGATCCCCCAGCAGGAGGAAGGTTTGTCGTCAAGCTTAGAAGGCTGCTTGACTCACGGCTTGGTGGTCTTAGAGGGCCTGGGAAAAGACTGTCCTCTTGCCTTACCCTGGGGGCAAAAGGACCGATAAGAGGACAGCCTAGGCTTAGACAGTTGCTGATGGCAGAAAGGCAGATTTAGAGGCTGCCACGGTAGCCACAATCTTGTCAAATTATTTGCCAAACAACCTGTCTCCAGAGAAAGGTAAGGATTTGAGTGCCTTCTTTGATCCCAGGTCCGCCTACCAGGACCGTAGCCAAAGGACCCGGCGTGCGTCTACCGAAGCCACAGATGCCTGAGAGGCAAGGAGTCCAGTATCCACTGCAGCTTTTCCCAAATAAGAAGCCACTTCCTGAATATGGGAGATGTAGTCCAGTTGTTCCCTGGTAGCGTCCTATGGTAGGCTCTTTTCCAGTGCCCTTGCCCATCCTTCGATAGTCTTAACCACATATGCCGCAGCCGCAGCTGGCCTAGTGATAGCGCCAGAAAGCGAGTAGACACAAAGTTGCTAGCTTTCTATCTGTGGTTTCCCTAAGGGAGGATGTAGACGGTAATGGCAGCGTAATTTCTAACTAAGCATGCCACATGCGAATCAGCAGTGGGAGGGACTTCCCACTTGGTACACTCCTTAGTAGGGAGAGGATAAAAGACGCAAGTCTCTTTAGGACCTGGAATCGCTTGCCAGGAGTACTCCAAGCTTCTCCCATGAGCTCAGTGAGCTGTTCTGATTGAGGGAATTCAGCCTTAACTACCTTCTGACGTTTAAAGAACGGGGTTTTAGGTTTAGAGGCTGGTTCATCATCCTCTATATTCAGGATTGCACATTTGTGTAAAAGACTGGACTCTGTAGCAACAGGTCTGGACAGGGAGGTGGAGGCAATGGTTCTTCCTAAAGCATCTCACAAGCCACAGAACCACAGGTGTCAAGACCAAAATGGTACAATATATTTATTTTTTATTCTGACTGACCTCAGAGCATGCTATATGTGAAACGATAATTACACAAAAGTTTCTTGATTGTTGTGGAATTTCTTTGAGATTCTATCTCATCTTTGGTTATCATAAGTTTATTAATCTACTACACTATATAGCGCTGTCTCTTTATTTTCACATATATCCTGGTGATATAATATTGGATTAACATCAGAGCAATTTATTGAATATATGAGGAAGACTGATAAGAAGACAAAAGATACAACAAAGACTATATATATTTTATTCATAAGTAAATCTGTATGAACTTTTGTACATGAAAGAAGAGGGCCCTGCTCGTGAGAGCTTACATTCTATGGGTAAGGGTAGACAGACAGGGGTGACACAGATGGGGTAAATAGAAAGCATGTGGTGGAGTGTTAGGATGAGAGATGGAAGGCTTTAATGAAGTGGGTCTTGAGAGCCCATTTGAAGTTTTGCAGAGAGGTGGAGAGTCTGATAGGGAGAAGGAAGGCAAAATCTTGGAGTCGTGAGAAGAAGTAATCAGTTAGCAGGAGAGGCGATATTCATTAGCAGAGAGAAGAAGGCGGACGGGAGTGTAAGAGAGAGAAGGTCAGATGTAACTGGGAGGGGAATGGGTGAGGACTTTGGAGGTGAATATGAGAAGCTTGAATTGGAAGGGGAGACAGTGTTAGGCTTGTAGGAGAGAGGAGACAGATGTATTAAGTTTAGAGAGGAAGATGAGCCGGGCAGCAGCATTGAGGACAGATTGGAGTGGAGAGAGGTGGGAGTCAGGGAGGCCATATAGGAGGCTGGTTACAGTAGCCCAATCTGGAGATGACCAGTGAGTGGGTGAGGGTCTTAGTAGCATCCTGGGTGAGAAAGGGTCTAATCCTGGAAATATTTTTGAGACGGAAGCGGCAGAACTGCGAAAGGTACTGAATGTTAGGGAGGAGTCAAGGATAACTCCAAGATAGCACACTTGATGGTCAGTTCAGTCTTAGACATATTAAGTTTAAGAAAATGCTGGGACATCCAGGAAGAGATAGCAGAGACTGTGAAGCTGGGTACACACCAGGACACCTACTGTCAGTGGAAGTGTGGGTGAAGTAGAGTCATGAGAGGAGACAGAGGAGCGGTCAGAGAGTTAGGAAGACAGCCAGGAGAGGGCAGTATCACATCAACCAAGGGAGTAAAGGATTTGCATGAGGAGGAGAGGGTGTTCCAAGTGTCAAAAGCAGCAGAGAGGTTGAGAAGAATGAGCAGAGTAATGGCCCTTGGACTTGGCAGCAAAGAAGTCATTGCTGACTTTCGTCAGGGCAGTTTCAGTGTAGTGGAGAGAACTGAAGACAGACTGAAATGGGCCAAGCAGGGAGCAAGAAGAAAGAAAGGTGGTTGTAAAGAATCAGCTCAAGGAGTTTGGAGGCAAAAGGGAGGAGAGATTTGGGTCGGTAGTGCGAGAGAGTGTTAAAATCAAGGGTGGTGGAATTAGGGAAACAAGGGCATGCTTGAATGCAGAAGGGACAGTGCCTGAAGAGAGGGAGATATTGAGGAGATGAGAAAAAATGGGAACTGGCAGAGAGAGATAGTGGAGGAGGCACTAATTCTGACACTTCTTAATATGTATTGCCTGTTTACCTTATCCTTGATATCCATATGGAGTGTATTTCCAGGGGTATTTTTTATTTTTTTTTAAATACCTGTCTCAACCTAATTTGGAAGGGCATTAACCCCGTTGTAATAGGTTACAATTCCTGCACACCTAATGGCCATCAGTGATTTAATGGGTGATACAGCGGTTTTATCTCATACCTAGTACAAAACAAGCACTGGGAAGTGGCCTATTGAGAAGATATGGTAGCTATATTAGTGTAACTTTCACATTTTCTGAACAGGCTGCGTTCCTGGGCTTCACATATTGTTGCAGCTAGCATATATGTGGATTACTATTCATTACTTATATGGCTGTTGGGTACATCCGGGATGGTAGTATTGGATACCAGTCATGTGCTCATTTATTAACAGTTATTTATATAGGACACACATATTCTGTAGCGCTTTAAAGAAAATACGTCATTCTCATCAGTCCCTGCCCCAGTGGAGCTTACAATCTATGTTCCCTATCACATGGACTCACACTACGGTTATTATTTTTTCTTGTCAGTAGCCTATTACCCTCCCAGGATGTCTTTTGAGTGTGGGAGTCACTGGAGCACCCAGTGTTTAGTGTGTAAAGCACATTAGTGGGTATACTAGAGGACTATTTATTTTATTATTTTATTTATTACCAGTTATTTATATAGCGCACACATTTTCCGCAGCGCTTTACAGAGAATATTTGGCCATTCACATCAGTCCCTGCCCCAGTGGAGCTTACACTCTATATTCCCTATCACACACACACATACACACTAGGGGTAATTTTGTTAGGAGCCAATTAACCTACTAGTATATTTTTGGAGTGTGGGAGGAAACCGGAGTACCCGGAGGAAACCCACGCAAGCACAGGGAGAATATACAAACTCCACACAGAGCCGTAGTGGGTATCGAACCAACAACCTCAGTGCTGTGAGGCAGTAACGCTAACCATTACACCATCTGTGCTGACTAAAACTTGTATACTGTTCAGGTTAGCAGTGCTGGCAAAATGTGGAGATGTTGCTTAGGTAAACAATGCAGAACATGTGTCCTGTATTTCTAGCATAATATATATGACCTATTTTCTTACATACTTTCTTGCTTCTAATGTTTGTCCATAGCTCCTAGATGTTGGCTAGCCATATCATTTCCTGAAAATGCCATAAACTGTGTGGCACGCTATCTACCTGGCACTCACAGTGGAAACGTTAGACAGCACTGTACTGAATAGACAAATTAATTCTTCTGTCACTTACATTTTAGTTAATCTGTCCATCCTTTGTTTTGTGGTCTCCTGTAAACACAAATACAGTTGTTCATTTACAGCAAACAGAATGAAAGGTATGACCTAGGCTAATGGCTGGCACAAGAGGATGCTGCATCTGGAAACTAAACATAGTGCAATGATGATTTTACAGATGATTAGGTGCAGTTTGGCATGTGTCTTTAGAATTAAAACAATGTGCCCAGGCACTGTATACACTGCCCATTAGTGTCAATTAACATGAAAACCAGTACGGTTTAGAAAACATTTATCAGCATTAATGCTTACTTGTTCTTTTGACCCTGGAATGGAATTCACTGAATCATTTGCCTATTTTACTTACTGTTGAGTCTTCTGTAAAGTTCCTATAATTTATGTCAATAGTTATGGGAGACGTGTCTGCAGATAACAGAGAGCTGTATCCAGATGACTGGTGATTGTTCTCTGGACTATCTGTCTTGACGTTCAAATCTGTAAAAAAAAAATTAAAAAAAATTGTATTTAATTTTTTAAATAATCTTTGTCTATTTACAGGTTTAACTATCACACAACTTGATTTACTGCACTCATAACAACATACTGTGTTTATGTGAAACACTACTGCTACTGGTCCAACTGGAGTTTTCCTACAGTTCTCAGTGTTAAATTATAGACACAGAGAGAAATACCAAGTCGCCCAGACAACATGAAATCCAAACCTCTAACCTCAAGAATGTGCTGCTGATCATTGTTAGAGATAAGAAAACCACTCCTGCTATTATAGGTAAACATAGAATACTGTTAAAACCACCGCATATTATTTTTATAGAATTTAAAGCAGTGCAAACATATAATCGCAGAACTAGTATGTTGTTAACACATTTTAAATCATGATTTCTAATGTGTCCAAATGTTACTGTATAATACTGAACTAAACACTGGATTTATTATTTAAACCACTAGATGGCAGCAGAACTACATCCTGCAATAGTGATACCAAGGGGGAAAAATTTCTGTAGTATAAAACTTCCATAAATCATTTAAATTAATTTAATTGTACAAACAATCTAATCTAGATTTAAAAAAATTAAATAAAAAATGCTGAAAACAAAAAAAAAGGCAAAATTTAAACTAGAGAATAACACCCCCACCCCTTTTCATAAAGTTTAATGTTATGCAAGGACAAAAAAAAAGCAAAATTCCTTAGGATGTGAGAAGTGAGCAGTATATTTATCAAATTAGCATTCAGTTGGAGATGGCTACATCACTTCTGAATGCTACCTCACATATAATCACCTTCACATAAATATAAGATAGTTAAAAAATATGTGATGGTGATGGGAAATTTACATGGTGATGCAGAAAAGTGCCATCACAACGAACAGGACGTTATTTAAAAGATCTACTGTCATTCTATCACATTTCAGCTGCACTCATAGAATTTAACGTTGCTTGCTTGGCTTTCCACATATTCTATGAATGTGAGAAACAACGGTCCTGGCTCTGTGTCCATCAGCTAGCATAATACCATAGAAAAATACCAGGCACGCAGTAACATCGAGCTGGCAGATAAACAGCACACAGCACAAGAAAGACTTTCCCAGAATCAAGTGGTCTTGTTGATATAAATGAAGGACAGTAGCTGAATGTCTTAAGATTTCCATAATAGCAGCACAGACGGTGTAATGGTTAGCATTCCTGCCTCACAGCACTGAGGTCGTGGGTTCGATTCCCCCCACGGCTCTGTGTGGAGTTTGTATATTCTCCCTGTGCTTGCATGGGTTTCCTCCGGGTGCTCCGGTTTCTTCCCACATTCCAAAATATACTGGTAGGTTAATTGGCTCCCTACAAAATTAACCCTAGTGCGTATGTGTGTGGATGTGGTAGGGAATATAGATTGTAAGCTCTTCTGGGGCAGGGACTGATGTGAATGGCCAAATATTCTCTGTAAAGCGCTGCGGAATATGTGTGTGCTACATAAATAACTGATAATAATAATAATAAATAGTTCATCTGTCAAGTCCTCACCTTGCACTGTCTCTGCTCATTCCAAACCATACCACATTTACTACAGCAGCATATAAATGCCAGTCATCTCCATCATAAGCTGTACCTTGCCTGCCTAACCAAATCCCACTTATTTTCTCTACCTCATGACATTGTCCTGAAAATCACCAAAAATACCCTCCTTGGTATTAGACAGATTATTTTAGTTCAGGACAATGTATGCTAGAGTTCCCTGTTCTATAACTTACAATGCTGTTTGTAATGTTCTGTCATTTTAAGGTGTTGGGGATTTTATTTTAAAAATACTCATGTCAAAATCTGCAAAAACAGCGGTATTAATGATAATTTCATTACATTTCTATTTTACTGGATTCCCCCTCAACTAGCAGAGATATTAAAGTCTAACATAAATGTGATCAACTGGGAATCCATTATCTACAATGTACAGAATTGATGTACTAGGGTTACAAGACAAATTTGACTCTTAGAGAAAAACTAACTTATATGAAACAGTTCCTTATAGCAATAAATTGTTTATCAAAAATAAACTTTATCATGATGTAAACCTAGAACCAGATCTCTTGATTCACTAGTGCAATAATGCTGGGAATATTATTCAGGAAAGATCAATTTAAAAATGAACTAAAGGCCCTCATACACGGTGCGATATAGCAGCCAATCCGATCTCCCGTGGGATCGTACATCGCTCCTCCAGGTCTTTCTGCATGTTCAATTGATCTGGTGATGCGATGTACGATCCCATGCAGCGCTATACGGGTGAGGGAGGGGGGTGCCGACATATCGGACGGTCAGCCATCCGATCGCTCAGGGTGTGAGGGCCGCCCGATATATCGTCGCATCGCAAGGTGCATATCGCACTGTGTATAGGGGCCTTAAATTAAAAAATAAAAATAAATGTAAAAAAGCATGCAAGCCCTTATGTACTGTCATTAAATTACTATGACACCAATGTGGATACAAGGACAGAAGTCTGAATTATTCTGGATAATAGAGGTGAGTTAGGGAAGATTGATGGATCAAATGGATCAAGCTGCGTTATCTTTAATTATTAAGCAGAACGTGTTGCAGTTAAATATAAATAAGTTGCATTATACTCGCCTGGGGAAGCTTCATTTGTCATTCTGCTTGATGTACGTTCCTCACATATGGAGGTGAACTCAGATGTCAAATCCTTCTGGAAATAAAGAAAAAAAAATGTTTTTGTTAATTAGTAGTATTTTTTTTTAATCACTGGAATGTGTGTATGTATGTATGTATGTATGTATATATGTATATATATATATATATATATATATATATATATATATATATATATATATATATATAAAACTATACCTGTAATAGTAGTGTATTACCAGCAGGACTTGCTCCGCTCAGATGGCTTTATGCATAGTTTTAATTAGAAAAAAAAAATTGGCTATACATAAGCCTGACTCTTATTACTGTATGACCCATTGACGAAAATGATAGTGGAAATCTAGCGAATGGGAGAGACTTCGCTGCAGAATATTGAGGCACAATATATTACACAGGAAACATGTATGGAATAAATTAGTTGAAATTATCATTGTATTTCTCATACAACAAGTATTCATACAAGTTGAGTCTCCCGTATCCAAAATGCTTGGGTATTTTGGATATCGGAATATTCCGTATTTTGGATACCATAATGAAATATCTTGGGAATGGGACCCTAATCTAAACACAGAATGCATTTATGTTTTATATACACCTTATTCACACAGCCTGCAGGTAATTTTATACAATATTTTCACGTTTGTGTACATACATGAAATTCATTTGTTTCATATACACATTATACACAAAGCCTGAAGGTCATTTTCTACAATATTTTTAAATAATTTTGTGCCTTAAACAAATTTTGTGTACATTAAACCACCAGAAGCAAAGGTTTCACTATCTCAGTCATGCTAAAAAAAAATTGTATTTCGGAATATTTGCATACGAGAGACTCAACCTGTACTTGGAACAGGGGAAAACTGCTTTATAATTCAAGTCTTCAGGAATGTGTAACACTTATTTATTCATTAAAAAAGTTCAGGAATCTTTGGCAAATAAAATTTGTTCAGTAAAAATTCACAATTCTGCAATCCGTGCTGGCGACTCATCATCATGATACACTGTTTGCACCTATGGATGATGAAGTAAGAAATGGGCATAGGTGCCAAAATCACCCAAACCTGCATGTGTGTGGTGCCAATTTATGCTTAAACTGGTACTCACTCTGCATCAGCCCCATGGTCTATAATAAGTCAATGCCGCAATCTAATAGTGTGACTGTGTATATGTGGAAATTAAATGGGCATTTATTAGAATATTTATACAGAGATATACTAAACTATAAAGTATGATGTATAAATCCAACAGAGTTGCCATGGTAAATAAAATGCAAGTATTATTTTATAGCTACATGTAGGAAGGATGTCAACTTTATTACAGCCCACAATTATGGCAAACGGGTGAATGCTCTGCCTCGGACCAATATGGTTACCTGCAGGCAGGATCTGCAGCTCAGCGCAGAACAAAGGACCGGACGGGCTGAAACTTCTGACACAATACATTAGTGGAAACCCCCTTATTACATGTTTTTATTTGAGAATATCTATGTATTACTATACTCTTAATAACCATAAAATGTAATCTCAACCTCACTTTGCCCCTTGTATTGGTCTATTGGGAATACGTACAGATGAAGGCAGGATCATATGCTTTTTACAGGTGTTTCTATGAAGGTGTTACCAAGCCTGCGTGCAGAGATTACTATTCAGTAACCCACAATTCTTTCCGTCTGTTTTATAATCCCAGAGCCTTCCTGACAGCTTTAATCATGTGTGATAAATCCCCTCACAATGCAATGATTGGGGGAATGGCATGGTGGGAAGGAGTAGATATAACTTTATAGTGAGCGTGCCCAGGACCCAGAATCCTGACATTATGAAAGACAATAGGCAAAGAGGTGGCAGTCACAACTCCCAATGTCTGCACTATGCATGAAATAGTGTCTGGAATATGATTTCTCCACTCTAGGCACAATTAAGGAAGGGAAGTGATGAAGTTTCAGCACATAACTAAAATGCATGTATCTTTAGATGCATTGTTATTATTTTCTACAGACCTTTTTTGATTGCAACAAGCGGTCTGTTTCCAAAAGAAGAACGCGACTGAGGAGGTTATTCCAGTCGACCTCATCAATAATTATTTTCCCTTTCATACTGGCTTCCAATGTCTGCAGTCTGTCCTCCATCCAGTCAAGCCTTGCAATTTTCTCTTGACATTCAGCAACCTGTGCCTTTAGTAAATCGATCTGCGAGTCCTTTGTCACCTGTAACGAAACAGCAGCTTTACATTTACTCCCCCCTTAAAACGAATATTAGTTTGTCATATAAAAGGAAGCACCATTACAGCACAGGTTGATACGTTCCATCATTAATATCAATGTCAGAAACAACTAGGTCCGAATAAACCTAAAGTTGCTTTCAGCCATATTTATATGCAAATCATTTACGTTTTAAAGTCACTGACTTGGAAATAAATATATTTGCTTATTAGCAGAAATACATGTTGCAGACTTTCTAACATTGGGTTACATATTGAGTAACCGTTTTAAAAGGCAGGACAAATAATTCATGGTGCTGCCCTTAGAAACACCTCAGCGAATTACTATTGCGTCTAAACTGCGTGAGAATAATGACAGAATCTGATTGGCTGATGTGAGCAAAAGAACTTTATTGCTTTGTGTACAAGTTATCAAATGTGTCCCTTATTCTGTAATCTTTTGGTGACCTCAAAAAATGTGACTATTCAAGGAAAAACTGCAAGTACAGACATCAGGGTCAAAAATACAGTATAATACCCTTACTTCAGATTTATAATAATGAACAACATGTAACCAAACATGAGCCAGTAACTAACATGGGGAATATTTAAAAAAAAAGCCTGACTTAGCAGATTCCTGTTGCCTTTCATTTGACAAGCTCCACGGGTGCATTAAATAGAAACAGTAATTTACATAATTGGTTGATTTCTATGGTGAACACCAATATAAGTTCACTGCACTCAAGTGAATCCTCTTGTAGCTACTTAAATTAATATCATTATTCATCGTTTCTGTTTTTACTTACCACTTTCTCACATTGATTTTCTGCTTCAGAATCTGACCCATAAACATTTTCTGTCTGGGATACAAATATTTCATTTGCTGCAGACAAAGATGGAAGATCAAGATCTCTACCTGTATGACGTTCCACAAGGGATTTTTTCTGTAACAAAAATGTCAAATAAAATATACATATAGACAATGGATATAGAAAATCATTACAAAAAAAAAACGGAGGGAAGAGTATAAAATTATGGAGTACAAAAAATAAATACAGTGTGTAAGGAGATACATAACTTGTTACTAAACAATGATTTCAGGATGAACACAAAAAAAAATAATTTATTAAATAATAATATTGCAAAATGTTTTTCCCTACATGGGAAATGTTTATTTTCACACTGTAATTCTTAGGTTACTGTAATAGAAAAATAAAATTAGAATGCCAATCAAAAATTAAATCTCTATGTATTCCTGAAAGAAAATAAATTAAAGAGTTGAGAGGTCACCAAGTAGATAATGAGAGAGGAGTTATGGGTGGTATGAAAAGATGCATTGTACAATAAAGAAAACCAGGAAACAACCAAAGATAAAAGGGCTGATCTACAGTATAGGACAGTGTTGGCTAACCTTGAAACTCCAGCTGTTATGGAACTACATAACCCAGCATGCACTGCTACAGTTTTGCTATTAGGGCATGCTAAAACTGTGGCAGGGCATGCTGGGATACATAGTTCCACAACAGCTGGAGTGTCGAGGTTAGCCAACACTGGTATAGCAGCAAATCCAGCCATTGGGCCAAAGTATGGAAAGTTTTCTTCTCCACCAATATAGGATGTGAAAATGGAGCTGATATTTCTTTTTCCTATTAAAGTTTTTTTATTTTGAAATAAATGTTTTTTCATATAGCTTATTGGGAAATCTTGAATAATAAATACTCTAGATTTTATGCAATAGTTCATTATACGCCCAACAATTCTATTTGCACATATAAACCATGAAAGTAAAATTCATTGTTCAGCTTTAACCTCACTTTACACTACAGCTCTGTTACAAACTACGCTTCCCCCTCCATCATAGACAGCTGAAGTCCCTCACACATGCTTAGGACTTAATATGATCAAATAACAGCCATTTTGCTCTTATCTGTGGACCCATAAAAACAGACAGTGAATGCATCGATTCTGTGGGTTGAACCAAAATGAATAGATCAGTTTTCTATGAACCAGTGATGTCATCAAGGCACAGCTTTATTATTATTTCCAAGGCCTGGTTTACATTCACAAGGTGCTTTGAAGTCAGGCTTCATTCTCATGAATATTACTTTAGTCCACACAATGGCTGCTTGTACAAAGTGTGACTGACCAGTTCATTTTAAGGTTGGTCTGTAAACTACTCTACACAAACAATATGTACATTTTAAGCTCCTGAGCGGCCACAGTGAGAATAGTTGTGACCGGTAAGACACAACAGGTATTCTACATGCCAGCACATTCTGTGAATATAAGAACAGACAGTCCAGAACCTACTCTTAGCAGCAGCTACAAGGCTAAGAAAGCAAAATGAACAGAAATACTTCAATGAGCAGCATCTGTAGAATAAAAAAAAGCAGGAGGCTCATGTTCTAGAGCAGGACTCCACTATTCTGAAACTTAAGACCTCAAACACCTAAGAGAAAATGCAAATAACCCAATATAAAAAGATGTTCCTGTGACTCCTAGTTTATACAATGAATTCATAGACTTACTAATAGTTCAGCACACAAAGTGGTTACATCGGCTGTGTGTAGGTGATAGGTACAGTTAAAGCAAAGAAAAATCTTAATTCCATGGTGTTGACATAAAGCGCACACACACACACACACACACACACACACACACACACACACACACAATGAAATACCAGCTTATCTTGCAAGTTCTCAGAGGAGCCCAGTTTTCTAGGGATATCTATACATTTTGCTTCAAGACAGGAGTTGAACATGTTACTTACTTGGGTTAGCTTTTCGGTGTTCATTGACTGCACACAAAACTCTTCAGGATAAAATGCTTCACATTTATCTTTAACAGAAACTATTTTCTTAATTGGTTGTAATTTAACCTTTTAAAAGAAAACATAGAAAGCCACCTGTCAGTTACTGAGGGGAAAGAATAACACACTAGCTCGAAATAAAGTTCTAATTTAAGTTACAGTAACAATGAAATCCAAACATACAATTACAATAGGAGATCTTTTACAATAAATTCACATGCAATGGCCATGGTGTAGGTTTTACAAAACAAGAAAGTTTGGAAACTTCTACAAAAGACAACAAAAGAGAATGAGTCTTTGCAGTAACAGTGAAGTTCGGGAACAATCAACGATCAGGAAAAAAGCTGAAGGGGTGCAATACTGGGATAATACAGAACAGGTCCAAGTATATGCACATAAAACACTATTAATATCTTTATGAATAGATAATTTAACAATGCAATAAACTGTAAAACAAATAGAAAAGGAGAAAAAAACCTCTATTTTGTGAGCACTCTAAACAAAATGTATGTATTGTGATTTTTAAAATATAACTTTTAATATATCATAGTCAATAAAATTTAAACCCATTTTGTACAAAACACATATTCGATGCTATAAAAATGAATATTATAAGTATTAGTCTGATACACACTATATCCCAGACATAAATCCCTTACGGGTATTCACTATATAAATATAGAAGGCATTTAGGATAATTATTATACAATTCAAAAAAATCCTCCTGTTATCAAAGATGGCGAAATATATACAGTTAACAGTTTTTCAATTTTCTTCCAGCTAAATAGCATAATATTGAAAAAAATCGGTTTTATCCCCTGTTGCACAACATAAGCAAATGTCCCAGAACTAAGAAAGTCAGAACATAGAAGCTGCCAAACCCCATTCTGCTACTCCTCACTTGGACCAAGATCTATCTATGAGGAGTGAGAGATTGCTGGAAAGGCAGGTTGCCCTTAGAAACAACAGTCTAACTGCAGTGCTACTCAAGTTTTCGTTTATGCTGTTGAGGGTCTTACTAAATAGCACTGGACCCCCAATGAGAGAATTACTCAGCTTGAGATAGCCGTCAGTTAATACAGAGATAGAGAATTAGTTTATTAAGAGACATAAGCTGAGAACAAATGATAACACATGAACCACCTTTAATGTCACTTGATAGAAGTAGTGTGTTATACACAGTAGATAATCTTTTATGAAATATCAGTGGCTTACTTAAGCTTGTATCAGCCCTCTATCATTCTCTCTCTCCTAATGACCACTATTGGTGATGTTATCATTTCACAGTAATCTTACTGACATAAACAGATATCCCATATATTAAAAATAATAGTTAATATATTCTTTAGTATTACATCAACAATTCACAGCATCTATAGCATTTCAAATGACAGATATACCACTTGCAATCTGTTTAAAGATAAACAGATATATCTGGCTATAAATTTAATGTAAATTGGCAGTCTAGTATATACAGCATAAGTTCTAGCAGATATGCCACTTACACCGTATTTGTGAACAAATGATTGTAGCTGTGTTCTCAGTGCAAGTTCACAATTTAAGTATGTAGCATTCACAGAAACAAATTTTTTTTATAAAGCAGAAATAAGTTTCAAAATATATAGATTCACATGTTACAATAAAATTACCATCCTTCTTTAGCAAGATAACAAGTACAGATTATTGTTGTAATCCTAATGGCTTATATTTATACAAGTCACGTTGAAAAAATAATCAAATTCCCAACAAGTGCCTTTTACAAGGTTAAAACACTGTATTCCTTTGTTGCAAAATAAATAGCACATTAGCTTTTACTCTCTGCAATATCTAAACTGCCACAATGTCATATACATATCTATCAGAAACAGTTGTTTCATGTATGCAATTAAATTAAATAAATCCAATACTATAGTCACCACAAGTAACCTCTGTCACGTCAGATGTGAAAATTAGTGTAATCATATGTAGGTGAAAAGAAGGAGTGTCACAATTGGTGTCTGCGAGTTACCTGTCTCAGGTGGTGATCGGGTTTCAACGGAGGCCGGCATGACTGGAATCACAGATAATGTAAATAGCTCTATTTACAAGACTTGGGTAGCAGTGAAAACTGCCTTTGATGATAAATGACAGGAACTGGAGGGACCGGACTGGGACCGGCAGGAAGACTTGTTGAATTGAACTGATGAACTAAGAACTTGACTCTGGACTGGAACAACGTGGACTGAACTGATGAGCTTGGAACTTGACTCTGGACTGGAACAATGTGGACTGAACAAAGTCAGGTAATGCTGAGATGAGGGCTAAACAGGGTAATCTGGAATTACTATGACAAAGGCTAGAACAGGTGCAGGCTGGACAGGATAATTGGAAATAACAGGTTTCAGGAAGGATTGGGTAGGTTTGGGAATTTGCAGGCTGGACAGGATAATTGGAAATAACAGGTTTCATGAAGGATTGGGTAGGTTTGGGAATCTGCAGGCTGGACAGGATAATTGGAAATAACAGGTTTCAGGAAGGAATGGGTAGGTTTGGGAATTTGCAGGCTGGACAGGATAATTGGAAATAACAGGTTTCAGGAAGGAATGGGTAGGTTTGGGAATTTGCAGGCTCAGGGAGGGAATAGGTAGGTAACAGGGGCAGGAGTTGATCCACAGCAGGAAGCAAGGCAGGGTAACACGATGCAGGTTTACAGAGTGCCAGGGACCAACCAGGAGTAGGACTAGCAGCAGAGCACAGGCCAGGTATTGCTGTAACAGGACGTCTGGATGCCAGGTATTACTGTAGCAGGTTTTCGGGATGCACCAGGAGGTTGCTGTCAGCAGGCTTACTGGATTGCCAGGCTTGGCTGTAACAGGTTTTCTGGAAGCACCGGGGGTTGCTGCCAGCAGATTTACTGGATTACCAGGTACAGCTGAAACAGGTTTTCTGGATAGCGCCAGGGATTGCTGTAGCAGGTTACAGGGACAGACTTGAATGCATGAACCATACACCACGGGAAGACGAGATGTTCAGGCCCAGAATGCTATCAGGAGAGGATATATATACCATGGGTCTGGCAGCAATTGGTGGATACGGACAGGTGGTCTGGTAGTAGCATTCTGAGTGGTGGAAGGCACAACATGCAGAGGGAGTATTCATCTCTGCAGCTCTGAGAATCAGAACCACACCTGTGATTCCAATCAGGGCTAGCAGTGCTCACAGACAGAGGAGAGGCCAGGTGCAATAATCAGAGCAAATCCTCCAGGTAAATTACACACACAGATCCATGGGGGAGCTGACAGGGGTAAGTCCCAAGGCAAAAAGGTGACAACTAGACAGGGTCGTGACAGTACCCCCCTCTTTATGGGTGGACTCCGGACACCAAAACAAAAACTTTCAGACATCTTCCCAATTCTCAATTTCTTGGGATACTTGGAGTGGAAAGTCTACAAAGGAGATAGTTCAAGACCTTCGACGATTCTTTTTGCTGCGAGAACGTTTTGTGCCAACCAACGGACCAGGAATCTTTGGCAACTCCTGTGGAAATATGTGGCTGGGAAGGACAGGATCAGAATTTTGGGAGGAACAGTAGCAGAAAGGGGACAAGGAGGTGTGTACACAAGTCATGTTCTGGGTTACAGATTCAAAAGTACTGCTCTCTTGGGATGCCTGGAATTCGGCACGCTGGCCCTTGAAAACTTGACCTTGTTCGGATTTCAGAGTGGAGGACGAATTCTTGGTAGCACAAACAGAGTGCTTGGACAATATTTTGGAACTGAGAACTTCGCTAGAATTTTGGTTTACAGGGTAAGGACCAAATTCTTTGACAACAGCTTCACTGAAAGTCATTATATTTAGAAGCATTGGGTCATTGGACTCGATGATAGGATTGGCCCAGTCTAACGCTTTGCCACTAAAGGAAAGAAGAAGGAACCTAGCGATGTTGGTAGGAGTGATACCACTAGTTGGATCTGCTTCCATAATGGCGGAGTATTGCTTTATTACAGCATAGTATTGAGATAAGTCCCCATCAAAATAAATGCATGGTAGAGTATCCGATGAATCCTGTGTGTTCACGGATTGTGAAGTACATTCAGGTGCCTGGCTGGAGGAAACTTGAGGATGCTCCGATTGATGAGGAGTCGAAATAACTGAAGCTGACCGATGTTCGGAATTCGGACCAATTGATGGAACTGGAAGGAGTCCAGAGGAGCTAGAGACAGTAGCATCAACAATCAAAGCTGAGAACAGACTACAGAGATTGTCATCTTCTGGAACAATATATGCAGGAGACGGTGAACAGGAACCATAATCAGATTTTGTAGCACAAGACACTTCTCCCTTATAACAGGAACTTGAAACCCCCTCCTGGGGTGCGAGACTTGAGACCCCCTCCTGGGGTGCGAGACTTGAGACCCCCTCCTGGGGTGCGAGACTTGAGACCCCCTCCTGGGGTGCGAGACTTGAGACCCCCTCCTGGGGCGCGAGACTTGAGACCCCCTCCTGGGGCTGCTGACTGGAGTCCCCTACTGGGACAAGCAGAATCCGGGCTGGGACCGGAACGGACAGAATCCGGGCTGGAACCGGAACGGGCAGAATCCGGGCTGGGACCGGAACGGGCACTGAGATGTTGATACTTGGAACCACTGCTGGAGTTGCAAAGGAAACAGTCTTTAATGAAGTGGTCAGAACTCCCACAATAGAGGCAGAGCTGTAAATCTTTGCGCCGCTGGCGTTCGGCCACAGAGAGCTTGGGGCGTGGGTAACTACGATGTCTGACATTACTTGGTTCAGAAGAATCCTTGTTTCTTAGGGATTCCAAGGTGGAGGTTTTAGTCGAGACAGAGGCAGCTCTAAGAAATTCAGGAATTATCTGAAAAATTTTGCTGAGTAGAGCCTGAAGCTGTTCCAGCAGCAGATGGAAGGTAGTTAGGGGTTCAGGTAAGGTTTGGGTAACATCTAGTCGGTTATTCAGGATTTGCAAAAGCTGTAGCACTTTATACTGTACGGCCTCCTGTGAATCCAAGCGGGTGACCAGGTTACGGAAAGCATCTAGTCCCTTAATAGGTGCTTGATCCGCCACCATCGTTGGGCCTAAACATTCTGTCACAATTGGTGTCTGCGAGTTACCTGTCTCAGGTGGTGATCGGGTTTCAACGGAGGCCGGCATGACTGGAATCACAGATAATGTAAATAGCTCTATTTACAAGACTTGGGTAGCAGTGAAAACTGCCTTTGATGATAAATGACAGGAACTGGAGGGACCGGACTGGGACCGGCAGGAAGACTTGTTGAATTGAACTGATGAACTAAGAACTTGACTCTGGACTGGAACAACGTGGACTGAACTGATGAGCTTGGAACTTGACTCTGGACTGGAACAATGTGGACTGAACAAAGTCAGGTAATGCTGAGATGAGGGCTAAACAGGGTAATCTGGAATTACTATGACAAAGGCTAGAACAGGTGCAGGCTGGACAGGATAATTGGAAATAACAGGTTTCAGGAAGGATTGGGTAGGTTTGGGAATTTGCAGGCTGGACAGGATAATTGGAAATAACAGGTTTCATGAAGGATTGGGTAGGTTTGGGAATCTGCAGGCTGGACAGGATAATTGGAAATAACAGGTTTCAGGAAGGAATGGGTAGGTTTGGGAATTTGCAGGCTGGACAGGATAATTGGAAATAACAGGTTTCAGGAAGGAATGGGCAGGTTTGGGAATTTGCAGGCTCAGGGAGGGAATAGGTAGGTAACAGGGGCAGGAGTTGATCCACAGCAGGAAGCAAGGCAGGGTAACACGATGCAGGTTTACAGAGTGCCAGGGACCAACCAGGAGTAGGACTAGCAGCAGAGCACAGGCCAGGTATTGCTGTAACAGGACGTCTGGATGCCAGGTATTACTGTAGCAGGTTTTCGGGATGCACCAGAGGTTGCTGTCAGCAGGCTTACTGGATTGCCAGGCTTGGCTGTAACAGGTTTTCTGGAAGCACCGGGGGTTGCTGCCAGCAGATTTACTGGATTGCCAGGTACAGCTGAAACAGGTTTTCTGGATAGCGCCAGGGATTGCTGTAGCAGGTTACAGGGACAGACTTGAATGCATGAACCATACACCACGGGAAGACGAGATGTTCAGGCCCAGAATGCTATCAGGAGAGGATATATATACCATGGGTCTGGCAGCAATTGGTGGATACGGACAGGTGGTCTGGTAGTAGCATTCTGAGTGGTGGAAGGCACAACATGCAGAGGGAGTATTCATCTCTGCAGCTCTGAGAATCAGAACCACACCTGTGATTCCAATCAGGGCTAGCAGTGCTCACAGACAGAGGAGAGGCCAGGTGCAATAATCAGAGCAAATCCTCCAGGTAAATTACACACACAGATCCATGGGGGAGCTGACAGGGGTAAGTCCCAAGGCAAAAAGGTGACAACTAGACAGGGTCGTGACAAGGAGGAGAAGAAGGAATCTATATGAAACACAATAAGTATCAATAACCATTGTGATAAACGAAAATGTCAAGTTTACATAAGACTAGATCAATGCTAGTGACGGAGTGTGCCATATTAAATACACACACACGGACACTCCTCTCCTGCCCTACTACCATAACATAGCAATCAATATATAGTTTCTAAAAGCTAGTCTGCGGAGATACAAGACCTGATGGCAGAGTGTTCCGTATCATGCATCTGCGGACAACCTCCTGCTACCTCTGCTGCCCTGCCATGAATCGGCAATCAATAAAGGGCTGGTAGGAAAAAAGTCTGCAGGGATATAAGACCTGATGGTGGGGTGTCCCGTATCGTGCAGGACGGACACCCTTCTGCGACCTCTGCTGCTGACACGCGTTTCGCCGTATCGGCTTGTTCACAGAGGGAATAGTGTTGTAACGGAGTGCCTCACCTACCCGGATTTAAGAGGAATGAAATGGAATCACCAATCTTCTTCTAATTGGCTGTGACAGACATGTCAATCAGCCAATAAATTGCGGCATCTAATGTTCTAAATTTAAAAACACCTTGTTTGTAATTTCACTGAAGTCTGACCTTTATTAGACAAGCATTCTATAGACATACATACAAATCCCTTATTACCACATAATTTTATGTGTTATTAGCAATATCAATAACAAGGGTTTGAAGGATTACAAAAATAATTAATTTATTCCTATAGTAATAATTATATATGAACAAATAATAATAAACTATCAATGTGATGGTCAATATAGATATAAAAATACAATATTTTAAAATAAATTATTAAACCTCTGAAATTAGTGAGTAATATAAATGAATATAAATTAAATTAATTATAAATTAATAATAATTAATATATCATTAGAAAATCTTCTTAGAAAAAATAATAATAAAAGGAAAAATAAATAAAAATAAATTATCAATATCTTAATTAATAAATTAATTAATGAGTCCTACTTTATAACTAAGGCCCTGATTCAGAGCCGGACGCTCTGACCAGAGCGCTCGCTCTGAATCAGGGCCCACCTCCATAATTATGGAGCGTCCTTCTGGACGCTCGTATAGCTGTGGGTCACCACCCACAGCATATACGAGCGTGCAAAATGATGGTCGCGATTGGTCTTGACCATCGCGACCATCGCCACTGCGAGCCGGAGCCTGCGGTTGAGTTTCTCAACCGCAAGGCCCGGAGTGATTTTGGCTCTATCAGAGCCAAAATCACTCCCACTGACATCACTAGTGATGTCAGTGGGGCCGGCTTCTGACGGTAGGCGTTCCCTTGGGAACGCCTCCATCTGGCAGGCACACCCCCGGCACGCCCACCAAAGGGGACGTGCTGTCAATCAACATCGACAGCACGCCCCCTTTGATCAGACACAACGAGCGAAGGAAAGTCCTTCGCTCGTCACGTCTGGAGCATGCGCACGATGGAGCTCCCTCCGTCGTGCGCATGCGCAGTGCACACCATCGACCCACTTGCGAGCGGACAGCCGCTTGCGAGTGGGTCTGAATGAGGCCCTAAGTGCATAATCCGATATGAAATAACCCATCATATTTTAATGACATTGAGGTGCTAAATATTAATGTATGTGATAAGTAAGATTGAAAATTTATTTATATTAGTGACCTAAATATCCATATATGTAAATAGAAAAATGAATAAGAAAGGTGTTAATGAAAACCAACATGCATTGCTACTATAAATGTGATGTAAGTGTAAATTGGTGAATGATAAACTAGTGTACTAAGTGATTTAAAAAACAAAAACATAAAGTGGACATATAATATTGTTTACTCTAATAACATCACAAGTCAAAAATAAAAATTATATAAGAGAATAATAATGAACCCACAAAGAGGTTGAATAATTAATCTTATTAGAAAAGAGGGGGAAGAATGTAAGTACATATGAGGAGTATTGTCAAAAAAGGAAAGACCATAATTTATAAAAAAAGGACTAAAACTATTATACTCATTTAATCCTCCTGGAATGAGTGTACCCAATTTAAAGATCCATTCTGTTTCTTTACGTAACAGAGTTGTGTTTAGATCTCCTCTCCTGATGCCCATATGAATCTTTTCAAGACAGAAAGCTTTCAATTGTCCAGGATTGCGGTGATGTTTTTGCAAAAAATGCCTGGCTACTGAAGTAAGTTTTTTCATTTTGAGAGCATCTGTTCTGGCATTTCTGATATTACATGCATGCTCCAAAAGACGTAGCTTAAAGGTACGTGTCGTCATACCCACATATTTGTAGCCACAAGGACATAATAGGCAGTAAACAACTCCTATTGTGTTACAGTTGAAATATGCTCGTATCATTATCTTATTCCCAAATCTGTTTTCAATTTCATTCTCGGTCATGATATAATTACAAGCTTTACACCTGCCACATGGGTAATTACCCTCCACTTTGGATCTTCTTCTAGGAACTTGTTCATAGTGACTATGGGTAAGTAAATCCCCCAAATTCTGTCTCTCCTCCAGCTCAAGGCTACCTCAGTTTCTAAATGTTCCTGCAGATCCTTATCAAGGAGAAGGACTGACCAGTGTTTTTGTAAGATCCCTTGTAGATCTCGCCACTCCCTACAGAAGTCTGCCACAAATCGGACAGTGTTAATTTCCTCTTTGTTGTTAACTCTGGGGAATATGAGAGTATCCCTATTAATTTTGGAAACTGTGTATTTAGCTCTTTTAATAGAGCGATTGCTGTAACCCCTATTCCTAAGTCTCAACGACAGATCTATACATTGCAATTTGTAATCACTCTCATCCGAGCAATTACGTTTCAGCCGAAGAAATTCACCCTTTGGTAAATTGGAAATAGTTGGTGGGAAATGACAGCTTTTATTGTGTAGCAAACTATTGGTTGCTGTTGATTTTCTATACAGATTTGTAATTATTTCTCCATCGTTTCCTTTGCTGATTCTTAGATCTAAAAATGAGATACTGCTGCCACTCATATCCCAGGTAAATTTCAGGTTTAATTGATTCTGGTTAAGAATTTCCATGAATTCAAGAAATTCATGTTCTTGACCTCCTCAGATAACAAGGATGTCATCAATATAACGTAGCCACTGTACAATGTGCTGTGTATACTTCTCATTGTTTTCTGAGAAGACTACCTCCCGCTCCCACCAGCCCAAAAACAAATTGGCATAAGTGGGAGCACAAGTGGAGCCCATAGCCGTTCCCCTGGTTTGTAGGTAATACCTACCTTTGAAAGTAAAGTAATTGTAGTGGAGGATAAAAGACAGGAGATGAATAATAAAATCATTGAAATCACTGACTCCTATCATCTCTAGGAAGTACCTTACTGCTTTTAGACCGTCCTGATGTATTATGGATGTATAAAGGGATTCAACGTCTATTGAGATAAGTAAATAATGATTCTCCAATTTTATATCATGTAACCTCTGCAAAACGTCCCTTGTGTCCTTCAAATATGAAGGCAAAGTATGGACGTGGTCCCTCAGGTGTAGGTCTACAAATTTACTACCCTGTTCGGTGAGACTTCCAATACCCGAGACTATGGGTCTCCCTGGAGGATTCTCAGCATTCTTGTGCACTTTAGGAAGTGCATAAAAAGTAAGTATTCTCGGTGTTTTGACCTGTAGAAATCCAACTCATTCTTAGTGATCATGCCTTCACGATGGGCTTCTTCAATCATTTTGTTATACATGTTATGACATTTCTCTGTAGGATCAAACATGAGTAAAGAGTAACATGATGTATCATATAGTTGTCTTAGAATTTCTTTTTCATACATGTCTTTTGGCCAAAGTACAATATTACCCCCCTTGTCTGAAGGTTTAATAATAATACTGTCCCAATTCTGTATTTGCTTCAGTGCTTGTATCTCGAATTGAGTAATATTACGAGTATTGGTCTAAAGAAGTGACTTGGTCTCAAGTAGTTTATCCATATCTTGTGATACTAAATTCATGAATACTTGTACCGGAACACATATATTATCTGGGGGAAAAAAGGTAGATTTACACTCGCACGTAGGTCTCACATGGAGAGTAGTAGAAGTAGATGATGAGGTACTTGCTAGTTCCTCTAATATTTGAAGTGTCTCTACATCATGTTCTGAATCCAAAGAAACTTCATCGATCACATTTAATAATGGTGAAGGGGTACCTTCTTCCACTATAGAGAATGTAAATATTTAGCTTTCTCCTGATTAGAGAAAAATTTAGTCAGTAGGAGCTTCCAAATAGATGTAAATCTTTCTCCTACAGAAACCGATTGAAATTGGCATCCGGGGAGAATGTAAGACCTTTTTTCAATAAAGAAATTTGTGCATTTGTCAATCTTATCAGAGAGATTAATTATCCTTAATTCATCTTCATATTGTGAATTATCTATCTTCTCCTGTTGATCCTTGCTGACTGTCTCTGGGGTAAGGGTATCTCCCAATTCTGGGTACTTCTTCCTCGCTCTCCTCGTATTCCTTCTGTTCGATACCTTCCCCTTTGGTCCCTTATGTCCTCTAAAAAATAGACCGCAGTGTGAAGAAACAAATCTAGAGTCTGGGCGTGACTCAGATATTTCCTCTGTTCCCGAGGATTCTGTCTCAGATGAGGAATAATAATAATTTTCTCGTCTATTCAGTGTAGGTTTTACCGGCAAATTCCATTTAAAGATTTTCTCTGACAAGAAAGCCTTCTTGTCTCTTAAGAATTTGGATTTTTTACGTTCAATAATGGTTTTTTCATAATTCTCCAGTTCTTTCTTATTTTTTTCAAAGCATTTTTGAAAATATAGATCATGTTCCCATGGGGATAATCTCTTCCCTAGGTTTTCAATTTCCTTACTACACTCTTCGAGCACCAGATGGTTATGTTTAATTAATATAGTGATAAGAACCTGGGAACAATTAAGTAAGCAAGACTCCCATTCTTTTTGAAGGTTAATCGTATTCAGATTAAATGACGGAAAAACTTTGGGTCTTAATCCCCTGGGGGATATTTTATGCTTTTGATAATTCTCCAGTGATGTAACATCCCAATCAGTCCTAAGCTGTGTTTGTAATACAGTTTTTAAATATGCAAAATCTTCTTCCCAATTGTTCTCCGTTGGTACATCTATTCCAGATGTTGAAAAAATACTGTCTAAATCTTCAGGTGTCCTCCGTTTTGCAGTGAGTTCCTCTTTAAGATTAAAGCTAGCCATTTTGTACAACAGTATATAAATATATATTAATGTATACAAATATACAATAACTGAAATGAAGGCCGCGCTGACAGTATCTAGAAACTGAGAGTTACTCAGAAATAGTGACGTGTCAATTTCAAGGGAAGGGGAACTGGATATACGTCGCACTGGCAAAAAATTGAATATGAATAATTATAACCACTATTCCCAAAACAAATAATTACAAATATAATTCCAAAAACATATTAGGTAGTGGAGGTGCTCACTAGAGTTAATAATATGTTTACAAATAGAAAAGGAGAAAAAGAACTTTATTTTATGAGCACTCTAAACAAAATGTATGTATTGTGATTTTTAAAATATAACTTAATATATCATCGTCAATAAAATTTAAACCCATTTTGTACAAAACACATATTCGATGCTAGAAAAATTAATATTATAAGTATTAGTCTGATACACACTATATCCCAGACATAAATCCCTTACGGGTATTCACTATATAAATATAGAAGGCATTTAGGATAATTATTATACAAATCAAAAAAAACCTCCTATTATCAAAGATGGCGAAATATATACAGTTAACAGTTTTTCAATTTTCTTCCAGCTATATAGCATAATATTGAAAAAATCGGTTTTATCACCTGTTGCACAACATAAGCAAATGTCCCAGAACTAAGAAAGTAAGAACATAGAAGCTGCCAAACCTCATTCTGCTGCTCCTCACTTGGACCAAGATCTATCTATGAGGAGTGAGAGATTGCTGGAAAGGCAGGTTGCCCTTAGAAACAACAGTCTAACTGCAGTGTTACTCAAGTTTTCGTTTCTGCTGTTTTCGTTTCTGCAGGAATATTTAGAAATTGAGGTAGCCATGAGCTGGAGGAGAGCCAAAAATATGGGGGAGTTTACTTACCCATAGTCACTATGAACAAGTTCCTAGAAGAAGATCCAAAGTGGATGGTACTTACCCATGTGGCAGGTGTAAAGCTTGTAATTATATCATGACCAAGAATGAAATTCAAGACAGATTTGGGAATAAGATAATGATACGAGCATATTTCAACTGTAACACAATAGGAGTTGTTTACTGCCTATTATGTCCTTGTGGCTACAAATACGTGGGTATGACGACACGTACCTTTAAACTACATCTTTTGGAGCATGCATGTAATTTCAGAAATGCCAGAACAGATGCTCTCAAAATGAAAAACATCACAGCAATCCTGGACAATTGAAAGCTTTCTGTCTTGAAAAGATTCATATGGGCATCAGGAGAGGAGATCTAAACACAACTCTGTTACGTAAAGAAACAGAATGGATTTTTAAATTGGGTACACTCATTCCAGGAGGATTAAATGAGTATAATAGTTTTAGTCCTTTTTTATAAATTATGGTCTTTCCTTTTTTGACAATACTCCTCATATGTACTTACATTCTTCCCCCTCTTTTCTAATAAGATTAATTATTCAACCTCTTTGTGGGTTCATTATTATTCTCTTATATAATTTTTATTTTTGACTTGTGATGTTATTAGAGTAAACATTATATGTCCACTTTATGTTTTTGTTTTTTATGTCACTTAGTACACTAGTTTATCATTTACCAATTTACACTTACATCACATTTATAGTAGCAATGCATGTTGGTTTTCATTAACACCTTTCTTATTCATTTTTCTATTTACATATATGGATATTTAGGTCACTAATATAAATAAATTTTCAATCTTACTTATCACATACATTAATATTTAGCACCTCAATGTCATTAAAATATTATGGGTTATTTCACATCGGATTATGCACTTATTAATTAAGATATTGATAATAATTTATTTTTATTTATTTTTCCTTTTATTATTATTTTTTCTAAGAAGATTTTCTAATGATATATTAATTATTATTCATTTACAATCAATTTAATTTATATTCATTTATATTACTCACTAATTTCAGAGGTTTAATCATTTATTTTAAAATATTGTATTTTTATATCTATATTGATCATCACACTGATAGTTTATTATTTGTTCATATATAATTATTACTATAGGAATAAACTAATTATTTTTGTAATCCTTCGAACCCTTGTTATTGATAATGCCAATAACACATAAAATTATGTGGTAATAAGGGATTTGTATGTATGTCTGTAGAATGCTTGTCTAATAAAGGTCAGACTTCAGTGAAATTACAAACAAGGTGTTTTTAAATTTAGAACATTAGATGCCGCAATTTATTGGCTGATTGACATGTCTGTCACAGCCAATTAGAAGATGATTGGTGATTCAATTTCATTCCTCTTAAATCCGGGTAGGTAAGGCACTCCGTTACCACACTATTCCCTCCGTGAACAAGCCGATATGGCGAAACACGCGTCGGGAGCAGAGGTAGCAGGAGGGTGTCCGTCATGCACGATACGGGACACCCCACCATCAGGTCTTATATCTCCGCAGACTTTTTTCCTACCAGCCCTTTATTAATTGCCAATTCATGGCAGGGCAGCAGAGGCAGCAGGAGGGTGTCCGCAGATGCATGATACAGAACACTCTGCCATCAGGTCTTGTATCCCCACAGACTAGCTTTTAGAAACTATATATTGATTGCTATGTTATGGTAGTAGGGCAGGAGAGGAGTGTCCGTGTGTGTGTGTGTATTTAATATGGCACACTCCGTCACTAGCGTTGATCTAGTCTTATGTAAACTTGACATTTTCATTTATCATAATGGTTATTGATACTTATTGTGTTTCATATAGATTCCTTCTTCTCCTTCTCTTTTCACCTAAATATGATTACACTAATTTTCACATCTGACATGACAGAGGTTACTTGCGGTGACTATAGTATTGGATTTATTTTATTTAATTGCACACATGATACAACTGTTTCTGATAGATATATATATGACATTGTGGCAGTTTAGATATTGCAGAGTAAAAGCTAATGTGCTATTTATTTTGCAACAAAAGGAATACAGTGTTTAAACCTTGTAAAAGGCACTTGTTGGGAATTTGATTATTTTTACAGCATGTGGCTTGTATAAATATAAGCCATTAGGATTACAACAATAATCTGTACTTGTTATCTTGCTAAAGAAGGATGGTAA
This sequence comes from Taudactylus pleione, assembly GCA_031769625.1. Classification (NCBI taxonomy): domain Eukaryota; kingdom Metazoa; phylum Chordata; class Amphibia; order Anura; family Myobatrachidae; genus Taudactylus; species Taudactylus pleione. The sequence continues at coordinate 18,880,822 of JAUIMM010000020.1, read as the reverse complement.
TTTTATTGTAACATGTGAATCTATATATTTTGAAACTTATTTCTGCTTTATAAAAAAAAAATTTCTGTGAATGCTACATACTTAAATTGTGAACTTGCACTGAGAACACAGCTACAATCATTTGTTCACAAATACGGTGTAAGTGGCATATCTGCTAGAACTTATGCTGTATATACTAGACTGCCAATTTACATTAAATTTATAGCCAGATATATCTGTTTATATTTAAACAGATTGCAAGTGGTATATCTGTCATTTGAAATGCTATAGATGCTGTCAATTTTTGATGTAATACTAAAGAATATATTAACTATTATTTTTAATATATGGGATATCTGTTTATGTCAGTAAGATTACTGTGAAATGATAACATCACCAATAGTGGTCATTAGGAGAGAGAGAATGATAGAGGGCTGATACAAGCTTAAGTAAGCCACTGATATTTCATTTAAGATTATCTACTGTGTATAACACACTACTTCTACCAAGTGACATTAAAGGTGGTTCATGTGTTATCATTTGTTTCTCAGCTTATGTCTCTTAATAAACTAATTCTCTATCTCTGTATTAACTGACGGCTATCTCAAGCTGAGTAATTCTCTCATTGGGGGTCCAGTGCTATTTAGTAAGACCCTCAACAGCATAAACGAAAACTTGAGTAACACTGCAGTTAGACTGTTGTTTCTAAGGGCAACCTGCCTTTCCAGCAATCTCTCACTCCTCATAGATAGATGTAGGTCCAAGTGAGGAGCAGCAGAATGAGGTTTGGCAGCTTCTATGTTCTGACTTTCTTAGTTCTGGGACATTTGCTTAAGTTGTGCAACAGGGGATAAAACCGATTTTTTCAATATCATGCTATTTAGCTGGAAGAAAATTGAAAGTACAAAATGGGTTTAAATTTTATTGATGATGATATATTAAAAGTTATTTTAAAAATCACAATACATACATTTTGTTTACAGTACTCACAAAATAGACTTCTTTTTCTCCTTCTCTATTTGTAAACATATTATTAACTCTAGTGAGCACCTCCACTACCTGATATCTCTTTGGAATTCTATATGTAATTATTTGTTTTTGGAATAGTGGTTATAATTATTCATATTCAATTTTTTGCCAGTACACCAATAGCTGATTCAGACCAAAAAGTGATCGGAATTGGTAAATCAGCTTATGCAGGGTGTTGGATTTCACCGACCAATCTGGGCTGCAGATCGCTCGTGTATGATAATGATCAGCCGATTTTGACAACCTTTACTAGTGAAATGCTGAGCTTTTCAAGATTGTCAAATCTGTCTTTTCATGAAAGTGATCTGCAAATCACTCTAAAATATCTAATGTATGGTTGTAGTTTGGTAGATTAGGAAATTGTTAAATCTGCGGAAAAAGAAATAAATAATAATAATAAAATATCAAAAAATTGCACACAGCTAAAAAAAACAAAGGGGAGGATGGGGAACTTCAGTTCAGTAGCATATGTGTTTGGACAAGTCACTCTTGCAACATATCCGTTGAGTGGACAACTCAAACAGGATTAGCTGCCATTTTTACTTCAGGTACAATAGAACGGGTCATGTGCCCACAGTGCCTGACATGCGTCTCGAGCTGCATTTAGCTGCATGTTGAAGAGATCATTGCAATACGGATCACCGATCAATGTTGGACTTCACAAGACCTCATTTACGAAGCACACTGGATGTGCAATACAAATACTGTATCTTTTGCTTTGCAAACTGGTGCTGATAGATGGTCCACACAGCGCAAGCTTATCCACCGCCCTCTAACTCTGCAAACTACAAATGTGCCTAGGTTTACAAGGAAGGGAAAGATTTGTAAGTGTTGCACTGTAAAATAAATGTGTAACTGTCAAAGACTAACCTCCTACTATTTTAGTACCATCCCTTCATTAATTGTATAGTTTTGGTTTTTAGCCTCATTTATAGTTTATTTTAATCAGGAGTGAGGGTATTGACTCACTAATCCATGTTTTTATGACATTTTAAATGTGTTTAAAGGGCTATTACTTTTTCAATGGACAAAATGTTGGTATAAATGCGCTTCTCCAAAAAGCAACTGCAAGGTGCAAAACAAGGCCAATTAAAATATATAAAATACAGTTCCTGTATGATCAACTGAGATTTGATGCAAAATGTAAGAATTACAGTGCTGCAAGTGGACAAAGAAAGGAACTCCCCTAAAATTACATCCTCTTAAAAACTTTGTTTTATTGCAACAAGCTTGTCCCATACAGAAACTAATTGTGGACATGAACACACCGGACAAAATAATATGGAATGCGGAGACACAAAGTGGTACAAGTTCAATGAAACGGAATGTGAACATGCGTCTAGATGGTGACACAAACTATTGGAAGATCACTGTGAATGTCTGAGGTATTGATACAATGTTATTTGTTGAGATATGGTTTCTTTTTCAGGTGGAACCATGGGTCGCACATGTGACGTGACTGAGTGTCAAAAGGGAGCCATTGATTTTGGCCGAGACCATCGTCATAGCCTGGAAGAGGTGGCAGCGTTTGTTGTTGTGCACTCGAAGGCAGTGAGTAGTATCAATCTACAGTGAAAGAAACATGGACACCAACAATCTCAGCGGCAGAAGTGACCGAAAGTCAATGACAAATCGGGACCGCAGGCATTTAGAGCGCCTAGCAACCAATCATTTCCAAACACATCGGTAACTGCACCAACAGAACAATGTCGGACCCAGCCAAACAGTATCAGAACGAACACCGGCGTAAACTGCATGGGTTTCAAATTTTCAGTCGTATAGCCTGGGTGCGTCCCAAGTTAACAACCATCCAAAAGAAACAGCATCTGACATAGGCCAAACAGCATCGTCACTGGACCATTGAACAGGGGAGACGCATCATACGGTCTGATGAATCCAGATTTTGCTTATATTCCAATGACGGCCACTCCAGAGTAATGAGTAGGGCTGAGGAAGCGTTCCAACCAGACTGTGTCCAACGAGCTGTGCAGAAAGGAGGTGAAAATGCCATGGGTTAGGGTGTAATTTGAGTGCTGGACCCTAGGTCGAAGTATCCAATCGCATGAAAGTGGTGGACTAGGTGACATTGTTGGATCACGCAGTTTTGCCATTTGTCCATTTTCTGAAAGAAGAGGACCATCTCGTGGAACCACCATTTCAGGATGATAACTGTACTGTCCATCGGGCTACGATTGTGCAGGATTGGTTTGCAGAGCACCACACTGACGTGCCACATCTCACATCGCCCTCCAATTTGCCAGATCTCAATGTTATTGAGAAAATATGGGACATGTTGGAACGGGCTGTGCCGAAGAAACACAAACATCCTCCGAATTTGGCAGCATTGAAGGACCACTTGGTCATGGAATGGGCGCAATGCGATATGAATGTGATCCAGAGTCATATTAATAACATGCCTCGGAAAATGCGAGCTGTCATTAAAGAAGGTGGTGATGTAACGCCATATTAACGTCTAATGTGAGCATTCCATATTATTTTGTCGGGTGTGTTTAGGAAATGTGTGGTACCTAGAGTACTCATAGTAATCATTTATCTCCCACCCATAAGCAAACATAGAAAACAAAACCCCACATCCCAAAATATTCGCAATTACGCTGTGTGTGCTAGATACTCGTCAGATCAAAAAAGATTTTAAAATGGTTGGACTAAATCGATGACAGCAATTATTGAAAGCAGAACGCAAGATTAAAATCACCTTTGTAACATCTCATAGCATAAACAAGTATATGGTAAAACACTTTCAGCATATTCCAAGCTGATTTTAACTATGTAATCACAGCTGAAACCGTGTCAATGTGTCACAACCCTCTGTATTGCCTGCTGCCTACACTATTGCCTGAATAAATGAAGTTGATAATTAAAACGACACACAGGTGGTAGCACACTGAAGGGAAAGAGAAGAGGCAGTAGTACAAATCCTAACTTACAACGAACAGTGAATACATTTCAGTTTAAAAAGCAATGCAAATATTTATTCATGATCATTCTATCTCAATAACTTGCTAGTATGTAAGAAGTAGCTCACAGCATGCCTTTAAAGTGTCCTCTTCTGACACTAGAACATCTTGTACAAAGCATATACACCAACTTAAGGTGAAGCCATGAATAATTAGCTCTCCACTTTTAGTTAAACAGAACTTTCCAAGTCTGACTGTACAGTTAATTTTAAACTGACAGAAACAAATGAGGGTTTTACTGGATTATTCCACTGTTCTAAGATGTTATCACTAGCATAACAAGCTCAGTGCGTATCAGCAGGTAGGAACATGTGAATCTATTGTAACAATTATTCTAACAATACCTAATGTCGCAGTAAAAAAGGAGACATTATCCAGCTCCTATTTACAGAGTAGATAGCAAACTGCAAAAATATCAGATATATGGAAAATGACATTATTCCTATGCACTTTTTTCAGAATATAATAGTCTGTAACACTTGAAACTATTACTCCTACATTATCCTACCCTGGGTGGCCATTCTATACAGAATAGAAAGTTTATTTCTAGGGTCTGTCTATCATCTTAGGACATCACAGCTTAAAAAAGAATCAAAAACATTGCTATAAATCCCCTCTATGCAGCCAGTGATGTACATCTAGGATAAACCTTAAGTAATCAGGGGATGAAGGTACCTAATGTAGCAGCGTATTACATAAATGTGTCTGGCTGTCAAGAGATAGACAGAGGATACTGCCGGGCAGCATTTGAGGTCTACTTCTCACGCACAGCCATGCAAATTACAGCTGTTATAACGCAATGATTGATCAATGGCACCAATATTCTAATAATTGGAGTGGAAGAAGGGGGCTGGGGCTTTGCTAAATTGTGTCCTCCCTCTGTCACCACCTCTAGATGTGCCACTACATTCAACAGCATAAGTGCATAGACTTTTAAAACTAGAAGATATACCTTTTTCTTGATATATAACTTGCATTATTGCCTCAAAATACAACAATTCAATTTCTCTTTGATAAACCTCCATATAGGAGGGGCGAAACGGATCAGTGTGTTTTCTGCTGCACCCTGCATTCCTACACAGCCTCTTGGGTTCTACAGATGTGTAGTGCGAAAAACTAGTCTCATTACGTATGCCCGCAGCTGGTCGCAGGGTGGCGTATTCAGTCGCAGTATGGCGAATTGAGTCACAGCTTGGGTGTACGAACACTCCAGTGAGTGCAATACTGCTATTCGTCAATCAGGTGTCGCTTAAAAAAAAAGTATCCAATGTATAGTACAATACAGTACTGTATATTGTACAGTATCTTACATTATGGTGGACATATTTTTTACATCTGCAAGTCTCAGCACGATAACCATTATTTTATTAAACATTGCCCGTGCGGCAGTGATGTGCGGCACTCACGCAGTGATGACATTCCTTACAAATGAATATGGGGCTGAAGGGCGCTCTATGAAATCACCACTCAACTACAAGTCTCAGCACAATAAAAGGTCTGTTAAGATTAACCGCTGTTTGTGCGACTTTTGCATAACTGCAGTTGTCACACACACACACACAGTAATTGATGCAGAAAAGTAAATGCAGGGTTAGGAAACGAACCAAAAAAAAAAAAATATTCACTACACTCCATTCTAACATTCAATAAAAGGAGGTTCTGACACTTGAAGTGTCGTGTATCCCCTGCCTGTTAAACTGCTACTACAGGCAGTGAAGAGCAAGTCATAGATAACAGGAGTGAATCATCTTGCTAGTAGCCTCCATGGGTCAGTGGTTAAGGCGAATACCTAACAGAGCCGTTACCTTGGGTTTGATTCCCATTAAGGCCAGGGGCATTAAGAAATGTGATTTTGTAATGAATATTATTTTATCTAAAAGTATATATTTTTAAAATTTAATGTTTACTACCATACTGTATCTGCAAACTGTTCTGCAAGCGCCTTGCAGAAATTTCGGTACTCACAGAGCTGACATGCCTTACAGATGAACGGTGGGGTGCTCTATGAAATCACCACTCAGCTACAAGTCTCAGCACAGACAGGTCTGTTTAGATCAGTGGTTCTCAAACTCGGTCCTCAGCACCCCACACAGGTCACGTTTTCCAGGTCGCCCAGCAGGTGCACAGCTGTATTCATTACTCACCGACACATTTTAATAGCTCCACTGGTGGAACTAATTATTTCACTTGTGATTCTATGAGACCTGGAAAACATGCACTGTTTGGGGCCCTGAGGACAGTTTGAGAACCTGTGGTTTAGACTAAACACTGCTTGTATGACTTGTGCAGCAGCAGCGATATCTGACTAACTGCAAATACTGAAAGTCGCACAGAATAATTGATGCAGAAAAGTACTGTTAATGCAGGGTTGGGAAACACACCAAAAAAAAAAAAAAAATAGTCACTACAATCAGTTTACTTTTGGGACACTGTTTAAAACAGATTAAATAGGTGGAGACAAAAAAAACTTTTAAATGTTGTTCTTTGCTCAGTATGGTGTGGTAAAGTACCAACAATTGGCCCTTACTGCTAATGGGATGCCTGAATGTGTATTCTGAATGAGATGGATGTATGGAGTGCTCAGACCTCAGTTGCATAGACTGCATATGTGTATTCCAATGAGCACACAATTCTGTGACTTAGCAGCTCCACCATTTTGTGAGTGACAGCAATCTTACTCTGTGAGTGCTGAATCTTCAGTTAACCACAGGGTGTGAAGGCATACCATATCTGTATTGCGCAAGGAACACATCCATTGCTTTTTTGAGTTTGAGTGGCAGAAATTCAGTTGGTTTTGTAAAATATCAGATCTAAGAAGCCTTAATGGGACATGTGAAACCATAAGGTCTTTTGTCTATGGAATTTCATTGCTTTTTTTAATTTAATTTATAAACCATATCAATCATGTGTGCCTCTATTAAAATCCTAATTTACTCTAGTATAAACCACCAAGCTCACTCATGTACCCCAGTATAATCCCATGTCATATCAATAAAATTTTCCCCTAGTATAGATCTCCTAGACCACCCATCTACCCCCATGAGTGAGCTAGGAGGACTAAACTGGCATCTATGTCATATCAATCATGTTTGCAGGTATAATCCTAATTTACCTATTTTTGCCCCAGTATAACCTGCCTTACTCATGTACCACCAGTACGGTACATCTCCATGTCTCGGTCACATAATACTCCTGTACTATTACACATGTGTGCCCTGGTATTATTTCTCTAGTGCCATTACCCATGTATACCCTAGTTTTATTTCCCTAGTGTCATTGTGTATTCCAGTATTATTGCCCCAATGGTCTCACTAATGTTTTCCCCAGCAGTATTCCGGCAGAGCGTTCACCCATGTGTACACCAGTATTTGTCCTCCCGTACTCTCACCTATGTGTACCCAGTATTACTTCCACAGTACCCCAGTTTTATTTGTGCAGTGCTCTCACCTCTGTGTACCACAATATTATTCCTCCAATACTCAGCCCTGATACCCAAGTGTACCCTATTAGAAGTCCCTCAGCATCATCCTCACCCATGTGTACTGTAGTACTGTTTGCCACCGTTCTCATCCCAGTACTCCCACCCCTGTGCACTCCAGTATATTTCACCTTCGCAGTAGGACCCCCCATGCTCTCACTCCGGCCTGTCTCCTGCTGGGCTTCACATACAGTATATTCACATTAGTAAATGTGATCTTCACAGTACTTTAACAATTACAATAATATGACAAGAATGTGTTCACTACATCCCTTCATTCATGCAAAAGTAACATAAAACTATACGCATTTGGGCCTTCAGCTTTTTGAGGTTTGGTAACACGCACCACCTGCTCACATATTGCACATTTCATAGTGGCCAGATACACTGCCTAGAATAAAGTGCGACAAGTTTACCAGCTGTGTTTCAGTCCCTAGCCTGCACCTTTAAGACACACGATCCCGAAACTGCTTTATTCAATGCCTCCCCAGCTCAGCCAGAATGAGCAACTTGTGAAAAAATATGCCTCAAAAGGCCCGGAGTAAGGAAACATGTTCAACAGCTCCCCGGGGCAAGTTCAAAGGCATCTGAGAAGCTAGGACTGGAGGGGGGTCGTCCATGGCAGGGAGAGCTATGTGTGACCTCTGCCTGGCAGTGCCAGCTATGTATGTTCTAAAGTAACCAGCAGTGTCAGAGTCTGGAGCTGCCAGTGACTGCGGTGTTATCACCCCTGGTGGTGCACTTAGCGGCTGCCCAGGCATAGGGGGCTATTTACTAAACATGATTATCTAATTTTTCCAACATAAACGCTGAAAAATGTGATATTTATGTTTTCACCATATTTAAGTGCATTGACAAGTATGGAAAAATCTCTGCTGACATATACTTTTCAGTTTCCTGAGAACACTGTGCCCCCATAGAATCTAATGGGGGCTTTCTCCAGGAGATATTTCTAAAAACTGGAGGATATATTTCTCTCTTTTTAAAAAAAAAAAAAAACTTATCTCCATCTCCAGATGGTGATAAGTAGCCTTTCCCCTTTAGTACCTGATATATCAGCACTACATTCCCATACACATATAATGGGCCTCTGTACCAGATGGTGATAAGTAGCCTTTCCCCTTCAGTACCTGATATATCAGCACTACATTCCCATACACATATAATGGGCCTCTGTACCAGATGGTGATAAGTAGCCTTTCCCCTTCAGTACCTGATATATCAGCATTACATTCCCATACACATATAATGGGCCTGATTTAGAGGTGGATGCAGCATCAATGTCGGACGCAAGTGGTCGGTGCGTCTGAGTCACACTGTGCATACATCCAGAATTTTACGCTGCCAGCCGCAGAACAAGTTTGGACACAGATGGCGGGATGCAGCAACAGGAGAAATGCGGTCAAACCCCCAAATGAGGATTTGACAGCCCCGGAATGCTTGAATGTGTTGAGTAACGCGGGGGGTTCTGTTTACCTTCAAACCCTCCTAATGGGATGAATTTTGTTCACTCCCAGTTAACACCCAGGCAGTTGCTCTTTCCTGATTGGAATGTCGTTCTCTGCTCAGGTGCTTCTAGCACACAAACTGCTTAATCTCGGGAGTTTGTTGCATCAGCTGTGTATGCTAGAAGCACCAGAGCAGTAAGCGACACCCCCTGGCACGATAAAGGAACTGCACGGTTTGTGACAGCTGCAGGGTGCTAGAATTAAGACAAGGAGACACGGGTCTGAAACGTTGCTTGTGTAATCAATAAACCAAGTGTTTATGCACTTTAACAAGCCTCTCTCTCTCGAACCACCCCAAGTAAATCCTGCTTTTGTCCCTGTATATTAAATATATATATATACACACACACACACACACATACATAATTTATATATGTGGAGGAACAGTATATTCCCCCCAGCACACAGCAGCACCCCTACCCTATGTAGAGTATAAGCACAGTTTATTCACCCTAACACACAGTGTGTTCCCTTTCCCACCCCTCAGCACACTGCAGCTCCCCCCTCACCTTCCAGCACACAGCAGCTCCCCCCTCACCTTCCAGCACACAGCAGCCCCCCCCTCCCAAAAAAACAGAGATGTTCCCCCCTTCCCACCCCTCAGAACACAGGAGCGCCCCCCTCTCACCTTCCAGCAATCAGACCGATCCCCCCCTTCCCACTCCTCAGCACACAGCAGTGTCCCTCTCCCCTCCCACTACTCAGCAGACAGGAGCACCCGCCCCCATTCTCACCTTCCAGCACACAAAAGCGGCCCCCTGGAGTTGTACTGCTGTGTCCTCCTCTGTGTGCCTCCACAGCAGCAGCCCAGCACACGGCCGGCTTACTCTTCTGGGTCCCTGTCCGACAGCAATGTGCCAGGCTGGGAAGCCGCTGCCAGCCAGGGATCCTGTAGAAGTAGCCAGCCGGAAATATAGGAAGCAGCAGTGCTGCACCACTGCATACACGCGGCTGCCGATGGTTCCCTGCTTGGCGCTGACTGTAGAGCAGGTAACAAGCTGACCCCATGCCGTGCTCATCAGTGGCCGGTCACTGAGCGGTCACAAATGCTGCAGCGAGATACCCGATTACTAGGCCCGAGTCCATCTCCCTGCTGCCCAGTGCTCCATCCCGGCAAGTGACAGCGGCGCTGCTGGGGATCAGAGGCACAAAGCGCAGTAGTAGTGTCCTTCTCGGACACTCCAGCAGAAGCCGTCACATAATGTTACAGCAGCAACGGGAGCCCGTACACGGCGGCGGGGATCATGAACTGACAAGGCTACTCTTTGTGCCACATTCCTCGACCAGGAGAAAGTCTCCTGATGCCCTGAAAAACGGGATGCGGGTTAAAAGGTAGCCATGTTTGTGCAACCAAGTGAAGCCACAGTACATCCCCTGCAGGAGGTCACCTACTCAGCATGCGCAGCAAGTTGACATTCCCCATCTCTAAAATGGGGCATATTTTGGCCAATTGTTGAAAAAAACTAAATTTCTCAATTATCTGAACTCCAAAAGGCCCTACACTGGAACAAGAGCTACCCAACAAAACAAACCTCAAGCCCTAATTCGTTCTCTACCCTGAGTAATGCCTACACAAAAATCCCCCATAGACTAAAGCAGAAAAGTGGCAGTTTTGACCAAACCAGAAGTAGAAGAAGAAAAACTGACAGTTTAAACTTTATATTGTTCCCAATTACTCATTTTATTGACCTGAAATTTGGCAAATTTCAGCTCAGTACGTCCAATAGCTTTTGAGATGTAGCCCCTCAAACACCATGCCCCCATCTCAGGAATTCCCTATGGGAGAATTCAGTTTATTCGATTCAGCCTTATAATACAATCAAATGTCCTGACTGACTCATCAACGCCCAGCACAAACCCCTGCACCTAGAAACATGAAACTCGGGGAATATATTCCTTCCATGACATAGGTGCCCACTAAGAAGGGATTTTTAAATTCGACTCCTAAGGGGGTGAAAAAGGGCTAAAATGTTTCCTCTTACTATGCAATGTCCTGACTGACTGTCTCATTGTGGCTGTAGCACAGATCATATTCAAACACCAACTGTCATCCCAAGTGCTGCCAAACATCACTGACAGTTGGTGTGTCTCCCCTATTTGAATAGTGAGGGGAATGTGTTACTAGAGTTGAGGGTGGAGAATGTCACATGTGTTACTACGTGGTAAAGGAAGGAAGTGTTACAACATGGCCAAGAGAGGGGGAATGTGTTACTATAGAGTTGAGGGAAAGGAATGTGTTACTACAGGGGAGAGCGAGGGTAATGTTTTACTCAAGTGGTGATGAGAGGAGAATAAGTTACTACAGGTGTGAGTGAGGGTTATGTGTTAATAAAGGTGTGATGAAAGGATTGTTTTAAAACACATGAGGGAGGGGGAATGTCAAATGTTTTACAACACGGGCGAGGGAGGGGAATGTGTCAGTACACAGGTGAGGAAAGGGAATGTGTTATAGTAGTGATGCATTACTATAGAGATGAAGGATTAATGTGTTATTGGAGTGGTCGGAGGGAAATGGAAACCGTAAATATCTAAAAAAATACGGGTACATCAGCTTGTATATGATATAATAATGAAGACACATATGACTATTAAGACATATATGTGGCGATTCAAGTTAACAGCATGGCCACACAGTGCCATTATGGAACAGATCATCATGGCCAGCTATATTACTTTTCTTTGCACCTGATAGAGGTAGCGCTGGATATTTGTGCAGCTAAGTATTGCTGCAAAGCTAGGCAGCACATCCCGCTAATTGAACTACCCTAAAAAGTTCACAGAATAGCATTTTCAGAGAAAAAAAAGTTTGAACTAATGAAGGGGTGGTCCTAAAGTGGAACTTAAACAACAGTTTCACTCTTTTTACCATATGCCAGTGGTTCCTAAACTGGGTGCCTCAGAGCACTTGCAGGGGTGCCTCGGGTTGGTGGCCTGGGATCAAATTAAATTATTTATGATCAGTGAGATAGGCAAAAAAAAGTGCTGGTTGCTGCCAATCAACACGTGTGTACAAACAGACGCACAACCCTGTCCACCACCACAAAACTGAACCTTAGGATGATAGATAAGCACAAATTACTTTAATAATTTTTTTCAGAATTTCTCAATAAGAAATTTTTGGCCTCTGGGGGCTGTGAAAGAAACGCTGATACTCTAGGGCACCGTGATTCAAGACATTTTGGGAACCACTGCCATATGTATTTCCAGTGAAATGTTGTCTTAGGAGCGAAGCTCCAATATCCATAATGAAGGCATGCTCTTTGTTGTGGGTAAGGTGGTCAATTAGGTGCATTTGCAAACATTGCACACTATTGCAATTCATAAATAACCTTTTTATTATTACTAACCAGTGGCAAGACCCAGCATATGCCAGGTCACATCAATCTGCTTGCTGCCTCGCCCTGACCCATGGTGCCCCCTTTCTGTCCAATGCTGTCCCGCTCTGCCAATTTCTGTTTACTGAGGTTTCTGCCCAGCCCCCTGCTCTATTCCCCCCAACACCCACTCTGCCATTATCAGCCCACCCTCTCCATCCCAGTCCTTCCATCCTGTGGCTGCATCCTTTCCCATTCCTAGTGGGTCCTCCTCCATTGTGCTTAGGATAAGGTTTGCCCGTTGCTCTAGCAGTGTGAGCCATTGAGGGAGGGGCATGCACCCTTGCTCCCACTGCACCTGCATGTTGAGACAGGACAGAACTTAGATTATCATAATATATGTTTTTAAACTTGGAAAATATACGTGCAAAAACACTATTCCGCACTGACACAACACTCAAATAGAAGTCTATAGACCATTGAACCAACAAGCAAGTACTTTCCATAGACAGGAATACAACTCACGGACTTACTAAGAATTGTGTTTAAAAACACGATAGAACACAGCGTAGAATAGAAGAAATCAATAGATGTGCCTGTGAGCTGCGTGTTCGATCGAAGCACTGCACAGATCAGTGTGATCTGTGCAGTGCTTCTGTGTTAAAGGTTTTAATTAAGGAAAAATAAAAAGTGACATCTTTTTGTTCCTTATCACACAGCGGCAGAACTATACAGTCTGCTCTCTAGGGAAAAGAAAATTAGTAACGGTCTTAAAAGGTTTTAAAATTAGACATAGCCTGTTCCCAGGAGCATTGGCTGCTGAGCAGGCACCTGAGTAGACGAATCTCATAAATGAGGTGGCCCCGGACTCCTCACAGCTGCTGTTCTGCTAGAGAATTGTAGGCTGTGATATTATTTCTGGGTACAGTATGTCTCTTCTCAAAGTAAGTGTTTTGCCTATCATGAACAAAGCTACAAACACACAGGCCTGACATTTATGTTTAATTTGTGCTGTACAATTAACCACATGAACAAGGAATAAATCAGGGGTCAGGGAACTTTTTTACCTTTTACCCCCAAAATATATTTTGATACGCCGATGTTACCCCCTTAATCTGAAAGGAAGGAAATCCTATAGTAGTGTCCCCATATAATGCCCCTGTAGCAGTGCCCCCATAGTTATGCCCCTGTAGTGCCACTTGTACAAAAAAAAAACCACTCCCTGCTCCTGCATCCGCCGCCGTCCTGTCCGCCCGGCTGCTCCTCGGAACTATGGGAGAGACGTCATGACGTCTCTCCCATAATGCGCATGGGGAGAGCTGGAAGCTGGAGTTCAGAAGAGAACTCCAGCCTCCGGCTAACGCGGGTAGTAACATGCCAGCGGGCGTCCGGCTTAGAGTCTCCCTGTGGCGCCGGGCTGGAGGTCACTGGCGCCGGGTGCAGCGGCATCCATTACCATCCATTACCCCCAGGAATTTCAGTTTTACCCCATGTGGGGTAATTTACCCCAGGTTCCCCGACCAATGGAATAAATGATCCCCCAGGGACTCCAATAAACAGTAGACTAATAGTTAGAAGAGGCACCCATTAGATAATCTCCCACTCCACACAACAATTTGCAGGCCAGTATATGACAAAACAGATTAGGCCCAGAACATACAGACACACTAAAAGCTTTGTTTGCTATGTAAATTACATAAAAAGAAATAAAAACAAATACTTGTGCCTTTACCATTCTTTCAATTTGGAAGTCCTGCACTGCAGATAACACTCTCTATAATAAGGCGAGGTTAATGGGAAGATTGTGAACACATGTACTTCTTACAACAAAATGACATTTCCTAGGCCACAAACAATTTCATCAACTGCTAACGAATTCCAGATCAACTGGACAAAGAAGTAGTGCCTATTCATAACGAAGGTGCTTCAATTCCTGTGTTGCTGCACATTAAAAATATATACATCACCTAAAGTAAATAGCAACATCAACTGAAGGCAGGTTACATTTAATCAATATTTGAGAGAGTGGTTTGTTTTGTAATTTAAACTGAAAATAATTATAATAAAAAATATATACTGTATATCTTATACCTGTATCCTTCCAACACACTTCCACAACAGGAAGCTGCAGGGGACAAACCGACAGAGAACAGGGCGACAGCTTAAGAGAGAGATCTAGTGTTCCCACTAGGCCGTTTTAGCGGGGCGCCGCACCTTGCCCGATTTTAAAAGGTCAACATGCACCCTGCCCCTTAACCGGCACCTCGTTAAGACAGCCTGCCCTGAGGTTTCCCCACCTGCGGGCCGCAGTGTCACGCGGATGGGAAAAGTTGCAGTAAACAATCACAGCTGGCTGAATAGGCGCTGTGCGCATGTGCACGGCATCTATTCATCATGAGGGGAGAGCTTGGGGGAAGCCCAGTACCACTGTAAGTGCTGGGCACGCCCCCAAGTGTGACAAATTGGGTGCTTGTCACTAGGACACGCCCCCTCCCCGACCGACCACATCCCCTTTCGGCACACGCAGAGGCTTCTTGCCGGCACCATCAGCGCCCTACCCTGCCCGCAGTCTAGCGGGAAAACTAAGATCTATCTGGATTTGATCATGGACAAGAGCTTCCAAAACTTATTTAATCCAATGTACTAATTACTCAAACTGACATACAAGGGGAAGGACTAAACTTATGGTTGATTTATTGCTACGGTTTTATCTATTCATATGTGGGTGCTATTTTGTCTGAATAAATTCTGTGTACAGTCAAACAATGTTGCATTAGATTTTACTCTCCCTTTTCCCATGCAGTTAAAAGGAGGAGAACAAGAAGGAAAAAATCAACATGACTATAATGGAATGTCCCATAAGGATAAGAAATGAGTGATCTTGTGAGAGGACAGCTTTCCACATTCATGTTTCTAGTAATGCTGACCAAGTCGTCGATTTTATTAAGCTATACACACTTACTTATCAGCTGGTCTATATGTTTGGCCAGACATCACCACTGGGTGGGCATACCAATTTGCCCGCCCAGTTATGATGTCAGTGTAGGCGATCCCTGCAGCCATTGTATAGGCGGTCGGTTTTTCACCCGTATACACATGCATCGATGTGCTACATGCAATATGTCATTCATAGACATATTGTGTGTACACACATACCAATGTGATACAGATATATCATTCCATCAATTGCTTAAAAATCATTTCAGTGTTGGTGGCTATTTCTTTCATCTGGAATTGTTGATGGGAACTACACACTGTTTCCTATTTAAATAACAGATAATGTGGACATTGTATTGAGACTTTGGGGTACATTTTCTAAAGTGCAGGTTTTTACAAGTAGAGATGTTGCTCATTGCAACCAAATCAGATTCTACCTGAAGGTGCTAGATACATTTAAGAAGATTCTGGTTGCTATGGGCAACATCTCCACTTCTAAAAAGCCACACTTTAGTAAACATAACCCTTTTACAATACTACTCTGTTTGCAATTTTTATTGTTCTTTTTTTATTTATGGTGAAATGAATCTTATGTAAGAAGAACATCTCTTCAGGAGAAACACCAAACTACATTACATTAAAGTTAAAGAATTAATTTGAGAAGTAAGGTGAATCTTCTATTCTATATCTGTAGGTTGTAAAATTCCTGATCTTTGCGCCGTTACCGATTTAACTCAAATTACAGATATCTATACAAACACACACACACAAAATCAAGACAACTTTACTGGGCAGAACGTATGGTGTAATGGTTAGCATTACTGCCTCACAGCACTGAGGTCTTGGGTGCGATAACCACCACCGACCTAACTGTGTGGCGTTTGTATATTCTTCCCATGCTTGCATGGCTTTCCTCTAGGTACGCCGGTTTCCTCTCACCATCCAAAAATATACTGGTAGGTTAACTGGCTCCCAGCAAAAAAAACAACCCTAGTGTATGTGTGCATGTGGTAGGGAACATAGATTTTAAGCTCCACTGGTGTGAATGACTAAATAGTCTCTGTAAAGTGCTGCAGAATGTGTATGCACTATATAAATAACTAGTACTAATAACATTAGGTACATCGTTCCAGTGCTGAGTAGAACCTTCCCTTTGCAACCAGAACAGCCTGCAATCTTTGTGGCATGGATACAAGGTGAGGTTCTGGTTTACGTTTCAATATTTGTCATGCTGTGTATTTGACGTTCCAGCACTTTTCAAAGGTCTTCTTTTGGATTTAGGAGAGCTGACTGAGGAGGCCATTGGAGTACACTGAACTCATTATCATGTTTGTGAAACCAGCATGAGATGCCGTGTGCTTTCTGAGATGCTTTATATTGATTGAAGTAGTCATTGGAAGATAGGTAGACCGTGGCCATAAAGTGATGCACATGGCCACATAATGTTCAGTTGGTACTGTGTGCACCAAAAGATATTTCTTACACCACCACCCAGAACAGGATGGATCTATGGATACATGTTGTTTACATCAAATTCTGACACTACAATCTGCATGTTGCAGTAGAAATGGAGATTCGACAGACCAGGCAATGTGTTTCCAATCATTAATTGCCCAGTTTTGGTGAGCCTCATTTCAGCACACAGGAGTGGAACCCAGTGTGGTCTTCTGCAGCTATAACCCATCCACTTCAAGGATCAACACGCTGTGCATTTAGAGATGGTCTTCTGCATACCACTGTTGTAATGCATGGTTATTTCAGTCACTGTCACTTACCTGTCAGCTTGAATCATTTTTGTAATTTAATTTATCTTCTCTGATTAACAAGACGTATTGTGCACAGAACTACCATTCACTGGATGTTTTTTTGTTTTGATTGGCTGGTAAGATGTTTGAATTAACGGTGAGGTGTACTGAGTATGTCTGTGTGTTATACATTTTAGCTCATGTATAACTTACTGCTTTGTTTTTTTGGTAAAATTGCTTTTTTTTTTAGGATTTTTTAGGTTTAATTGTTGCATGAAAAACCTTTAAATCTAGAAAATAATTTTCCAGATGCTCCCCACTTAACGACCTACCTATTTAGCAACTGCTCGGACTTACGACTCGCCCTCTGACCAGCTAACTGTGGCTTGCACTGCAGTTCCAAAATAGATGCAGGATACAAAAAAAACATAAAAGGACAGACCCTGCCGCGAGAGAGGGGGCGTTGCTGTGCCGCGGGACACACAGAAGATCCTGCCTGCCAAGAGGAAAAGAACGGATGGGGATGTGGCACGGTCTCGGAGGAGTTGAGGCACACGTCACTCTCTGCCCCGGGTCCTGCGGCTTCCCGACCACACTATACGACCTCACTTAGCAACCGATACATTTAACGACCTGGTCATAGGTTCGGAACTCGGTCGTTAAGCAAGGAGCATCTGTAAAAGCAAAGAAGACAAATATTGCATGTCATACCTTGTTCTGACTTGTAATTTCCTTGTGTTTTTTCAGTACACAATCGATAATGTCACAAACTGTCTGTATCTTCCTCTCAGAAAAGGCACACTGAAGAAACTGCTGCTTTGTTAATACGGGTTTGTAATGAAATACATCTCTGAGAACCTGCAGAATCAAAGTTTCAAAATGGACATTTCAATGTCAATAAGCAAGAAAACAGAGTAGGCATATGTACATAATAATGATTTATCTAATATCTTCCAGCAAAGAAGATCACATAAAACATATGGGGGTGGCAAAATATTAAAATTGGTGCAAAGAAAAAATGCATGAGACCATTTTTAACCAGATTATTTTTTCCTGACACATTTTTAGAAGTTGTTTTTTTTTACTTTTATTCTCAAAATGTTTTTGAAAATCATAACAATCAGCATGAAATCCTCTTTACTTGCCAAATAATATGTACCACACAAAGTTTCCCTTCAGATTCAATAGTTCATGTAAATTACTTCCTGATGACAATAAAGAAACCTTCTGTGCGTCGGACAGCTGTCACCTTCAGCGGCTCAATGGTCAGTCATAATGTCTTGAGTACAGATTACATTATGGTATCATGATGAAAAAAAAAAAAAAAACTTTTAGCTATGCATTTGTTAATGTTAAAATAATTTTTATGTAAAAATTAAGTCATAAAGCAGGTTTAGTGTATAAAAGTGTTTATGTAGGTAAAATATTTCTAATACACTAACAGGTTTTAGAATAATGAAAGCAGGCCTATCTTATTTTGCTGCAATTGAACCACATCCCTTAAGAAGCGTTATACGAAACGCGTTGGTTGTTTACGGTTGTTATCCTGCCATTGAGCACATTGGAATTTGCATCACAACTTGAGCTCCCACTATCTGAGTGTTGTTGTGAAGTGTATTCTATCTCTTCTTCCTCTTGGGTCTTGACCTGCTGCAACAGTTTAAACTAGTGGAGTTTGCTTATATGCCATTGATTCCATTGCTGTGATGACCACAATTAATTTGGAGCAATCAGATAAGCCTGCTTTAATTACTCTAAAAGTACTCACAATATGAGTTATCATTTCACTGTTGGATTATAACTACCTCCCTATGAGCTCTTTCCTGCTTTGTGTTTGTTGTTATGCTTTATAGATCTATTGCTGACAAGGATCTTGCAGAAAGCTGAGTGACTAGTGTGTGACAAACAGTAGGGGCTCCAGAGGTGGGGCTGCAACACAGTCTAAAATTCAAATAGGGTAGCCACACCAACTGCCATCCCAAATATCGCCGGCCAGGACTCACTGGCAGTTTGTGTGGCTCCCCTATTAAAATCATGGACTGTCACACAGAGTCACTGCAAAGGGACTTTCCGAACTCTGTGTAAAAATATTATATAGAGAGATACAGACACATCATCAGTGATGAAGTCATAGAGTGACAAAACACGTCTGGGCGGAGCAAAGATACAAATCCACGTCGATGTGGATCATTGCAATCTTGTGGTGTATCTTAATTGCATTGCGACAAGTACGCAGTTTCAGGAGAAACAGATGCAAAAGACACACAAAAAAAGACGCTTGGCACTAACAGAGTCACACAGGACATGGCGGCTCACTCGAACCAAGCATCTCGCACCACATGGCGTATTGAGGCTTCATCTGTACACACATATATATTTTTTTTGACTATATAAACACAATACTAGTCATTTCAACACTGATCCATATGAATGTTTTGTTGCACTCAATATTACAGCTGTCATATAAATTAAAATATAAAAGACATTGGCATATATTTAAGAACCTGTGGCTTTTGTAAGCCGCCACTTCTCGGCAGTTAGAAGGAGCTGGGAATTTGAAGCGGAACTCTCAGTCAGTGTAAAGTACCATGGGCTTTACACTGAATGTTGCTTTCAATTTTCAGTCCAACCCCGGCAAGAAGCGGAGTCTTACAAAAGCTGCTGCTACGTAAATGTTAAATGTAAATTTAAAGAGGCAACAGAAATAAATGCAGAACCAGGCTGGTTTAGCCATTATTTCTACTCCCACTTTAAATCCATCGGTCAACAGAGTTAAACACAAGTCGGCCATAATTGCTGCAGCATTATGTGCACAGATATTTGCAGGGCCCACACCCCTATTCACATGCTTAGTGTGATAATCATCATCATCAGGCACTTGCACCACTGTTTACATTTTGCCTATGTGAGAAAACCCCATTACAACCCAATCACTCTCCTTAAGTCGACAGTGGAGATGAGAACAACATGGGTACGACGGTGCATCATCTGTATTTGTGTACACTTTGTTATACAACATGAGCAGTTTTGAAATATGCAAGGTACGTTCTGCCAAGCATAAGTCAACCTCAGCATCACTTCCTTTAATTCAAAAATTACTATTTAATTAAAATAATATACTAAAAAAATAAAACCATTTGTACGAAGTTTGATCACTTGGTCAGTGAGTACGTAGTGACACCCCCTTGCTTTAAGAACTTTTGCTCACTCTGTTGTAGAGCCCTTCTGAAAACTATTTAGTTCTTCATGCACAGACAGCATGTTTGAGGTCCCAATAGATATTTAAATCTGGGGACTGTTGAGGTCATTCCAAAACCTTAATGTATCATTTCAGTAAGTATTCCATGGTTGATGTTTAAAATAATTATCTTGGGGAAATATCCAACCTATTTTGAGCACCAGTTTCTTCCCTGACTCTTGCACAGCAGCTTTTTAGATTTGCTGACAAGAGCAGGATTCATTCTTACTTCCTCACAGACAATATGTCCTGTCCCACACAACCCAAAGAATAACAGATCTATCCCACGCATTTCTTCTAAGGGGTCCTCAATTTCTTTGCCAAATGGATCTTTTGTAGTGGTGGCCAGAGTTTCATTTTTCACCAGTCCACAGCACGCAGTTCTCAAAGGGTTTCGGGGTTTTCTAATTATTGTTTTGCATACTACAGATGTTGCCTTTTTTTGTTGAGGTTGCAGGAAAGGTTTTCATCAGACAACTCTCCCAAGAAGATATTTCTGTAAGCAACACAGTATGGTAGAGGACTACTCTGGTGTCAGCTAAAGCTTTGTGCAGGGCTCTTGCAGTAATATGCAGCGTCTGCTTTGAATATATACCCAGATTAATCGTAGAGATTTTTCTTGGTCTTCCAGATCTTGCCTGGACTTCAACAGATCCCCTTTATTTCTATTTCTTAATGAAGTTTCTGACAATGAAATTCCAACTTGGAAGCCTTTAGCTGCTTTGTACATTCAATTATCATTATTTTCACGTCTTCAGTCAGCTGCTTGGTTGTTAAGAGTATAGGTTAGAAGGGTCAGAGTATTTATTCCACTACATAATTATTATAGCTTTGCTTGATTGACATCTTATACAGTCCACCAGGTAAAAAAAGAAAAATAAGTATTAACATTAATGTCAAATGTAAATAGAATTTTGTGTTGTTTAACTTTGTATCTTGCGGATGTGCAACTATTCTCATTTTCAGTGAAACATGTAACACGAGCAGGGGCGCATAAACTTACGTATGTTACTTAGGGATGGTTGTTACGAAGAGCCTGTCAAAAATAATGTCCTGCTTTAGCTAGTTTGATCATGATATTAAGAGAGCAAGCTGACATTTTGCTAAGCCACAGGTTCTCAAACTCGGTCATCAGGTCCCCAAACAGTGCATGTTTTCCAGGACTCCTCACAGAATCACAAGTGAAATAATTAGCTCCACCTGTGAATTTTATTTAAAATGTATCAGTGAGTAATGAGTACACCTGTGCACCTGATCGGTGACCTGGAAATGTGAACTGTGTGGTGTCCTGAGGACAGAGTTTGAGAACCACTGTACTAAGCTATTGAAGAAAATAATTTTACCTTGTAAACCGCATCAATGAATCTTGAATCACTCTTTCCAGCAAGTTCAATTTCCAAAGAAACTAAGATCTCTGCAATGTATGTTGAATAAGAAGTGAATGTGTAGCTGATAATAGGCAATGATGCTGCAGGATCTCCCTTGACCAACCTATAGGTAAATAATAAAGAAGAAACAATGTCAGAATTAATAAATACAGTAAATAAATGAACTTAAAAGATACCAGTCAATTGATTTTTGAAAATCAAAAATAAACACCTTTTAAAAAAAAATATATATTTTTTTTAGAAATAAATTTGATGCAATAAAATGATATAATTCTAAAACACACAGAGTTAAGTCATTTTTAATGGAACGTTAGTTTTTTTGGTTAATGGAAGTAGATATATCTTTTTGTGTTAGTTTTGTGTTGTAGAGTGAAACATCTCAAATACGGAAATGTTAAAATGCCAGTATAGATGGATTTATAATTATTATTTTTAATAAATAATGTCATAGATTGTTGACATTTGTGGCAGTTTAAATTAATGTTTAATTTGCCATGATGAAACTCTATTGCCTCACTTTTCGTCCATGGAGAAGTGTTATTATCATGAAGGTAATCATTTGGCACGCAACGAAAAAAAACATACAAATATAGATGTGGTTACCCATCTTAAAAATAACAGCCTACTGCTCCACTGCAGAAATAATTACTCAATTCAATATTATGGCATGCGGTCAATATCCTGACCGCTGGGATTCTAGTGGTCAGAATGCCGACACCGGAATCCCGACACTTGTCAGAATCCCTGAGCCGGCATCCCATCCGCTAGAATCCCGAAGGTAAGTAGCAGGGTTGGGGGGAGGGTTAGGCACTAGGGGGAGAGTTAGGGTTAGGTACAAGAAGGGGAGGGGGGGAGGGTTAGATTTGTGGTGCAGGAAGGGAGAGGTTAAGTGTAGGCACTGGGGGGGGAGGTTAAGGTCAGGCACCAGGGAGGGAGGATTAAGGTAGGTAGAGGGATGGGATAGTGACCAACAAAGTGTCGGTATTCTAATCCTGTCTGGATGCCAGCGTCGGGATTACCCAACCACAATATTAAATGTCCACCTCTGCTTTACTGTGCAGAAAAGCAAATTCAACAAGTTTTCTGGAAGAAGTGTTACCATTAATGAAAGTAACTGACCCTGAATAGTCCACATCTCTTGGATAATTGAGCAATCTTAGTCTTTGTTCTATTTTTCGGACAACACCTTTAACATCCCCGGTGGTCATGGTTTCTTATTTCACTTTTTTTTTTGAGAAAAAAAAGTTCCTGAAAAAAAATAAAAATCATTCTTAGATATTTAAACACCCAACTTACATGTGACATTGGGGGAGATGTAAGAAGTGCCGATCGCGGGGTTTGGCGGTAAATGACAGGGGCATTGTGCGCCCCTGTCATTATCGGCGCTGCTATAGCTTGGGCAATGTATGAACGGTCAGTTCGCCTGACCGTTCCGCCCGCTGTTGCTATCGACAGCTTCATCCTGGCGATGCCCTATCCCCAACAGCAGGGACAGTGCTGTCCCTGCTGCGTGGGCTGCCAGCTCCAGTGTAAACGCTACAATTTTTATATTCCTCAGATTAGCAGAACATGGGCGAAGAGGTGCGTTAATCAAAACAAAAATGATTCTAGCAGAAATATTGTTAGAAGTGGTATGATGGGTACAAACCTGACAGATATATCTGCAGATAATCGTTCTGTGTGTAACGGCGACCGGTGAATCATTACATCGTTCGTCCCATCGGCCACTATCAGTGATCGTCTAATGTGTACCCAGCATAAGAAAGGGACCAATCGATCTCTACTACATGGAAATGTAGCAGTTGAGATAACTGTAAACTCTCCATGGTAATGGTACATAGTGATACCAGCCATACATTTTATTGTAAAGTTTTTTTTTTTTTTTTTTTTTTTTATCCATCTTTGATTATAGTTTGGATTGCTTGTTCATTAAGCTCAGCTCTAGTGCAGTGGTTCCCAGACTTTCTCAGTTCGAGGCACCCTTAAGGTGTGTACACTGTCTATGCAGAGCCAGACAGATGTTAGCTGCGCATCCCTGGACACTTGGGCGCTGCAGATATTTCTGCAGGACACATGATAGAAAAGGTCCTAATACATCCTTCAGGTGTACAGCACATCTACAGGTGTGCACCATGCACTGTGATGGCAGCGTCACCGTCACCCTGCAGCAACAAAGCCTGCAGGAAGGCACAGCTAGTCACACAACAAAGTGATGGAACTACAAGTCCCAGCATGTTCGTATCTACTACGCCTGGACAATTCTTGCTTGCTGGAGCCCAGCAGAATATAATACTGCTGACATCGATCAGGACTTACCTGCTGCTGACCCCGGCCTGTATTATTACTAGTAAGCTGCCACTGTATTCTCTCTGCCTGTATCGGAAGAATCAGCGCTGTGCTTCACCCACCCCCCGCACCGCTCACAGCCAATCAGAAACCTGTCCATGAACTACCAATAACTATCCATTTCACAGCAAACTCCAGCACTGCTTGGATGTGAAAGAAGTGCTGCGATTGGTTAGAGATACAGCGACAGTTGGGAGGAGTGGTTGCTGGATATTTGACCGTTGGGCGCCATTCAATCAATCAATCATTCGTTCTTCTTCTTGCTGGTGGCTCGGAGCCGGTGCCGCCTGTCTCTGTGTGCAGCCCCTTCCCTGCCTGAGTCAGCCATGTATAATAGCCAGTGTGGCTCTGTCACTAGCAGTCATGAATTAGGCTTCCCATGGCCAGATGTTACTGGGTCAGAAAAAAATTTCCACATTGCTGCAGATTTTCTCCAAAAATAATATATTTGTATTTTACTCCATTTACTGCTGGGTACACACTATGGGCCTGATTCAGAGCTGGTCGCTATTTGCGCTCGCTCGTCCAGAAAATAGGGGTGGCTATTCAAATGAACCGTTCGCTCTTTGCGGTCTGTCACGCCTCTAGGTCTGAACGAGTGAACAAAACTTGCGGTCGTTTTTTGGGAAACTACGCCCCCTGGCCGCTCGCATTCTACGTCATGTACGCTATTTATTAGATTAATCGAGCACATTGACCAGCGTATGAACTGCTCGCTATTCTTGTGGTTGGTTTTTGCTACCACAATTTTGCGAGCAGTTCTGGCTAAAAAATAACCCAGTGACGTGGTCAATGACGCTGCTGTTTTAAATATGCACACCCATAAAACGCCCGTTTTGACCTTTAAGCACGCCTGCGATCGGATCTCCACTCCCCGTTTTCAAGCACCTTCCCCTGTTACCACCCACATACGCCTCATCCTGCCACTCAAATTAGCAGGCATTTGCTATTTTGCGAGCACATGAATTTCGGCTGCACTGACTGGTTGGCGCATGCATATTACGATCCGTACGCATGCGCAGTTGGGCAAACATCGCTCGGAGCGAACGAGCTGCTGCTTACGAGTGGCTCTGAATCAGGCCCTATGTCAGGTGTCATTCAAACAGCCGACAAACAATACATTATATAGTGTACCTGTACTTGTGTAGAGAAGGTATGTTTCTGAAGGGATATGGTCAGTGTTCCAACACGGGAAGCTGGCGCTGGAATCCCGAAGGTAAGTAGTGGAGGAGGTTAGGTTTTGGGGTGAGGGAGTTAGGTTCAGGCACCGATAAGGCTGGTTTAGGATACCTACTGACAGGTGTCGGTATCCTCACCCTGTTGGGATGCCAGTGCCAGGATTTTGACCGTCGAGATCCCGTCTGAACTACGTTGTTCACAGACATATCGCATTGGCCCTGCAGAACAGCCAATTTCTACTTCAGGGTCCATAGGGTATCCACAGGATACCTTGGGGTATAGGTGATGACGTCAGTCTTCAGGCACCACAGAGTTAAAGTTTTCAGCCTCCCAGGATGCATCTGGGTCCCTCTCCTATACCCCGCCCCCGGGCCAAGGCATCTCAGTTTCGTCGGTGCCTGGCCGGAGTCGGAGGCACTGTGCAGAGGGGGGCTATGAAGAGCCCCTGAAGTTTCTTTTAAAGGCAGCGCTGGCTGCACATCTGGGAGTACAGCATGGACAGTCAGTACTGACGTCCATGCCGTCTCCCCTACACCCCGCCGGTACCAGAACGCCGGTACTGATCCGGGGATACTGGTAGACATCTGGGGTCACGGCTAGCGGTGTCCCCAGATGTTTTGGACCATGGCCGGATCCAAGGGGATGCAGGTAAGCAGCGGGGTCCCGCGGTGGGTCCCCGCTGGTCACATGGTCCTGAGTCCCCAGGCAGGGGGCTCCCTGGGGACTGGCTGCAGCGTGGAGCCAGGCGACCAACCTGCGCTTCCACTACCCCCTGGGACAGCGGGCCGCTGCTGAGCGGCATGCGCTGCGGCGTCCCAGGGGTTAAATGCATGCCAGGGGAGAGCGCTTTCCCTGTCTCACAGCCGGCGCCTCCCCTGCTGCACACAGCCTCTCTGCTCTGCCTGATTGGCCACAGTGTGTCAGCTGTCCTCCCCAGGCCGGCCTCCTTCATCTTCTGCTCCTCGGTGGCCATCTTTAAAGCATGGTGAACACTGCTGGAAGCCTGTGAGCGGTGGCATTGCGGTCTGGGTCCCCCAGCATACCTCTCCTCTGTTTGTCACAGGTCAGTGTATGCAGCGCTGAGTCCTACCAGCCTGAGGGTCTGAGTAGTTGAGAATCAGCGCTAATAGTGCAGGGATTTGTTTCTTCTGCATTGTATGTGACTGAACTGCTAGCCTGCTGTCTGTACTTTCACTTTCTACTGTCAGCTTTATTACTGTCCCTGATCTTGCTCTGCTCAAAGCCCTTGCGGTGCGCAGTGTGCAGGGTGTTATTCACACTATACCAATACGTATAGGTGTGAGTGTCACATACTTACCATCATGTCTGAGACTGATTTTCCTCTCCAGCTCATGTGTACTAAATGTAAGGTACCAATAGCGGAGGGGGAGGGTAACGCGGAGGGGTTATGCCCCCAGTGCCTGGCACTGTCACGGCCGATTATGGTCCCGGTACAGGAAGCTCCCTGGGCTTGTTTCGCTAAGGCGCTTACAACCCTTGTGGGCCAGCTAGCTCCGCCACCTGCGTTTACCCAGACGGGTTTGTCCCAGCAGTCAGTGGTGTCGTCACCCATGTGGGAGTTCCCGAGACAATTGATGGTACCCCACAGTCTCCCTGTCCCTTCCCAGGTTTCTCCGGAGCCTGCGTGGGTTAATACTCTTAACTACATCGGTTCAGCAATTGTCCGATGTTTTACAGGGGGAGTCTGTGTTGCGGCCTCATAACGGCCGGTGGCGTCTTTATCTGCTCCTTATGGGGATGACAATGAGACGTCAGATCATGGGGAGATTCTGGATCTATCTGACCAAGAACCTCTCCGTACCAAAGAGCCGGACGCTAAGTCCAAGGTGTATATCCCTGGTCTTATTCGAGCGGTCCGCTCGGCTTTAGTTATTGAGGATATTGATCCTTTGGTGCCCACATTCATATATGCCTTTTTAAGGATATTAAGGGTGAGGCTACGGTTTTCCCTCTTTCTGATCAATTAGTGGATCATTTAGAGGAGGCGTGGAAAAATCCAGGTAAACGGTTTCAGCCCCAGAGACGCTTAGCCGTGGCTTATCCGTTTGCGGTCAATTATTTTTCTAAGCGGGAATCCCCTACGCAAGTGGATTCACATGTCACACGCCTAGTCAAAAGTGCCACGTTGCCTATGCCTTCGATGTCATCCTTGAAGGATGTCACTGACCGCAAGGTGGAGATCTGCCTCAAATCCGTTTATTCCCTTGCAGGGAAGCATCCAGACCGGCTCTGGCCGTGTGTTGGGTAGCCAGAGCTATGGAGCGCTGGGCGGATAATTTGGAGGCGTCTTTGGACTCTGACTGTTCGGCTGAACAGACCGAGTTGGTGGGCAATCTCCGAGACTCGGCCACTTACATTAATGAAGCGGCTTTAGATATTTGTATGCTCACCTCTAGGATCTCCTCTGCAGCTGTGGCTGCTCGTCGCACCTTATGGTTGCGTTCTTGGAAAGCGGACGCGGATTCCAAAAAGGGATTAGAAGGTCTGGACAGGTACTATTTGGTCCAGATCTGGACAAAATTGTAGTTACGTTGGCAGCAGCAAAATCTGCATGTCTTCTGACTGCTACGATTCCTTCTAGTGCTGGTGGGTCGTCCTTTTGGCCTCACAGGGCCCAAGGTAGGCCTAAAGTACAGTCCTTTCCACGGCAGGCTGGGGCCAAGAAATTGTCCAAGCCCAAGAAACAGGTCTGGAGTACCAGACGTCCGGCTCCTAGGTCAGATAACAAACCTGCGGCCTGACGGTCCAGGCCTCCTTTTGGGGGACCCCAAAGTGGGGTGCGCCTGCTTTAGTTCGCCCGGTGCTGGTCGCAGTGCATGTTCCAATTTCCCAGAGGGGCCTGGGTTTCTATTCCATTCTATTTTTGGTGCAGAAACCCAATGGGTCTTACCGTTCAATACTAAACCTAAAGGCCCTCAGTAAGTCCTTGAGGGTGCCTCTGTTTCTGATGGAGACCCTGCGGTCCATTATTCTGGCACTGGAACCTGGGGACTACATGGTGTCATTGGACATCCAGGACGCTTACCTGCATGTCCCTATTCTTTTGCGCCATCAGCAGTTCCTCAAATTGGCAATCTGCAACGAACATTTCCAGTTCCGGGCACTGCCTTTTGGCCTGGTGACTGCTCCACGGGTATTCACCAAGGTCATGGCGGCTCTCCTGCGGACGCAGGGAGTCCGACTGTTGCCTTATCTGGACGACCTCCTGTTGATAGCGGGGTCTCCAGAGCTTCTTTTACACCATCTGGATCTGACGATTGCGGTACTGCAAGGTCACGGCTGGTTGACAAACTGGCAGAGGTCCACTCTCACCCCGTCTCAGAGGATCCTGCACCTCGGGGCCTTATTGGACTCCAGGCAGCAGTGGATCTTTGTGACGGAGGCAAAGATCCTTGCTTTGTAGTTGAGGGTGCGCAGTTGTCTGCAGTGTCGTCGAGTGTCGATACACTTGGCAAAGAGGTTATTGGGCTCAATGGTGTCGGTATTCGACATGGTGGAGTACGCCCAATGTCACTCCAAACCTCTGCTGCTATTGATCCGGTCCAGATGGAATGGATTGCCTCAGTGTCTCAAGTCCCAGACGATGGGGCTCACTCCGGATGTTCGCCTGTCTCTAACCTGGTGTTTGTAGACGACCCACCTCAACAAGGGTCGCCCGTTCTGGGTGGCGAACTGGGTCTTGTTAACAACAGACGCCAGTCTCCGGTGCTGGGGAGCTGTCACGGGTCCACACTTGTTTCAGGGCAGGTGGACTCGGGCGGTAGCGGGGCTTCCAATAAACATTTTGGAGCTCCATGCGGTGTCAAGAGCTCTCCAGCGGGCACAGCCGGTTCTCCAGGGTCCCGTCGGACAACGCCACCACGGTGGCCTATTTAAACCAGCAAGGAGGAACCGGGAGAGTGGTCTTTATACCAGGACGTCTTTCGGAGTCTGGTGGACAAGTGGGGTCTTCCAGAGATAGACCTCATGGCGTCCCGGCACAACAACAAGTTGCCGGTGTACGGGTCTCGAACATGAGACGAAAAGGCGTCTCTGGTGTATGCCCTGTCCGTCTAGTAGACGTTCCAGTTTGCCTACCTTTTCTCTCCGTTTTCCCTTCTTCCGCGGGTATTACGGAAATTCAAATCAAGAAGGAGGTACGCTACTGTTGATAGCTTCCGAGTGGCCCAGACGGCACTGGTTCTCCGACCTCTAGAGTCTGTCAGTAGACGTTCCTCTGAGGTTACCATTACGACCGAATCTGCTGTCATAGGGTCCTTGTCTTCACCCGGACCTGACTCGGTGTGGCTGTTGAAACGGTCACGCTAAGGTCCAGAGGGTTTTTCTAGCTCCGTGGTGCAAACCATACTAAGAGCTCGTAAACCTTCCTCGGCAAGAATCTACCATCGTGTGTGGCATACTTTCTTCCGGTGGTGTAGACCTAGAGGGTATTCCCTTAGGGAGTTCCGCCTGTCTAGGGTGTTGGCTTTCCTACAGGCTGGACTGGATCATGGGCTTCGCCTGGCTTCTCTGAAAGTGCAGGTGTCTGCCCTGTCAGTCTGGTTTCATCGTAGGATTGCTGCGCTCTCTGATGTGCACACCTTTATGCGAGATGTTCTTCGCATTCAGCCACCTTTTGTTCCACCGGTGGCGCCTTGGAATTGGGCTGTGGTCCTGAGAGTTCTCTAGGGGCCGCCGTTTGAACCACTGGACTCAGTGGACTTTAAATGGCTTACAGCTGAAACCATATTCCTTCTGGCCATTGCCTCGGCCAGACGGATTTCGGATTCAGGGGTTCTCTCTTGTAGACCCCCTTTTCTGATTTTTCATAGGAATAGGGCGGTGCTTCGCACTCGTCCGGGATTCCTTCCCGAAGTGGTATCCAGTTTTCACATCAATGAAGAAATTGTTGTGCCGGCTTTCAATTCACCTGGACTTTCAGTGGGTGACGCCACTTGGGATGTTGTGCGGGCATTGAGAATTTATGTTGACCGCACTTCTTCTTTTAGGAAGTCGGACGCCTTGTTTGTCCTCTATGGCTTCCGTAAAAAGGGTTGGCCTGCTTCAAAGTAGACTTTGGCAGGCTGTATTCGTATGGCAATTTCAGAAGCTTATCATCATGAAGGTCTTCCAGTTCCCTCCTTGGTGAGGGCTCATTCCACTAGGTCTGTGGGTCCTTCATTTGCAGCTAGACGTGGTGCCTCTGCAGTTCAGATCTGCAAGGCTGCTACGTAGTCTTCTGTCAATACCTTTGTGAGGTATTACGCTTTTGACATCTTTGCCTCTCAGGATGCTTCCTTCGGGCGGCGGATTCTCCTCTCAGCACAGGAGCGTCCCCACCCTTAAAGGATACTGCTTTGGGACATCCCCAAGGTATCCTGTGGATACCCTATGGACCCTGAAGTAGAAAATATGAGATATGGTAAGAACTTACCCTTGTTATCTCTATTTCTACGAAGTCCATAGGGTTCCACAGGACTCCCGCCCTGTCGCACCTGTACTGCAGATGGGCTTTATTCTGGTCACCGGTTTTTCCGTCTCCCTATGGTGAGAATGTGATTCCTGTGAGTGTCCAGATTTTTTTTTTTCTTCTCTCTCTTTCTTCTCCTCCTCCGGCCTATGGCTTGTGACGTAACTGAGATGCCTTGGCCCGGGGGCGGGGTATAGGAGAGGGACCCAGGTGCATCCTGGGAGGCTGAAAACTTTAACTCTGTGGTGCCTGAAGACTGACGTCATCACCTATACCCCAAGGTATCCTGTGGAACCCTATGGACTTCGTAGAAATAGAGATAACAAGGGTAAGTTCTTACCATATCTCATATTTTATCCTGCAGATTGGCACGTTTAGCTGGGTACACACTTAAGCTGGCCACACAGCGATATTTTACCTGATCTGGCAGATTCCGACACATTGGAACGACAGGTCGTGTAAAATATGGCAAAATCCTGAGTAAATCGTGAGTCCTCACATGCGATGTGCGTTTCCGTTGGTCGCACATTGCATCGTCAGATCTGCTGTGCAGTAGGGCAGATCTGACAATCTAGGAGGCGATGCGCTGTGAAAGTCTGGATGCAGGAGAGATTAAACAATAAAAAGGTAGCGCTATATAGAGTATTCTAAAATTCCTCTATTCCTGGATGCTGTAGCTGCTGCAAACAATATCCAGGTAGTGTCCTGGTGATATATAGAATGTAGATCTCAAAGAAATAAGCAGCGCTTGTAGCATTCAATTAATAGAGAAAAAAGAATATATTTATAGTACAGTGTAGCCGACTACACTGGAATCTGAGCCTCTCAACTACCAGCTCCATCTGATAACTACACCAGGGACAATACAGGTATTTATCCCAGGTGACTGTCCCCCCACCTGGATGTGAGACACCTACCCTTATATAAAGGACTAATACGGGGCTGTACAGTGGCTTTATTTATCCCCCATTGCTCTCCAATTACCGGGACATTGTTTGGAGCTCAAAAATTCTATTTTTTATTCAGTAAAATATCCTTGTTATCAACAGAAGAGACATTATTACCTTTGGAATTGTTCCGATATAAACTCTAAACATAAGAATATTAGAAACTGAATATATGCAGGTGTTTTTTCATCTCCTTTTATTGTTTCACCCTTCAGTGAATTATTATATGCAAAGGCTGTGACTTTTTAATTACATGTGGGGAATCATTTCTCCTGTTTTAGCTTGCTTAAAATTATATATATTTTATATTCAATATTTTGATTTATATATAAATAAATATATTCTTTTTTCTCTATTAATTGAATGCTACAAGCGCTGCTTATTTCTTTGAGATCTACATGCAGGAGAGATTGTATGAAGATTGGACACCAAATTGTGTGGAGATCATCTGCAGAGCTGCCGGGAAGAGTTTCAAGGAGAAATCGTACACATCGGCTGATCGTGTGCAGATCGCCATGTGTGTGGCCAGCATTAGCGAGGTCTTGAATGATTTGCCCGATTCCGACAGATCGGAACAACAAATCGTGCAGTGTGTACCTATTATGTCTGGCAGTGCACGCTCCCTGGGGTCATCAGCCTCATCAGGTCGGTCCTACAGGCTGAGCTCAACCTGACAATGTGGCTGATGACCCCATGCAGCGGGATGCGGCAGGGGCTGACATGTTAGGCACTAGATCGTCTAATGTGTATCGGCCGTTCCATATGTCAGCGGGGGAGGGTCGTCCGTCAGATCACTGGGTACATACATCGTTTAGTGTGTACCCAGCTATGCACTTGCTGCAGGGACCGACGAAATTGACATCTCAATTAGGTGGCCAAAATTTAAATCCCCACCCAGTGATGGCAGCCCAGACATTTCAAACAATAGATTGATAAGTGTGTATTGGCTTACCAATTAGCTGCTTGGTCGCCAGATTCATATAAGCGAAACAAGTTAAAGTTGCAATGGCGTGGAAATGCTGGTAACGGCACCTTATATTGCAGCCCAGTCTTGCCATGGACTTTGGGATTTTTGTACGCATCCTGTATTGCTGCAAACAAAAATCTGTGTATCCAGAGCTACTGTACATGTGACATAGCCGCATGGACTTGCTGGGCAAGTCCAATTGAATTTTTTTTTTACTATTTGAAAAATATTTACAATTTTGGATTTTTTGGGTTCTTACTTTAGTAAAATGACTAAAACAGAAAATACCATCATGTGCCATACTACAAAAGGAACATTTAATTTTGCTATCCATTAATTCATCCATCATGTATATACCTAGGCCCTTTTTCAGAGTTGTACGCTATGCCGATGTTTTCGCAGTTGAGTGATTTTTGCTACCGCACATGCGTGAACCGCCAAGGAATGTCTAACTGTGCACGCATGAGCTGTAGTTTGAGACGGCATTAGCAATTTCTCAGTAATTCCAAGGTCCTGAGTAGACCTCTGTGATCCATTGGCATTCCTGGGTGGAGTCAGGGAGGTGTTTGCAAAATGAGGCCAGTCTGAGGGCGTGTTATGGGAGTTCCATGGGTATTCCTGCAAACACGGCTGTGTTCCTGATTGCAGAACCACTATATCAGAGCCATTTTTAAAGATAAAGTTGCCCTGGAATCTGCTCAGCCCAGGACTTATTCGAGGAGTCGATGTATGTCTGATATGGCGTCGATGGTGGATCTGCAGATATGGAAAGCAGTTGTAGCAACAGTTACACACTATTTCAGAAGGGGAGTCTTGGCAGGCATTAGTATATTTTCACACATAAAATGCGAGCATGATCGTGAATGTAATAGTGTACAATTCTGAATCAGGCCCTTAGTATTATTTGACAGCTTACTATAAAGGGATTATTATTGGTTGCCTGCAACTCTTGCTTGGTACAAAAAAGATTTAATCCCATACATCTCTTAAGATAGTGACTGAATGATGTTATTGGACTGATGCAAAACGTCAACATTGAGCACAACGTGAATGAGTGGAGGCTCTTTACTCACTCAAGTCTCAAAAGCAGCGTTGCTACACAATGGCAGCAAGTATACTTTAATCTCAGTTGGTCATTGTATGCACCTGACGGCAAGTTCATGGTCAAAACCACTACATTTATTAAAGGTTGATTTGACCTTCAAAACTCAACCTGCTGCATGTTTCTAAACCCTGATCCCACGACAAACCCACTGCAAAAAAACCCAAGAAATAAGTTGTCTCTTATGCTGCATACACACGGGACGATTTTCCTGAACGATAACGATATCGTTCAATGATAAATCATTCATATCGTTAATTTTTATGCAGTGAACGATCGACCGACGATGCGCGTTCCCACATGAACGTTAACTATATCTATGGTCGACCGTACATGCAGGCCAACTTGGCCGATTTTGTCAAGATTTGCCTGTAAAGACATGACTTCATGATATATCTATCATTGTGTACACCCAAAATCATTTTCCCTGCACTACAGAAAGTTGAAGGGAAGTCTATCAGGGATATCTTTGGTTGTACTGTGTTTATGCAGCATGAGATGCATTTTAGGCTGGTCAGCACGGGGCTGGAATCCTTAGGGGAATTTGGCATTCAAAAATAAAATGTACCACTTCCAGTGTGGGGTTAATAAAAATTGTTTAACAGTACAATTAACAATGTTCTGTACTGGTGTACTACAGGTCGCAGCTAGCCATGCCAAATTCATGCTTGCACTTGAAGAACCACAGGTGCCAGCATTACCTGTCATACAGGGCCCTCTGGGACCTGCAATGCACATTTTGAAAAAAAAATCTATAACAAACATACACTGAAAATATATATATATGTTAAATAAACACTCCCCCACACACTCTCATTCACCACTTTATTATTCAGTCAGATGCATATAGATAGTCTCCTCTTCATTCTATGTAGGTATCCAAGAATCTTGGCAAAAAAAAAAAAAATCGATCATATACAGTAGACCAGTGATTCTCATACTCGGTCCTCAGGACCCCACACAGTTCACGTTTTCCAGGTCACCCAGCAGGTGCACAGGTGTATTTATCACTCACTCATTTTAACAGATCTACAGGTGGTGCTAAGTATTTCACTTTTGATTCTGTGAGGATATCTGGAAAACATGCACTTGTTTGGGGTCCTGACCAAGTTTGAGAACCTGTGATATAGACGGCACACAACTACTTCTAATAGGGCCCACGTGAATGAAAGTTCACATCCGGCCACTGCCTTAGGAATGCATTAGAACACTCCGAAACTTTACACAAAACTCCTCAGAGACAACACTTTTTTGGTGCATTTTTTTGCATCAGATTTCAAACCCTCGTTTTGGTATAACTGGTGGCTCCTATGCTTCTAAAAGATAAAATAGAAGCTCAGGTGCTTAAGAGTTAAAGCACACACCCTGATTCAATAAAGCTGTATGGGGTAGTCAATCCCAAACAAGAAAGAAACAATATATAAAGCAGCTTAAGAATCAGGGAATGCGTACAAGTAACAAGTGTTTACTGTATCTTACTAAAAGAAGTATTTATTGCTATAAATAAGTTAAAATGTAATTACTTAAACATACAACCACTGTCAGTAATTAATAAAAAGTTCTTAAGCCTCCAGATAATATGATATTAGTAACACATAAAGTCACATATGTGTAGAGGCAATCCTCTCCCATACAAGAGATTGTGCTGCAGTCTGGAGCTGTACCTGTAATAGCTTCCTGTCACCAATCCTTTTCATAGCAGCCACACACTAAAATATCGAGTCCTCAGAATTTATAGACACAGCTCAACCCACAGCTGGGGAGCGTAATATTCACTGTGGGGACACTGCCTGTTGGTTCTCCATGCACTGCACGCCAGGTACTTAGGATTTGCAGTGTTTTTGCTCAACCCACAATCAGAGAGCGAGTTTCTCCCTGCAGAGAAAACTGTTGATTTTCAGTGGCTAATGTAATTATTGCCAGAGTTGTTAGTTTTGGTGCAGGGAGGATGGGGGCAGTACCCTCTGATGTTCGTGGATCCAATAAAAGTCCCCTATATATGAGTCTCTTTCGGAGGACTCTTGACTGAAGAGTCAGACATTAAGTGAAAAAGCCCCCAAATAGCAGTGCGAAATGCGCCAGAGCTGGGACACTGGACCCATATTTGTTACCTGAAGTCACCTGCCATTATCCCAGGAGATCCGGAGAGTTATACGCCGCACAGCTTAATTGGACGCTCATATAACACCGAGGTTGAGGCGGGGATGCAGACGCGATCTACAGGATGTCTTACATTTGCAAGGTAGTCGCGGCCCCAGACACTCCCGTTGGAGATATTGCCTCCCTCTAATACATTTATGCCCAGCTTGAGCGGTTCCTACTAGCAACATCTACTACTGTTGCCGGATACCTTCCCCCGGAGAAGTGACAGTGTTCAATTTATTTCTCCTCTCTTTCTCCTGAGTGCATGACCTAATGTGATTTGTTTTGGAAACCTACCTATTCAATCACTATGTATGAAACATAGAGACATTCTATCGAGTATACCATTATTTGTATGTCATCCTGGTCACACTGCAGGTGCGGACTATAACTATTGAATACTAGTATATACCAGTTTCTTTTTTAGGATCCACCTCTAGATATAGTAAAGCTATTATCTGTGATTTTTCATAGCATTTGCAGTGTACATGACACCTTGATGTCCTTTTTTATATATTTTATTGTATATGTGTATATATTATTTTGTTTTACTTTTGACCGGTCAAAATCG
Source organism: Taudactylus pleione (assembly GCA_031769625.1). Taxonomy (NCBI): domain Eukaryota; kingdom Metazoa; phylum Chordata; class Amphibia; order Anura; family Myobatrachidae; genus Taudactylus; species Taudactylus pleione. The sequence continues at coordinate 18,844,504 of JAUIMM010000020.1, read as the reverse complement.
ATATATTATACTAATGTCTGATATTAAATAAATTTGTTTAAATTATATTTTCATTGCTAGCGATTTTTTCTGTTCATTACAATTAGCGCAGAGAATTAAATTGGAAGTCAGACATTAAGTCAGCAACATCAATTAGAGAGGCACAACATCGGGGCAGTCTGGACTAGACTTTTGCTGGGCATACAGTCTACAATTATCTGTCAGATATCTGTCCAATCTGTCTGGTGGGAAGGAAAATCTGGTCCGTTTTCTAGTGTTTGGGAGCAAATTTCTATTGTTATTTGCTCCCATACATTACCAGATTTTCATTCCAACCAGCCAGATTGGACAGATACCTGACAGATAATTGCATAGTGTATGCCCAGCATTAGGTATTGCCCGGTCGGTGAGAGGAGGCCAGTCTGGTTAATCACCTATGTGTTTCAACGCCTCCCTGGTGCCTTGATAAAGAAGGGCAGATGGGTGGGGTGCAAATACCAAGCAGAAGGAGTCTCAGCCTCCAAGTGTACAAAATACGCAAATATAGTGGAAAGGGGAAGGGGGCTTGGACAGCACCCCCTAATTTAAAACATAACATAATAAGAAGTGCTACAATGCTGAGGACAAAGAACACAGGTGCACACTCTGAGTACTAAGAACAATGATAGTCAAAATAATCCTAATAAACTCTACAATTAAAATGGAGTATAAGAGGTTCTTAGTACAAGTTTGGACAAAATGTTTGCCCATCCACCACATCAAGGAGAACCCCATAAGATGGGTCCCTAACATCCCTAATACTAACACATTATGTAAATTTATCCAGGTTAATCAAATTGACTGAGGTACTAATTAAGTCACCTGCGCTTAACCATGGATATCTCTAAAACCAGAACTGTTGGGGAGCCTTGTGGACCGCGTTTGGGAACCTCTGGCATAGGGCACAGGTTCTCAAATTCGGTCCTCAGGACCCCAAACAGTGCATGTTTTCCAGGTCTCACAGAATCAGGAGTAAAATAATTAGCTCCACCTGTGGATCTTTTAAAATGTGTCAGTGAGTAATTAATACACCTGTGCACCTGCTAGGTGACCTAGAAAATGTGAACTGTGTGGGGTCCTGAGAACCGAGTATGAGAATCACTGGTCTACTGTATATGACCAATTTTTTTTTTGTTTGACAAGATTCTGGGATACCTACATAGAATGAAGAGGAGACTATATGCATCTGACTGAATAATAGTGGTGAATGAGAGTGTGTGGGGGAGTGTTTATTTAAAATAAATATTTTTTTCATGCACTGTTTGGGGGTCCTGATGACCGACTTTGAAAACCTGTGCTCTAACTAGGGTGCTTTGTGGGGCCTGAGAGGTTCAGTTTCAGCTGACTCATAGGGGAATTCAATATGGAGCGAAAACTCAGTTTTTGCATTAATATTGCAACTATGACGTCATTATCGCAGGTTTTAGTTTTACACTGTATTCAATTTCAAAGACTTTTCGCAGGTTCGAAAAGTCTTTGAAAAAAAACGGGGATAGCTTTTCACCACTGAATAGGTGGCGAAAAAAAGTGCAGAATTGGGGTTTAGGGGTGCAGGCTTAAAAAAAATAGCCTGCACCCCTGGGAATGACATTTTAAAAAGAACTGTGCAAAAAAAAAAAAAAAAAATAATAGGGACACCCCAAAAAATTTATAAAAAAATTGGGATGGAAAAAAAAAATGGGAAAAAAGTGTTTAAAAATAGGGAAATAGGTTCAGGGCTATTCTGCAAGTATGCGGCAGGTGTATTCTAGAATAGGCTATTAGAGGCAGGTGCATAGTTGCAGAATTTTTAAAAACTTATTTTAGGGACATAAAAATATGCTAGTACCCATTTTCATGTACCCCAAATTTGATGGGACCACTTAAAAAAACTCAAAAAATAACCTAAGTGCTCTTCTGCAACACTTCTTCAATGTCGGGAAAAAAACACCTGCTGCGGCTATTTAAATCCCCGACTTTCATTTGCAGGCTAAAACGGGGGTACCCATAGTGATCCTCCATGTTTTTACAACTTTAGGGGGGTCCTACAATTTTTTCAATAAAAATTTTGTAGTTTATCGCAAATCCCACTTCGCTAGGTCCCGTTTTCGTAGATTTTATATTGAATACGGGGATAAAGTGGGCGCACGCCCGATACTTTATCCCTGAAAAATCTCCGATGTGGGTATTGAATACCCCTCTATGTCTGGTAATAAAGTTATAAAAAAACTTAAATTGTGACATCAGCACTAGGCTACTCAGATTGATTGAATTAAATTAGATGATTAAGGGAACACATCTCTGCAATACTTGTTCTTTAATTACAGATTATTGAGGCTCATGGCCGTAGTCATGCAAGGTCACCGGCCGCTGCCTGCCCGGCTTCGGAGGTCTGCAGGAAGAGACCTCCTGGAGTGCAACAAGGCTCGCACAGAGCAACGCTAAAGGAATCCCCGCCCTCCACCCGTCGGGGTAAGCGCTTACGGAGAGGGGGCGCAGAGCGCACTGCCGTCCTGCTGCGGCGCTGTTGAGGCTGGTTCAGAGCTGGGAGCAAAGCAAAAAAAAGCAAAACAAAAAAATGAAACACGTTAAGACCCCCATACACAAGCGACAGATCGCCACTATTGGATTTCACTGATTTGCCAATCACAATCAGAGGGGTCAATCCTATTAGGTGCGATAATCTCGTGTGCGAGTCATCGCGCCAGTGGCCGCACTTTATGGCAGCCCGGATTTGCCCAATATTGCTCACAGCCCCATAGGGCTCCGAGCAAAATTATGCGAATCCAGGCTCGGGTCGGGTAGCGAAGGATGCGAGATGAGATGCCTTTGCCGGCGTTTAAACGCTGTTGCAACGGCACATCGTACCATTCCCCCCTAATTGGATTGACTCCAAAATATGATAGTGATTTGCAAATCAGTGAAATTTAACATGTATAATTTCACCGATCCTCCGTCTGATTGCGGAACATCGATGGCCACCAGTCGCCATTTCTGACTGGCGGATCCGATTGCAGGATCGGCCAAACAGTTGCCTAGTGCAGGGGTTCCCAACCATGGTCCTCAAGGCACACTAAAGGTGGGTACACACCTAGCAGATATATCTGCAGATCAAGTGATCTTCAGATGATGGTTGTTCATACACACTGAGCAACCATCACCTTCCTACTGTCCGCAGGTCCCGCTGGCTGGTGGTTGTGCTGCGACCCCTTCCCCGCTGCGGGCAGCTGATCGCCCGTACATGCAGCACGATGGACGCGATATGTCTATGAACGAAGTCAGTCACAGACATATCGCTGGTACACACTGGCTGACGGACATATAATATATTGGCCAATCAATTGATTGGCCAACATATATGCCAGTGTGTATGCAGCAGTCTAGGTTTTAAGGATAGCCATACTTCAGCACAGGTGTCTCAATTAGTACCTGTTATTTTGATTTAACCATTCGTGCTCAAGCATGGATATCACTAAAACCTGGACTGTTATACTGCTATTATAACTAAATTCTGGGTCTGATGTGGAGGTTGGAATAGGGTTCCAATTCGGTTCAGAACCGGAAATTTCCCCGGCGCTGACCCAGGATATTTATGAGTTGGCGCTGTTCACACCGGTGCCGGGTCTGCAGTGACCCGGCTTTTCCGGTGCTGAAGTGGACACTTGAAGATGACGTCATCTCCAAATGCCACTGAAGCCGGCCAATCGGCAAGCATGGGCACGATCCAGATCATCGTGACCCGGATCGCACCATTTACACTGCAGGGTTTCATCGGTCATTCCTGTGTAAAACCCTGCAAGTTACCTGCTGGGTTGGATTGCCGGGTCACTCCACCTGGGCATCCAACCCTGTCCCCTTTTACACCAAGAGCTACTTGGGTTAACCCTGCAATAACCCGGGTTTTAGCTCTGGTGTAAATGGGGTATTATAGTGTGCTTTGAGGAGCAAGGTTTGGAAACACTGGCCTAGTGTATGGGCCCCTTTACTTTGCACCTTTGTATAAAACCATGTTGCACTACAGGTGGGTCAAATTTAAAATCTTTTTGCCCCATGACCCATGTATATAATTTGTATGTGTTTTTTGTTCTTTTTCACGAAACCTGAGCAAAGCATTGTTCTAAAGAATGTTTGTGCTTTCACGATATAATTCAATCTCTTTTTTAGTATTTAATACATTATGGCCCCACTTGTGGAAAATTATAAAGAACTCAGTTGGGAAAGTATAGGTAGGGCCGGATTAAGGGGGGGGGGCACAGGGGCGGTCGTCCCGGGGCCCCCACAACAGAAGGGCCCCCACACAAGGTTAGTCCCAGCAATTGCCGATTAAAAGTGCCCTGCGGTACCTGTTCTCAGACTGGGGCTGCCCAGCTGCTGCGGCTATGTACTGCATGCTCAGGGCATACAGCGCTCAGTGGCTCCAGAATCCCCTCTCCAGCATCACGTGACACATCACGTCCGTGATGCTCATGAGGGAACTAGGGAGCCGCTGAGCGCTGTATGCGCTGAGCATGCAGAATATTATGGAGCAGCAGCAGTGAGTGACAGCGGCCGGTGGTTAGTGCGCGGTGCCAGACAGACAGGGGATGAGTAGTCCTCCCCACACTACTTCCAGTGGCGATAGCCATATAAGGTAGGCATCCCCTTGGTGTCTGTGTGTGCCAGACTCTTCACAATGCCTTTCACCGGTGGTAAAAAAAATAAATGGTTGTTACCATGTGCCTCATATCTAACAACCTCTGGCTCATATCTACTACTGATCATAATAGCTGACGAGGTTATCCAGGGATGTTGCCTCCCATTTATTTGTAGTAGCCAGTACAGTGGCACCATCACATATGTAGATTCCTCCTGGGCTTACTCCCTTATCATTAGGAGCAATAATAGTTTTGCAAAGCAGACTCTGGCAAAGTAAGATCATAGCGTCAGAGTTATGTTCTGTGAAACATTCTAACTTTACACTGTGGGGCAAGTTGAGAAGCATAGTGACAGTGGGATGTCAATTTATTTGGTGGGCCCCCACAATTTAGTTGCCCCGGGGCCCCCACAATCCTTAATCCGGCCCTGAGTATAGGTGATGAAAGTTGCTGTATATAGTCAGCTTATCACGTTCAGTTTTGGGGTTTCGTTTTATGCAGTTATAGGGTGTATGGAATAGATGTGATTCCTTCAAGTCACAGGGAGTGCTCCTGTCAAACTAAAAAGGTGTGTAGCCACTGACATCACATCCTTGCTATTACCAGGACATTACTTCCTGCCCTGCCTGCTGCTAGCATAAAGTGGCCTGTCACACAGAGCGGAGCTGGAAGCGCCTGCATGTACACTGACAGCAGGCGGAGTCCTCCTGATGACACACAACGAACAACATGGAGAGCTGCTTGGGGCAGCGTTACCGTGGCAACACAGCGAGAGGCTTCCTGCAGCCTGACACTAGCAGCAACCAATGTGAACAGCGGACTTGGAGGAACGAACACTTTTGACCCAACCACCTTCTCGTAGCCGGATGACATCACGATCACGTGTCTTTGTGTAAAGGAGAAAAAAAAATCCAGTGGGAGCTTAAAGAAGCTGCTGACAGCAGAGAGGAGAGAGGGAGTGGGGAGCAGAGGAGGGATCGGCCGACGGGATCGGTGTAAGTTTGCATCTCTCTGCAAGAAGTCGCGTGTCTGTGTTTATTATGTGTTGTTTCTGTCTGTACTGTACACAGGAGTATACTGGGAGGTAAACATCACATAGGTTACCCCTTACACGGGCCAGTTGTCACACTACTACCTTGCACTGTGCCCTGGGAGTGTGTCCCCGTTGGGTGGGTAACACATCTGTCCAAGATGCCATCAACTACTGCCCTGTGGGTCGGCAAAGTTGTTATACACTATAGCAAGAGCAGCCCCATATATCACCCATCACCTGATCTCCCCCTTCCAGCCTAGTGACTGCTACCAGCTCTATTCCTGGCTATATGGCCTTTATGGTATGGCATGCACAGTATTTGTGTACATGGCATGTGTAGCTTTTTTATTCCTCTTATTGTAAGGGGCATATTAACTTTTTTTTCTCTTGTATATACTTTATATTTATTTTTTGCTGTTTAATCTATAGCAAAAAATATATTGACATTACTAAGGAGGGAGATGTTTAAACCTTGGATAGAGGTTATCTATTTCACAGTTTACAATAACTCAGAATATTTTCTATAGAGTATACAAATGTAAATTTTACAAAATAAATTTTAAATCAGTATTTCACATATATAAAATTTGCATACAGCGAGTAAAATAAGTATTGAACACATCAACATTTTTCTCAGTAAATATATTTGTAATGGGGCTATTGTAATGAAAAGTTCACCAAATGTCAGCAACAACCCATGCAATCCACACATGCTAAGAAATCAAACCATAGATGTCCATAAATTAAGTAATGTGAAATGACACAGGGAAAAAGTATTGAACACATCAAGAAAGGAGGTGCAAAAAGGCATGGAAAGCCAAGACACCAGCTGAAATCTATCAGTAATTAGAAAGCAATCCTGCCCCTTGTCAGTGCAATTAACATAAGCTGGTTCAGTCCAACTGATAGCCTATAAAAAGGTGTCTCATTACCAAGGTGTCACACAAGAAATATCTCATGATGGGTAAAAGCAAAGAGTGCTCTCAAGACCTTTGCAACCTTATTGTTGCAAAATATACTGATGGGATTGGTTACAGACAAATTTCTAAACTTCTGAATGTTCCAGTGAGCACTGTTTGGGCCATAATCCGGAAGTGGAAAGAACATCATTTCACCATAAACGCCACGACCAGGTGCTCCTTGCAAGATTTCTGACAGAGGAGTGAAAAGAATTATCAGAAGAGTTGTCCAAGAGCCAAGGACCACTTGTGAAGAACTTCAGAAAGACCTGGAATTAGCAAGTACAATTGTTTTAAAGAAAACAATAAGTAATACACTCAACCGCCATGGCCTGTATGCACGCTCACCATGCAAGACTTCCATTGCTGAAGAAAAAGCATGTTGAAGCTTTTTTAAAGTTTGCTGCACAACATTTGGACAAGCCTGTGAAATACTGGGAGAATATAGGGGCCTATGTATCAAAGCTTGATGAGAGATAAAATTGTGAGCTATAAATCACCAACCAATCAGCTCTTAACAAGTGATGTCGGTGGGAGATCTTTCGGCTCTGTTAGAGCCGAAAGCTCTCTGGGGCTTGCGGCCACGAGACCCTACCACAAGGGGCTCGTCGCTAGCCCACGAGACCCTACCACAAGCGTCTCGTTGCAAGCCAGATGGTCGCGATGGTCTTGACCATCGCGACCATCATCCTGGCCGCTCGCATTAGCTGTGGGTGGCATAAAATAAAAAAAAAGACGCCCTGATTCAGAGCGAGCGCTCTGTCAGAGTGTCCGGCTCTGAATCAGGGCCAGAGTTCATAGAAGAGACCCACGGAACCCTCAAGATTTGAAGACACTTTATGTGGTAGAATGGGCCAAAATCACACCTGAGCAATGCATGCGACTAGTTTCTCTATACAGGAGGCGTCTTGAAGCTGTCATTACCAACAAAGGCTTTTGTACGAAGTTTTAAATAAATTTCAGTAAGCGTGTTCAATACTTGTTCCCTGTGTCATTTCACATTATTACATGTAACTTAATTTATGGACATCTATGGTTTGATTTCTTTGTATGTGTGGATTGCATGGGTTTGTTGTTGACATTTGGTGAAAATTTCATTACAATAGCCCCATTACAAATATATTTACTGAGCAAAATAATGTCTTCAATACTTATTTTACCCGCTGTAAGTGAGTGACCACAATCCTGCTCCTCTGATATTCCCCCCCAAAAAATATGGTCCTGCATTCATTCAAAACTATTATACCATTTTATTAGGTATTCTGGAGGATTTTTTTTCCATTTTCCCACAACTGTCAGAACTCACTCTCTTTCCTTGAGATCCTTTCTGCAGCCCAACCTCAAGGGGTTCAGGGCAGCCACCCAGACTGTGATCGGTGATCCTAATATGGATGCCCACAGTCTGATGCTCTGAGCTCTTTGCAGCTGCGCCTCCTCCCAGGCAGAGCCACAGCAGTGATGCTGGCTTCTCTTCTTGCAGAACTGTAAAGTCCTGGAAGAAGTAGTCTTATGTGCCTTGAAATCCTTTATTAATTTTTTAAGTGTGTGCTGCTTCTTTCAAGTGGAAATATATATAATGCTATAATATTTTATTGATCTGTTTGTTTGTCTGGTTATGTATTCAGACACCACTGCACTGATTGGGATGAAACCAATGCAAGGTGGTCCAGTTGTATCCTGGCCAGGTTTTAGGGGGGTTAGGGTCCTGTTGGACAAAACTTCGACTCGGGGAGTCTGTTCTGGGCCTTCCACTGGATGGATTTGGACTAAAATTTTCCAGAGTGGTAACATTGGATCCCAGAAGACACACTAGGGGGGGGTGAAGTCCTGGTCGGACCTCCCATTGGGACGCTGGCCAGAGCTTTAAGTCGGGAAGCCTATTCTGGGCCTTCCACTGGATAGACTTGGATGAAAACTTTGAAGAGGGGTGGCAATTGGTCTGGGATGCCTAATGGAGTGGTTGGGGTCCCGATTGAACCTCATGGCGGAATGCGCCGAGAAGAGCTTTGATCCAGGGAGCCAGTTCTGGGCCTTACATTGGATGGATTTGGACGACATCACATAATAAAACTTAATAACTTGAAGATTTAAACCCGGGCAACACCGTGTACTTCAGCTAATATATTATTATTGTTTATTTATATGGCGCCACAAATGTTCTGCAGCACCTTACAAAGTACATAACCAAAAAAGTGACTTGCAGTGCAATACAATGCAGGACAAGGATAATTTACATTGGTGACCATAACACCCAAATAAGCAACAGAGCATAAGCAACCAAGTGTTTAGGTGCCCTAGTGGGGAGTAAGAAGTAGATGAAAATAAAGGAAGGAGAAGCACAAGAGGCTAGAGGGCCCTTCTCGCATGAGTGTGTGTGTATATGTTATGAAATTAAGTGTATTCAAATTGGTCACAAAACTTCCAACGTTTCGGGGCTCTTGGGCTCCTTTTGTCAAGGTGTGAAAGAAGTGAAAATTTTACTTTATATTGAGTGAAGAAGTGACTGCCCACTGCGTGCAGGAAAAACAGACCGGCCTCTCCGTCTCCGTAGGTGCTCCGGCGCTTCCGGGGTCGCGTAGCCATGGCAACCTGACACGCGTGACGTCACTAGTCCACGACCCCGGAAGCGCCGGAGCATGGACGGAGACGGCGAGGCCGGTCTGTTTTTCCTGCACACAATATAAGGTACGTTTTCACTTGTTCACACCTTGATAAAGGAGCCCAAGAGCCCCGAAACGTTGGAATTTTTGTGACCAATTTTAATACACTTGTGTGTGTGTGTGTGTGTGTGTGTATATGTATGTGTGTGTATATATATATATATATATATATATATATATATATACACACACACACAAGTGTATATATATCTGTCAGGTCCATAAATATTGGGACATTGACAGAATTTTCATATTTCGGCCTCTATTCACCACCACAATGGCTTTGAAATGAAACAAACAAGATGTGCTTTACCTGCAGACTTTCAGATTTAATTTGAGGGTAATTACATCCAAATCAGGTGAACAGTGTAGGAATTACAACGGTTTCTATATGTGCCTCCCACTTTTTAAGGGGCCAAAAGTAATGGGACAAACTAACAATCCTAAATCTAACTTTCACTTTTTAATACTTTGTTGCAAATCCTTTGCAGGCAATTACAGCCTGAAGTCTGGAACGCATAGATATCACCAGACGCTGGGTTTCATCCCTGGTGATGCTCTGCCAGGCCTCTACTGCAAATGTCTTCAGTTCCTGCTTGTTCTTGGGGCATTTTCCCTTCAGTTTTGTCTTCATCAAGTGAAATGCATGCTCAATCGGATTCAGGTCAGGGGATTGACTTGGCCATTGTATAACATTCCACTTTTTAGCGTTAAAAAACTCTTTGGTTGCTTTTGCAGTATGCTTCGGGTCTTTGTCCATCTGGACTGTGAAGCGCCGTCCAACGAGTTCTGAGCATATAATATTGCCCGAAACACTTCAGAATTCATTCTGCTGCTTTTGTCAGCAGTCACATCATCAATAAATACAAGGGAACCAGTTCCATTGGCAGCCATACATGCCCACGCCATGACACTACCACCACCATGCTTAACTGATGAGGTGGTATGTTTTGGATCATGAGCAGTACCTTTCCTTCTCTTGGCATCACTCTGGTACAAGTTGATCTTTGTCTCATCTATCCATAGGATGTTGTTCCAGAACTGTAATGGCTTTTTTAGATGTTGTTTGGCAAACTCTAATCTGGTCTTCCTGTTTTTGTGGCTCACCAATGGTTTACATCTTGTGGTGAACCCTCTATATTCACTCTTGTGAAGTCTTCTCTTGATTGTTGACATTGACACATATACATCTACCTCCTTGAGAGTGTTCTTGATTTGGCCAACTGTAAATAATTCTTCTGTCATCCACCAAAGTTGTTTTCCGGGTCTTTTTGGTGTTGCTGAGCTCTCCCGTGCATTCTTTCTTTTTAAGAATGTTCCAAACAGTTGATTTGGCCACACCTAATGTTTTTGCTATCTCTCTGATGGGTTTGTTTTGATTTTTCAGCCTAATGATGGCTTGCTTCACTGATAGTGACAGCTCTTTGGATCTCATATTGAGAGTTGACAGCAACTGATTCCAAATGCAAATGTCACACCGAGTATCAACTACAGACCTTTTACCTGCTTAATTGATAATGAAATAACGAGGGAATAGGCCATACCTGTCCATGAAATAGCTTTTGAGTTGATAGTCCCATTACTTTTGGCCCCTTAAAAAGTGGGAGGCACATATAGAAACCGTTGTAATTCCTACACTGTTCACCTGATTTGGATGTAATTACCCTCAAATTAAATCTGAAAGTCTGCAGTTAAAGCACATCTTGTTTGTTTCATTTAAAAGCCATTGTGGTGGTGAATAGAGGCCAAAATCTGAAAATTCTGTCAATGTCCCAATATTTATGGACCTGACTGTATATATGTATGTATATATTACATTTTATTTTAATATTTTTATTTTTTTGCATTTCTTAAACTTAGTAGAGTTTGTTAGCTACATATGTCCCCAACATTTTTCTTTTTTTTTTTTTTTTTTATTACAAAACTATTTTGGGTACATCCTGAAGAAAATACGAGCCAGTTAATTGGTTAAGCCTGAATAAGTACAGAAAAAGCATGAAATTTCTATTTTACATTCAGAATCATAATTCACCCATAAAAGTTACATGATGGCATATTATGTACATTTTTCAAGTATTCCACTTTTAATGGGGTCTTTGCGTTCTATATAACCATTTCTACTGTATTTATTTTCTTTAATTTAAATGGCTTACTCCTCCTTAGAACTGTATATTTTAACCCTTTTATGTAAAGGAACTTACCTGCCCCATATCATTGGTTTGTTACACTGTCTATTTAATTTTATGTAATGATTCTTCCTTCCTTCCTTCCTCTTTGTAATGGTTTCCATAAAAAACTGTAATTTTCTCAATGCCGCTAGGCTTCTAATCTGGAGTTTGGCAAAATGTAACTACCAAGGTGTATATCCTAGTCACCGTGGTGACCTGGCAAATGGATTTTGTCAGGCCTAGTCTACCGGAGGTGCTCCTGGCACAGGTGAGGGATACACTCTGATTTGCTGTGAGACTGTGGAACTCACAGGAGAGATTTGGTCAATTTAAAACTGTTCTCAATGCTGCTACCCAACTGTCCTGGGATTGCACCTCACAGGCAGCACAGGAGGGTCATTTTTCTCTCCGAAATTACTGGCTAATCATTTTTGGATACATTTTCAAACCCTGTTTTAAAGCTGGAGCACAGAATTATTGGCTTCATTGTGTTGGCCAGCAGGGCAGTTGTAAAAGCTGTGATTTCAAAGAGTTCTTGTATGCTGCTTCCTCTGTAGTTCAAAGCGGGTTCTTTGTTGGTCTGGGTGGTGTTGGTGTTTTTTTTTTTCTTTATGTAAAGGAAAGCTGATAGTGCTGGCATTCGATAAAAAGTGTATTTAAAGCTCTTGCTCTGACTTACATTTTTATTTTACTTGACATGTAAATCATGGTCATTTTAATGTCCTCATACACCCATGTTATGTTCTAAGTTGTTTTAATAAACAGTGAAACGCTACAATCCCCCATTTTCACTGTATTTCTCAGAATGCTTTTTGTATTTGGAATACTCATTTTACATAATATATTAAAGCTTTAATAAGAACACTTGGTAAGAATGACGCATCATATATAGAAAAAGAGCGTTTTAACTGTAAACTAGTCTAATATTAAAATTTAGGATAATTTCTAGGGATGGATTTCTCTAGTAACAAACATTTAAAAATCCAGCACAGTCCTCAGAAATGATGGACTGATGGCTACTATGTTATCACTTGGCCTGTCGCTATTTATTCCTGCTCTGTAGTAACCTCAGGTGGAAACTGGTCCTGAATTGCATGCACTAATGAATGCTTACATACACTTGGACAGTGTTTAAATAAGTGAATAATTTAATTTTAGACCTAAGACTAATTCCTAATTTGCTGTTGTCCTCTGCAGGCATTGGAGAAAAATATCTATTTATAATTTGGTGCAGAAGGTCATTGTTATCATTCCTTTCTTTCATATCATCATAGTTTTACATTTTTGTAGGTATGATAGCATAGACCATGTGACGCCTGCATTACATTCAGCATTCCTTAAATCTAGGTCATTCTCTAGGAACACTCCTTCAGCTGTAATGAGTACACCAGATTTATTACTTGGCGTCTTTGTTGGGACCTTTAGAACCGTAGGTGTCCATTTACTAGGGGTAGTCTGAAGTGGGACTGTTGCCACTGACTTTTTTTTTTTTTTTAATATTAGTATTACTCACGTCTGCTGCCTTTTGGCCCAACATATCTTTACTGTAACACTTAAGTAATGATATGAGAAAAGTACGTAGCTGTTAAGCAACAATGCTATACTCCTAGAGGCGGTGACATCTGATGTCAAGCTATTAAATAGGCTTCCTTTTAGGTAATGTAGAGTTTAATGTTTCTATATGCTCCCTTTATCAGTTTTCACTGAAATGTATTGCTTTATTTCTCTGCTTTTCTTCAGTGTTGTGTAATTTTACCTCGCATATTTATGGGGTGAAACTTAGCGAAGATACTGGTTGCAAAGTTTCGGAAGCGGTTCACTTTGTTGAATTGCCCCCCAAATGTTGCATTCCCTTGTACATGACTTAAGCTGGATACACACTATGCAATCTGTCTTGCAATACTCTGCTCCGACGCGGATCAGAATGATATATCACATGGATCATATAGTATGTACATCGGATCACACGTGCACGCCGGTCGTTCATTGCATCGTCCCGTATGTTGTGCTGCACAGCAGATGGAGCGATGCAATGAATGACGCCATGCCGCTAAATGCAGCATGGAACTATATATTACGCAGTCATACACCGGACCATGTAGTTGTAGTACGTACGGCCATCGCGTTATATCTGTTCATCCCGTTGTGCCAGTGCTGGGTACATCCATCATATAGTGTGTACCCAGCTTTCCTCATCTGTGTCCATTGGATGTTCTCATCCCCAGAACAATTTTATCCATATTCAAGGACAGCAAAAAAAAATATAAAGCTGCTGTAATTATAAAGTTTTGGGTGGGGAAAAAAATAAAAGGAAAGAAGACAAAACAATTTAGTAACTGTTACAGTAAATTGTGTACATACAAATAAGGTTGAACTTGGAAAACCTTTTTAAAGTAGGACACTACTTGTGCAATATTTAATAAGCAAATGATTCCACTATCTGAAATGTGTTGAGGCATTTTTTCCACATGAAAGGTAGCCCTGTGCCTATTGGCTGAAACACATAGCACAGAGAGAGAAGGCTTGTTTGTCTCTAGTCTTCATCTAAGTAGAGGCTTATGTACTGTAAATCCTGGTATGGATTAATGGCACACAGGCTGTCCACATGGATTGTGCTCAATGTAGGTTAATGAAATAATGGGAAAAAATATCATCTTCTGTATTTTGCACAGTAAAGATTTTAAGGAATGCTTCAACGGCTTATACATTCTCGATTACATTTTTACATTGGAACACCAATATTTCTGCTAAAACCTATAACAATTTTTTATTTAATATACAGTGTATAATCAATTCGGTTGAATCTCGCTTTTTGCTGTGAAGTTTATGTTCAGCAGACCAATAAAATAAACATAAGGTACAGCCGTAGATACAATTTCTTTGATTATGGGCCTCATTTATCAATGAGTTATATCATTCACGAATGACAAAACTCGCTGCGCATGATAATGGTGCTCCAGCCAATTAGCTCCCAACTGACTTATGTTTGGAAAATGACAGTTTGGAGCTGATTGGCTTGAGCACCATTTATCATACGCAATGGATTATATTGACTAAATTTACCTTCAGATGATAAGTATGCAGATTTTGTGTTTGGAAAGCCCACCGATTATCTGTTTTCAATGGACCTTTGGTAAATTCACCCATCAGTGTAGATAATAGCATGTCCTAGCTTAAATCTAAATTTCAGTGTTTTTTCAGTGTAAAAACAAAGCAACCCAGTATTTGTTTGCTGTATTCTCTGCATGCAAAATCAATATGCTTTTGCAACAGGGATTGTTTCAGATGCAAATCGTTCCTTATTTGCTCCTTTTTTATTATGCTCGTAACTCTGAATTAAGCCCACATTGTGCCTTGTCATTTGTTTATGAATGGCGAAGCTCTGCCTTGTGGCATCAAAGATATAAAAAGAACAATAACAAATGGTCGCATAGATCTGGACAATACGACTACTCAATACCACTATGCAAGGATACCTAGGTTATTGACATATAGAAATATGTAGTTAATTACGTTATCTACCTACAGCTCTTGCTGACATGTATCTGCCTATAAAAAGGAGTCATTGTACAATAAACCTTGACCTTTGGGACAAAAATAAATAAAAGGAATGTGAGTTACCTGATAAGATGCAAAACAGAAAGCAAATGTGTAGTATCTCTTACAGTATAAGGTTTTGTAAAGTAGCACTGACTCTTTTCTAGGTTTTCTTATGCTGGCCATACACCTGCACGACCAGCATAAGATCAGATTCACCTCACGATTCCCCGGAGCTTCCTGGCAGTCCCGACGGAACCATTTGTTGTTTTTCTCTGCACATGATCTGTTGTACGATCGATTGTGTGCCTCACACGCTCATCAGGGAAAAGTCATTGAAATGACATGAATGGATGCACGATGCATCATCGCATGGACAAAATACACAGTACGATCTGCACACGATACGATGGATAATATGGGCTGTACATCTGATCATACAATCCGTTTTAGGAGCTGCGGGAGTGCGCATCTGATCGTATCCTACTAAAAAAAATATACGATTGCTACACGATTCATCGTACGACTCGTCGAAATCAGCCAATCGTGCTGCTGTATGGCCAGCATTAGACCCAATACCTCTTTACATAGATCACTGTGAGCTGTTAACTTATCATAATAAACACATAGGGCAGTGTTGGCTAACCTTGACACTCCAGCTGTTGTGGAACTATATATCCCAGCATGCCCTGCCACAGTTTTAGCATGCCCTAATAGCAAAACTGTAGCAGTGCATGCTGGGTTCTGTAGTTCCATAACAGCTGGAGTGTCAAGGTTAGCCAACACTGACATAGGGGCATATGTATCAAAGCTTGATGTGAGATATAAATCACCAACCAATCTGCTTCTAACTTAAATTTCATTTTATAGGCTGTGTTTTAAAAATGACAGTTAGGAGCTGATTGGTTAATACTTTTTCTCACAATTTTATCTATCCTCAAGCTTTGATACATAGGCCCCTTAAACCCTAAATATTCATATCCTCTGATGTGCTCTTGTCTTGTATAGTGAATGGAAATAGGCATGGCAATATAAATCAGTATTTGTTAATGTTACTATACCCACTCACATTTTACTGGCATTGAATTTCTGTTCGTTTTGTGGGTTCTGTCCACAGGTAAAATAACTGAAGATCGTTAAAATGTGAATGAAAACACGTCACCCATGCAATTTCATTCATGTTTTTACTTAATTATATGCAGCTTACCGCCAGTTGGTATGTTGCCTGAACCATCATTCTTTTGATGTGAAGTATAAGTAGGAAAATATTATTGAAGCAGGGTAAAGCTGCATACACACACAATGATTTTTTGAACAATTATCGTTAAACGATATCGTTTAACGATAATCGTTTGAAAAAATCGTTCACTTTCTGAGTCAAATCGTTCATGTACGGTCACGTTTGTAGTCCATTCAGACTTGTCAACTCAACAATTTTCATTAAGGGAATATGCAAAAATCGTTTGTAGTTCAAAAAAATCGTTCATTACACTTTAAAAAATCTGACAGAAAATCGTTCATAAAATCGTTGGTAACAAAATCGTTGTGTGTGTGTGTATGCACCGCAACTGGCATTGCTCTTGTGTTTTTTTTTTGGTGCAAGTAAAAATGCCAGTGCAAACACAAACTCCTCGTGGTTTAGAATTTAAGCATTGAGCCTTCTTTCCCTTCATGAATAAAAATAACTTGACCTTGCCCTTTCATTTTAACCCCAAGGCCCAATGGTATGTGTACACTTCAAATGTCTGGAGAACATGATTAAGGCTCGTGATGTCTGGCTGATGTTGATATTCGCTGATACAGTACCTGGGGGGAAATTTGCTAAGTGGCAGGTTTGCTGGGAGATTGAAACCAATGGACTTTGCAGGCAGTTTGAAGCATGAAAACCACTCAATTCGTTGTTCAGTGGTTTTGAAGGGGTTTGAAAGCTGTGGTCATTGTGGTTACAATTGACCAAACTGCTGGTGTATCGTTAAAAAAAAAACTCACTGCATTTATCTGGCTCTCCAGGAGAGGAATCACAATACACTTTTATAAAAGGTAACAATTATGTATTGAATAAGGAAGCCAAAAACATTGATTGGACTTTTTGGAGAAATATTATTTTATTAATATTATAGGGAGGAAAATATTAACTCATTAAAGAGTAATATTTGTTAATGATTATATTAAAGCAGCAACATTAATTGGTAATTTTTATGATGTAGGCAACGTTTATATAGCCCTAAAATAATAACTGTTGTCCAAGCATTTAAACTGGATTCTCTATAGTAAATCTGGGGTTTGCGAAACTACTGGGAAATACCAACAAAAACCAGCGCTTAGTAAATTTACCCCTATCCGTCATACATCAGTATAACAAGACCAAGAAAACCGACACCAGGCATACTAAATACTTGTGTACACAGAAGTAAAAGTTCCCCCATATACCATTTCTCTTTTACTTATTGTAGAGCAGCGAGTGTCAAATGTTTGGTTCAATAGTTACATGCTCCCATCTGTATTTATTGCATTGTTGTCATTGAGATTGAGGAGTTCAGTCAGTAAAACACCCAATTACGTGATATTATACCTTTTCTGTGGAGTTGTAACATAGGCATTTTATTTCATGAAGACGTTGTAAATGAATCATGTTGCTTTTACTTTGAATCAAAGTAATGCAGCCTATTTATTTAAATCTTTCCTACATAGGATCTGATTCTGATTTGCATGTAAGTCCAAAAGCAGACTCATCTGGCGATATCATCTTTAATTATTTAGTGATCACTCTAGGTCCGGCGTGGGGTAGGGGGCTGGACTGTAGAAAAGGGGGCGTGGCCACAAGGAATGGAGCCATGTCTTTAAGACACGTCCCCTTTTCATCACTATTGGGGGCGTGCCCAGCATGCTGAACTGCCCCCAAGCTCTCCCCTCTCTGAATAGATGGCGTGCACATGCACTATACCATGCATACTCACCTTGGCAGAGGCTCCATGTGCCACCAGTTGTCTTTGTCCTTGAAATGAGCTTTTCAGGGTGGTAACTGGGCCTACCATGCGAACGTACAGAAGAGATCCGTGTCGTGGGCATGTAGCCAGAGTTCCGTGGTATTATGATCGCACGTATGCTGTCGGGATGCCTGTTTCTGGCGGATCTTTTGCACCTAGCATGGCGTAGGTGTAAGTGCCGATACTAATGATGATGGCCGTGGACTGAAATCAGTACATGAAGCCGTATGGACACTCGTATTAGCATAAAGTAGTGAGTGTGGCTCTTGCAGCAGCTTTGCATCTGACTCCGAATCGGGTCCATAATGTTTTACCTTTAGACTTATTAGAGAATGACTCGGTGCCTTCATGCCTCTACTCACACTTGCTCATTTTCATGTATGATCATATGTAATATAACAGTTTGAATTTATAATAATTTTTTATTTCTACAGCTTTTAAATCTTTTGCTTTTATTGTGTCTGGGTTACACTTTCAGTGTGCAGTTCTGTTTATGAAGTGTGTTTGTTTTTCTTTTAGAGCTTAGAATGAAAGTCATGGTGATTGGTCAGTGTCGGTAGACCATCAAAAGAGCATGAACACGTGTTGAGGAGCTGCAACATTACATGCCATTTGAAGTAAGTTGACTTTGGATTGACAGGTATACAGTTGTCAAGAAAAGTTTTTCATTGCATTAATGTTTTTCATTGCATTTTTGGTGGTTTTGGCCACTGGATTTAAAGGGGCAATATTATTAAAGACAAACCTTGCTTTAACCACTGAACTGGCTAATTTCCCCCCCTTCCAAGTTTAAAAATTGTTTATTTTTTCATTTTCTTGTTTAATTAAATTTAGAATGGATTGAAAATGTATTTAAAGATTTTATTGAAAAAAATATTTTTGTGGAATCTTTCATACCACCATCTCTATAGGCTGCCATTGTAATTGTACCTCCCACTGCCCAAGTGTTAACAGATTCCCCAAGGGCAGTAGGTCCTCGCTGGTATTTTCCCTGCCTCCCTAGTGGAAAGGGATCCCCAGTGGCAGATCCCTCCCTCCCACCAGTGTCCATAAGTACCCACCCTCTTAGTAATAGCAACCCCTCCCCCATGTGTCCCTATATACATACATGCATGTATGTGTGTATATTCAGTGGTGGTTGAAAGTTTGTGAACCCTTCAGAGTTTTCTACATTTCAGATGAAATTTGGCCTAAAACTGAAAGATAAGTTATATTGGATCATTTTCCTCAATAAAAAAAATGAACATGTCTAATTTTTCTGTCTCCTTTGTTTGATTTGGTTCTCCTTATCTACTTTTAGGACTTGTGTGAAAAGGCAGTTTTAGGCCAAATTTCAGCAGCAATATAGAACTTTCTGAAGGGCTAACAAACTTTCAGGCATCACTATAGTGTGTGTGTGTGTGTGTGTGTGTTGTTGTTGTTGTATACTGTATAAAACTACTTCTTGCAGGACTTCACAGTCCAGCAAGAAGAGAAGCCAACAACAGCAGAAGGTGGATCGCCCATAACTGCTGTTACTATACCTGGGAGGAGGATACAAACAATAGTAGAAACCCTGGAGTTGAATGCAGTTGTGTACGCATGTAGAATTGTGAGTTTGCACCTGTATGAACCAATGTTGCCGCACTACCCCTATCCAAACACTTGGTTTCGTAGCCGTTATCATTATCAGTGCACACTTGCACCAACCTTACCCTTGGTGCTAGAAATTTATCTGAAAACCGACGTATCTTCCCATACCTGCAACTTTCCACGTCCTTGCTGAACTTTGCATATGTTCAAACGTCCTGTAACACCCCTTCAACCACAACTGGAGATTCGACTGAGTTATTTACAACTCTGAATCGCTCGTTGATTTGTATGCTCGGCTCCGGTGCATAAGTGTATGAAAATCTGACTTTCATTCATCTCTGTCTCCTTTTGCTGCCAGCCACATCCAAAAGTAAGAAGTAAAAATATTATGACAAACTGCAAAATGGTGTCATTTTTATAATAGGTGCCGTTAATAGTCACCAGCATGTGAATAAATAGTAGCAGGCTTATCTGATGTGGTGGCGATTCCCCTGTTGATGCAGTGGAGTATTATTGCCATAAGGATGTAGCCTGTAAATATCAGAACACAGGAGGAACCATGCAGTTTCAAATGTATACAGTAAAATGTGTATGGAAAGTTTATCTCAAACTTGTGAGCAGTATAGAAGGTATACAATCTGGAAGCTGGCTGCCTTAATACCGACAGCCGGCTTCCCGACTGTCATATCCCGGCGAGGGTGAAATGCCGGGTGTCTAGATGTAGACGCCTGACATTTACCCGACGCCGGCGCCCGGCATCCCGATCGAAGGGATGCCGGGCATCGCGAGCGGACAGCCGCGTGGGGGTTAGTTTTAGGGCACCCGGGGGGTGACTTAGGGTTAGACAAAATTCTGTGAGGGCGCATTTACACAAATGCTTCCTATGGAATGAAAATTCACCTTTTTAGTGGCATATGTTTTGCACCTAGTATAGAGCAGGTGCTAGTTGACCGTGATGACTACACGCGGGGGGAAGGGAGGGGCCTGAGCAGGCTCTCTTCTGGCTCCAGTAGCCCGGCCCTTCACCCGGCTGGCACGTGACCCACTCTGCCGACCGTGGCAGGTGGGGATTCTGGCTGGGGCGGTACACCTGTCAAACCGTAGCGCAGCTGTCCTAAGGTGAGCTCAGGGAGGACAGAAACTTCCCATGTAGCAGAAGGAGGTATAAGCGTACACATACAGTCACATCATCACAAAATACAACTGATTTACTTCCAACTGTGCCTCTGGTGCTAAGTGAGGTATAAGTGATTTCAATAAAAGATATATATTATTTTAAGACACAAACAATTTATACAAATCCTTATTTGACACTACTGTGTGTGTGTGCGTGTCTGTTTTATAATCTGTGAAAACTGGAAAAAAAAAAAAAAACTTGTTTCAGTATAGTGTGCAGTTGTGGTGATAACATTTATCTCAATGTTTAAATAACCAAATGTACTATGAAAGAGGACGGTGGTCTTGCTGAGACCAACTATATCAGTCCCTCTCTGCGCTTTCAATCACTGCTTTCCCCATAAGACGGCAACACACAAACTTGCACGCAGTAGAATTGTACAGTTATATGGTGGAATCTGGGATGTGGTCAATATCCCAGCAAAGTGGATGCCAGCACTTACAATGCTGGCATGCCAACCGCCAGCATCTCGAAGGTAAGTAGTGGGGTTAGGTGGAGGGTTAGGCACTAGGGGGGAGGGATAGGTTTAGGGTGCGGGGAGGGGGAAGTTAGATTTGGGCACGAAGGAGGGGTGGGAGAAGGGGTGAAATACCGATCGACGGGTGTCTGTATCCTAACCCTGTCGGGATCACAAGCGCCGGCATCCCCTACCTGACCGGTGAAATCTAATGGAGTACAAGTTGTTGTTTTTTGAAAGGTGAATTTACCTCAAAATCTAAAGTGTCAAATTTATTTATTTATTTTAAACTTTTTCTGTATCATAAAAGTGTCAGATTTATTTAAAAGGAAAATAAACCTGGTTTTCCATTCAAAAAAGTCTATGCTGTAAATCTTATACCAAAATCGCAGGAAAATGTGCACTTTTATAAACTCGTACCCTATTATATTACTCCCATAGTCTGATCATATTGCATTGCGGTTATGCAAGAACAAAAAGGCAAAGGATGCTAGTATATTTGGCATTACGGTAGATCGGGTGAGAGAGTTTATTTCTGTTTTACATGACTTTTAATCAGTTAAATATTATGTCTAGCTCAGCCCAGGTTTCAAGCCCCTGCCCCTAACATCCCCCCCCCCCCAAAAAAAAATTAAAAATTTACATTACTAGTCAGGACAAAATAAGACCGTAACTAAATGCTGTACAGAAAAATCTATATTCTGCAGAACTTTCTTTATTAAAGGAAAATAAAAGTAAATGGCGACCACAGCCAAATTATCTTTTACTGACTTAATATCCTCCATCCCCCGATGTTTTAAAACAAAATCATGTGCAGAAGGTAGAACGGATTTCCTCCTCCAGGCATGCGCCGGATAGCAAAGTTAAATTCAATTGCAGAAAACCGCTTAGTCCACATGCTCAGCGCTCTGCGTCATGAGTGATCTTTGTCCACTGCTGGTATTTATGCCCACTGAGAGGATGGTTGGGTAAATGCCTCAAAGTGAAATATTACCACTGAGGAGTAGACAAATCTATTGACAAAGGGAGCTTATTGCCACTTTGGTCAGCGGGCGCTATTCATCAGTGGGAACCTATGCACATGGCATGAGTGGGTAAAACCAATAGGTGTTCTATTACAACTAGGGGGGAGGTGGTGGTAATTTTACAATGTGGACATATGGAGACAAGGGGTGCTATATATACCCCCTACTTTCATGCTTAAATTAGTTTTTTTTTGTTTGTTTTTTTTACCTAAATAATAATGCTTGCATACCACACAATAGCCATCTTCTCTATATCCAAAGGATTGGAACACTTTACTCTAAATCTGGTTTATTTTGGGGCACGCCAAATATATGTATTTTTGATATAAACTGGACTGCAAATACAAAGTCCGACAATGGTGGCTATAGAACATTTCCTATCAAAGGCTCTGAATCTGCTTCAATGATATTAAATATTTGTAGAACCCCAGCCTGTAGCTTTTAGTTCTGTTAGCTTTCAGTCTAGTTCACTCTTTGTTCACCATGGTAATTGCATCTGTTTACTGTACCTCTTTTTTTTTTTTTTTTCCCCTACCATCTAAACAACATTGTACTCTTGTTCAAATGTAAACGGTCTCTACCTCATTTCACCTCTCTCGGCTGTCACAAATGTATGGGACAGTGAGGTCTGCACAGTGTCTCACAACTAAAAGTGCCAGCCAAGGCTACTAACGCGGTAATTCTGTAAGATCAAATTGCCTGTGATCTATATTTAGCACACTCGTCTACCCTTATAAACATCTTACACGTATTTGTACTGCAGAGGGCTTGGATTAAACATAATCTGCATTTTATACATCTCTGTTAAGGAAAGCACCAGAGAAATCGAAAAAGCCCAGAAGGATTCTTGGGTAGAATTAATAAATATAAAATGAAGAATGCACATGTATAGAAATTACAGTCACACACTTACGTTATTCAGCAGCTAAACTCCAATTTCTATCTAAAGTTAGTTCATCTATTGATAGTTAGCATTTGCATTAACTACATACTGCTCATATGGATTAGTCCCAAAACAACCAGTTTGTGAGACAATACACATCCAGTTGTATGTGCCCCAGAAATACATTGACCAATGTTTTCACACACTCGGCAAACTTCTTAACCCTGCTGTACCAAATCTGACTGCATGAAATCCAGAGACTGCAAGCATAAAATAAATAATACATTACAAATTATTTCGAGGACAATGCACCACATAAATGTTTTCGGGACTTTTTACATACAGTAGACATAGAGAAGTAGTTCTATGGTAAGTATTGTATGTTTTCATAAACTGTGAATACACAAAGGACAATAAAGGTATTTTCCAAATCGCAAAATAAGTGGGAGTAGAATACATTTCTGCTTATGCAAATATGTCTCAATGCCCTCCTACTTATTCCAGCTTTTTTAGTGACCCTTGTAAAACCCCTGCATGTAACCTTCTGTTTGTCCAACTGGAAATTTGCATGGTTAAAGTAAAACATTGGCTAATATATTCTGAAGCCATGACAACACCTATTATAGTGCAATAACAGGCTGTCCTATCTACCTGTAGAGTAATGATTGTTGCTAATGCAGATCAGGGTCATTTAGTGGCTGCAGGGCTAGAGGCATAATCTTAACATTAGTATTTTTATTAAATCTGAAATATATTCTGGAATCTAATACAATGTCGGTTTTAAACAAGGGTATGACTCTTCAAAGACTTTTTCTTGAACTGAGTATTCTTCAATGTTTACATTCTGGAACACATTCTTTAAATATTTATACTTCACTTCAAGCATTTCCTGCAGTATGAACTCAATGCAGACTCTGAGAAGCATGGACCAGTCATTTCTCTGTGGTCCATATCTATTTAATGTTTGCAGATGATGGATGAGCCTGTACTGAACGACTGCTCGTTCAGTGCAGGCTCATCACAGACTGCTAAACGACTGCACGATTACAATGTCGTAATCGTGCAGTCGTTTTCATGGCTGCTAGTGGGTAGGTCCCTTTTAGACCCGTAAAGGACCTTGTCATATCCAGAAAACAAGGCATAGCAGATAGTAAACATTTGGGTTTTTCCTTAACACACTGTTTTTTGTTTTCTGCGAATTAGTTGTTTGTTTCCTCAGATTTACTGGGCTGTGTGTGGGTTGTTTTGTATGTTTGCTTTAATTTTTCTGATTTGTGTTCTTTTGTTCCGTGGCTGTCTGCTATTTTTCTGATCTCAGGCTGGGAAGGGGGAATCCAAATTCATATTAAGGGCCATATTCATTTAGGGTGCGAAAAGCCATTATTGGCGATAATTAATCACTGATGATGTAATTTTCGCCATTTTTACTTTTCCCCATAATCAATTTCAAAGACTTTTCACAGGTGCGAAAAGTCTTTGGCAAAAATTGGGGATAACTTTTCACCAATGATTAGGTGGCGATAAAAAGTGCAGAATTGGTGTTTTGGGGGTACAAAGTAGAAAAAAAAAAGTACCTGCACCCCTTGCAATGTCCCCTAAAGGTATTCTGTGTAAAAAAAAAAAAAAAAAAAAAAAAAAATGTTCAACAGGATACCCCAAACAATTTACTTGAATTTTGGGGGCAAAAAAAAAAAAGTTGGGGGACAGACTTATAAACTAGCGAAATCGACTCAGGGGGGATCCCCAAGTATGCGGCAGGTGTTTTTTAGAATGCGGTTGGTTGCGGCAGGTGGATTTTTAATTATTTTTAAAAGTTCACTTTAGGGACTTAAAAATATGCTTGCATCCATATTCATGTACCCCAAATTTGATGGGACTAGTTGTTTTCTTTTTTTTTTTTTTAAATTGATAAATGATATTCTTCACCACTTTGTTAAAGATGCATTTAAGCACCTGCCGACACCGTTTAAAAACCCTAAATGCCTTTAGCAGGGCTTTTCGGGGGTACCCATAGTGATCCCCCATGTTAGTACATCTTTTGGGGGGTGACAGGCTGATTTCCCCAAAAAGTGACAGGACTTTTCGCTACTTCCCTTTCTGCCGGGTCCCGTTTTCGCTGAATCCTAATTGAATGCGGGGATACGCGGGCACGCGCCCGATACTTTATTCCCAGGAAAACGTGCGATGATGGTGAAAAGTCTGGCCCCGGACTTTTCGCCTCTAATTGAATATGGCCCTTAAGGTGCTATCTGCTCCAGCTGTCAGTCTAAATTGGTAGTGGGACAACTAGGTGCTGCATCCATTTGTGCAGCCTGCAGATGAGTTGTCGCCCATGCCAGCGTGTGCTACATCTGTGCTAGCTGAATCAAGCTGAGCCAGGTCCATAATTGTCTCCATTGCTCATATTGTTCAGCTGGTGTCTAAATCCCAGGAATTTGATTGGCCAGTACAATATGGTTTCATGGCAGCCCCAGGAGGATCCAGCTTGAGTTCACAATTTTGTCATGGTACTTGCAGATCGCTCTTCTTTACACAAACTGGAGTGTCTGCTGATTCTCAAAACTTGGAATAGGTCAAAATCTGTCCCTTTTTAACCACTGTGGATGTGGTGCATGCAAAACGCTACGTTACAGTGTTATAGCCACTGACACTGTAAAGTAGCGTTTCATACAGATACACCCACAGATGCAGAGAACATAGGCATGACACATAGCACAAGCAGCTTCTGCTGATTAAAATGATATCTATTCGTGTCACTGTGGAAATAAGACGCATTTGCAGGTAAAAAGTTGCACTACCAAGGCACACAGAGCTCCCGAGTTATGTGTGGCGCGACTTGAAGCGCATGGAGGATAGATGTATGTGGAGATATGTCACAGGGACTTCCCTCCCAGACAGTTTTTCACCACAGGACAAGGTAACCCATTTTGCTATGTGGGATGTCATTCAGGGCCTGATTCAAAGATGGACGCTAATGCCACCTCTGCTGTAAATTTGTATGCAGCAGCTGACATCGCATCGGTTGCAGATCAGTCGATAATCTTCTTCTGAGTAACCCTATGGTCGTGCAGAATGGCTGTGGGAACTGAGATGCCACCACTATTTGTACTGCGCATGGGACCGTAGTCACAGGCTGAAATGAGCCCTGAAAACAGTCGTGACACACCTGCGTTTGAGCCGCCACTCCCCTGTTACCTCCCCCAAATGCTCCCTGACTGTCAATCACACTGCGGGCAAATTCCCACTGCAACCGTGGGCGGTGATGAAAGTCGACACGTGCAGTGAGACTCTGATGCATTTGCAGACCACAGATAATCCCACAACTGCGTAAACAACGCCACTGAGTCCACGTCTGCATCAGGCCCTCAGTCCTTACCCTCAAGGGTTGTCATTCCAGTACCGAAAATTTAAGTTTTACTCCAGTCTCTTCCTCTTCGTCTTTCTGAATTTGAATTCCATCAATACTATTCATGTCTCAGGTGTGTCTATGGACATCAGGGAACATATGATGTGGGAAGCCTAATATAGCTATCTTGTCTTGGGGATTACTAATTTATGTCACTTCTATTTGGTTTTATTGCAAGTGTTCATAAAGGGCCATGGTTTAATTTCTTACCTTGCCCATCTTTGCTTCAGACCCATGTTGTGGACACCGCATGGATCCCAAATGTATCTGCAGAAGGACAAGAGAGACCTTGCTTATTAACAGATGTCTGATTTTCGCATGATAGACTTGGAAAAGATGGCATTGATCTTTGAGGCGGTCCAGTTTGTACAGTTTATTTCAAATGAGTTCCATTTCCAAATCATATTGTAATGGAACAAACTTCACTATCTTCTGTGCAGTGAGATCTTCAGTCTTTCGACACAAGTATGTCACTCACTCCTTTTGGTGGTTGTGGGTAAATATCCTTCATTTTGGGCAGCCCTTCAACAGTTTGGATTGGATGCTGGTGACAGTAGATGCCAGCTTTGTAACTGGGGAACAGTCAGGCTTCAGGTTTGTTCGTCGGGTTTGTTGGTCCCGGAGAAATCAAGATTTCTTTTTAATGTATTGAAGATAAATGTGATGTTTTATGCCTGAAGGTTCCCATACATCAGCAATCTTAAAAAAAAAAAAAAAAAAAGCAATTCCCAGATTGTGATTTCCCCCTCACCCCTGATTTAAACATTCTCTAATCCACCAATCTGTACCTGTACATTACAGATATTTTTCAATGATTTCCACACCATTTCCAGCAAATCACTGATCTGCCAATTTTAAAAGGCTTCTCATTTTACTAGTAACAGTTTGCAAATTGGCTGATCATCTCCGTACATTAACAATCTACAGCACCCATTGATCAGTGAAATTTAACATGTTGGACAACCTGATTTAGTGATTATGATCACTTTTTGATCATACATTTATGCTGGGGTTTTTTGGGGGACGATCATCTGTAAAACTCAAAATTGCCCCACTTCATCACAGATGTATGGGGGCATTTAGTAAGAGGATACCAGTCAGACAATGCCATGGTAGTGGCATATCGAAACCACCAGGTGGGGGGGGGGAAGAGAGTCCTCTCACCATGAGAGAAACCTGCAGAAATATGTTCCAACCGTCATGGCAGTTTTCATTTCAGTCATAGACAACTGGGGTAGCAGACATGGTCTTCACCCCAGGTACTGGTCATCTCATTCAGAGGTATTTGGTTCACCCTTTCTTTCTACCAGAACACATAGTGCAAGGGCAGTGTCTCCTACTTATATTAATCAGGATATTGTGATTGCAGATTTAGACTGTTGTTGGGCTCCACAAGAAGGGCGTTTTCTTCGTTAACTTGATGTAGTCAGAGCCCTCTCCCCAAAGTTTTACTACCTGTGGAGCAGTGTTCACAAAGAATGTTAGGTTCCAAACATCCTGCCCCCAACTGCTCTCCTGGTTCTTACACATTGCTAACAGTCTAACAGGTAGCATTTTGTTGGTTCCCAACACTATGAAGCAGGAACCATTGTATCTCATAACTGCTGGACTACAGGCAAGTAAACTATGGAGATGGGTTAAAACGTGGCATTCTACCCAGCTCCAGATTTTCGGTTTTGGAATTGCTCTTTAATATATGTAAATATGCTGCATCCCTCAGAGTCAAGACTGGGGAAGCCAATTTCCGGATGTTTTTGAGTCCTAAAAATCCCCAGAATTATAATAATTAAATCCCGAGTATAACAGGATTAAAAGCACGGAGGTTGGAAGGTAAAAGGGCAGTAGAGTGGAAGAAAGGATATCTTTGTACAATTCAATCCAGGGTATCCCGGGATTGGGATTTTTTTTTTTTTTCAATCTAGAATCCTGGAATTACAAAACTGACTGCATACTTGAACATGTAGCTTCACAGCAGCTAGAGTGCTACATGTTGCCTATGCCTGATAAGCATCATCTTTTACAAAATGGAAAACCTGCTTCTCAAAGCCTTGTAATTTGGGGCATCCCAAAATTGGGTTATAGCACAGCCCTTAAAAATTATGATATTTGTTATGATGGTCTGTATTGAATTTATAGTGTCATGGAAACATTTAGTAGGCTCTGTAGAGTATAGAAATGTGTCCAAATACATCTAGCCCCCTTGCATGTTAAACAGCCCTTCTAGTCGCGCCATGCCATGGCGTGACTCGATACCGCTGAGTGTCTTTTTTGGTACGACTTTTTACAGCCGCTGACCCTAACGTAGCATTCGCATGCAGATACACCCGCAGTTGCACACAGAATATAGGCATACAGCATATAATTTTAAGCAGCAGAAGCTGCTTGTGCGTTTTATTTGCATTCCTGTGCGAACAAGAGGCATTTGAAGGTTAAAAAGTCGCAACAAAAGACGTGCAGCACTACAGAGTCACACATCGCTCATGCGTTATGTGTAACACAGCTTGTAGTGCACGGAGGATAGATGTACAGTCAGGTGCATAAATATTGGGACATTGACAGAATTTTCATATTTTGGCCTCTATTCACCACCACAAAGGCTTTGAAATGAGACAAACAAGATGTGCTTTAACTGCAGACTTTCAGATTTAATTTGAGGGTAATTACATCCAAATCAGGTGTAGGAATTACAACGGTTTCTATATGTGCCTCCCACTTTTTAAGGGGCCAAAAGTAATGGGACAAACTAAACAATCCTAAATCTAACTATCACTTTTTAATACTTTGTTGCAAATCCTTTGCAGGCAATTACAGCCTGAAGTCTGGAATGCATAGACATCACCAGACGCTGGGTTTCATCCCTGGTGATGCTCTGCCAGGCCTCTACTGCAAATGTCTTCAGTTCCTGCTTGTTCTTGGGGCATTTTCCCTTCAGTTTTGTCTTCATCAAGTGAAATGCATGCTCAATCGCATTCAGGTCAGGGGATTGACTTGGCCATTGCATAACATTCCACTTTTTAGCCTTAAAAAACTCTTTGGTTGCTTTTGCAGTATGCTTCAGGTCATTGTCCATCTGCACTGTGAAGCGCTGTCCAATGAGTTCTGAAGCATTTGACTGAATATGAGCATATAATATTGCCCAAAAACACTTCAGAATTCATTCTGCTGATTTTGTCAGCAGTCACATCATTAAAAAATACAAGGGAACCAGTTCCATTGGCAGCCATACATGCCCAGGCCATGACACTACCACCACCATGCTTCACTAATGAGGTGAGGTGGTATGTTTTGGATCATGAGCAGTTACTTTCCTTCTCCATACTCTTCTCTTCCCATCACTCTGGTACAAGTTGATCTTTGTCTCATCTGTCCATAGGATGTTGTTCCAGAACTGTAATGGCTTTTTTAGATGTTGTTTGGCAAACTAATCTGGTCCTGTTTTTGAGGCTCACCAATGGTTTACATCTTGTGGTGACCCCTCTATATTCACTCTTGTGAAGTCTTCTCTTGATTGTTGACTTTGACACATATTCACCTACCTCCTGGAGAGTGTTCTTGATTTGGCCAACTGTTGTGAAGGGATTTTTCTTCACCTGGGAAATAATTCTTCTGTCATCCACCACAGTTGTTTTCCGTGGTCTTCTGGGTCTTTTGGTGTTGCTGAGCTCTCCGGTGCATTCTTTCTTTTTAAGAATGTTCCAAACAGTTGATTTGGCCACACCTAATGTTTTGCTATCTCTCTGATAGGTTTGTTTTGATTTTTCAGCCTAATGATGGCTTGCTTCACTGATAGTGACAGCTCTTTGGATCTCATATTGAGAGTCGACAGCAACTGATTCCAAATGCAAATGTCACACCTAGAATCAACTCCAGCTCTTTTACTTGCTTAATTGATAATGAAATAACGAGGGAATAGCCAACACCTGTCCATGAAATAGCTTTTCAGTTGATAGTTCCATTACTTTTGGCCCCTTAAAAAGTGGGAGGCACATATAGAAACCGTTGTAATTCCTACACCGTTCACCTGATTTGGTTGTAATTACCCTCAAATTAAATCTGAAAGTCTGTAGTTAAAGCACATCTTGTTTGTTTCATTACAAAGCCATTGTGGTGGTGAATAGAGGCCAAAATATGAAAATTATGTCAATGTCCCAATATTTATGCACCTGACACATCTTTGAGATCTGAAATTCTTATTTCTATGTATGTCCAATGAGCAACTGACTGTGAGGTTTGTTGTACTCTTCACTGCATACAGTCAGAAGTTTTAATTGGAAGGACAGTATATGGAATTTATCTCCATTACTTTTACACCAATGAATCTCAGATGGGGAAAGTCCAGGATTGTTGAGCTAAAGAACACCGTTTCATCAGCATGTGCTGGTGTTTTTTTTTTGTTTGTTTGTTTTTTAGTACTGGTGCTTTAAAGTCCAATTCTACTAGGTGATTTCCTAGTCATTGCAGTTTAGAATTAATTAGCTAGTGGATATAAAAGGGGGGATGTTGGGCATCCTTGACTGGTGCCTTTGGTAAAGCGTTAGGCACAGAGATCCATTCATTAACTACTACATGTGCCTTTTGAGTGAGTTTCAAAGTTTTGACCCAGGTTATAAAGGACAGCCTTTATCCACACAACTTCAACAAAGAGCAGAGATAAAGGGCCTGATTCAGAAGTGGTTGCAAATCCCGTCACTACTGCGTCTTTTTACATAGCGGACATGACCAGATAAGCTAGTGTCACAGGGATTTGTACAAAGACTCCCATCGGCTGCGTCTCTGGTCCAGCGCTTGCGTACAAAGACGCACTCTCAATCCTCTAAGCAACTCTGTGGCTGCTCAGAATGTCCTTT
This sequence comes from Taudactylus pleione, assembly GCA_031769625.1. Lineage (NCBI taxonomy): Eukaryota > Metazoa > Chordata > Amphibia > Anura > Myobatrachidae > Taudactylus > Taudactylus pleione. The sequence continues at coordinate 18,813,162 of JAUIMM010000020.1, read as the reverse complement.
GTTACGATGAAACTGTCATGACATGCCTGCGTTCAACTCAGCACCCCCGTTACCTCAATCAATCTGCGACAAATTCCACCCTTCGACTGCCATCTTAAATCCATCACGCAACATGTGCAGTGCGACTCGGGTGCTTCTGCAGTAGAATAAACATTGGCCAACTACAAAATTATCAGCATTGCGTCCATCTCGGAATCAGGCTCAAAGTCTGAATCGAAAGCCTTGGCTGTGTCAAGAAGTACTAAAGCCCCAGGGCTGCTTTATAATAATAATTATTATTATTATTATTATTATCCTTTATATGGTTCCGCAGCGCCTTACAAAGTACATAAACAAATGAGCAGACAAGAAAACAGCGACTTACAGTACAAAACAATACAGGATAAGAACATAGTTTATAAACATTGCTGCAATGGCGATCATAACGCTCAAATAAGCAGCAGGGCATTAGCAACCAGGTGTTAGGTGCCATTGTGGGTAGTTGGGAGTAGACTATGGTATGAGCAAGAAGCACGTGAGGGAATAGGGCCCTGCTCGTGAGAGCCTACATTCTAAAGGGGAGGGGCAGACAGACGGGTGACACAGATGGGGTAGACAGTGAGGAAAGAGCATGGAGCAGCTGGTTAGGATGAGAGCTGGAAGGCTGTGAAGAAGTAGTGGGTCTTGAGAGCCCATTTGAAGATTTGTAGAGAGGTTTAGAGTTTGATAAGGAGAGTGAGAGAATTCCAGAGGTAGGGAGCAGCACAGGCAAAATCTGGATGGCGGAAGTGGGAGGAAGTAATCAGTTGGCAATAGAGGCGGCATGCATTTGTTGAGCGAAGTGAGATGTAAATGGGAGAGGATTGGGTGAGGGCTTTGAGTGAAAGAATGTTTGTACTTGTCATTAGGAGGTTGGTGTATATTTTTAGATTCATTGAATTGACTGACACTTACTGCAGGTTGATGATAGCTAAACTTATACTAATACTGTAGGTATAAATTCTGTTTTGACATCAAGATAAAATAAATCAGTCTGCTAAAATCAAAATGATCAAGATCCAGGTGCTGCCTATTAACTACAACATTGGAATTTCGGCTGTCCAATAGACTTGAAGCAATTTAAAGCAATAATTTTCATATATGTAACTCATGCAGTATTTTGGCATATCTAGTTATGCTTTGTAAAAATGAAGCCTTGTTTGATCACTTATTGAATGTTTCTCTCTTTTTAAATTGATCAAGAAACAAATCTAGTACATGTTTGTAATTGTACTAATGTTCCTTTACATTTGCATTCAGCAGGATTCACAGATGGGTCAAGGTCTTTGGAGAGTCGCAAGAAACCAGCAATTTCAACAAGGATATATTGAACAGAGCTACCTGTCCGCAGATAATGACAACAATATGAACTATCGAAGACACACACAGGGCGGCATAGACCTCTATCAGCTACTGAAAGCTAGAAAAGCAAAGGATGAACAAGGATTTATTAATCTTGAAATGCTGCCACCAGAGCTAAGCCTTACTATTTTATCCTATCTCAATGCAACTGACTTGTGCCTGGCATCGTGTGTATGGCAAGACCTGGCTAATGATGAATTGCTTTGGCAAGGGTAAGTTTTTTTATATATAAACAATTGAGTCACAGTGGGAATGGGGAAGTTAAACTGTAGCATATGAGTTTGCATATAGTAAACTATTCTATAACTAATAAAAATTTTTGCACAAATGAATAGACTGTATTCCTATGGCTGATGGTATTTACTACAGCACTCACCACACACTCCCTTTCTGGCAGGGTTGTATGATATTAGTGTTCCTGACAGGCTGGGTGTTACCAAGAAACATTTCTGCTGATACTGTCCTGTAATCAGTGGTACAAAAGTAAAAAGAAAAATAATTTGTTTAAAATACTTGTGTATGTTACCACTTCGAAATGCAACGTGACAGTATCAGCGGCTGTGACAGTGATGCATGCAGATGCAGTTGCATACAGAATATAGACATGCCGCATATCATTTTAATTAGCATAAACTTTGTGAATAAGACACATTTTAAGGGAAAAAGTCACAAGGGCTGTTTAACGTGCAAGGAGGCTAGATGTATGTGGACACATCTCTATGTATATTTTTTAACCGTCCAGTGAATGAATGTAAAACTAGGAATCATGGATACTTAGTTAAAATTAATCAGCAACCATAATCCGTGTATGGTAGAGCAAGTTGGCAGGGTTTTGTTGATAAGTAATTAGAAATACTGCAGGTACAGTGGACAGAGCATCACCAATCTTCCTATATTTGGAACCCATATACAAGACTTGTGCCTTTGTTCCTTACGTCATACTAAAACTTCCGTTCCTTAGAAGTATAAAGAAACGGTCTATACACGAAGAAGTGAGTGGAGTCCCGGAAGCGGAATCTTATGAGGGTTAGCAACAAGCAATCATCATGCAATTTAGCTTGCAGTGCTACTGCTGCCCTGAGAGTAGGGGACATTCATGACAACTGCGGCAAGGGAGAAAAGCGCCATAGCACATAGCAATCCATCACAATCCAACAGCCCTTTGGTTTTTTTGGTGTGTTTTTTTGTTTTGTTTTGTTTTTCAATGTGGTTTTAGAAAATGAAGCAAATGTATATGGCTGCTTGCTATGTACAACTCTATATTTTACCTTTTGTCTCTGCAGACATGAAACACGTTTGATTGGACTTCTATACCCTCTTAGCTCTATATAGAAATGTAAAGCTGCTTTACGGATATTTCTGTAAATGCTTTCATATAGTGTGATTGGAGAGTACTATCCCAAATGTTTCCTTTTAATCTCTGCTTACTCGCTCAGCTTCGGCCTTTTGTGTCACTTTCTCACCAATGTGATTACATGTTTTTAGTTTTTGCTTTAATTTTACTCCTATATTTATCACAAAATGTACTAGTTCAGTGGATAAAATCCGTAATGATCCATTAATATTACATTGGACAGTGTAAATTGCACAGTGTTTCCAGGAAGATAACGTGTGTGGCTTACACTTAAGCTCTACCAGTTCAATGACCTTCACTTATGAACTGCTGTCTATATAATTCTTTTTACAACTCCATTAACCTTGGCTTTAGTATCATCGTTCTTATGTGCCTAGATCTACACTTGAATGAACTTCCCTCTTATCCTTACAAGTAATTGAAATTCTGAAATCACTTTTGGAGCCCTTAAAATCTGTTGTAAGCAAACATAAATCAAAACAAAATATCATGTTAACTAAACTTACCAAGATTGATTGCATTTTTGTGTACTACTTTAATTATTAATTTATTTACCTCTTATTTTGGCCAGTATGAATGAACACTTCTTATTCCAGCTCTCCCAATCTTTTCTTGTTGACAGATACATGCAATTAGAAAGGCACAATACCCAACTTAAAGAATACTTGAGTCTAACCAATTTCGCTATATGTAAAAAAAAATTTCTACTGCTATATTTTTCCCATGGGCATATCCATATAAATTATGTACATTTGCAGATGTATCCTCATACACCTATCCTTTTCATGCCATATGGCTAGAGATGCTTGGTGTGACGTTAATGCTACGACTCGGGTCGTGATTCCTGTGCTTGGGTACTTTTTCCTGAATTTTGCTTCCTAGTCACATAACCCGTGCTAGGTGCCAGGCACTCGTATCCAGCCCCAAAGCCCTACTTTATACGGGGCTGCCATAAATGCATCCTCCGAGCTGGACGCGAACTTTGGACGGAAGCTAGGGGTGCCCAAATGAGTAGAATCACGCCTTAGTGTAGTAGGTTCATAAACGAATTGGTTTAAAATCGCAGGTTAAGCGTAACAATGTATGGCATGAGCCATGGTGCGGTTCAATTGTATCTGATCTCTATCTTTTGCCTTTTTTTTTTTTTTTTTTCACCCAGAATTTTATATTTGAATATGCTTATAGTGTATTTAGGATTAGTACTTTTTGTTGCAAAGAAATAGTCACTGATTAAGATGCATATTTTAAGATAAAGTTGCGTGGTGCGACGTCCGTGGTGCGCCAAATAGCCCTGGATTTAGCAACTTGGCCGCACCATGCAACTTTTTATTAAAATATGCTTTGCAACTTTGAGTATAGGTGTATGTGAACACATCTGTAGTAGAAACTGTTGTGCACATTTGGCTGAGGTCTACATCTGGACCAGTTGTCCAACACATCTGTTGAATAACAATTGAAATAGAAAATGTTTAACTTGTTTTTAGTATTCTGCATATGGAAGCTGTCGTGGTTTTTTTTTTTTTTTTTTTCATTATTTACATTTTTTTTATTTATTTACTAGCTGCAGTACCCGGCGTTGCCCGGGATTTTAAGAATGTTTGTTTACACATAATCCTCCAACAAACCTCTCCTTAGGCAGGCCTTACGAAAAGTGTGACAAACTTCCCCATACATAGTCCTAAGGTTCCGAAGGAAGTAGGACCTGTAACTTCGGAGATAGAAGCATTCAAAATTTGTCGGATGTACAGTGTAAACATGGCCAAGAGCTTCTGTTGCTCTGATACCAGGATGACTGTGTACTTCCAGGTTGCTGGATCGCACTATGAAATGCACAGCAACCACTTCCAGTTCCTTGGGCAGCTGGTTCCGGCATTCAGGGTCTCCACGGTGTATAAGATTCATCCAATCGGTTTTACCCTTCCGGGGCTAACAAAGGAATGAACCGGAAGTAGCCTCTGTGCGTTCCATAGTGCGGTCCAGCAACCAAGGAGGTAGAGTTTGGTCGCCACTGTTGACACCATCTAGTTGTGTAAACTCTTACATGAGCAAGTATAAATAAAAATTTGTGCTGCAGAGCTGCGTTTTTGCATCCCAGTATAGTTGCCATCTTGGATCTCTCCTCCTCATGGATGCATATAGCAAGTTTTACCATATTCAGACTCCTAATAAGCCTGGCTTAATATCAATAGTGGTTATAAATTCATACAGCATTTAAAAGGTACTGTAAACTCCACGCGAGAGCCATAGTAAATGATGTTCAGAAACTTAGATTATATGCTACAGAATAAAATTCCATAATTCCTTAGTATGTAGCAAAATGCATGTTATAAAATCAAATTATGAAATTAAACAAAAAAAGATTTAATATTACTATTATTGACCTTACAGATGGCCCAAGAAGAATGTATGCATATAATAATAAACCAAACAGGACAATGCTTTTATTCTTCTTTGGTGTGTTAGGTGTAGAATCATGAGAGATTTTGGCTTGTAAACTGTGGATTTGTGTAGAAGGACAGAAGGAAAAATGTTCGCTTTTATATAGTAGATAGTAGAGACAGAAAAGAAAAAATAGTAGATAAGCGAAATCCATTTCTAATTCCGTACCTGACCTGTAGAGGGCGAATGCTATGCAAAAATTGTGTTTTTTAATTAATTAAAAATGAACAGTCATTTTGATTTCAAATTTTTTTTTTAGATGCCTCCGCCGTGTTTTAATATGCTCATGTATATAAAATTTCACGATCTTGGCTTGTAAACTGTGGATTTGTATAGAAAGACAGAAGGACAAATTTTCGCTTTTATGTAGTAGATTTATTAAGCCGAAAGCTAGTAAATGTTAGACTGTTTTCTACGTATAGGATCAATGTCATGAAGCATGTTGGCACACTTTTTTTCTAAACTGCATACAGTGACTGCTGTTAACTTCCGTATAATGGAGGTAAATGAGTAACGTTTTGCAGTTTCACACCCTTTTGAAAGAATACCAACGTTGCTGGTTTTGTTTTCGTTTTAAATAAACCATAAATATAATATTAGTACAGTACTTCAACTTCTGACTCTTTTTTTTTTTTTTTAATTCTTATGTGCGAGTATTGGCTGATGTCATCAGTAACTGCAAAGGTTTAGCAAAATGTTGTTGAATTGATAGTCGTTGAACATACATAGAAGCAGGTTGACCTTCTAAGTAGCCAGGGGAAAGGTGATCCTACATCTATGGGAAATGGCCAAGAGGTTAGACATGAACGATTTGACGTTTAAGTTCCAGAGATTTTTATTAGACTGCAGCTATCCCACCAGCGTCCCTCAATGTGATTGTCATTAAATACATTGATATGTAATAATCAATGAAGCAGTTCAATGTATTTCAATCATGTAGTTCTTTCCGATATCTGTAGAGGTAATGCAAGTTCTATGTTACTGATTTGTTTAGTGTTCAATTGAATCTTAACATGTCAAGCCTTTCCGCAGTGAAATTCCTTACAAAAAATGTAAAGCCAACATATATATAACCAGTGTCTTTTTAGCACGTGTTTTTTTTTTTAATCTGTCTCTTCTATTTCTTCCTTCTATTATTTTTTGTAATAAACGCATGGTACTGATTTCATGAAAACTGAGAGCAATAGACTCTCCAGAGAGGTTTGTGGTTTGCTGCTATTTGGGAACAGAGGTAGGATCATGTGTAAGAACAGTGGGAAACTGTATTCTCAACATACACAGAAGAGGGCACATAATATCTGAGGTGTACGTCAAAGGTCAATTATGTCAGCCAAAAAGCAGCAACATTGAAGTGCTCGCTATGATTTTAGCCCACTACTCGGATTACCAAAAGTGGTTGATGTGAAACTTGAATGATTGGAATCAGATGTGGCTTAAATGCCACAATATATGTAAGATTTCCATTTAAGAATTCAAGAAATGTCGCTGGGAAGAATGATACTACATTTTGTGCAGAAGCTGGAAGCATTTATTTTAGGGCCCACAATTGTCAAAACTCTTGTTTATTTGCATCAATAAGGACAGATTGTATTTAGTACTACTTTTTTATTATAATAATTAGTGTTCACTCTAGCTCTGGCGGCAGGCAGGGCGCCGGAGCTAGAGAGGGCAACCTTATGCGCGCGTGCCCGAAAAGGGGGCGTGGTCATGAAAAGGGGGCGTGTCTATTAGACGCGTCTCCTTTTCATCATACTTGGGGGCGTGCCCGGCGCTTATGGACATGCCGGGCAGCCCCCAAGCGCTGCAGAAAGGGAGAATAGAAGCCGGGCGCATGCGCCCGGCATCTATTCTCCGGCGGTGACCGGGACACCGCTTGTTTCTCCACCCGCGGGACACTACGTCCCGCGGGTGAGAACGGCACCCACAGGCTGTGAGGGCAGGGCGCTTTTTGCCCTCCTCCTGGAGGGCAGGGTGCGTTTTGCCCTCAAGAAGGAGGGCAGGGCGCCGCGCCCCGCTAAAACAGCCTAGCGGGAACGCTAAATAAAACTGTTTTAATATTGTTCTTGCATAGTAGGGAAACTATATATTTTTGTTGCTATAAATGTGGGTGGTTTTCCAGTTCTCCAGATGTTTGAACATGCTTAGATTTTGGTTGATCAGTTCAGTTCAACCAAACTGACCACCTTTTGTATTTTAATTGCGGATTCATCATAACTGGCAGGCGAGAGGATCCTGCCTGACCGCTCTGATTATGTTTTAAGCACATCAAAGCAGCTGGGTACCATTCTCTGCCCTATTGTCCAGCACAGCCTTGCAGCAGTCGGCCACCATATAACACGGATTGGTAGATGGTACTAGTCATCCACCAATCAGAATGGAAAAGGGGGCTGGCTATATTACATCACTTTGCCCTATCATCCCTCCTGAATCAGCCACTGGGTTAGGCCTAACACAGTGAACATACAGCACAGAGGTGGTTTGTTAGATTCCCCACCACGGCCCTAACTGTGTGGAGTTTGTATATTCTACCTGTGCTTGTGTGGGTTTCCTCTGAGTACTCCGGTTTTCTCCCACAATCCAAAAATATACTGGTAGGTTCATTGGCTCCCCAAAAAAAAAGTGTGTACATGTATATGTAATAGACTGCAAGGTCCACTGAGGTAGGGACCGATGTGAATAGCCAAATATTCTCTGTAAAGCGCTGCAGAATATGTGTGCGCTATATAAATAACTGTTAATCAATAAATACAGGGATCCCAAATTCATAAAACATGGAGTTTAACTTTACATTTGAGCAATGAGAGTGATCTATTCTATTGCAAAAAAACTTCACCATGCTAAAAAGTGATGATATTAAAATTGAACCTCTATATACCCCTGCCTGTACCTTCTAAAATCCTACCTATAAACCTCTAAGGACGACGCTAATTTTGCGTACGCAGTCATACCATAAATAAAGAGTTAGACGTGGAATCTGTGGTTCCAAAGCACAAGTGTTATTCAGGTAAAAGTTCAGACAGTTACACGCAATTGATCAAGACACAATTTAGGCGCAAAAGGAAAATTATACAGACCCAAGTACAGTATACATACGCAGGCGCTTCCGGACCCGGATATAGGCATCAGCAAGAGACCCCTAGTCATACAGCGTTCAGCACGAATACTGAGAACCAGCGTTCGTGCACACATATTTATACCCACCCAGAATAAACAGGACAATAGGGAAGTTTGTTGCTGGTGTCATTGGTTCCCAGGGGATAAGCATCTGTTACAGCACATTTAACAGGCTAGTTCAAATAGACTGCCTCTAACAGCTGGGGATCTTCCTCTTCACGCCCCCTGCAACATCCTAACAGCTGTTCCTAAAATATACATTTTGTTGCTTGTAGGCTCTGCGATCCATAACTTGAGAATGCATGATGCGATCTCCCCACCGTAGGCTCTGCGATCCATAACTCGAGAATGCATGATGCGATCTCCCCACCGATAACACTGGAATACTGTAAAAAGAGTATGCATCAGTACAACTCCAAACATGACTTGTTTAGCATGTATAATACCTTAGTTATCAAATATCTTTATTTCTCAGCATTTAAACTAACTGAACCAACTTAAATCATACACTTTAAAGCTTATTAAACCTTATGTGTGAATATGTAATGTGTGAGTATTCGGGTTTGATATAAAGACGTATTAATGTGTGTATGAAGATGGGTGCACTTTAGCAGTGTGACATGCTGAGCCAGATAGTTCCACATGCCCTCTGTCAGCAGGCCCCCACCTTTCCTGTGTTCAAAGGACACTGTGTTATCATCTCAAGCTGTGAAGTTGGGGCCATCCTGTCTGTGTGTGGGGCTAAGACCTGTTTAGGATTCAGACAAATCCAATTGTGTAGATCAATGCCTGGATTATATTACAATTGCCACAACTATACTTTGTCTGCATCCAGGGATTCCCAATTTGTATGTAAAAATACCCATTGTCTATTTTATTTACTTTTACTCAGAAAGCTTGTTCTTCCAGTTGTCCTTGGTAGATTAACAAAAACATTGCCATCTGTTCTTAGCTCCTGAGTTGTAACTTGACGTGACGCTGGTCACAAAATGGTGTCTTGCAGATTCTTGTTTCTAAAATGGAGTCTAGCTGCCTTTTGCAAGATGGCGTCGCGCACGCTTCAATTTTAAACTGATCTTGTCTCAGCCAATAATCCAGTTTTGACAAAAGCAATGAAGGTGCATCTAATCCTTTTATGGGTATAGCTATTTGGGAACCACTGCATTAGGATAAATTTACTGGTAACAAGAGAAAATGTACATTTTGTAATATAACCGTCCTGAAGGATTATTATTTTTATTACACATGCTTTAGTGAATTTATTTGGATACAAATTAAGTATGTAATGAACACACCACTGGAACGTTCAATGGTACAGAAGATAGCAGGACACTGTTCGCTAATGAAATAAAATGTAATACTATATAAAGCTTTGTGTAATATCTTCGTTCAGTGGAACAAATGCGTCTATTCCCCAGTATGCAGAGTTGTACGCATCCTGTGATGCACCTACCCCTTATGTGTACACTTATTAATAATATTATTATTATTATTATTATTATCCTTTATTTATATGGCGCCACAAGGGTTCCGCAGCGCCTTACAAAGTACAAAAACAAATGAGCACACAAGACAACAGTTATTAACAGTACAGACAATGCAGGACAAGCACATGATTTATAAACAATGCTGTATAACACCTAAATAAGCAGCAGGGTGTCAGTAAGCAGTTTTAGGCACCATTGTAAATGAAAGTAAAAGTAAGGCAAGAAGAAGCACGTGAGGAAAGAGGGCCCTGCTCGTGAGAGCTTACATTCTGAGGGGAGGGTCAGACAAACAGGGGTGACACAGATGGGCTAGATAGTGAGGAAGGAGCATAGAGTAGTGGGTTAGGATGAGCACTGGAAAGCATTGAGGAAGAAATGGGTCTTGAGGGCCCAGTTGAAGATTAAAAGCCAGGAAGCCAAGTGATTGAGGAATTTTGCTGGAGCAGTGGTGTCAGAGGGGTAAACCCAGGGTTTGGTGATGGCAAGGAGAATCAAGGCATTACAGATGAAGTGCTCATGAACAGGGACCAGTTTATTATAGACAAAACTGGCTTTCCAGAAGGAACAGGAGAGAGGGATAGAGTTAAGAGGCGAGAGGAGAATGAGATTATTATTGTTGATGTAGTGTGGAGGTGATATTGATCTAGAGAAGGGGGGTAAGGAGTGTGGGGTTATGTGGCTGGCTTCTGAATGAGGAAGGGTGACAGCAGGTGATGGGTAAGGTGGAGGTTTAGTGTGGTGTGGGGGGGGAGAAGGATAAGTATCTTGGAGAAAAGAGAGGGTGCAGGGTTTAGTGGTGGTGCAGCAGGACCATGGTGGAAGAGTAGTGAATAATACTGGAGTTGTGGGAGATGCAGTTGAGAGACTAATATGTGATGAAGAGAGACAGAGGAGGGGGAGAATGTAGAGGGGACTATGGATGGAGTAAAGAGGTGAAAACTGGTGGTAGAGGAGAAAATAATGTAGCAGCTGAGTGAGGGAGGAGTAGAAGAAAAGAGACATCGTGTAGATGAGGCAGTCGGGGGGGGGGAGTCAGTAGTAGTAATGAGTGTGAGATGAGGGAGCAGTACAGGTCAAAGGTCAAAATCAGATAAAAGGAAGAACAGTGCAGGAAGATGTAAAGGCACAACTACAATAGTATATTATAACCAAAAAAAGAGTTTAGAGCTGTTAAAGTAGCAAGACTTGAGAATTAGTCTAAAGTATGAATTATATATATATATATATATATATATATATATATATATAAAGAAAAAGGTATACGTGTGAAACAATGGTAGGTACTACAGTGGTATAAAGATAAATTGACAGTGGTATTGGAATGATTTAAACAATGTAGAGAAGAAACACAAACATACAAGTATTAAATGTTCAGTAAGCAGGTAGTTGCTTACAGTGATGAAGCAGGGTGTTGGCAAAAGGTGTGTCCAGGTTATAATGGAAGCTGGCGGCTGAGTAGCAGGGTTTCCAGAAGCTCAGAAGATCCTTTGCTTTTTCCAAGTTATAGAGAGTTCTTTTAAAATGTCGTCCTCCTGTCTTCCTCCTGCTTAACTCCTGACTAACTCTTTAAGTTATGCTGTACATGTAGTCCCACTTAGAAAAAAACCCACTTTGAAATAAACCTAGAAGCCTTGTACAAGCCTAAAGCCTTGTAACCTACTGATTATATAGTTAAGCATAACATGTGTAGTCACTGATTACACCCACCCTCAATACCCTCATCCACACCAGAAACAAGTCATAAAATTCTAATACAAACAAGCAGAGCCAAAACAGCATCCCATGAAGCTAGGAGATAAGATCTGACTAGATATTTACATTTAAAGTTACTCTGGATTTTACAGATATTAAAGACAGTATACCTAGCAAATGAGAATTCCAAACAGCATTGGTTTTTCTATAATAGATGCCTGGTGCAAATATATGATTACCTAGCAAATGAGAATTCCAAACAGCATTGGTTTTTCTATAATAGATGCCTGGTGCAAATATATGATTACTTTGAAATAAACCTAATAATCCTTATAAGTTCCTACTTGCTCCTACCCTATGTTAGGTGCAAAAGATATGCCTCCAAGCAGGCTGACTTGTGCTTACATCCACCTCTGCATAGCCTGCATTTGCATTGACAAGTCCTCTCTGAACTTTGTATAAGTGAGACTGATCCATTACAGCCCAGTTACAACACTTCAGTGGAGTGGCAATGTCCTTGAATTGCGTACTACTTTTTACAGCTCATACTTGTGTGCGCTCAGTCCCAGATCATGCGCAGTGTGTAAGCACGCAGGTTCAGAGAGGATTGTTTCCCAAAGAAGGATGCATTAGCTCCATTCCCTTTCTCACACACTAACCTGGCCTTTTCCTTTTTGAAAGGCTTTGCTGCCTCATTAAAGTCGTGGATTACTGAAGGGACGGAGTGCTGCTTGTAAGATTTATAATATTCTTTGTCAGACCTTGTTTGATCACAGTTTTGCAGTGACCTGTCCTGCTGCAATACTGTTCTGTCCTTGCTCTTACTATAATAGACATTTTGGAACATGTCTGTCTACAGAGTTAACCCATCCTTTAATGACCTGTTTGATGTTGATATGAAACTTGATCAGAACATTATATTATAAGAAGACCTGTTTATAACAACATGGTCGAAAGATGACCACCTGCCTGTGTGTGCCGTTATCTTTAGACCGTGTCGACATTCTGTAATGGTCTAAGTGATTCCTCTGCTTGGCCGAGGGGGCTGAACAGCTGGATCTTCTCTAATTCAGCCGCCTGCATGCCAGGTTAATGTATAAAGGCTGGATGATATGCAAGGTTCTGATACCGTACTATATTATACACACACAAATGTAGGAGGTTGGGCTCTTTAAAATTCCAATGCATCAGATTGGGCACCAGAGGTAAATGACATAGAAGTAAAGGAAATATGGCACTCCACAAGTAGATTCAAATACTCAATAATGTTTATTTAAGCAGAATAACAGCAACGTTTTTGGCAGTACGTACCCCTTTGTCAACCATTCTATATGTATATACAGGCTCCTCTGCCATCTTTTTTGAAAAGAGGTTCAATCAATAGTTGTTCCCATAATATTCCATGGTACGTATTGTACAATGATGAAATTGGCGTGCAATGAGTACTTGTCAGGAACTGTGAGTGTAAAAGGCTATTACAATATTTTTTTGTATTATCTACCTCCTAGCGTGTTAAAGTCTACAAGAACGCATATTAAACACCTGATTTGAACACCCATTTGCAAGAAGCCTACATTTCTGTTCTGTCAGAAGGACATTACCTTTTGTATGTGGTGCTTGTCTTCCAACTGAGCTGTATTGGAATGGCAGTGTGTTTTAATAGCCTACCTTTTAAATATTACAATTAACCTTTTTGATTTAACTTTGTGCCAATGCTTACTGTTAAAGTGTAGAGCATAGAGAAAAAAGAACAAAGGATATTTTACTGTACTTTTTGTTGTGTCAGGCATTTAAATACTAATGTTACAGAAAAAAGTATCCAATTTCTAATCACCTTTCATGTATTGATGGTAAATCCAAACTATTATTAATCCAAATGAACGCTGTGTACCATATTCTAACATCTGTTTTGATACACTTCCAATTATAATGTTAGAGTGGAACAGCCACTAGAATCCCTATTCCCTGGTGTGTATTATTAGTGTGTGTGATGTGTTTTTATTTTGTATTACGTTTGTATTTGGCAGTGTTATATCTTCATTTCCTGTAGCAATATTTAAGTACTGTAGTTCAGTATCTTCTTGATTTTGATCTATTGAGGTTTTGAATAATTGCCTGCAATTCTGGACCATTTCCACTTATATTGAAATTGGATTCACCAAGCTTTAGTTAATAATGTCATCTAAAAGTATACAATGAAGACTTTCATGAAAGTATGTTTAAGCATATCTGTCAACAACTATAGAAACAGTAGAGATCACCATGCAACTGTAATGTACAGAATACATTAGTAAATTGGTGATCACAATTTAAAGCTACAGGTATTACAGAACATCTTGAAAAGGTCCCATTCTAAGCTTATCAACTCAGAATATGCTAAATGATACAATGTACACATTTCTAATATTTGCTAAATACATAATACATGATTTTTACCAAATAATGGCAAACCTAATATCCAGCACTACAGTGAGTTGTGAATAAATGTAAATGAGTGTAATTTATTTTTTAAATGCCTATATGTCACAGATATAATACCTATATGTCTCAGATTTCCTATGATAAAAGTACAAACTACAGTACGCATAACAATATGCTATCTTTCCTTATGTTTAGATTATGCAGATCTACTTGGGGACATTGTTCCATATACAAAAAAAGGCATCCGCCAGGATTTTCTTTTAGAAATCTCTATATGCGACTGGATGAAGGAAGTCTAACCTTTAATGCTAACCCACATGAGGTAAAATAATAAGCCTTTTATTACAGGACATTTTTTACATAGCACATGAAAAGCAGAGCATGTTACATTGCAAAGATTTCCAGTTGCCGTAGTGTGTACTACAAAAGTGAAAGTTTGTTCTATCTTTGTTAGTTTCCATGCATTAACTAAGGCAAATGCTGTCTCGCCCGAAGCTTTTGCATAAGTGTAGTCCTACAGTTGGTGTAGCTTCTTGTAATGCTATGTGGCCTCCCATTTGTATGACAATGTAAATATATAGTTCTAAGCTGGTCACACACTGTCAGAGTCTGACACATCGACTGATGGGGTCCTCTTTACAGTTTGGCCATACACATTTCTGGTTTCAGTTTGACAGATCCAGGTGTCTGGACCTTACGGTGAGCATCTGTGTGATATTGGGGCTTTTGTTTGCCAGGTGACTGCAAATACGAGCTGATAGCAGTCAATCGAATATCTGATAGTGACCATTATTTCAGGCCGCAAACAATGTTAAAAAATTAACTAAGCATGGAGAGCATTGTTCATTTAAACACTTGCCTGGCATGGTCGCATTTTTCCGCAATATTATACCAGTCATATGAACAGTGTGGGTGACTGCAGGAAGAAAATCCTCCCGCAGCTGCTGCTCTCAGCGGGACCTTCCGGCCCCTCTGCTTGCCTGCACTCTCTCCCAGTGTCTGCTGTGCTGCCGATCACTGCTGATCGGTCAGCACAACAGGATCCCCCACCCAGCAGCTGCGGAGATTAGCAGTCGCTGGGAAAAGGTAAAGTAACCTCCCCTTACCCCCAAGTACACTTGGTGCCTGAAGCTGCTGTGAAATGAAAACTGGCAATGTTTCCGATGTTCTGAAGGTGGTGGTCTGATGTTTCAAAAAACGATTTTTTACAAATATTTAAAAAAAAAAAAAAAACTTTATTTTTTTGATGAAATCATTTTGGATAAGTCGAAATAGATGTTCTTCACCTAATTCACTCATAAAAAAACCCTGAAAATTTCTGAGCAGCATTTAGAAAAAAATAAATTGTCAGTTAAGTGGTTAAATCTAACCCGCTACACTTGCATGTTGTTTTTTTTGTTCATCATCAGATGATGTTGCTATTTACATGCAGAAGCATTCAGCTTCTTCATGTAAACTATGCATGGTGTGTGTTTTTTTTTTTTTCCCCACAAGTGTGTTAACAAAATGGTTCCTAGTAGTGACCGTACATCAGTGATATCCGGAGTAGTAGTGTCGCACCTTGTACTTGATGTGTTTTTAAACATCATGTTGTTGTGTGAGTGGGATTAATATAGCTAACCATACAGCTATAAAATAAAAATTCTAAATTTTCAAAATAAAAGCAAATTGTAACATTTTTGTGCCAAATTTCAATGGTCTTTTGTTTTGTTTCAGGGAATTGAATATTTTTTATCCAGGGGTATGCTAGATGATGCACCAAAAGAAATAGCAAAGTTTATCTTTTTTACCAGAACTCTCAACTGGAAAAAACTGAGGATATATCTTGATGAAAGGTAAGCGTAGTGTATAATGTTTCTCAGTCTTTTGTTTCTGTGGTTTTATTTTATTTTTTAAGTGGTTCTATGTAATAGTAAACAATTAAAAATAGCTTACATTTCACGTCCAGTGTTTCTGTAACCCCTTCAATGGTAAGGGTAATGGTGCCCACACACATACCGACTTGCTCCCAATCAGCCGATGTACACGATTTCCCCTGAACTCTCCCCAGGCAGTCGTGGTCACGACTTGGAGTTAAAAATGTTCAATCTGACTTAAGATCTATCTTGTAGCCAGTGCATTGTATCCTAGATTGGCTAATCTGCCCTACAGCACGGCAGATCTGAAGATGCGAGGTACGACGAGCGGGGACGCACATCGGCATCGTGATCAAGAGTAGAAACTCACGATTTGGCCATTTTTTACATGATCTGTCGTCACGATTCGTCGAAATCAGCCAAATTGGATGAAAAGTCGGTATGTGTGTGGGCACCTTTTAGTGTGACGCATCTGAAGCACTGCATACCCCCCATCCCATTCTCCCTTTTAGTTGCTGTTGCTCAGAACTAGTAGGGGGCTGGGGTAGTGATAAAGTCATAAAGCTCTACCCTTCCAAACCACTTCAGAAATTTTTAAAAACCAGGAAATAGGGAGGAGAGCATTAATGTGTGAACCCAGAGAATTTAATCTTTGGTGATCATGTGTGATCAGAAAACATCCTTGCACTCCAGAAATCATTATGTCCAGGGATGGGGATAATATTTTCCCAATCCTAGCTTCAAAAACCTCAGGGATACCCTTATTTGAAAGAGGATTGTGCCCTCTTTCAAAAGATGTGGCCCTTAGTAGTTAGAATATAAACCTGCACTGGAACAATACTAGATGATGATGATGATGATGATAATAATAATAATAAGTTTATTTATATAGTGCTTTTCTCCTAAAGGACTCAAAGTGCTCTACATTTGCCTTTACAGTACAACATACAAAATAAGCTTAAACAAGGGACATTAGTGAAATGCTTGGGTGAATAGGTAAGTCTCTTGAGTCTATTTTTGAAGGATTCTAGAGTGGAGGCCTCTCAAACTGTGCGGGGAAGTGCGTTCCATAAGGTTGGAGCACCAAAGCTGAAAGCTCGACCCCCAGACTAATTCCTGGAGAATCTAGGTACTGTTAATAGTCCTTCGTCAACGGATCGCAGTAATCGAGTGGGACGGTAAGGAATCAGAAGCTGCTTTAAGTACCTTGGGCCATGGTCATGTAGGGCTTTGTAAGTTAGTAATCCAATCTTGAAAACAATTCGCCATCTGACAGGCAGCCAGTGAAGGGAGGAGAAAGTGGGTGTTATGTGGCTGGAACGGGGCTGATTGGTTAAAAGCCAGGCAGCTGCGTTTTGTACCATCTGCAAGCTAGATTGAGTAGATGTGGGAGGGCACTCACAGGGGGCGATTCCATTTTTCTATTGTGCGCCGTAACCAATGGGCGCCTAACAGAGCAGTTCATTTGTTGCTTCGTTCAGGCGCACATAGCCGTGAGTAGACTAATTTCTGCTGACCACCTCCTGAGGTGGCGAACAGAAATTTGTGAGAAGTCGGCACTTTGCTAGCCGTAACGGGAGTTGAGTGTCCAAAGCTGTACTTTAGACAGGTTTTGCCGCTTTGTGCTGCTAAACCCGAAGCTTTCAGGTGCGCTCACGAGGCACGGGTGCCCAAACGGACCATCAATTGAATTGGTCCATTGGGCGCCCATTAGTTAAGGCACCCAATAAATGAATTCGCCCCCTATAGCAGGTAAGTTCAAACGACTAATGGGAGACTGAGATTATGCAAACAAGTAAGCTTTTTATTCCAGGTTTGAAAAGGCAGTGTCAGTGTAATGACTTCTTACATAAGGCAAACACAATTCAGGAACAATAATGAGACGGCAGTTCAACAAGCTGAATATTCCCAGCACAGTCATGGTTCAGATTGTCCAGCATAGAGAGAGCTGCTAAAGGTGCAACCTCTGCCTCACATTTCCACTAACTAACTAAACCTACCAGGTTTTTATACCGTAGCTGGTCTTAATTGAAGTAAGAGTGTCGTTCCTCCCTGGCTACAGGGAGGTTAACCGGTTAAGCCTTTCCTCAATGTGGGAGAGACTCAGTCTGTCACTTAACTCCACCTTTAAAGGGCGAACCTAAATTGCCCGCGGCGGAAGCCCGACTCTCCAGCCCAGTTCAGGACAAAAAAAATCAGCATTCATAAGTAGATGTCCAGGTCTGTGTCGGACTTCAAAAGAAAAAAGCTGGAGAGCCAGGTACCACCTTGTCAGTCTAGGTTAACATTTTTCATAGACTGTAACCATGTTAACGGTTCATGATCAGTAGCCACAGTAAGCCTGGCCCCACAAAGATAATATCTCAATGACTCAAGAGCCCATTTTATAGCAAGGCATTCTTTTTCCCTTAGAGAATACCTAGTCTCTCATGGGAACAACTTTCTACTAAGATATAGAATAGGGTGTTTAATGCCATCAAACTCCTGACACAAAACTGCCCCCAAGCCCACATCTGAGGTGTATTGTTTGTACGACAAAAGGCTTGGTAAAGTCTGGATACTTTTTAAAACCGGGCCTTTACACAAAAGATGTTTAATTTTGGTGAACGCAGACTTACAGTCCCTAGACCACTCAAGTTTATTTGGAGCAGAATTTTTCAAACGATCTGTTAGGGGAGCCACTAAGGTACAAAATTGAAGCAAAAACCTCCTGTAATAGCCTGCTAAACCCAAGAAGGTATATAGAAAAGGGGGCCCTAGACTGCACACCCTGAATATATTTAATGGGAGGTGCTACCTGTGGAGACTATTGTTGCAAACACAAGAAGAAAAAGTACAGGTGCACAACTCCTAATACATTATGCAACAGAATTTTGTAATACATAGAGGTTTTAGCATAATCATGGCCATGGTTATGGGCCTACCCACCGCGCCCAGGTAACCTCTGAGGGTAGGTCCCTAACATACTGGGGTTGAAATCCAGAACGCAAGACACCCCCAAACAGGCCCAGCTGAGCCACCCCAGGGCTTCACTCTGAGAGAAGGTGAAGTGTAAGAAAGTATAAGATATATATGCAGCAGCAGCTGCTCTTATCTAAGAAGGTGAAAAATAGAGGTTTAATAATAATACATATATATTAAACAA
The DNA here is from genome assembly GCA_031769625.1 of Taudactylus pleione. Classification (NCBI taxonomy): domain Eukaryota; kingdom Metazoa; phylum Chordata; class Amphibia; order Anura; family Myobatrachidae; genus Taudactylus; species Taudactylus pleione. Next base: position 18,794,274 of record JAUIMM010000020.1, on the reverse strand, counting down.
ACAATAGAGGGTGCTAAAAGTGCAAAAAGGAAAATGTGTTTATAATGCGATGCCCTGAAGCCGCCCAACCAAAGCAAGGAATAGGTGGGCTGCTAGACACATCAGTGTTCCTAGACCTCTCAGCATTACCATGGACATCAGCATACATAGGCACATTAGTTATGACAGGTTCATCAGAATTGAACAGGAACATCAGTGTTTACAGGCACATTGCGAGCAGTAGCATTATGGGAATAGACCTTTTGTCCCAACAAAACATCACAAGCAAGCAAGTCTCTATGATCCCTTCTCCTTTTGTTTCTTAGATTTAGGAGCCTTTACCCGAGACAGAAACAAATCAGGGGTGAAGGGGAATGTCTCTTCAAGGGTTGTTGCAGACTCCTGTTCCTCCAGCCAAACGAGCCCAGAAGTGAGGCCAGTTACGACCTATTAGCACAGGGGCTGGTAACCAAGGACACACACCCACACGTAGTTTGGCAGTCTTTCCCCTGATCATCAAAGGGACCATGGCAACAGGGAAAGCCCGAACATCTTCATGCACACAACAGATGCGGACTAGATTGTGGGGCAACAACACCTCTGGGGACCACAAATCCCTTTGTATCAGGGTAGTAGCAGATCCATCCAGAGTCCACAAAGCCCAGTCTATTACTGACTTGCACACATACCTGTATTTTAGGTGCAAGAGGGCAGATCTCTATAGCTGTAAAGACACCAGAAAAAGAACTATCCATCTGTGGACACGCCCATTCTTCATGCCCACCTTGGCCACATGAGGAACACACTTGTGTTGGACTTATTGGGGAAGTCCTCAACTCTGGACCGCCATCTTCTGAAAAATGGACGGCCATCACCTTCCCCATAGAACGACTTCTGGGACGAAAACCCTCTTTACGTTAAGAGAAGGGCGAAGCTGTGGGCCTTAATTTCCCCCGGAGCCATCATCTGCAAGGGGTACTGGTGCCTATCTGAATCCATATGTGGGGGCACCTTATCCTGAGACAACGTCCAATGTTGAGACAGATGGGGGAACTCCAGCATAATTAAAGAAGAAAGGTTCTCCATACCATCCTGCGCCAGAAAGGCTTTTTCCATTAGCCAGACAGCGGAATTCAAATTCTCAACTCTAAGCAGCTGGACCTAGTGAGCAATTTTGGCAGGGAGAAGTGCAACAAGCTGTTAGAGAGTAACCAACTCTACCAGCCAGGCGGAATTATGTAGGTCCGGCTGCAGCCATTTAACTGCGAGGTTGGCCAGTTTCTGGGCCAGGACGCATGGCCTTCCATCAAGACCTGAATTTCCGCCGGTACGCTTCTGGATAGAGGCCAAACCGATCTGTTATGGCAGCCTTCACTTGGTCATATATTTTTGAACCTTCCAGGGAGAGGACTGCGTATGCAGCTTGGGCCTCCCCCATTAGCAGACGGGCAATCCATATGGCCCAGGAATCTTTGGGCCATGCTTGCAAGGTAGCAACCCTTTCAAAAGTGGTAAGAAAGGCCTCCACATCATCTGAGGCTTGCTATTTGGGAAGTACTGGTGCAGTAACCACTGCTTGCTGCTGTTTAAAGAAGTCCAACATTTGTTATAAAACTGCTTCCATGGTGGTCTCTTTAGGATCCTTGGCACATGACCCACTTTATCCCACTTCTAACACCACAATGTAGCGGGTAAGTTCGGATGACCAGTGGGAGACTGGGATGATGCAAACAAGTAAGCTTTTTATTCCAGTTTTGAAAAGACAGTCAGTGTAATCGCTTCTTACATAAGGCAAACCCAGTTCAGAAACAATAATTCAGCTTACATGAGATAACAGTTCAAATGAGCAGAGTATTCCCAGCACAGTCATGGTTCAGACTGTCCAGCATAGAGAGAGCTGCTAAAGGTGCAACCTCTCCCTCACATTTCCACTAACTAATTAAACTTACCAGGTTTTTATACCTTAGCTGGTCTTAATTGAGGTAAGGGTGTGGTTCCTCCCTGGCTACAGAGAGGTTAATCCTTTCCTCAGAATGTGGGAGAGACCCACTCTCACACCTCCAAAGTGTACAATCTCCCCCATCCTATATTTCAAACAATTTGCCCTCTTAGTACTGTAGTTATAATGCCCACATCTCACCCATACTGGCATCAATAAACACAAATCCCCCAAATTGATGCGGCAAGTTGTCACAATATAAAAATGGTATTTCTTGTCTTGCTTCCATTACTCCTACACTTACATTTAAACAAAAATAAATGCATAAATAATAATAAATAAATAATTTTGAAGTGCAGATTTTATTATGAAAACTTGTGTGTAGAATCTGTGGTGTTTTTTTTTTTTTCTATTTTATAAAAGTGTATTAATGCAGAGCCATAATGTTGGCTATATGTTAAATGTTCACAGGATAATTTTATTTAATAAGGGCCTCATTGTAATTTACATTCTATAGAAGGAAGAAATAGACGAGGGGTGGGGGGGTGACTTTCCTTTCGTATGTATCATTAGGTTGGGTACGGGATGCCGGTTGTCACAATACAGACGGCGGCATCCCAGCTGTCAGAATCACGAAGCCCGAAGGTAAGTATACTAGACATAACCCCTAACTGTCCCCCAACCCACGTTTCCTGCAGCCTAATCCAGAGCCGGCCCTAGGCATAGACAAACTAAGCAAATGACTAGTGTATTTGAAATGCCTAGGGGCATCCAAGCCCGCCTAGGGCCAGTGGAGGTTTGGTGGAGGCAAGGCTGGGGGACCTGCTGCCAGCTGAGCAAAGACTCTTCCAGTGGCTACTGCCGCTGCACAGCATCCATGATCTGAGCTCTGCTGACAGCTGCGATTGGGCCTGGCAGCTGCAAACAGTGAGCGGGCAGCGGTAAAACAGCCGGTGGCAGTTTGCAGGGGCAATATACTCTTCAACAGCATGCACAATTCCTTCCCTGAACCCTCCGGCACCTTCTCTTCATTTGATCCCGCAAATGATGAAGTATCTACACTCTTCTCCTACTCCTACTCTTCTACCTCTTCTCTTGACCCTTATACCCTTACAAAACGGCAGAGCTCATCCTAAACTTAACTAAAATCTTTAATCGCTCTCTACTGGTATTTTCCTATCACTATTGAAGCATGCAGTGATTAGTCTGAGTCTGGAAAACAAAAACAGAATTCTGTCCCAAACTCTCTCTCAAAATGCCGTCCCATCTCTCCTCTTCTGTGCCCCTCCAAGCTACATGAGACTTGCCTTCACCCTCCTCACACACTTTCTCCCACTTCAGTAAAGGTTTTCGTTCCCAACATTCTCGAGACTGAACTGACTAAGGTAATGAATGATTTGATCACTGCGAAGTCTAAAGGCAGTTACTCGCTTCTTATTTTTCTAGATTTCTCTGCTGCACTCAAAACTGTTGACCACTCTTTTCTTATACAAACACTACAATCATTAGGTCTTCAGAATACAGTCCTATCCTGCTTCTCATACTATCTGTCAGTGTTCTTTTCTCAGAATCCACCTCCTCTTCACTTCCTCTATCAGGTGGAGTTCCAATAGGCTCAGTCCTAGGTCCTCTGCTATTTTCTAATCTATACCATGTCTCTTGGAAAACTTCTGAAGGCTGATGTTGCATGTAGATGAGAATAGTTAGATGACCAAGGTGTGGTATATAGAGAGTGAACCAAAGTAGTGAGGAGAGTCCAGAGAGAAGTCAGTAGCAGGTCAGGCCTGTCAATACACAGTAATATGTAAGGATGGCAAACCCGAAGTTCTGGAGACCTGGAAGTTCTGGAGACTTGGGAGAGTAAATTCTCTGGCTGCTTTCTTGCAGTCAGAAAGCAGTTTAAGTAGGGTCCCAATGTAATCCTGGCACCATACTGTTTCTCAGTAGTCAAATGACCACAGCAATAAAAGCCCCAAGATACTGCATGATTGCCACTATAGAGTGGACTGTGATATCGTCAGAGTGAACATCCTACCATATCCTTGATCTGGAAAATAAACAAGGGGGCAAAAAACCAGGTACCAGCATCAGCCTTGGTATGTACATGCCGGTTGATAGCAATTTGTGACATTAACACCAATTTTAGTGATGGACTTTCCACAAGTTTCTTGTCACCTATAGACTCGTTCCTCTCAGCAGGCTAATTGTTTTTGGAATAGTACCCGCAGAGATGGCACTTTCAAGAAAGGGCTCTTAAGGACAATACTACCCCTATCCCAACAAAAGAAGCATCAACTTCTAAGAAGAAAGAAGAGGTAGCATCCAGTTGCCGATATATTGGTGCAAAGTAGCAACATCCCAAAGTTTAGTTTTCTGAAGCTACTTCGCATCATAACCAGAATGGGAGCGACTGAAGTGAAGTAATCTTTAATAAATTGCCAATAATAATTCCCAAGAAAGCACTGTCTATTTGATGATCATGTCTATTTTCTCTGGATCCATCTGGAGACCTGAGGCTGACTCAATATACTCTAAAAAGTGTGTTCAAAGACGTGTCTAAAGTTTACATACAATATAGACAGCCTAAAGATTGGGCAAAACTTTGGTTATGTGCTACCAATGAGACTGAAGGTTGTTAGAAAAGATGAGCATTAACATCTAAATAGACAACCACAAACTGATAAGTATTTCCCTGTAGATCTCATTAATAAACCTAAGGAATAGGGCTGGAGCTTTGCAACAATTGAATGCCATCACTAAATTATTGCCATTTAATGATTGGCCCTCGCCGGGATCTCGCTGATGCCTGTATCGTGCAGGTTACTACATTTACCACATAGGCCTGTATTCAATTAGAGGCGAAAAGTCGGACAAGTTTCACCTGTCCGACTTTCTGCATCCTTCGCCTGTTTCAGAGGTGAAAACTTTTCGTGCATATCCCCGCTTTTCGCCATATTCAATTCCTGAACACACGAAAACGGCGAAAGCGGAACAGGCAGAAAGTACTGTCAGAAGTGGGGAAATCTGTCTGTACCCCAAAAAAAGATGCACTAACATAGGGAATCAATGTAGATGTGTACTAATAGCCATATTAAAAGTGTTTGGTGTACTTCGGTTGTTTAAATTGCTTCTTATTAGCGTCTTTGCATAAGTGGTGAAGAATGGCATAAAGCAGTGTTTTTTTGGCGAAAACAAAAGTAGTCCAGTCAAATTTGGTGTACTTGAAAATGGGTGCGAGCATATTTTTATGTCTCTAAAGTGAATTCTTAAAAACCGTCAAAAACGCATCTGCGGCATGCACCTGCAATCCTAAAAACACCTGACCCATCCTTGCAGACCCCCAAGAAGTCTATTTCGCTAGTTTTTATACTTGTCCCCCCACTTTTTACTTTTTCGCCCCAAAAATGAAAGTACTTTTTTCGGGTGTTCTTAGGTTTTTTCTTTTCTTTTTTTTTTTTATTGCAAGATTTGTCCTTTGGGAGACTGTGCCAAAGGATCTGGGTAGTTTCCCCACGTGCACCCCAAAATAAAGATTTTGCACTTCTTTTCACCTGCTATTCTTAGGAGAAACTTTTTTGCCTATTACATTGCATTGAGTTTCTGCTTAGGCGAATTCCGTCTGGAATTGAATTTGGAGATAAGTTCCTACCAGGCGAAAAGCCGCAATAGGCGAAACTTTTTCGCTGTTTGCGGCTTTTCGCCTCTAATTGAATACGGCCTATAGTCAGCCTGTGCTTAATTGAAAATCTTTAAGAACTGTGTAGGACTGTAGCATGCTGAAACTTACTTAGGGCAGTGGTGGGAGTCTTACAAACAAGCAGGGTTTCCATGGCATTTATTTACCTATGGATAAACAAGAAGGCATTATAAGAACAGTTACTATCTGTTTCTGGCAAGTAAGAGTTTAATCAAGCGGTACATTTTAAAATTGTTTGAAGAGGAGAAAGGTTGTAGACTGCGCTCCCAACTGAAATAGATATCTATAAGATAGGTGTGATGAGACATGGGATATGAAATTGGGTTTTAGAAGTGTCTTTATCTGTTCTTTACAGAAATAAATGACAAATAATATGACTTCTGAATATGTTAAATATTACCCTAAGGAACCATACTGTTTTACGAAGTGTAATGTAAAAAATACATAATAGTTCAGCTGAAAACAACACACCTGGATTTGTGGAAAGTCCACGTACGCCGGAGCAAAGAAGCCACTCTGATCGATTTGCACATCATTAGTTTTTATATCATTATGTATATTTATTAATTTCATATAGCAAAATTTAATCATGGGCTTATTATGGACCCTATGATCATGTATTTATTTTATATATTAGCATGAAGTATTGATATGTTTGGGGCAGGCATACCAAAAATACAAAGTCAGTCTTTGTTTGTTTATGTTCAGTTTTTACCAGGTGAACTTTTGAATGACCTAATGAAAATGTGTTGAGTGTAGGTCTATAGATTTGATGAATAGTAGGCCTTCTCTGTGGTTTTGATCTGTTTCAAGGCTGCAATGCTCTCAACAAATAGAGGATATTAAAGGGAATAATTAGAGAAAACAAATGGTTACATATCTTGAGCATAGATGCAAGGTGTGGTGATAATTATTTATGTGCAAAATACTGTAATGTCCTACAGCATGGCGAGATGAAATGTTCTGGAGTCACATGTTCTCTATTTTCGTAAAATAGCTATAGTGTATTTTTTTTTTTTTTTTTTAACGCTTTTGGTTTTATATCCAGAAAGCATATTCAACTTATAAATATATTTTTATTTTTTTTTAGGCGAGATGTATTGGATGATCTAGTGACACTGCACAACTTCAGCAATCAGTTTCTTCCAAATGCACTGAGAGACTTTTTCCGACATATACATGCACCAGAAGAACGCGGTGAATACCTCGAAACACTCATTACGAAATTCTCTCACCGATTTTGTGCTTGTAACCCTACTCTAGCACGAGACCTTGGCCTTAGCCCTGGTAAGAAGAAGAAATACCAAGTGTTGAGGGTTATAACCTTCTTGTAGATGATTGTACAGTCCCAGTGCATTCTTTGGTGTTACATTTAATGGAAAGAAGGAACGTAATTTAGACTAATGCTCATATGTGTTACAGTGGAAATAAACTGGTTATTCCGACAATTCTGGACCTTTTCTGATGTGTGGATCTTCCATGTATTTATATAATTTATCTATGTATTTTTTTTTCTAGCCATGAATACCAGAGAATAGGTACATATCATTCCCTTCAGTTGAAATAAAATTAGAGTATTTAATATCTTAAAGTTTGTTTCTAGCCTGTAATAAATATAAGGTTTTAACTGCAGACTTTCCTCTATATTTCCCCAACAATAAATTAAGTTTGTTTTAGAACTAAAGAAAATAAAGCTGTTTATATTCTTATTATTCTGAGGTCATTGTGTTTGGTTTTTCAATCTGTTTATTGAATTGTGAGTCATTGTGTTACAGCAGCTGTGGGGGCAGGTACAGACCAAGTTGATTTTGAATAAAAGTGAAAACATATGGAGTAGGCAAAATGTCAAATGTAAAAAATATTAGTTGTAAACTAGAGACCAGCACATTCCAAAGATCATCCTCTGTTACTATGCCAAACGTGGCACCCATTTATTCATGTTTTGAAGCTATCCTATCCATGTTGTGTAGATTTTAGTTTTTTAGGACATTTGTGTAAGCTGCAATGTTCCTGGTACTACCAGACTGTACTGCAAGAAATTACACTTTACGTACCATTATTTTCTTGGTGTTGCTCAGTGTCCATGTATATATTTGCTTGTCTTTGTGTATGTGCTTTTTTGTAGGCCAAATGTTTGCTTTCTCCCATTTCCGAAGTGTGCTCCTGTAGTATTAATAATTCTAAGCCTTGCTTGTTAGTTAGAAATGGCCAAACCAATGGTGCAATCTGAAACCTTGAGGCTCTTGCAAAATGATAAATGGGGTCTTGCCTTTCCTAATCACACCCAACCTCCACTCCATAGCTGAAGTCCTAGCAACAGCTGAGATCAGAACCATCACAATGCAATACCTAACATACAGTGTATTTCAGAGTATACACATTACTAATATTGTACAGCTAATTGAAATGTGTGTACATTAATTTAACATTTTCATGGAGCTAAATTTGAAGTTACCTTTTAATATAGTCCCCAGTAGCAGTCACAATTCCCAGTTTGATTATATGTCCCTAAAAAAAACTCTTCTCATTTTATTGTGGTCTTTTGTCATAGTTTGACACAGATGTCTGTCTTTTTTTTTTTTTTGACAAGTTCCAAATGAAGCGGCTTCTCCAACATGATTTATAACGCTTAATAACAGGAACAGGAAAGTCCAGCTTTATTTAGCATTGCACGGGGTGACAGCTGAATATCTTGTACTAGAAGTTTGCATTTTGTTGTTGGGAGAATAGCAAAACTTTTATACACTTCTATGCATACTTCTTTAGTAAAGATTTGTGGGGCAAAATAAGAAATATATTACCAATACCTTATACCTGCTTAAAGAAACCTAGAGAGAGCTTCTACTAATTATTATTATTGCCATAGCATATACATAAGGATTTCTGTGCAGTTTAGTGCTTCAAAATGTCTTCATTATAAAACATATTTATGTATCTTAATTGGTAGTTTTTATGATTTCCAAAAATCATTTAATATTTAGCAATTCTCTTAAGCATTTGATCATTTAAAAAAAAAAAAATAATAATAATAATCAGTGATATGCAGGTGGTTGGGGCCTGTTGCATTATCATTACAATTGTGTGTACTCAAGCAAAATACACTGTCAATTCTTAATATTTAAAGTATATGTTGTCAGTCACATTATTTATGATCTGCATTGTTCAAGCATTTTTTTTTTTTTGCCAATGGTTTTTTTTTGTTTGTTTTTTAATTAATGTTAGTTTTTTTCTTTTATGTTTTTGTTTAGATGCAGTGTATGTCCTGTGCTATTCTTTGATTCTGCTTTCCATCGACCTCGCCAGTCCTCATGTGAAGAACAAAATGTCAAAGAGAGAGTTTATCAGAAACACACGTCGTGCTGCTCAGAACATTAGTGAAGAATTTGTAGGGCATCTTTATGACAACATTTATCTTGTCGGCCACGTTGCTGTCTAGAAACGCAGTCTCCATGTTCTACATTAGTAACTACATCTCCCCAAAACATTGTCCCAGTTGGCAAATAAGGGGGTTAAGATAGTGCTGGTCATTCTAACCTCTGCCTACAATCTAATGGTGTGTTCTGTCCTTTCTTAGCAATCTACCTTGGAAAAGTGGAATTCCTGCAGAATTATTATTTTGTTAATAGTTTTGCGTATCATGTTTTGCACATAGCCGTGCCATTAGACTGACTTAGCCATTTATGACTGTTAAACTGACCTTACAATGTAGGCCTTCTTCAGGGTGTTGGATCTAAACACTAAATTTTGTATTTTAAAAGAGTTTACCAACGCATTATTTTGTTTTTTAAAAATATCTTGTAATTTGTACATACTAAACTAAAGAGATTTATAATAATATAAATATTAAATATGTAAAGTATTTTAACTAAAGTTTTTGTGACTCCTGATTTTTGTAGTTTGGTTGAATGATTTTTAATAGTAAAATAGAACACATACAAACAATAATGTACCTTGATATATAATGTCAACAGCAAATTGCAAATATCAATATTTTGGTAAAATTATACTTAGATATGTCCTTCTACATCATTGCTGCAGTCACGCCAAACAGCCCCTCTTGGTGCGTTATCTCCCATACTACTCTGCTAGCGCCAGGGGTATCTTTTTTTTTTTTTTTTTTTTCTTCTTTGTCCTGAAAATGCGTCTTATGGAGCATACACACGGTCAGATTTGTCAGATCTGTCAGATGAACGATTTTTGACTGCATTAAAATGAATGGAATCATCCAAGTCTGACTGCAAACACATCAGATGTCAGATATCGTTTTCTGACCATCGGGAACGCGCATCGTTCAAATCGTTCATCTGACAGATTTGTCAGATTTTCCTTCAGATATGAACGATTTTTTTAAATCTCTTATTCAGATCTGAAGAAAAATCTGACCGTGTGTATACATCATTAGTCGCAATGTGGCTAGGATGCACCAGAAGACTGTGCTGACTAATTTGATTTGCAACACTTTGTATATCTGTGTGCGACTAAGTCTCTGAGTCTGTATACGATGTACAAAGTGCTACGATGCAGCAGTCACAGCCTTTTTACATGCCAAGTTCCATTGTGCTTCGTATACAATATTCAAGTGTCACATATCAAATTAATCAGTGAAGTCTCCTTGTGCTTCCTATTTGCATCGTGGCGCGACTAGGATGCATTTTCGGCAAAAAAAAAAGACGCCCGTAGCTAAAAGAGATGCACTGGACCTGGCAGCTCACTCGCGACTGGCATATTGTGCCACTTGACGTATTGAGTCTAGATGAGGTAGGACACATCTGTACATAAGACTATTCTAGTATATGATCATCTGTCAAGCATATGCAACAATCTTCTCTGTTGTTGTTTATTTGGCAAAAATTATCTCTGTCATAGTATTTTCTCTTTATTGACTTTTTTTTTTCTTAAATGATCTTGTATGCATACTGGCCAGTTAAACAGGGGTTATTCCTTAGTGCTAGTTCAGGCCTTTTATTATCCTAAGTTTTGCATATATTTAAAAATCACTGTAGGAAGCATTCAATGTTAAAGGTACATGTATGTTGTTGTAAATGTCCCAGAGGATCAAACATGATTCTGAATAGTAGATGTAGATTCTAAAAAGAGTAATGAAGGGTTTTTTTTTTTTCACAGTCGGATAGCCCAAATCGCTGGCAATGTATGGGTCTTAAACATGCTTCTCACATCACTGGCAGTTTAGGTTTTTGCACTACAAATTACTGGATAATGCATGCATTGGTTTGGTGTTAAAATCGTCTATTTGCGCTGGTAGAACTCGCATCTAAATATGATGAATGCAAACAACACACCAGCTCAACTTTGGAGTGGGGTGCTTTCCAGCCAGCATATATAAGCCTGCTGCAACCATCTTCTAGACCAGATGCAATGAATTTTAGAATTCCCTGTAGGATTCTATTGTACATGGTGCTGATCATGTTCATTTTGAGAGGCAAAATTTAGGACACCACACTGCAACTGAATAGAATTTTTCTACTTCAGGGTCCATAGGGTATCCACAGGATACCTTGGGGTATAGGTGATGGCGGCAGACATCGGGCACCAGAGAGTTAAGTTTTCAGTCTCCAAGGATGCACTGGGGTCCCTCTTCTATACCCCGCCCCCGAGCCAAGGCAAATCTGTTTCGTAGGTGCCCGGCTCTGAGTCGGATCACCATTTTTCAGAGGGGGGCTGTGACAGACCCTGAAGTTAGTTTAAGGCAGCTTAGCTGCAGAAGATGAGCTGGCCAGCATAGATAGTCATCAAGATGTGAAATAGCTTAATATAACAAAGAGAGCTGTTATAAGAGCTGCTGGTAAGGGGGGGTCAACCCCTAACAGTAAAGACAAATATACAGTCAGGTGCATAAATATTGGGACATTGACAGAATTTTCATATTTTGGCCTCTATTCACCACCACAATGGCTTTGAAATGAAACAAACAAGATGTGTTTTAACTGCAGACTTTCAGATTTAAATTGAGGGTAATTACATCCAAATCAGGTGAACGGTGTAGGAATTACAACTGTTTCTATATGTGCCTCACACTTTTTAAGGGGTCAAAAGTAATGGGATAAACTAAACAATCCTAAATCTAACTTTTACTTTTTAATACTTTGTTGCAAATCCTTTGCAGGCAATTCCAGCGTGAAGTCTATGCGTTCCAGACATCACCAGACGCCTGGTTTCATCCCTGGTGATGCTCTGCCAGGCCTCTACTGCAAATGTCTTCAGTTCCTGCTTGTTCTTGGGGCATTTTCCCTTCAGTTTTGTCTTCATCAAGTGAAATGCATGCTCAATTGGATTCAGGTCAGGAGATTGACTTGGTCATTGCATACAATTCCACTTTTTAGCCTTAAAAAACTCTTTGGTTGCTTTTGCAGTATGCTTCAGGTCATTGTCCATCTGCACTGTGAAGCGCCGTCCAATGAGTTCTGAAGCATTTGACTGAATATGAGCATATAATATTGCCCGAAACACTTCAGAATTCATTCTGCTGCTTTTGTCAGCAGTCATATCATCAATAAATACAAGGGAACCAGTTCCATTGGCAGCCATACATGCCCACGCCATGACACTACCACCACCATGCTTCACTGATGAGGTGGTATGTTTTGGATCATGAGCAGTTACTTTCCTTCTCAATACTCTTCTCTTCCCATCACTCTGGTACAAGTTGATCTTTGTCTCATCTGTCCATAGGATGTTGTTCCAGAACTGTAATGGCTTTTTTAGATGTTGTTTGGCAAACTCTAATCTGGTCTTCCTGTTTTTGTGGCTCACCAATGGTTTGCATCTTGTGGTGAACCCTCTATATTCACTCTTGTGAAGTCTTCTCTTGATTGTTGACTTTGACACATATACACCTACCTCCTGGAGAGTGTTCTTGATTTGGCCAACTGTTGTGAAGGGGTTTTTCTTCACCAGGGAAATAATTCTTCTGTCATCCAACACAGTTGTTTTCCATGGTCTTCTGGGTCTTTTGGTGTTGCTGAGCTCTCCGGTGCGTTCTTTCTTTTTAATAATGTTCCAAACAGTTGATTTGGCCACACCTAATGTTTTTGCTATCTCTCTGATGGGTTTGTTTTGATTTTTCAGCCTAATGATGGCTTGCTTCACTGATAGTGACAGCTCTTTGGATCTCATATTGAGAGTCGACAGCAACTGATTCCAAATCCAAATGTCACACCTAGAATCAACTCCAGACCTTTTACCTGCTTAATTGATAATGAAATAATGAGGGAATAGCCCACACCTGTCCATGAAATAATAGCTTTTGAGTTGATAGTCCCATTACTTTTGGCCCTTAAAAAGTGGGAGGCACATATAGAAACCATTGTAATTCCTACACCTTTCACCTGATTTGGATGTAATTACCCTCAAATTAAATCTGAAAGTCTGCAGTTAAAGCACATCTTGTTTCATTTCAAAGCCATTGTGGTGGTGAATAGAGGCCAAAATATGAAAATTCTGTCAATGTCCCAATATTTATGCACCTGACTGTATATAGGTGCAACCAGCGCTAGAATACTAAATGCAAAATGGACAGTTAATATTCAAAATTTCAACATTTATTAGCACATAAAACCTATGTTTCCAATAAAAAGCACATTAAAAATGTATTAGACCATAGATGTATTATTAATAAAGCTCAGTCTCAATGAACCTGTTGGTTGTTAGAGTTTTATAATAACTTCATGGCATCAGATATTGGCTTAGTCTTTAAAGCATGTCCATATATTTCCATAAGCAGCAAAGGGTTACCGATTCCGAGAATCAGAACATCACACAGTCCTTTAGCAGTAGATACTTGCACAGAATAAGGATCTTTATGGCCGCCAATATAACGTGGTAATTCCAGGGTCCATATAGGTATGCCAAGGTGGATGATTGGTTTCAGGTCCAGAGATGGCAAACTTGCTCAACGCGTTTCACTGGTATAATAAAGTCCAGCTTTCTCAGGAGCATGTATTCCAGGTCTCATTAATGGTATATATATATATATATATATATATATATATACCCATAGAGCAATATATGTAAGGCAAGACTACTAAGTTATGTTCTAATATTCCATAAATTTAATAGATTATTACAGGAAATTACCTCAAATCAATTGATAAGAGTATCTCCGGTTTCTGAGATCCAGTTCACGTGATCAGAATAGGTCACGTGACCGTGATCTATAAGTAATATTCCGGAGTTTAACTTTACTTCCTCATTCAGTAGAGAGTCATGTGACTCGGCTATCTTAGCGCACCAGCAATTCCTCAGGTTTGCAATACTCTACCACCATTTCCAGTTGCAGGCTCTGCCCTTTGGTCTGGCCACAGCGCCTCGAGTGTTTACCAAAGTCATGGCAGCCCACCTGCAGATGCAGAGGGTCCGCTTGTTGCCCTTTCTGGATGACCTTCTGTTGATAGTCGGGTCTCCAGAGATACTTCAGCGCTATCTGTAACTGACAATATCTGTGTTGCAGAATCACGGCTGGTTGATAAACTGTAAGAAGTCCTCCCTGGTTCCCTCACAGAGGATGCTCCATCTCTGAGCCCTGTTGGACTCACAACAACAGAGGATATTTGTGACGGAAGAAAATATCTCTGCATTACAGGCAAAGGTACGCTGTTGCCTTTAGAGCCGCCGAGTGTCCATTCAGTGATGAGGTTACTGGGCTCCATGGTGTTAATGTTCAACATGGCGGAATATGCCAAGTTTCACTCCAGACGTCTGCAGAAATTGCTCCTCTCCAGATCGAATGGTTTGCCCCATCGGATAAAGACACAGACCATGGTGCTTTCTCCAGAGGTACGTCTGTCTCTGGCCTGGTGGCTACAGACTGCTCACCTAAACGGGATGCCCCTTTTGGGTGGCGAACTGGGTCCTTTTGACAATGGGCGCCAGTCTCCGAGGCTGGGGAGCAGTGATGGGTCCACACTTGTTCCATGACAGGTGGACACCAGCAGAATCTGCGCTTCCAATAAACATCTTGGAACTTCGGGCAGTATTCAAAGCTCTTCAGCAAGCAAGACACGTTCTCCACAGAAAGCCCGTGCAGGTGCAGTCGGACAACGCCACCACGGTGGCTTACATCAACCGACAAGGAGGGACAAGAAGTCAGGCGCCACTGACAGAAGTGTCCCGCATTCTGGCCTGGGCGGAGGGCAATCTCCCTGCCATCTCTGCAGTGTTCATACCAGGAGTCCTCAACTGGGAAGCAGACTTTCTCAGCCGTCAAGACGTGCATCCAGGAGAATGGTCTCTTCACCAGGAGGTGTTTCAACTCCTGGTGAACAAGTGGGGCCTTCCAGAGATAGACCTTATGGCCTCTCGACACAACAAGCTGCTTGTGTACGGGTCAAGAACAAGAGACACAGAGGCTCTTCTGGTAGACGCTCTGTCGGTCCGGTGGAACTTCCAGTTTGCATACCTCTTTTGGATTGATTGGATGGCTCCCTTTAAGGTGAGTCTGGTCCTGTTCTTGTACTGTCAGTTGCAAATTCAATGTCTTTAGGTCAAGCCCCCTTCACTCACATATGGTGGAGTGGTCCTTGAATGAAAACAAATTTCATTCTGTTGTGTCAACAGACATGCTTGCATAATGAATAGAGACAAGTAATGTCAGTTCATAATGCTGCAAGTTTTCCTGGAGGTTGCTTGTGGTATCCCAGGATGGAGTGCTTTATGCAATGGACCAGTTGTCCTGTAACAGGATGTACCAGTAAAAGTATATAATGCCTAGATGTCACTGTGGATGGGTTTAATTGGAGTGCAAATTCTAGTAAACTGGTGAGTATGTAATGGGACAAACATGAAAATATACCATGCCTAAATGTCTAAATGAGTAAAGGTTTGTTGAGTGTCATTCCATGTGTGTTTTTGTATCTATGATGGGTCAATAATAATAATAATTATTATATGTAATCAACAGAAGTTATGTTTTATCATCCTCCCTTGCAAGCTACAGGTGTGACTATATGGAAATGGAAGAGAGATAGTGGGGAGATATGAGGTGTGGCTGAGGGGACTGAGTAGAATACACTGAGTACTGAAGTACTGCATACTAGTGTATAATAAAATTCCAAGAACACAACATAATATGGAGAAGTTTAGAATGCAGAAGTATAGGCACAGGTGTTTTGAGTATCACTAGAACACAGCATAGAGTGATGCAACTTGGAATGCAGTACACAGAGGCACCTCAAGAATACAGGTGCAGACTCACAGTTCTTTAATTACAACTCAGGAGCCTAGCAGGGAATGGTGCAACATGGAATACTGGAGAACAATATACATAGGCACTGCAGAAATTCAGGAGTATACACGTGTTTGATTAGGACTCTAGAACCCGGCAAACAGAAAAGAGATGAATAGAGCGCACAGAGAAATACAGAGCACTGGAGCAGGACACCCGGGAGTGTGAGAAGAAATCTGTAGCACAGCACATGGAAAGATTCCAAACACTAGAGTGTGAAGTATCCAATTCAGTCAGATGGACAGCAGCCCCGAAATTCCGGACAAAGGTCTGACAATGGACAGCCAGCTGAGCAAGTTTAATAGTAAATGTCCCAGCTGAAACTTTGATCAGTCTCCAGTCAGAGAAGCATGCAGAAGTGACAATATCAACACTTCGCTCCTTCCTGCATTATTTATAAATGCAAAACACTTTCCCAGGACCATGATGGTGGCTCTTTGTCTACCCTGTCTGACCAGTTTCCTATTATGTTCAACATCCAGCAGAGGGCTCCGATGCAGATTTACTTCCAACCAAACTTCAACATCCTTGAATCCAAAATGAATAAAACTCCTGTTTTTTTTTCTAAATGTCTCATCTTACTGACACCAAGTATTCCCTTTTGCCATGAACATGTATTTCAGTATATTGAATTGTACACTTGCCCATAAATCCAATTAATGCTACAAAAATAAAGTTCCTCAACAGACAATTCAATTAACTTCACTACAATTCCTAACCTGTAATGTCTATTGTCATTGAAGCCTCCAATACTTTTTTGGTCTCATCAGTAGCAGCAAACATCAATGCTGTGCACATCCCTAAAAATAGCAGTATTAGTGCAGTGAACCATCTCCCATCACCCCACCCTCTGCTGTCACTATACCTTTGGTGGACCCTTTAGAGTGACCTCTAACATTTCACTCGCAGTTGCTGCATTAACAAAAACAATATTTTCCTAAGCCTTCCCAGAAGAATTGCTGCTGAAAATTGACCCAGAAACTGCACTGTGCTCTTCAGCAGATTCAACTCACCCAAAAGAGGACCAGCCAGGACAGTTACATACACAAGGGACCTCATTCAGAGCCTCTCGCTCGCAAAATGCGAGTGCTCGCTCTGAATGAGGTCGGCCGCTTCTCTGTAATGAGCTGGCCTCCAGGCCATTCGCTAAGCTGTGGGTGACCACCCACAGCTTTAGCGAGCGGCCAGGTTGATGGTCGCGATGGTCAAGATCATTGCGACCATCAGGGCTTGCGACAAGACCCTTGTGGTAGGGTCTTGTCTGCTGCAAACCACAGTGAGCTTTCGGCTCTAATAGAGCCAGAAGCTTACCACTGACATCACTTGTGATGTCAGTGGGGCCGCCCCCAAACGGCAGGTGCTCTTTTGGGAACGCCTCCATTTGGCCAGCAACCCCCCCACCCCGCCTACAAAACGCTGTGAGCTGTCGATCACCATTGACAGCCGCCCCTTTTGTAGTGAGCCCCAGAGCAAGAGAATTTCTCGCTCCAGAGCTTGCGCACGCGCAGTGCGGCCGCTGCACGTGTGCAGGGCCTCAACATCGACCTGCTTGCGAGCGGGTCTGAATGAGACCCAAGGTCCACTGGAGAATCTTTTGCAGTCTAATCTTTAATGGAGCAATGCACAACTGTAGCACTGTAAGATGGACCAGACCTAGGATCTGAGCCACCGAGTGCATTACCTGCTAAGCTCTGACCAGAGGGAAAACCAGTGAGCATGAAGAAGAGGGTAAGGGCTGTGTGCTGGCTGCCAACTAACCTGGGGGAACAGGGAGAAAATGATCAGTGAAAGGGCGAGATCGCCACCTGCCCCAGTGCGTCGGGAAAGGGCGCAGGACGAAGAACTTGGTCAGCTAGTGTCCAGAAAACCCTCGGGATTTAAAGAGGGGTCATGAAGAGTCATATGATCAGCAACCTGATTGTCTGAAATAACTACTAGAAAAGTAGTTAATGGTGAATGGTGAACTCCAGGGGAAGGGGCAGGAAACCGACAAACCTGGGGGGATGGGGGTTGGAAAAGAGGATCTGCCTCTATAAATGGAGAAGAGACATTAGGGGAGAGGGAGGGAAATACAGTTTTAAGTCAACATGTAAAGGGTTTAGGGGATTTTTAATAATTGGAGAGTAAATAATGCATGGGACCCCTTTTGCACTGGCAGGAGCTAACTGGCAAGGTAGTATCAACATGGGAAGCAGGGAGAGGTCAGTGGGCCACCTATCACACACATTGCATGGGAGGTGAGGGCAAAAGATGGCAATGGAGCCAGAAAAGAAGGAGTATTGAGGGGGCAAGTAAATTCTGCAGATCCGATAAACACTGACCTGACAGAGCAATCATTGGCTCAATGTGCACCTGTACACACTGATCAATTATCAGAACATTGGGCACCTTTACAGACCAAGCAATTACAGACCAAGCAATGGGATTGGGAGGTCGGGGAAGTAGACTGTCAAGTATGACATCAGATCCCTTTTCGACCCATGCAGGAGCATTTGGTGCCATTTATCGGCTAACGCTCCTGCATACACACTATACAATTATCCAGCAGATCATACAATTATTGATTGATTGGAGGATACCCGGCTTTACTTTCTCTTTTTTGCTTTACTTCCACCCTAGAATCAGGCTCATAGTCCTATAATTGGGAGGTGCCTCCTTATATTTTTGCATATTGTGATATGTTCCATTTATAATAAGGATTTTGAAGCCAGTGGATACTAGTAAAAAAATATCTATTTCTTAAATATGATTAAAAAAAAATATTTAACAGGTAATGAATTGATTGCATTTTTATATTATAAAACTATTTGTGTGTGTGTGTGCAGGGGGGCTTTGGGGTGCTGCATATATACAGTATCTTGTTATTTTGGAATCTCTAGCTACATTTATAGAGTGACTTTGTGGATTCTAATATAGTCTTCTCGGCTCACTTTATAATTGTCCTTTTACAATCTCACAAATACAATTACGCAGACAAAGGACAGGCCCAGAAGATTTCCTGCTTCTCCCATGGGTATATTATACTTTCAGTTTGACAGAAGGTGGAATTTCAGGATTCTTGGGCAAGAAAAGCACAATCTCAGCATGACTGAATGCTGATTCTTTTATTTTTCTCTTTTAAACACTTTCAAAGTAAATTAACTTCTGAGTTGAAAGAAGAAGGAAAAAGTTTCCTGCAAGAAAATACCCATTGTAGTTACTGTACGTTTATACAAACCACTTTGACCGCAGTTCGCTGAAATAGTTTGATAACTGCAGAAGTAGAAATTTGATACCTGCAGTTACTTTTTGAATTGAGAGGGGAGGAAATGTTCATCTAGGAGCAAAGGTTTTCTCTCCAGAAGGGAAACGTGATCGTCTCATTCATTTTTCTATGTAATTTATATCCTGGCAATTGTTTGTTTTTTCAAATCTCAATGATTTTCCCCCCTTTTCCAATTAAACCGAAGAGCAAAAATAAAAAAGGGCACACAACTTTCTTGCAGGGAAGTTGTAATTGCAAATGTTAGCTTTCTTCTTGCCACTGCGAGACAGGAAGGTTGGATTTAATTTAAAATGATTAATGAGATTTTCTCAGACTCGCTGCCTTCAGCATCACTGCAGTATGTCAGCACAACAACTTGAAATAACCGGACGCCACTCTGTCGCCCAAAACAGTGTTATGTGAGAAAAATAAACTGCCTAACTAATGCCAGGTACATCTCAGTAGCATTGTCTCAGTACTGTTGACAGTTAATGTCAATAGGCCTCACAGTGTTTAACCCCATGATTGGCATTTAGTGCCATGTGCTTATTGTTTGGAATTAAGAGCATTATACCATTATTTGTTACAGTCTTGTAGTTCTGGGCTAATATTGGAATTAATTCTATAGTTAAACAACTCACTTTTTATACTGTCCCTTTTACAAATGCTGAGATTTGTATTCAACTCAAGGTGTTTTATACTAGTATTAATGATTGTGGCTATGAAGGCTCACCGCCCCTACCAAGTACAGATGCATCCCCCCCACTCTGCAGGAGTGTCTAATTCTAGTGTGTCTTAGGTTGTCTCCTGAGGTTTGGCAACTGTGCTGACAGTTCAAACATTGTAAAAAAAAAAAGTGACCAGAAGTTCCAAGAGATATATACTAGAATGAAAACAACTGTAGCCATTTATGGATAATATTATTTATGGTTATATGTAATAGTTACATTTATAATAAACATCCAATTACATGCTTTTCATAATGTTGGTGATTTAATATTAGTATATCAATTCAAAATGTAATTTGCACTATATATATAATTATCTAAGGCAGAGGTTCTCCAACTCGATCCTCAAGGCACCCTAACAGTGCAGGTTTTAAGGATACCCATGCTTGACTACAGGTGACTTAATTAGTACCTCAATCAATTTGATTTAACCACCTGTGCTCAACCACGGAGAACTCTAAAACATGAACTGTCGGGGTGCGTTTAGGAACCTCTTATCTAAAGGAAAAGCAGAGTATATGCCCTACTCATGTTGGTCTTTCTCTTTAAAGGGTAACTCCACCTTAAACTAAAAATGTTCTTTTTTGTGCAGTACAGATGACACAAAATTCAAAGTTCTTCTTAATGTTTTTTGCGGCATCACTCCGTTACAGTCAAAATCCCCAAAGAATCCAATGGTCCATCACAGTGATTCTCCCTACTGTTAAAGCAGGACTTTTCAATCAATTGGCCTGTCAATGCCCATCACCTGCAAGATGCCCATTAATGTTAAAGGGGAGTTCTAGAGGGAGTGACTAAAGACACTGTGCATCTGTCAATCATTCAAGAGGCAGAGATGCTTCCGCCATTGCAGCATTGGAGCCTTCGAGTGCAATTTTAAGTGTTAATGCACATATTAAATTGCACAACTTCATCGTGATGACTTTTACTAAAATCACAAGCAGTTTCCCATGCTACAATAGCTACTTTTTGACAGAGTAGCTAGTAGCCCTCCCAGTCAATTAAAGTGAATGTCATTCAGCACTGGGGTCAAATGAGCAGTTATAGTTGTGTATTAGAGTTTTTATATTTTATTCTCTCTTTATTATGCCAAAGAAATAGATTTAGTTTTAATTTATTGGTAAAAAGGAGTTTCAGGGAGTCTTTTTATAATCATATTATGTGAGTACTTTTTTTATTCACTTATATATTAGTATAATAGTGGTAGGTCTTAGATACTATAACTAGACTGAGCTCTAAATATGCTGCATCTCTATCTGCTAATTCCATGACATCCATGCTTACTACTGTATTGATTGAAATAATGCCTCTGTGACATCAGTGGTT
This sequence comes from Taudactylus pleione, assembly GCA_031769625.1. Lineage (NCBI taxonomy): Eukaryota > Metazoa > Chordata > Amphibia > Anura > Myobatrachidae > Taudactylus > Taudactylus pleione. The sequence goes on along the minus strand of JAUIMM010000020.1, from coordinate 18,773,121 downwards.
TCTACTGTGTAGGCTGCAATAATGGCTCTGTGACATCAGTGCTTTCTACTGTGCAGGCTGCAATAATCGCTCTGTGACATCAGTACTTCCTGTATAGGCTGCAATAATTGCTCTGTGACATCAGTGCTTTCTACAGTGTAGACTGTAATAATTGCTCTGTGACCTCAGTACTTTCTACTGTGTAGGCTGCAATAATGGCTCTGTGACATCAGTGCTTTCTACTGTGTAGGCTGCAATAATGGCTCTGTGACATCAGTACTTGCTGCATAGGCTGCAATAATGGCTCTGTGACATCAGTGCTTTCTACTGTGTAGGCTGCAATAATGGCTCTGTGACATCAGTGCTTTCTACTGTGTAGGCTGTAAAAATGGCTGAGTGACCTCAGTAGTTTCTACTGTGTAGGCTGCAATAATGGCTCTGTGACATCAGTGCTTTCTACTGTGTAGGCTGCAATAATGGCTCTGTGACATCAGTGCTTTCTACTGTGTAGGCTGCAATAATGGCTGAGTGACCTCAGTAGTTTCTACTATGTAGGCTGCAATAATGGCTCTGTGACATCAGTGCTTGCTGCAATAATGGCTCTGTGACATCAGTGCTTTCTACTGTGTAGGCTGTAAAAATGGCTCTACGACATTAGTACTTGCTGTATAGGCTGCAATAATTGCTGTGTGACATCAGTGCTTTCTGCTGTGTAGGCTGCAATAATGGCTATGTGACAGTACTTGCTACATAGGCTGCAATAATAGCTCTTTGACCTCAGTGCTTTCTACTGCATAGGCTGCAATAATATCACTGTGACATCAGTGCTTTCTACTGTGTAGACTGTAAAAATGGCTCTGTTTTATGCCCAGGCATGACAATGGGCTTTTTCTTATCACGGGCAACAACTGTTTCCACTGGGGCCTGATTTACACAAACAGCATCCTCATCAACAACATCCTCTTCATCAGCATCCCCATCATCAACATCCTTATTAGGGTCAGCTACACAAATATCCTCCTCATCCTGTTGCATGTCCACAGAAGCATCCTCAAATTTTTTGTCAGTATACTGACTTGTTCTGCTCATCCCCACAAGCAGGCTACTCTTTGAGTACAGTATTGCAAAGGTCAGGCACCCGCCGAAACACTTAGACTCTCCTCTGGGATTTGTGACATTCCTCAGCGCAAGTTGCTTTTTGTGCCTTAGCAAGTTTAATTTTTATGAAATGTCTCCAGGGAGAAGGGCTTACATCATCATAAGAGGCAGAACTACAAGTCATAAATAAAAGCCAAGGCCTTAGCCTTTCCTTGCCACTGTGTGGTGAAAGGCATAATGTCAATTTTATGTCTTTCTTCAGCTAACTTTCCTTTTGATGTTTTTTTCTTTACCACTGTAAAAGATGGGTTCTTTGATTTTAGATGCCCTGCCTTAAGCCCTGTATGCCCTTGGGCATCGGCTTTAGTAGATGACTTAGACAGACAAGTATCTACATGACTGGTGGCACTGGCTCCAGCACTAGTATGTGGTTCCTGTGACAATATTTTTGATGAATACACTGCGCTACCACTTGCAGTGTCACAATAATTTTATGAATACAGTGCTCTACCACTTACAGTGACTCACAATACATGTTGAATGTTACACTGCATTTCCACTTGGTGTCAAAATATTTTTTATGATTAGACTGCGCTACCACTTAGTGTCAAAATACATGTTAAATATTACACTGCATTTCCACCTACAGTGTCTCAATAATTTTTATGAATACACTGCGCTATTCCTTACAGTGTCACAATATGTGTTGAATATTACACTATGTTTCCACTTAGTGTCACAATATGTATATATTACACTGTGGTTACACTTACAGTGTCTCAATAATTTTTATGAATACACTGTGCTATTCCTTATGGTGTCACAATACGTGTTGAATATTACACTGCATTTCCACTTAGTGTCACAATATGTATTTATTACATTGCAGTTACACTTAGTGTCAATATTTTTTATGAGTACACTGCGCTACCACTTAGTGTCAAAATACATGTTAAATATTACACTGCATTTCCACTTAGTTTCTTGATAATTTTTATGAATACACTGCGCTATCCCTTACAGTGACTCACAATACATGTTGAATATTACACTGCGTTTCCACTTAGTGTCACAATATTTTTTATGAATACACTGCGCTACCACTTACAGTGACTCACAATTTGTGTTGAATATTACACTGCATTTCCACTTAGTGTCTCAATAATTTTTATGAATACACTGCGCTATCCCTTACAGTGTCACAATACGTGTTGAATATTACACTGCGTTTCCATTTAGTGTCACAATACGTGTATATTACACTGCAGTTACACTTACAGTGTCACAATACATTTAAGAATATTACACTGTGCTACGACTTAGTGTCACAATATGTGTATGAATATTACACTGCGGTCTAACTGGCAGCAACACAGTAAAAAAATAATATAGTACATTGGGGTACAGCACAAAAAATTATATTATTTAGCTTTTATTAGCTTTTATTTTTTTTTTACACTGACAGACAGAGCATCCCTGGATGGACACAGCAGCACCTGCCCCTGGATAGACACAGCAACCCCTGGATGGACACAGCAAACCCCTGGATGGACACAGCAACCCCTGCCCTTGATGGACACAGCTACCCCTGGATGAATACAGCAGCCCCTGCCCTGGATGGACACAGCAGCCCCTGGATGGACACAGCAGCCACTGCCCCTGGATGGACACAGCAGCTCCTGGATGAACACAGCAGCCACTGCTCCTAAATGGACACAGCAGCCCCTGAATGGACGAAGTAGACCCTGTCCTGGATGGACACAGCAGCCCCTGGATGGACACAGTAGCCACTGACCCTGGAAGGAGACAGCAGCCCCTGGATGGTCACAGCAGACACTACCCCTTGATGGAGATTACAGCCCCTGCCCTGGACAGACACAGCACCCCTGGACAGACCCACTGGACAGACACATCACGTCTGGTCACTTCACTCTCCACAGCCAGAGTGAAATGGCACTGATGACGGGTACCTTTATAGAATCTAAAACCCGTGAGAATCCAACAGCAGGAGGATGACATTTTACCTTGTTTTGGGATTAGAGTTAGGCGGATCCGGTGTAAGAAAGCACAACTGGGCACAATGTGTCATCAGATGACAGATGGATAAATGATACCGTACATGTGAGATGTATGAAGACTCAGATGAGGTATGTGTGTATCATCGTCATGTGATCCCTAATCCTCGTCACAGTGAGCTTGTAGATCCAAACTTCCAGTTTTTGCAAACTTTAATTTCAAGGAACTTAGGGCCTGATTCAGAGCCGCTCGTTTGCTCCAAGCGATGTTCGCACATTTGCACATGCGTATGGGTCGTAATGCGCATGCGGCAACCAGTCAGTGCGGTCAGAAAACGTGTGTTTGCAAAATAGTGAGTGCCTGCTAATTTGAGTGACAGGATGAGGCGTTTGTGGGTGGTAACAGGGGAAGGTGCTTGAAAACGGGGAGTGGAGATCCGAACACAGGCGTGTCAAACGGTCAAAACGGGCGTTTTAAGGGTGTGCATAATTAACAAAGCAGCGTCATCGACCACGTCACTTGGTTGTTTCTTAGCCTTAACTGTTCGCATGATTGCGGTAGGAAAATCCAACCACAAGCACTGCGAGCAGTTCAGACGCCTTTCGATTCACTCGATTAATCTAATAAATAGCGGAGATGACGTAGGATGCGAGCGGCCAGGGGGCGTCTTTACAAAATAGCGAACGCATGTTTCGTTCGCTCACTCAGACATAGAGGCGTCAACAGACCGCAAAGAGCGAGCGCTCAATTTAAATAGCCGGCCCCTTTTTCTGAACGAGCGAGCGCAAATAGCGTCCGGCTCTGAATCAGGCCCTTATACCCTTTAGGTATTTTAGGATATGTTTATCAGCAATCCATTCTCCCTTCCTGGGGGTAAATTTACTAAGAATCGAGTTTGGTCGAGCTTTTATTTTTTAAACTCACTTTGCTTCACCGAAACTTGGGTGAGTTTACCCTTTAACAACTCGCAAATTTACTAAGAAGTGAGTTTAGCTGAAAGTGAGTTTTCCGATGGTGAATCAGATCGAGATTTCTCCCCCTATTTGCGAGTTTAGATGAGATTACTCACCCGAGATTGCAGTGTTCTCTCTGCCAAACTCACCTGAACAAGCAGCATGCACATATCAGTGAGATATGTGTAAGCTACTTGTGTGTTGTAACTATAAAAAATGGGTTAAAATATATTTTAAAAAATGACGTAGGGTCCCTCCCCAAAAGCCTAACCAGCCCTGGACTTGTCAGCCAGTCCAGGTACCTAAAATTATGGGGAAGAAAATGAGAAGGGTTCCACCGTAATTTAGGTACCAGCACCAGGCTGCAGGGCCAGTCCTGGTTTTAATTATAGGGGGGAAAAAATGTGTAGCGGTCCCCTTATAATTAAAACAAGCATCAAACCCCAAACGACCGGGGTGTAATACCACAGCCCGGAGACCCTATTACCGGGTCTCCAGGGCCAAAGCATTCTCACCCCAAGTTGCTCAGGCCAAGCAGGGGATCTCAGGGAAGTGAGGACCCCCAAAAAACAAGGTCTCCCCTCTCCCAAAACCCCAGGCTTGGTCTGAACCACGGGGCTCTTCCCCGCACCCCTGTGCTGTGGGTACAGGGGTAAAAAAGTGGTCAATCAAAGTAAACTATTGTATTTTACAGTGGAACTACAGGTGCCAGCATGCCTGCCCTTTTGCACTTATGGAACTACAAGTGCCAGCAGGCGGCCGGCACCCCTACCTCCACTGTAAAATAAAGTTACATAAAGACAGTACACACACCGTATACAGTAAAATCAGCGCCCCCTAACTGTAGTACGGCCACTGACCAGCCCACGTGGGAACTGTCAGGAGCCGGAGCCATTCAGCAGCCACTAACTATAGAGCGGTTGCTGATTGGCTGGTGGCTCCAGACAGTTCTCACTGAACAGTCGGGAGCCGGTTAGCGGTGTATGTGCAGGTCATTCCTCAAGTATTTCTTCATGGGAACATCTGGCAGCAGGTAAGTATGTGTGAGTGAGGTATGTGTGTATTAAACTTTTACTGTATAGGGTCTGTGTGTGGTCACCGGAATCTGCGTCCGGGAATCCTGTTTAAAAATCAGATGCTGGTGTAATGCAGGGAAATGTCAGGTAGTGCTACTGCTCAGTCTGGGCCACCAGCTCGTGCACAGCTGGTGCCTGTAGTCCAGACGGCCGTTTCGCTGTAATGCTTCTTCAGTGGTATTTATGGGAATACCACTACCTGACATTTCCTTGCATTACACCAGCATCTGATTTTTAAATGGGATTCCTGGATGCAGATTCCGTTGACCACTCCAGATATCATTCACAGGTGGGTGTTTTTTGGCCAGGACGAGTGGGGGAGAGTACCCTGCAATGCACTGTGGCATCAGGGTCTCCCCAATATCCCTGGAACACTACACCCCACCTGCTATAAACTTCCTTCTCATGTCAAATACAGCATGTACCGCTCACTCTCCACCAATAATATATTTAGCAGATGGAGAGCAGCAGCATACACTGCTGATTTAAGATAGGCATTTTTTATATATTTTTGTATCTTTCTATACTTTATTTCTATACTATTGTAATTTCCTGGGACACTCTCATTGAGTCGGTGGCCTGGGAGGGCTCTGCGCTGTATTAACAGAGCCCACTAAGACCTACGTCACAAAAGCAGATGCCCGTGACACTCATTTACATCCTATGACCGCCTGGGGGGTACGCTCACCTGCTGTATTATGTGTATGTGTCAAACAGCAAGCAGCAGCTGCCCGTTAGATGTGTTACAAGGGAGTAGCTTTTCTTTATTTTTGTGATACCTTATCTCTTACTCCCATTATCATTTTTTGTAATATACATGTTTTTCCCTGCTGATTCCTCAATCTCATTAATTCAAATTAATGCTCAATACTAACATTGAATGTACTATGTGTGTTTGAACGCTGGCAATGATGGACGGTGTTCTATAGTATATGCGTCATGCTGAGGCATTGTTCAATACTTTTTGATATCATCTCAAAGATTTTTTGTCACTGCCTCTGTGTGACACATTATATACATCTTAAATACTCTGACAGACACTTATAATTCCCTCTTGTCACCTCCAAATCTGTCTGAACCACAGATCGCATATTATACACACTGGAGTATGATAATTAACTACTCTATTTATGGTATATAAACATCGGTAGAAGTCAGCAGATGACTATAGATCACTAATACTGGTTTATGTGCCTCTCTTTTCACAGATAATGTGCTTAAATACTCTGTGACAGACACCTATAATTTCCTCTTGTCACATCCCAATCTGTCTGAACCAGGGCCGGACTGGGAGTAAAAATAGGCCCTGGCATTTAAAGAGCACACAGGCCCACCTTGCTTCAGCATCTTGCTCCTGGCATAGACTCCTCCCCTTACTATTCCTGACCCCTCCCACTTCTTAGTCTATGCTCTTGCATATAAAATTAATATTAGAACAACAGACAAGTGCACATCATTTTCTATTAAAATACATACAACAGAGCACATCCTGCAGAGGAGTCAAACATGGGGCTAAATGTAATAGGGTGAGAGTTTAGAAAAAGTGAGAGTTTAGCAGTAAAACTCTCACACTAATACATTGATTGAGTTTTATTTTCAAAACAGGAAACACCTGGATGAGAGTTTAAATGTTGAGAGTTTTTTGAGTCTGAAGAACATGCAAGTTTGCATGTTTTGTGACTTTATTACATTGGCTGGGTTTAAAAATGTGAGAGTTTTCTCTCACATTTTCTAAACTCTCACCCTATTACATTTGGCCCTTGGTATTGCGTTGGTTCTGTTAAGCTGTGTACACACCTATAGATGTATCTGTCCAATTTGTGTAGTGGGACAGAAAATCTGGGAATGTATGGGAGCAAATAGCAATAAAAATTTACTCCCAGAAGCTGGAAAATGGACCAGATTTTCTTTCCCACCAGACAGATTGGGCAGATATCTATGGGTAAAGCTGGCACTGGTGTAGGTCATACACAAAGAAAGGGGAAGGCATTTTCCAAAGCCCTAGTCTAGCAGTTGTAGAAGATTAGATTAGATTAGTGTTCACTGTAGGCAGGGGCGGATTGGGGTGGAAAACAGCCCGAGAAATCTCTTAAAGCAGCCCTAATGGAGGAGGGGTCTGTTGAGGGGGCGGGGTTTGTCAAGAGGGAGGTGGCGGAGGGAGGGAAGGACATTTTCTGAGTTGGATGTAGTGGTGGCTTTCCTTGCGTCTTTTGCTGCAGTTGCGTAGGCGACTTAATGCTAATGCTGCTACAGAGCCCTTCCCTGGTGTATATCCATATGTCTGAATGTGCAGGACTGAGACAGCCACTTTTAATGTCTACAGATGCTGCAATCATGCTTTGTGCGTTTTTAACCCCCCCATCAGTTGCACTGTTGACGTAAGTTACAGCGTCATTCATGTCTCAACCACTATCAACAACATGCCTGTGTCACTCTAATAACACCTACACTCTGTTACATCTGCATTTGATTAGCCAACCCCCAGTAACCACCCAAGTACAGTACACAAAGCACATTTCTAATACACTACTTCGTGCATGCGTCCGATCCTGTACTGTGACTCTGTACGAACATTATCAGGATGCATGATGCAAAAAACAAACAAACACATTGGCCCCAATAAGAAAAGACAAACATTGGCCCCCGACAGGAAAAAACATAACACATTAGCAACCACAGGAAAAAACACACACATTAGCCCCTCAAGGGAAAAAAAAACAAATACATTTCCCCCCTACAGGAAAAAATAAAACACATTAATACATTTACCCCCAGAATAACAGAGGATGAGAAAAACATGGAGGGTGATGTAATAGAAACATAGAATTTGACAGCAGATAAGAACCACTTGGCCCATCTAGTCTTCCCTAAGCACACGCACACGTACACACTAGGATTCATTTTTTTTATTATTAGAAACCAGTATATTTTTGGATTGTGGGAGGAAATCGGAGTACCCAGAGGAAACCACGCAAGCACAGGGACAATATACCACACCATTTAGGGCCATGGTGGAAATTGTACCCATGACCTTAGCAGGGGCATCTTAAGAGAGGAGGGGGCCCGTGTGCACTCCCTGTGCAAGGCCCCCTCCTCTCTTCCAGGTGGCCGACAGCCGACTGATGCGGCTGGCCAGCCACCAAAGCATTAGTAGACTGCGGGCACTAGAGTGTGCTCGGAGTCTACGGCGCATTCGCAGAACACCGAAAAAATGTCCGGACAGGTTAAGTTTAAAATAATATGGGTGCAGGGTGTGCGGTGCTGGGCCCCCTGGACCCGGGAGCCTGTGTGCGCCCCGCACACACTGCACCCATTATAGATACGCCACTGGACCTCAGTGCTTCACACATTCCTAGTTGTGCTCAACTCCTACACTCTCCCCACTGCACTCCTTCTAATGCCCATCTCCTGTATTCCCCTCAAACTCCTGGTAATGCCCATCTCCTACAGTATATCCACCTCACACTCCTGATAGTGTCGATTCCTGTATCCCCCACTTCACCCACATACCTATTAGTGCCCATGTACTGCATCCCCCCGTGCACACTCCTGGTGATGCCCATCTTTTACATACCACTCCCCCCTCCCCCACACATACACCTAGTAGTGCCCATTAAGGATATTGACTTTGAACCTCTAAATACCCCTGCCTATACCTTCTCATATCCTGCCTATAAACCTCTAAGGATGACGCTATTTTGCGTACGCAGTCATACAGAAAATTAAGACCAGACCTAGAACCTGTGGTTCCAAAGCACAAAGTATTATTCAAGTAAAAGTACAGTCAGTTACACGCTGTGATCCTCATATAATCTTAGCGCAAAGAAATTATACAGACCCAAGTACAGTTATACATAGGCAGCGCTCTGGGCCAGATGTAAGCTTCAGCAAGAAACCCCCCGTCTATCAGCATTCAGCAAGAAGACTCAGATTGGGGTCACAACACACATGTTTATACTCTCACAGAAACAGACAACACAATAGAGAGGCTTGTCGCTGATGCCATTGGTTCCCAGGAGGATGCATCTGTTGCAGAGCATTTAACAAGTTGATTCAAATAGACACAGTCCAGCCTCTAACAACTGGTGGTCTCTGGTTTCCTGTTCATGCACATCCTAACAGTTGGTCATATAATGTACATTTCGGTGCTTTAAGTCTCTGCAGTCCATAAGTTGAGAATGCATGTTGCGATCTTCACACTGATGATATAAAAATGCTGTTGAAAGAGTGCAGATCTGTAAAATATCAAACATGACTTACTTATCATGTATTAAACCTTAGCTACTAAATAACCTTTATTTCACAGCAATTATAATAAATGAACAAACTTGAATCTTATACTTTAAAGCTTATGAGACCTTTTATGTGAATATGTACCGTATAAGTATGTGGGGTTTGATAGAAAGACGCTAGTTAACTTGGGGCAGATGCGTGCGCATGAAGCTAATAAACAGCATTTTCATACAGGATCTTATGCATTCGCTAATATGCGACTAGTTAACAGCGCAATTGTGCATATTAATGTGTGTATGAGAAATGGTGAAAGATGCAATCGCATAATGCTAATAGTAATGTCGCCATATGTAGTTAAGTGTGAGTTTACTTAAAATGGTGCTTGGGCGGCCATTCGCAAAATGGCATCTTGCGATCTCATTTTCTAAAATGGCGTCTTGCAGCCAGTCGCAAGATGGCGTCTTTACAATCTAATTTTAAGCTGATCTTGTCTCAGCCAATTATCCAGCTTCGACAGTCCACCCTTTGATAGCGAACAACATGCTATCATAATCTGATTTAAAAAAAATTAATTTAGGCTTACATTTATATATTATTTAGTGTTATTATGGGATGGCACAAGGTGGTTCTTAATCCACCAATAATGTGTCTCTGAGTGGGGACATAAAACTACTATTATACGCACACTGCAGATCTTGGAAGATCATGTGAAAGGTGTGGGGATACACCAATCCTATAAAGGCAGTCTTGAAGGGGAATTTGAGACTTTACATTATCTGAGGTGTTTTAAAAATAACATTTCAATAATACATTCTATGCATGTCTAAATATAATACATTAAATGATAGTATTTCCTAGTTCAGGGTTGTAATGCAGTTCTATATTTACCTCCGTATTCATATTGCCATTATTGACCACCATCATAATTTTGTTCTTTCATTTTACTCTATTTTTACATTTTCCACACTTCAACACAGTAGGAACACACCGGACACATAGGCCAATTATTATGATGACAATCAGTATAAGGATTAAGAATTTGCCTATGCTGGCGATCACTTCCTGGACCCATTCCCCTAGACCTGAGAACCATTTTACTGGGTTCAGCCATGAAACCCATCCTTCTATCTTCTCCCCTACTTCAGCCAATGAAGCATTATGGTTCTTACGAAATTCCCATTTTAGCTGCAGAATTTCATCCATCTTTTAGTCTATCACCTCCTTGGGGTCGCTGGTATCATTAGTGACATAGGTGCAACATTTTACTCCAAATTGGGTGGCCAACGTTACGCAATACCCTCCAGTAACAACAGTAAAATAATTTAACAGTAGCCTGTGTTGCACCAGTTCTTTCTTATACGCTTGCAATTCTCTCCCTGTATACCTGAATGTGTCATCGTACATCTCGGTGATATTATCAATTAATTTAGCAAGTTCCTGAATATACCTAAATTTAATGTACCCCGAGCGATCCTGGTGGAATCCAATGCGACTAAAACTTGAAAACCAGTTGTCTCACTAATTAACTGAGTGGCTTTATGCACGTCACCAGGTATCATATTTTGTTTGCCTCTGTGTTCAAATTGCGTGTGAAGATATGGTGATGGTGTGTTTTTATGTATACCAAGCATTTCAACATATGTGAGGGTCATAACTAGTATCCGGAATAACAGCTCTCTTAACAATAACAGTACTAAGATTGATCAGACACTTCCCTGATTGGCACTGCACTCCTTCTGACTCCACTCCATCAGCACTGCCATCAACTCCCCTCTCCACAATCGGTCCCCTTTCACAGAAACCGGACATTCCCGAACCGACCAGGATGGTGAACACTCTAAAAGAGAACATGAAAATAAACACAGCAGGCCCGTCCATTGCCACAACAAGACCTGCAGATTTCTTTTAGTTCAGGTATCTCACTACAACCTTTTCAATCCTCCCATAACAAGTTCGCGAGCGACAGGTCCACGCTATCAGCCTTGTCTCCGACTTGTTTCTCCACCGGTTGAATTACCTTTTTGCAGTGAGTGGAATGGACCCAGGTATCTCTCTCAGCCACCTTCAAAGATGTAGTACTTGTCAGCAGCACCTGGTATGGACTTTCCCACCGATCAGTCAAACAACCTGAACGCAAGAAATTTCTGATCATAACATATTCTTCTGGTTCAACATCATGACAGTTAGTTTCAGGCATATCATGGGACAACAATTTCAGTTTCTGCTGTTGCTGTTTTAACTGTTTACTTATTGATATAAGATACTTTACAATTACCTCATTGTTACCCTTCAAGTCTTCCTGTGGACTTATAATCAAATGGGGTTGTCTACCAAACAGTGTTTCAAAGGGGGGCAGATTTAGAGGGGGTCTAGGAATGGTCCTTATGCTTTGCAGGACCAATGGTAACGCTTCTGGCCATCCTAGTCCAGTCTCTGCCATGATTTTACTTAACTTATTTTTAATAGTCCCGTTCATCCTCTCTACCTTGGCGCTGGCCTGCGGTCAGTAGGGGGTGTGAAGTCGACTATTAATACCCATCAGTTTACACATATTTTGAAAAACATCACCTGTGAAATGGGTACCCCTGTCACTCTCAATAATTTTAGGGATACCATATCTGCATACAAATTCCTGAACTCTTTTCTTGGCAGTAAATGCAGCAGTATTAGTGGCCGCTGGGTAGGCCTCAACCCAATTAGAAAATACATCAGTGCACACTAATACATACTTAAGATTCCTGAAGGGTGGTAATTGGATGAAATCAATTTGTATCACCTGGAAAGGTTCATCAGTCGGTGGAATGTGGGACGGTTCAGTAGGGATCGCTTTCCCTATGTTCTTCCTCAAGCAGGTCAGGCAGGACATTGCTATCGTTTCTGCTTGTGAAGAAAAACTTGGTGCGCACCAGTATGCTCTCACCAACTTGCACATACCTTGCTTTCCCAGATGAGTCAGACCGTGTGCTGCTTCAGCCAGGCTGGGGTAATATGCCTTGGGGGCTACTGGCTTACCTTGTCCGTCCCTCCAGAACCTGGAGGACTCTTGCCCACATCCCTTAGACTTCCAGATTGAACACACATTGGACTTTTCCTGGATTGAACACAAATTTTGCATCTCAATTAATTTCAGCATATCAATTGTTTGAAAAGACATAATTTGTTCAGTTGGAGAAAACATTTTTCAGCTTCATCGGCTCTATTGTTGCCCTGTGACATCGGATCATCCTCACATGTATGGGCTTTACACTTAATTACTGCCACCGCTTTGGGCAGTTGGATTGCTTCTAAAAGATGTTTTATGTGTCGGGAATGTGCAACTGGTGTGCCTGCTGCTGTAATAAAATTTCTCAGACGAAATAGAGCCCCGAAATCGTGCACCACCCCGAACGCATACTGAGAGTCAGTGTAAATGTTAGCAGATTTGCCTGCTGCCAATTCACACGCTCTTGTTAGTGCTACTAACTCTGCCACCTGGGCTAAGTTAGGAGGACCAAGAGGTTTAGCTTCTATGATGTCTGTGTCATTTACAACAGCATAACCTGTACATAACTCACCTGTGTCTGTTTGTCTATGACTACTCCCATCCATGTAAAAAGTCACATCTACCTTCTCTAAAGGTGTGTCATGTATGTCAGGTCTAGCAGTAAAGGTCTGATTCAGATATTCCATACAATCGTGTGTATCATTATATCCGCAGAACTCACCCTCCGCCAGCAACTCGTCTCCTTCCACCCGTTGTACATCATGTTGTACATATGGTAAATACGTTGCTGGATTCAGCGTGCTGCAACGTTTAACAGTGATGTTTGCAGGTACGATTAGAGCTAGTTCCCATTTGGTAAACCTAGCCGAAGAGACATGTCTGGTTTGAGCAGAGTTCAGCAGAGCAGATACAGCATGGGGAGTGTATACAATCATATCACAACCCAATACTACGTCCTCACTTTTACTCACCAATAAAGCGGTAGCTGCTACACTTCTCAAACAGGTGGGGAGTGATCTCGCCACAGTGTCCAATTGGGAACTGTAGTATGCTACGGGCCTACTGGCATCACGATGTTCTTGTGTAAGGACACCTGCAGCACAACCATCGGCTTCCGTACAATACAAATCAAAAGGTTTTTCATAATCAGGTATTCCCAATGCAGCTGCTTTTGTCAGACTATCCTTAAGATTAAGGAAAGCCTGCTCTGATTCCTCTGTGTGTATGACACGATCGGGCTTTGAGGAAGAGACTAGGGGCCTGATTCAGAGCCGCTAGTAAGCGGCCGCTTGTTCGTTCCGAGCGATGTTTGCCCAACTGCGCATGCGTACGGATCGTAATACGCATGCGCGAACCAGTCAGTGCGGCAGAAACTCGTTTGTTCGCTAAATAGCGAATGCCTGCTAATATGAGTGACAGGAGGAGGCGTATGTGGGTGGTAACAGGGGAAGGTGCTTGAAAACGGGGAGTGGAGATCAGAACGCAGGCGTGCTTAAAGGTCAAAACGGGCGTTTTATGGGTGTGCATAATTAATACAGCAGCGTCACTGACCACGTCACTGGGTTATTTTATAGTCAGAACTGCTCGCAAATTTGTGGTAGCAAAAACCAACCACAAGAATAGCGAGCAGTTCATATGCTGGTCGATGTACTCGATTAATCTAATAAATAGCAGACATGACGTAGGATCCGAGCAGCCAGGGGGCGTAGTTATCCAAAAAACGACCGCAAGTTTTGTTCACTTGTTCAGACATAGAGGTGTGAACAGACCGCAAAGAGCGAACGGTTCATTTGAATAGCCACCCCTTTTTTTGGAACGAACGACCGCAAATAGCGACCGGCTCTGAATCAGGCCCTAAGTCCTGCAAAGGCAAGGCCAAAATAGAAAAACCTGGGATCCACATTCTACAGTATCCACACATTCCCAAGAAGGTACGAATTTGCTGTTGATTCTGCGGCAGTGTCATGTTCTGTATGGCCTGGATTCTATCATTTGTGAGATGTCGTAACCCCTGGGTTAGGCAGTGTCCCAAAAATGTTACTCTGGATTGGCACGGCTGTAGTTTGTCCTTAGCAACCTTGTGTCCTGTCTGCGAGAGATGAAGCAACAAAAGTTTAGTATCATTCAAACATGACATAAACGAATCAGAACATAGCAATAAATCATCCACATATTGAATTAGAACAGATCCATTGGCAGGTTGAAAAGATTGTAAACAGTCGTGCAAGGCCTGGGAGAAGATACTGGGGCTGTCTATGAAACCTTGGGGCAACAGTGTCCATGTATATTGTACACCTCTGTATGTAAATGCGAATAAATACTGACAGTCAGGGTGGAGAGGCACAGAGAAGAGAGCAGAACAGAGGTCAATGACAGTGAAATGGGTTGCGTTTGGAGGGATCTGCATAAGAATGACAGCTGGATTTGGCACTACGGGGAATTCGCTGTCTACTACCTTATTAACACCTCTAATGCTATACCAGCCTATAACCCCTCCCACCACTCTTCTTCACCGGAAAGATGGGACTGTTGGCTGCACTAGCTGTACGAACTAAAATTCCCTGTTGTAATAATCGCTCAATTATTGGAAAACCCCTAATTCTACCTCCTGTTTTAGTGGGTACTGAGGAATTTTTGGAGCTTGCCTACCGCCTTTTAAATTTACCATTACGGGGCTTACGTTTGCCATTAATCCAGTGTCCTGTCCATCCTTAGTCCAAAGGGAATCTGGAATTTGGGACAACATTTGATCTTCCTTGGGATGGATTTTCATTTAAACTGGTAGAGTGATACATTATCCTTTGGGGAGTGTCTAACATATCCCGCACCTCGTGCGCAAATCTCTCAGGGATATCTAAAAATACACCATCAGGGGTGCAATATATAACACATCCCATCTTACATAACAAGTCTCTGCCCAGCAGGTTAGTAGGAGCCGCAGCAGCCAAAAGAAAAGAATGCCTGGTATGCAACGGCCCAATAGTAACCTCTGTGGACTTTGTTAAAGGATAATGTTCCACTTTACCTGTTACACCCATTGTTGGTACTGTCTGGTTGGTCACCTGTAAATTAACGGGAGATTTTATCACTGACCTGGTCGCCCCTGTGTCTACAAGAAAAGGATATTCAGTACCAGCTACATCAACCATCATGACCGGTTCTTCCCTAGTACTTCCCGTTAACCTGACTATCTGTAGACTACAGGTATGATCTGACCCCTAGCGTTGGCTAAAATTCTCCAATAAAGCATTAACGGCCACAATTGGAGCTGGTGCTTGCTGGATATTTGCTGGCCTTTGTGCATATCCCTTATGGGGATATGCAGGTTTTCCCTGATTTGAGGGTCCTACCCTTTTTACTCTGCTGTTTCTAATTAAATGTCCTTGCTGGTTACAATTAAAACATGTTCGTGGATCAGATGAAGACACGGGTTGTTGTGAGGTTTGAGCAGGGGGAAAAGGTGATGGATATGAGTAGGGAAATGGAGGATAAGGGTATTGTGGGGGGTATGAAGTTTGTGAGTAGTATGGGACCTGTGGATGTGTAGGATTAGTAGAATAGAGCTGTGTTTGCTGTTGCGTTGGATTAATGAGGGCATATAACTGTTCAGGTGTAAGTGTGTGTGTAGATGCAAGTGTGTCTGCTGGCTGTGATGTTACCGTCATTCCTTCCAGAGCCTGGATACTGACAGCCATTAGTTTTTCGCTCTGGGTCTCTCTCTACTTTGAGATGTTCTTATCATGTTCTATGGCAGATTCTATGAGGGTATCTATTGTGACTCCCCTCCAGCCAGGTTGTGAGGTCTGAACCCGAGTCTTTAAGTTTTCTTTAAGACCGTCCATGAGTACCGTGACTATCATTCCCCTGTGGTGAGTGCTATCTTTAATATCTTCTATCCCAGTATACTGGGTGATAGCCTGCAGAGCCCGGTCGCAATAATCTTCTGCAGATTCACTCTCCTATTGCTTTATGGTGAAAATTTTGTTCCAGTTATTGAGTTACAATGTGGGAAATGTTACCTTGGTTTACTTGGTCTGTTAAGGGAACGTCACCATCCAATAAACAATCCGTGATAAATTTTGTCACGTCGATATTGCGTGGTAGACAGGCCCTTAACACCACACACCAATCTTTATTAGTTGGCTCATGAGAACTACCCAAATTCCTCAAAAATCTTTGACATTTGGCTAGTTCCTTTTTGGGATTGGGGAAATCATTTATGATGGAATTTAGTTCTGCTCTTGTCCAAGGACAATGCATTACCACTTCCCTCGTGGGCACTACACCGTTCGCATCTGCATTTCCATTCGGAACAGTTATTGTCCGAATGGGATGCAGACCGGTAGCGCTTCTACCTTTGACCTTGTTACCTGGCTGGGGGTTTAATCTGCTGCTGTTACGTATGGTATTAACAACTTCCTCTACGTGTGCAGAGGGTGTTAGCATTTCCCTTGCTGTTACCGATGGAGATGGCGGCACCACTTGTGATTGTCGTGGCATAGCATCTATCATTTGTACAGCATGGGAAATGGCAGATATTACAATAGGCTCATCATCCACTTCATGAACATTTTCTTTATAGTTGCTTAAGAGAGGGTACAAATTGCTTGTTACATTTTTATGGGTATTTTTGATAACTGTACTTGCACCTCCATCCACATAAGGTGGAGGTGGTGCACGTGAACTGTTGGCAATACCTTCCGCAATGCTACCTTGCCGCATGTTGCGCCATTTTGTGGCTCGCATGCATTGCAATTTAGCACCTCGGGTGTATTTTCTGGCAATGCGCTCGCAACGCTAGTTTGCGTCGCTTGCGCATTTTTAAGCCACGCATCCCCTTCATGCTGCCACAACTTTAAACATTCATAATATTTGACCTTTTTCTCTCGGGAGCACATCAGACTGATGTGATCCCGGACATTATCTAATACATCTTTATCAAAACTACCAATTCTGGGAAACGGTCTAACACTCTTCATCATTATTTTAAACCATACATCACAATACCTTATTACATAAGTACCGTACTTAGTATGCATAATACGACTGGCCGATCCAAACGGCGCTTCCATTAGCAGCACATCATTGTCTAACATCTCTACTGTTTGCGTGGCTCCCATTCTGAGACAACTACTACGTTTTTCAATAAAGATTTAAACTGGTGAAAGACAGTCAAGATACTTTCACTTACCTGCGAATGTCTTGGAAAAAAGGCGTATTCGCAAACCTTATGGAGGACCGCTAGACGCCTCCACTCACCTATGGAAGCAAAGGCCGCTTCCGCTCAGCAATCCCTTTTTGACTACTTCTCAACTGCTAGGGGGCATCAAAGTACCCTTTTTGTTCCAGTTGATTTCGTCCACTCTCCCACCAGCTCACAATCACAATCTAGCCAAGATTATGCGGTTCAATTATAGTGTTCAAATAAGCCTAACAGATCACACACATTGATTACTGAACGCTATAATCACGCTGGGGGCCGAACCCTAACAAAAATAACAAACCATACACCTGCCATGTGTAAAGTAAACGGTAAGCTGCTACTGAGTCACTAGGTCAACTCCTGCACCTAGCACTCAAGGGTCCTATGATACCCTTAACATTTAGGTCCCGTGTTACACCCTAAACAAATACACACAGTTACACACTTTTTTCCTGTGCAGAAAAATACACGTTAACCCAGATATTTAGCAACAACTGATAATGTAAACTTAATGGCTTTGTTTAAACATTTGGCAGCACAACCGGAAGTACGTATACGCTATTGTGCGACCAGTCGCATACACAATAATGCGACTACCACACAACCGTATGACAACCTTTAGCTGCGTACACAAAAACGCGTCTTGACTGTGTGCACAACTGCGACTCAGCTGCGTGCTCAATACTGCGGCACCCCTCTAAACATAAGGTTCTATCAACAAAGGAAAACAAACTTTTTCCTCTCTTGTCCCTGGATTCTAGTCAGCGTCCCTGGCTCACACGAAAACGGGTAGCGATTTCTCAGCACCGAGCGGTTGCAGGTAAACCCTGCATGTGGCCACTCCACCCGTTGGTGAGATATCGATAACCATATGTATCGTGTGAGTAGGTAAGTGACTTCACTATGAGCCAGCAACTAAGGATATTGACTTTGAACCTCTAAATACCACTGCCTATACCTTCTCATATCCTGCCTATAAACCTCTAAGGATGACGCTATTTTGCGCACGCAGTCATACAGTAAAT
Source organism: Taudactylus pleione (assembly GCA_031769625.1). Taxonomy (NCBI): domain Eukaryota; kingdom Metazoa; phylum Chordata; class Amphibia; order Anura; family Myobatrachidae; genus Taudactylus; species Taudactylus pleione. Next base: position 18,754,555 of record JAUIMM010000020.1, on the reverse strand, counting down.
AAAGACCCAGACCTAGAACCTGTGGTTCCCAAGCACAAAGTATTATTCAAGTAAAAGTACAGTCAGTTACACGCTGTGATCCTCATATAATCTTAGCGCAAAGAAATTATACAGACCCAAGTACAGTTATACATACGCAGTGCACTGGGCCAGATGTAGGCTTCAGCAAGAAACCCCCGGTCTATCAGCATTCAGCAAGAAGACTCAGACTGGGGTCACAACACACACGTTTATACTCTCACAGAAACAGACAACACAATAGAGAGGCTTGCCGCTGATGCCATTGGTTCCCAGGAGGATGCATCTGTTGCAGAGCATTTAACAAGATGATTCAAATAGACACAGTCCAGCCTCTAACAACTGGTGGTCTCTGGTTTCCTGTTCATGCACATCCTAACAGTTGGTCATATAATGTACATTTCGGTGCTTTAAGTCTCTGCAGTCCATAAGTTGAGAATGCATGTTGCGATCTTCACACTGACAATATCAAAATGCTGTTGAAAGAGTGCAGATCAGTAAAATATCAAACATGACTTACTTATCATGTATTCAGGTGGGAAAGATTTCTGGACTGCACAACCTGACCATATATATGATGGGAGGTGCAACCTGATGAGACTAATTGCAGGCACAGAAACAGACAAATCTCAGGTGCACAACTCCAAATTATTAATAATATATATAAATTAGGGGTGAGCGGGTTCGGATTTCTGAAATCCGAACCCCCCCGAGCCCCCCCGATCCGAGTCCGATCCGAGTCAGGCTCGACTTTTCCCGCCTGACTCGGATCTGACATCGAGGCAAAACGTCATCATCCCGCCTTCCGAGTCTCGCGGGTTTTGGATCCTATATAAGGTACCCGCGTCGGCGCCATTTTCTCACTCGGCTGTGGACAGTGAAGAGGGAGGGTGGGAGTTAGTGCTGTGTAGTGTAGTGTAGTGTAGTGCTGCTGTTGTCCACTACTTCAAAGTCCATAGGGGCTGGCTGTGTTGTGCTGTGCTGCTGTTGTTAATAGGGGCTGTGTCCACTACTTCAAAGTCCATAGGGGCTGGCTGGACTGTGTTGTGCAGTCAGTTCTCCATAGGGGCTGTGTCCACTCCAAAGTCCTGTGCAGTGTCCCAGTCCTAAAGGGGTGCTGTAGTGTTGTCCAGGGGGTGCTCTGTCCATCAGGGGTGCTCCCCCCAAGTGCTAAAAAAATAATATATTTTCTGTGTTTGTGAATTGTGTGCGCAGTAGCCGCACGTGCATCAACAAAGTAGTGCCAAGCGTGCGCCTGTGTCATAAGTAAAGGGCCGGCTGGCTTGACCGTTAAGGGTGCTGTAACCCCCGAAAGTACACTCCAGTCCAAACCAAAAAAAAAATTATTTTCTGTGTTTGTGAATTGTGTGCGCAGTAGCCGCACGTGCATCAACAAAGTAGTGCCAAGCGTGCGCCTGTGTCATAAGTAAAGGGCCGGCTGGCTTGACCGTTAAGGGTGCTGTAACCCCCAAAAGTACACTCCAGTCCAAACCAAAAAAAAAATTATTTTCTGTGTTTGTGAATTGTGTGCGCAGTAGCCGCACGTGCATCAACAAAGTAGTGCCAAGCGTGCGCCTGTGTCATAAGTAAAGGGCCGGCTGGCTTGACCGTTAAGGGTGCTGTAACCCCCGAAAGTACACTCCAGTCCAAACCTAAAAAAAAATTATTTTCTGTGTTTGTGAATTGTGTGCGCAGTAGCCGCACGTGCATCAACAAAGTAGTGCCAAGCGTGCGCCTGTGTCATAAGTAAAGGGCCGGCTGGCTTGACGGTTAAAGGGTGCTGTAACCCCCGAAAGTACACTCCAGTCCAAACCAAAAAAAAATTATTTTCTGTGTTTGTGAATTGTGTGCGCAGTAGCCGCACGTGCATCAACAAAGTAGTGCCAAGCGTGCGCCTGTGTCATAAGTAAAGGGCCGGCTGGCTTGACCGTTAAGGGTGCTGTAACCCCCGAAAGTACACTCCAGTCCAAACCTAAAAAAAAATTATTTTCTGTGTTTGTGAATTGTGTGCGCAGTAGCCGCACGTGCATCAACAAAGTAGTGCCAAGAGTGCCCCTGTGTCATAAGTAAAGGGCCGGCTGGCTTGACCGTTAAAGGGTGCTGTAACCCCCGAAAGTACACTCCAGTCCAAACCAAAAAAAAATTATTTTCTGTGTTTGTGAATTGTGTGCGCAGTAGCCGCACGTGCATCAACAAAGTAGTGCCAAGCGTGCGCCTGTGTCATAAGTAAAGGGCCGGCTGGCTTGACCGTTAAAGGGTGCTGTAACCCCTGAAAGTACACTCCAGTCCAAACCAAAAAAAAATTATTTTCTGTGTTTGTGAATTGTGTGCGCAGTAGCCGCACGTGCATCAACAAAGTAGTGTCAAGCGTTCGCCTGTGTCATAAGTAAAGGGCCGGCTGGCTTGACCGTTAAGGGTGCTGTAACCCCCGAAAGTACACTCCAGTCCAAACCAAAAAAAAAATTATTTTCTGTGTTTGTGAATTGTGTGCGCAGTAGCCGCACGTGCATCAACAAAGTAGTGCCAAGCGTGCGCCTGTGTCATAAGTAAAGGGCCGGCTGGCTTGACCGTTAAGGGTGCTGTAACCCCCGAAAGTACACTCCAGTCCAAACCAAAAAAAAAATTATTTTCTGTGTTTGTGAATTGTGTGCGCAGTAGCCGCACGTGCATCAACAAAGTAGTGCCAAGCGTGCGCCTGTGTCATAAGTAAAGGGCCGGCTGGCTTGACCGTTAAGGGTGCTGTAACCCCCGAAAGTACACTCCAGTCCAAACCTAAAAAAAAATTATTTTCTGTGTTTGTGAATTGTGTGCGCAGTAGCCGCACGTGCATCAACAAAGTAGTGCCAAGCGTGCGCCTGTGTCATAAGTAAAGGGCCGGCTGGCTTGACCGTTAAAGGGTGCTGTAACCCCCGAAAGTACACTCCAGTCCAAACCAAAAAAAAATTATTTTCTGTGTTTGTGAATTGTGTGCGCAGTAGCCGCACGTGCATCAACAAAGTAGTGCCAAGCGTGCGCCTGTGTCATAAGTAAAGGGCCGGCTGGCTTGACCGTTAAGGGTGCTGTAACCCCCGAAAGTACACTCCAGTCCAAACCTAAAAAAAAATTATTTTCTGTGTTTGTGAATTGTGTGCGCAGTAGCCGCACGTGCATCAACAAAGTAGTGCCAAGAGTGCCCCTGTGTCATAAGTAAAGGGCCGGCTGGCTTGACCGTTAAAGGGTGCTGTAACCCCCGAAAGTACACTCCAGTCCAAACCAAAAAAAAATTATTTTCTGTGTTTGTGAATTGTGTGCGCAGTAGCCGCACGTGCATCAACAAAGTAGTGCCAAGCGTGCGCCTGTGTCATAAGTAAAGGGCCGGCTGGCTTGACCGTTAAAGGGTGCTGTAACCCCTGAAAGTACACTCCAGTCCAAACCAAAAAAAAATTATTTTCTGTGTTTGTGAATTGTGTGCGCAGTAGCCGCACGTGCATCAACAAAGTAGTGTCAAGCGTGCGCCTGTGTCATAAGTAAAGGGCCGGCTGGCTTGACCGTTAAGGGTGCTGTAACCCCCGAAAGTACACTCCAGTCCAAACCAAAAAAAAAATTATTTTCTGTGTTTGTGAATTGTGTGCGCAGTAGCCGCACGTGCATCAACAAAGTAGTGCCAAGCGTGCGCCTGTGTCATAAGTAAAGGGCCGGCTGGCTTGACCGTTAAGGGTGCTGTAACCCCCGAAAGTACACTCCAGTCCAAACCAAAAAAAAAATTATTTTCTGTGTTTGTGAATTGTGTGCGCAGTAGCCGCACGTGCATCAACAAAGTAGTGCCAAGCGTGCGCCTGTGTCATAAGTAAAGGGCCGGCTGGCTTGACCGTTAAGGGTGCTGTAACCCCCGAAAGTACACTCCAGTCCAAACCTAAAAAAAAATTATTTTCTGTGTTTGTGAATTGTGTGCGCAGTAGCCGCACGTGCATCAACAAAGTAGTGCCAAGCGTGCGCCTGTGTCATAAGTAAAGGGCCGGCTGGCTTGACCGTTAAAGGGTGCTGTAACCCCCGAAAGTACACTCCAGTCCAAACCAAAAAAAAATTATTTTCTGTGTTTGTGAATTGTGTGCGCAGTAGCCGCACGTGCATCAACAAAGTAGTGCCAAGCGTGCGCCTGTGTCATAAGTAAAGGGCCGGCTGGCTTGACCGTTAAGGGTGCTGTAACCCCCGAAAGTACACTCCAGTCCAAACCAAAAAAAAATTATTTTCTGTGTTTGTGAATTGTGTGCGCAGTAGCCGCACGTGCATCAACAAAGTAGTGCCAAGCGTGCGCCTGTGTCATAAGTAAAGGGCCGGCTGGCTTGACCGTTAAAGGGTGCTGTAACCCCCAAAGTACACTCCAGTCCAAACCAAAAAAAAATTATTTTCTGTGTTTGTGAATTGTGTGCGCAGTAGCCGCACGTGCATCAACAAAGTAGTGCCAAGAGTGCGCCTGTGTCATAAGTAAAGGGCCGGCTGGCTTGACCGTTAAAGGGTGCTGTAACCCACAAAGTACACTCCAGTCCGAACCAAAAAAAAATTTATTTTCTGTGTTTAGCCGCACGTATATATCAAATCGATATAACATAAATGGAGGACCAAACTTTCTCCGATAAAAATAAAATAGAGAAAGATCAAGAACCACTTCCTCCTAGTGCTGAAGCTGCTGCCACTAGTCATGACATAGACGATAACATGCCATCAACGTCGTCTGCCAAGGCCGATGCCCAATGTCATAGTAGAGGGCACATACAATCCCAAATGGCAAAGTTCAGGAAAATGACCTTGAAAAAGACATTTAAATCAGCTGAAGAGAAACGTAAACTTGCCAATATGCCATTTACGACACGGAGTGGCAAGGAACGGCTAAGGTCGATCCCTAGTATGTTCATGACTAGTGGTTCAGCTTCACATGACGATGGAAGCACTCCTCCCACTAAAAAAATCAAAAGAGTTAAGCTGGCAAAAGCACAGCGAAGAACTGTGCTTTCTAAGAAGATATCACAAATCCCCAAAGAGAGTCCAAGTGTGGTGGTGGTTGCGATGCCTGACCTTCCCAGCACTGGACGGGAAGAGGTGGCTCTTTCCACCATTTGCACGCCCCCTGCAAGTGCTGAAAGGAGCACCCACAGTCCACTTGCTGATATGCAAATTGAAGATGTCACTGTTGAAGTACAACAGGATGAGGATACTGGTGTAGCTGGCGCTGAGGAGGAAGTTGGCGAGGAGGATTCTGATGGTGATGTGGTTTGTTTAAATCAGGCTCCGGGGGAGACAGTTGTTGTCCGTGGGATGAAAAAGCCCATCACGGTCATGCCTGGGCAGAAGACCAAACATTCCACCTCTTTGGTCTGGCAATATTTCTATCCAAATCCGGACAACAACTGTCTTGCCATATGTACCATATGTAAAGGTGAAATAAGTAGGGGTAGGGACGTCAACCACCTAGGAACATCCTCCCTTATACGGCACCTGCAGCGCGTTCATAAAAAGTTACTGTCAAGTTCAGAAACTTTGGCTCAGACCGTAAGCAGTCCAGGGACACCTAAATCCCGTTGTCCTGTTGTATCCAAGCGCCTGCAAACCACACCGTCAACTCCCTCCTCGTCAATTTCCTCCTTAGTCAGGATCGGAAGTAGTCCTGCAGGCCATATCACTGGCATGACTGACTCTCCTATCCGGGATTCCTCCGGAGGATCCTGCATTGCTACGCCTACTGCTGCCGCTGCTGCTGTTGCTGCTGCTGCTGGGAGTCGTTCATCATCCCAGAGAGGAAGTAGGAACACCACTACTTTTACTAAACAATTGACCCTCCAACAGTCCTTAGCGAGGAGGATGAAGTACGACAGCAGTCATCCTGAAGCAAAACGTATAACTGAGGCCTTGACTGCTATGTTGGTGTTAGACGTGCGTCCGGTATCCGCCATTAGTGCAGTGGGATTTAGACAATTGATGGAGGTAGTGTGTCCCCGGTTCCAAATCCCGTCTAGATTCCACTTCACTAGGCAGGCGATACCGAGACTGTACAGAAACGTCAGAAAAAGTGTCCTCAGTGTCCTGAAAAATGCCGTTGTACACAATGTCCACTTAACCACGGACATGTGGACAAGTGGAACAGGGCAGACTAAGGACTATATGACTGTGACAGCCCACTGGGTAGATGTATCACCTTACGCAGCAACAGCAGCAGCGTCACCAGTAGCAGCATCTCAGAAACGCCAGCTCGTTACAAGGCAGGCTACGCTGTGTATCACCGGTTTCAGTAAGAGGCACACCGCCGACAACCTCTTAGAGAAACTGAGGGAAATCATCGCCCAGTGGCTTACCCCACTTAGACTCTCCTGGGGATTTGTGATATCTGACAACGCCACCAATATTGTGCGGGCATTACATCTGGGCAAATTCCAGCACGTCCCATGTTTTGCTCACACAATAAACTTGGTGGTGCAGAATTTTCTGAAAAGCGACAGGGGCGTGCAGGAGACGCTTTGGGTGGCCCGAAAAATTTCTGGCCACTTTCGCCATTCAGCGACTGCGTGCCGAAGACTGGAGCGCCAGCAAACACTCTTGAACCTGCCCCGCCATCACCTGAAGCAAGAGGTTGTGACGCGGTGGAACTCAACCCTCTATATGCTTCAGAGGATGGAGGAGCAGCAAAAGGCCATACAAGCCTATACATCCACCTATGACATAGGCAAAGGAGGGGGTATGCACCTGACTCAAGCGCAGTGGAGAATGATTTCCGTGTTGTGCAAGGTTCTTCAGCCCTTCGAACTTGCCACACGTGAAGTCAGTTCAGACACTGCCAGCTTGAGTCAGGTCATTCCCCTCATCAGGCTTTTGCAGAAGCAGCTGGAGAAAGTGAAGGAGGAGCTAAGACGGAGCGATTCCGCTCGGCATGTGGGACTTGTGGATGAAGCCCTTCATTCGCTTTGCCAGGATTCCAGGGTGGTCAATCTGTTGAAATCAGACCACTACATTTTGGCCACCGTGCTCGATCCTAGGTTTAAAGCCTATGTGGTGTCTCTCTTTCCGGCCGACACAAGCCTGCAGAGGTGCAAAGACCTGCTGGTGAACACACTGTCAGCTGAAGCGGAACGTGACACGTCAACGGCTCCTTCTTCATTTTCTCCCGCAACTGGGGCTGCCAGGAAAAAACTTAGGTATCCTAAGCAACCCGCTGGCGGTGATGCAGGGCAGGCAGGACCAAGTTTGGACATCTGGTCCGGACTGAAGGACCTGGCAACAATTTCTGACATGTCTACTGTCACTGCATATGATACTGTCACCATTGACAGAATGGTGGAGGATTACATCGGTGACAGCATCCAAGTAGGCATGTCAGACAGTCCATACCTGTACTGGCAGGAAAAAGAGGCAATTTGGAGGCCCCTGTACAAACTGGCTCTATTTTACCTGAGTTGCCCCCCCTCCAGTGTGTACTCCGAAAGAGTGTTTAGTGCAGCCGGGAACCTTGTCAGCGAAAGGCGTAGGAGGTTGCTTCCACAGAATGTGGAGAAGATGATGTTCATCAAAATGAATTATCAGCTCTTCCAGGGAGACCAGCCTCCAGAAGGTACAGAGGGACCTGTGGTGGTGGATTCAAGTGGGGACGAGTTAATACTTTGTGAGGATGAGGATGTACACACTGAAGAGGGTGAGGAATCGGTGGATGAGGAGGATGAGGATGACATCTTGCCTCCGTAGAGCCAGTTTGTGCAGGGACACATTAATTGCCAGCTTGTTTTGTGGGGGCCCAAACGAACCAATCATTTCAGCCACAGTTGTGTGGCAGACCCTGGCGCTGAAATGATTGATTTGTTAAAGTGTGCATGTCCTGTTTATACAACATAAGGGTGGGTGGGAGGGCCCAAGGACAATTCCATCTTGCACCTCTTTTTTTCTTTGCATTATGTACAGTTTGGGGCCTAGTTTTTCTAACTGCCATCCTGCCTGCCACTGCAGTGTCACTCCTAGATGGGTCACGTGTTTGTGCCGCCCACTCGTGTCGCTTAGCATAGTCATCCAGCTACCTCGGTGCAACCTTTTGGACATAAAAACACTATTGTGAGGTGTGAGGTGTTCAGAATAGACTGGAAATGAGTGGAAATTAAGGTTATTGAGGTTAATAATAGCATAGGAGCAGAAAAACCTACAAATTCTGTGATTTTAGCTGTTTTTATGCTTTTTTTCAAAAAAATACAGATCCAAAACACAAAACCCAGAACCCAAAACACGGAAGGGTGGTTTTGGCAAAACCAATCCAGATCCAAAACACGAAGAAAGATCCAGATCCAAAACCAAAACACAAAACACGAAAAGTGGCCGGTGCACACCCCTAATATAAATGCAATAAAATTTTGCAATCAATAGAGGTTTTTAGCATAATCATGGCCAAGGTTATGGGCCCACCCACCATATCCAGGTAACCTCTTTCGGGTTGGTCCCTAACATACTAGGGTTCAAATCCAGACCGCAGGACCCCCCAAAACAAGCCCAGCCAAGCCGCCCCAGGGCACCACCATAGTAAGAAAAGTGCAGTGTAAAGAGATAGTTAGGAGCAGCTGCAGCTGCATATAAAGAATGAAAATAAAAAAGTGAAGTACATATATATTAAACACACATAGTGAAGGGTTAAAATGTGTTATAAAGGAAAATGTGTTGTTATGCGGTGCCCTGAGACAGATTAACCAACGCAATACAGGGGGACCCACACCCCAAAAATTAACCAAAGTTGCTCTACAGTATATAACTTGTAGGACTTATCTAGAATTGTGCCTAATACAGTGTGCATATACATTACCATACTCCATGCTTTTAAACCAATAAGGAAGGGTGCTAGTCCAGAATGAGGGCGTCTCTATTCCCTCAGAAGTGCAATACAGCACATTAAATGGAGCATGATTATGCTAAAAACCTCTATTGATTGCAAAATGTTATTGCATTTATATATATTATTAATAATTTGGAGTTGTGCACCTGAGATTTGTCTGTTTCTTATCATGTATTCAACCTTAGCTACTAACTAACCTTTATTTCACAGCAATTATAATAAATGAACAAACTTGAATCTTATACTTTAAAGCTTATAAGACCTTTTATGTGAATATGTACTGTATAAGTATGTGGGGTTTGATAGAAAGACGCTAGTTAACTTAGGGCAGATGCGTGCGCATGAAGCTAATAAACAGCGTTTTCATACAGGATCTTATGCATTCGCTAATATGCGACTAGTTAACAGCACAATTGTGCGTATTAATGTGTGTATGTGAAATGGTGAAAGATGCAATCGCATGATGCTAATAGTAATGTCGCCATATGTACTTAAGTGTGAGTTTACCTAAAATGGCGCTTGGGCGACCATTCGCAAAATGGCGTCTTGTGATCTCATTTTCTAAAATGGCGTCTTGCGGCCAGTCGCAAGATGTTGTCTTTATGATCTAATTGTAAGCTGATCTTGTCTCAGCCAATTATCCAGCTTCGACACCATATTCTGCATAACCCCCCTACACACACATACACACCCCGAACTTGGTAGTGCCTACATTCTGCATATCTCCCCCACTACACACACACTCTCTCCCTCTCCTGGTGGTATCCATCTTCTGCATCCACCCACCCCCACACACACACCCACTCACACCTGGTACTGTCCATGCCCACCCCCCTACACACAGACACTCTCTCTCTCTATCTCCTGGTGGTGGCCATCTTCTGCATTCACCCCCCCTTCACACACATCTGGTAGGGCACATACACGCACACTAGTAGGATGTATCATAAGAAATGGAGTACCGGAGGGGATTAAAGTAGAGGCTAGTGGGAAATAAGTTGGTCAGAAGAAGTTGGAAGGGAAGGTACAGAGCACAGGTTCTCAAACTCGGTCCTCAGGACCCCATGTAGTGCATGTTTTCTAGGTCTCCTCACAGAATCACAAGTGAAAGAATTACCTCCACCTGTGGATCTTTATCAAATGTGTCAATGAGTAATGACTACACCTGTGCACCTGCTGGATGACCTGGAAAATGTGACCTGTGTTGGGACCGAGTTTGAGAACCATATCGCACAGATAGGAGCACAGGCAAGCCAATAAAGATAGTAACACAGGAAAGACCATGCCCATAGACAGGGGCACAGGTAACCTCATGCGCACATTTGCACAAGCATACTGCACAAGTAAACACAACACACTACTGTACAGGGAGCTGAAAAAAGCCACAGTCAACTCCCCATTCTAGTGTGATAATCAAGGTAAGGGATGTGAATGGTGACAGCTCTTACTCTTTAAAATACAGTTAACCAGTAGAAAGTATAATTTGTGTTATACATGTGTGTATACACAATATACATGTTTCTTTAGAAGCATGTAGACGGGTCATTATTATTATTTTTTCACTTTTCCAATTTCTGTTATGTCAGGTTGCCGTGTGTATGTACTGACTGCTCCAGTCAGAGAGCACAGTTTTAAGGACTGAGGGCTATCTCGGCACACACACACATCCATGTACACCGATCACACACGCGCACCCAGAATCTCAGCACACTCGCGAGTTCCAGCAGACATCATGCAGTCTCAGCACACATGCACATAATATGCAGTCTCAGCAAACATGCATAGACACACATGCAGTCTCAGCAAACATACATAGACACACATGCAGTCTCAGCAAACACAGACACACATGCAGTCTCAGCAAACACAAATGCAGTCTCAACAAGCACAGACACACATGCAGTCTTAGCAAACACATACAGACACCATGCAGTCTCAGCTTATAGACACACATGCAGTCTCAGCAGACACACATGCAGTCTCAGCAAACACAGACACACATGCAGTCTCAGCAAACACAGACACCCATGCAGTCTCAGTACATATACACACATGCAGTCTCAGTACACATACACACATGCAGTCTCAGTACATATACACACATGCAGTCTCAGCAAACACAGATGCACATGCAGTGTCAGCACACTGACAATGAGGGAGAGTTGGCAAGTATGATGTAGAGTCAGCTCATATACATAGACAAACATGCAGTCTAAGCCTACATTTTAAGCCTGAAAAGATGCATACACACATTACAGTAAAGAAGGATGTTAACAGTGGGCAGTAGCTTTGTGTCAAACCACCCTTACTTGGCAATTATTGTGGTCTGGCTACAGCAGCTCTTCTTAGTACTTCCAGTACTGTCGCGTCTCTCTGAGTGCAGGGGATGGACTGGAGGAGGCCAGATGGGAGGAGCCTGGAGGTGCAATGAGCTAGAGAGTAGTGTGCAGCTGCCTAGCCCTATGCTCCCCGATAATTATGTATGTCGCTGGTCCCTGCTCCCACCGGTGACTACACCCGGCAACCTTTGCATCAGCAGCTGTCGGCACTGGTACATTTATAAGCGGTCTGGTTGTCCAACAGGAGGGGATGGGACCGGCCCAGCGGGAACTTACCCGCTGTCCCGGTGGCCCAATTCGCCCCTGACTGTAGGACTTTTTTAGGGCAGGGGTCCTGAAGGCAGAGGACACATCTGTGCACACCAAAGCAGAGCCGTAAGTACATGCTTTGATAAAAGAGCATGTGTGCCACCATTCAGGTGTGGTCTTGCTGGGAAGGGGCGTATCCACCTAATTTTTCACGTTACGTCACACAGTAGTGTCTCTTTTTCACATTACATCACACAGTAGTGTCCCTTTGTCACATTACATTATACAGTAGTTCCCCACAGTCACGTTACATCACACAGTAGTGCCCCATAGTCACATTACACCACACAGTAGTGTCCCTTCATCATACTACCTGATGAGACTAATTGTAGGCACAGAAACAGACAAATTTCAGGTGCACAACCTCCCATCATATATATATATAGTCAGGTTGTGCAGTCCAGAAATCTTTCCCATATGCTCCATTTAATGTGCTTTATTGCACTTCTGAGGGAAAAGAGACGCCCTCATTCTGGACTAGCACCCTTCCTTATTGGTTTAAAAGCATGGAGTATGGTAATGTATATGCACACTGTATTAGGCACAATTCTAGATAAGTCCTACAAGTTATATACTGTAGTGCAACTTTGGTTCATTTTTGGGGCGTGGGTCCCCCTGGATTGCGTTGGTTGGTCTGTCTCAGGGCACTGCATTATAACACATTTTCCTTTATAACACATTTTAACCCTTCACTATGTGTGTTTAATATTTAAGTACTTCACTTTTTTATTTTCATTCTTTATATGCAGCTGCAGCTGCTCCTAACTATCTCTTTACACTGCACTTTTCTTACTATGGTGGTGCCCTGGGGCGGCTTGGCTGGGCTTGTTTTGGGGGGTCCTGCTGTCTGGATTTGAACCCTAGTATGTTAGGGACCCACCTGAAAGAGGTTACCTGGATATGGTGGGTGGGCCCATAACCTTGGCCATGATTATGCTAAAAACCTCTATTGATTGCAAAATGTTATTGCATTTATATATATTATTAATAATTTGGAGTTGTGCACCTGAGATTTGTCTGTTTCTGTGCCTGCAATTAGTCTCATCAGGTAGCATCTCCCATCATATATATTGTCAGGTTGTGCAGTCCAGAAATCTTTCCCATATGCTCCATTTAATGTGCTTTATTGCACTTCTGAGGGAAAAGAGACGCCCTCATTCTGGACTAGCACCCTTCCTTATTGGTTTAAAAGCATGGAGTATGGTAATGTATATGCACACTGTATTAGGCACAATTCTAGATAAGTCCTACAAGTTATATACTGTAGTGCAACTTTGGTTCATTTTTGGGGTGTGGGTCCCCCTGGATTGCATTGGTTAATCTGTCTCAGGGCACCGCGTTATAACACATTTTCCTTTATAACACATTTTAACTCTTCACTATGTGTGTTTAATATATATGTACTTCACTTTTTTATTTTCATTCTTTATATGCAGCTGCAGCTGCTCCTAACTATCTCTTTACACTGCACTTTTCTTACTATGGTGGTGGCTTGGTTGGGCCAGTTTTGGGGGGTCCTGCGCTCTGGATTTGAACCCTAGTATGTTAGGGACCAACCCGAAAGAGGTTACCTGGATATGGTGGGTGGGCCCATAACCTTGGCCATGATTATGCTAAAAACCTCTATTGATTGCAAAATGTTATTGCATTTATATATATTATTAATAATTTGGAGTTGTGCACCTGAGATTTGTCTGTTTCTTATCATGTATTCAACCTTAGCTACTAAATAACCTTTATTTCACAGCAATTATAATAAATGAACAAACTTGAATCTTATACTTTAAAGCTTATAAGACCTTTTATGTGAATATGTACTGTATAAGTATGTGGGTTTTGATAGAAAGACGCTAATTAACTTGGGGCAGATGCGTGCGCATGAAGCTAATAAACAGCGTTTTCATACAGGATCTTATGCATTCGCTAATATGCGACTAGTTAACAGCACAATTGTGCGTATTAATGTGTGTATGAGAAATGGTGAAAGATGCAATCGCATGATGCTAACAGTAATGTCGCCATATGTACTTAAGTGTGAGTTTACCTAAAATGGCGCTTGGGCGACCATTCGCAAAATGGCGTCTTGCGATCTCATTTTCTAAAATGGCGTCTTGCGGCCAGTCGCAAGATGTTGTCTTTATGATCTAATTTTAAGCTGAGCTTGTCTCAGCCAAATATCCAGCTTCGACACCATATTCTGCATAACCCCCCTACACACACATACACACCCCGAACTTGGTAGTGCCTACATTCTGCATATCTCCCCCACTACACACACACTCTCTCCCTCTCCTGGTGGTATCCATCTTCTGCATCCACCCACCCCCACACACACACCCACCCACACCTGGTACTGTCCATGCCCACCCCCCTACACACAGACACACTCTCTCTCTCTCCTGGTGGTGGCCATCTTCTGCATTCACCCCCCCCTTCACACACATCTGGTAGGGCACATACACGCACACAAGTGTAGTAGGATGTATCATAAGAAATTTAGTACCGGAGGGGATTAAAGTAGAGGCTAGTGGGAAATAAGTTGGTCAGAAGAAGTTGGAAGGGAAGGTACAGAGCACAGGTTCTCAAACTCGGTCCTCAGGACCCCATGTAGTGCATGTTTTCTAGGTCTCCTCACAGAATCACAAGTGAAAGAATTACCTCCACCTGTGGATCTTTATCAAATGTGTCAGTGAGTAATGACTACACCTGTGCGCCTGCTGGATGACCTGGAAAATGTGACCTGTGTGGGGACCGAGTTTGAGAACCATATCGCACAGATAGGAGCACAGGCAAGCCAATAAAGATAGTAACACAGGAAAGACCATGCCCATAGACAGGGGCACAGGTAACCCCATGCGCACATTTGCACAAGCATACTGCACAAGTAAACACAACACACTACTGTACAGGGAGCTGAAAAACCCAGAGCGCCACAGTCAACTCCCCATTCTAGTGTGATAATCAAGGTAAGGGATGTGAATGGTGACAGCTCTTACTCTTTAAAATACAGCTAACCAGTAGAAAGTATAATTTGTGTTATACATGTGTGTATACACAATATACATGTTTCTTTAGAAGCATGTAGACGGGCCATTATTATTATTTTTTCACTTTTCCAATTTCTGTTATGTCAGGTTGCCGTGTGTATGTACTGACTGCTCCAATCAGAGAGCACAGTTTTAAGGACTGAGGGCTATCTCGGCACACACACACATCCATGTACACCGATCACACATGCGCACCCAGAATCTCAGCACACTCGCGAGTTCCAGCAGACATCATGCAGTCTCAGCACACATGCACATAATATGCAGTCTCAGCAAACATGCATAGACACACATGCAGTCTTAGCAAACATACATAGACACACATGCGGTCTCAGCAAACATACATAGACACACATGCAGTATCAGCAAACACAGACACACATGCAGTCTCAGCAAACACACATACAGTCTCAACAAGCACAGACACACATGCTGTCTTAGCAAACACATACAGACACCATGCAGTCTCAGCATATAGACACACATGCAGTCTCAGCAGACACACATGCAGTCTCAGCAAACACAGACACACATGCAGTCTCAGCATATAGACACACATGCAGTCTCAGCAAACACAGACACACATGCAGTCTCAGTACATATACACACATGCAGTCTCAGCAAACACAGACACACATGCAGTCTCAGTACATATACACACATGCAGTCTCAGCAAACACAGACACACATGCAGTCTCAGTACACATACACACATGCTGTCTCAGTACATATACACACATGCAGTCTCAGCAAACACAGATGCACATGCAGTGTCAGCACACATACATAGACACACATGACACACACACACATGTAATCTCAGCACACATACATAGACACACATGTAGAGCATACTTGCCTACTTTTAAAAAACCATTTCAGGAAGATTGTGAAAGCAGCACCTATGAGCGCGTGTTACAGTGGGCGTGTACTGATAAATCTGAGAGGCGTTTCCTAAACCTGACTTACATCCAAATGTAAACCAGCCCAAAAGCAGTTAGTAAGAATTGTTTGTTGATGAAAACATACTTATACTTTTCAGAAATTCATAGGGATCATTGTGCCTTATAATAAAAAAATGCAAGGAAATTAAACTAATGATCCCATTTGAATGTATATATCTCTGTGTTTTAATATAACAGCTTCATAATGGGGGTAAGGATGAAATGAGGGAGATTGCTAGACTCTTCAGGGAGACAGGGAGATTGCTACGATTTCAGGGAGTCTCCCTGACAATGAGGGAGAGTTGGCAAGTATGATGTAGAGTCAGCTCATATACATAGACAAACAGGCAGTCTAAGCATACATTTTAAGCCTCAAAAGATGCATACACACATTACAGTAAAGAAGGATGTTAACAGTGGGCAGTAGCTTTGTGTCAAACCACCCTTACTTGGCAATTATTGTGGTCTGGCTACAGCAGCTCTTCTTAGTACTTCCAGTACTGTCGCGTCTCTCTGAGTGCAGGGGATGGACTGGAGGAGGCCAGATGGGAGGAGCCTGGAGGTGCAATGAGCTAGAGAGTAGTGTGCTGCTGCCTAGCCCTATGCTCCCCGATAATTATGTATGTCGCTGGTCCCTGCTCCCACCTGTGACTACACCCGGCAACCTTTGCATCAGCAGCTATCGGCACTGGTACATTTATAAGCGGTCTGGTTGTCAGACAGGAGGGGATGGGACCGGCCCAGCGGGAACTTACCCGCTGTCCCGGTGGCCCAATTCGCCCCTGACTGTAGGACTTTTTTAGGGCAGGGGTCCTGAAGGCAGAGGACACATCTGTGCACACCAAAGCAGAGCCGTAAGTACATGCTTTGATAAAAGAGCATGTGTGCCACCATTCAGGTGTGGTCTTGCTGGGAAGGGGCGTATCCACCTAATTTTTCACGTTACGTCACACAGTAGTGTCTCTTTTTCACATTACGTCACACTGTAGTGTCCCTTTGTCACATTACATCATGCAGTAGTGCCCCACAGTCACGTTACATCACACAGTAGTGTCCCTTCATCATACTACACTGCACAGTAGTGTCCCTTATTCGTGTTACATCACACAGTAGTGCCCTTTTTCACCTTTCGGCAGACAGTAGTGTCCCTTTTTCATGTTACGACACACAGTAGTGTCCCTTTTTCACATTATGTCACAATAGTGTCCCTTATTCCAATACACAAACATGAATATTTGCACATAACAAATATTATAAAATAGAAATATTATAAACAATATATTGTATACAATTAATATTAATACTACATGGATCTGTAGGTTTGAAATAGCAACATACTAAAAGGAATAGAGGGAGACAGGAAAAAGAGGAGGAAAGGGGGGAGCTAGGAGAAAAAGAGGAATTTTGGCAGCTGGGGATAGAGAAGGAAAGAAGGGACCCAACATAGGAGAATTAGGGAGAGCCAGCAGAGAGAGAGAGGAGGAAGAATAGGAGGAACTGTGGTAGAGAGAGAATATGGGGAGTTAGGAGACATAGGAGAAGAGAGAGAGAAGAAATAGGGAGAACCAGGAGAGAAAGAGAAGGTATAGGTTGAACCGAGAGAGAGCAGAAATAGGGAGAGCCGTGAGAGAGTGAAGGAACAGGTTGAGCCGAGAGAAAGAGAGGAGGAATTGGGGAAGCTATAGAGACATAGGAGAAAAAGGGGAACCTAGGAAAGAGAGAGAAGGAATAGGGAAAGACTAGAGATAGAGGAGGAATAGGGAAAGCCAGGAGAGACATAGGATAATTAGGGGAAGCTGGGATAGAGAGGAGGAATAGGGGAGATGGGAGAGACATAGGAGAAAGAGGGGAACCAGGGAAAGAGAGACAAGGAATAGGGGAAGACGGGAGAGAGAGGAGGAATTGGGGAAGCTGGGAGAGACATAGGAGAATTAGGGGGAGATGGGAGAGACATAGGAGAAAGAGGGGAACCTGGGAAAGAGAGAGAAGGAATAGTGGGAGATGGGAAAGAGGAGGAATAGGGGGATATGGGAGAGACATAGGAGGATGGGGAAGCTGTGAGAGAGAAGAAATTGGGGAAGCTGGGAGAGACATAGGAGAAAAAGGGGAAGCTGGGAGAGAGAGGAGGAATACTGGGAGATGGGAGAGACATAGGAGAAAGAGGGGAAAATGGGAGAAAGAAGAGGAATAGGGGGAGACTGGAGAGACATAGGAGAGAGAGGGTAAGCTGGGAGAGTGAGAGCGAGAAGGAAAATGGGAACCCAGGAGAGATATAGGATAAAGAGTGGAACCTGGGAAAGAGAGAAGGAATAGGGTGAGACGGAAGAGAGAGGAGGAATAGGGGAAGCTGGGAGAGAGAAGGAATAGGGGAAGCCAAGAGAGACATAGGAGAAAGAGGTGAACCTGGGAAAGAGAGAGAAGGAATAGGGGGAGACGGGAGAGACATAGGAGATAAAGAGGAACTTGGGAGAGAGAAGAGGAATAGGGGGAGACGGGAGAAACATGGTAGAGGGGAAGCTAAGAGAGAGGAGAAGCTGAGAGAGAGAGAGAGAGAGAGAGAGAGGAAATGGGAACCCAGGAAAGACCTAGGAGAAAGAGGGGAACCTGGGAAAGAGAGAAGGAATAAGTGGAGACATAAGAGAAGGAATTTGGGAAGCTGGGAGAGACATAGGAGACAGAGGGGAAGCTAGGAGAGAGAGGAGGAATAGGGGGAGATGGGAGAGACAGGAAAAAGAGGGGAAGCTAGGAGAGGGGAGAAATTGGGGAAGCCAGAAGAGACATAGGAGATAAATGGAAACCTGGGAGAAAGAAGAGGAATAGGGGGAGACGGGAGAGACATAGGAGAGAGAGGGGAACCTGGGAGAGAGAGATGGAATAGGGGGAGACAGGAGAGAGAAAAGGAATAGGGGGAGACAGGAGAGAGAGGAGGAATAGGGGAATCACGGGAGAGGGAGAGAGAGAGGGAGGGAGGGAGAGAGAATGAATAGGGGAAACCAGGAGAGACATAGGAGAAAGAGGTGAAGCTGGGAGATAGAGGGTAGGAATAGGGGGAGATGGGAGAGACGTAGGAGAAAGGGGAAGCTGGGAGAGAGAAGAGGAAAAGGGGGAAGCAGGAGAGACATAGGAGAAAGAGGGGAAGCTGGGAGAGAGAGAGAAGGATAGGGGCAGACGGGAGAGACATTGGAGAAAGAGGGGAAGCTGGGAGAGAGAGGAATAGGGGGAAACGGGAGAGAGAGGAGGAATAGGGGGAGATCGGAGAGACATAGGGGAAAGAGGGGAAGCTGGAAGAGAGCAGGAATAGGGGGAAATGCAATACCCATATACAGTGCCCCCAGTAGTGCCACATTAACAGTGCCATCAGTAGTGGTCCACCCTATGCAGTGCCCCCAGTAGTAGTCCCCCCTATGTAGTGCCCCCAGTAGTAGTCCCCCCTATGCAGTGCCCCCAGTAGTAGTCCCCACTATGCATTGCCACTAGTAGCAGCCCTCCCTATACAGTGCCCTAGTAGCGCCCCCCCTATACAGTGTCCCAGTAGCGGTAACCCCCCATACAGTGACCCCAGTAGCAGCCACCCCACCTATGCAGTGCCCCCAGTAGTGGTCCCCATATACAGTGCCCCTTATATAGTGCCCCCAGAAGTGGTTCCCCCATGCATTGCCCATGGTAGTAGTCCACCCAGTAGTAGCCCCCCTTATAAAGTGCCCCCAGTTGTAGTACCCCCTATGCAGTGACCCCAGTAGTAGTCCCCACAGAGTAGCCCACCCACCACACGCAGGGGAATAAAACTTGTGCACACTCACTGTGACTGCATGCACGATTGTCTGGGATCTTGGCTGAAGTCTCAGCTGGTGTCTGTGTCAGGCTGTCAGCAGCAGCTCATGAAGATGGCATTGGTCCAGTCCACTCAGATTCCTGCCCATGCCATGCTTCTAGGCTGGGCCTGCTGCATCATGAGATCACTGCGGCGGTGGCCGCACGTGACACTCCTCTGGAGAATCTCGAGTCCAGTGGATCTCAGCATGGTGTCACAGCGCCTGTCATGTACCAGTCAGCCCCCCTGCAGTCAGCTCACAGGAGCTAATGGCTGGATCCCGCACCCACTGCGCATAGAACCCAGCCGCGTCATGACGTGGCCGCACTTAACATCGGGCAGCGGTGGCCGCGGCACGACATCATTAGGCACTGATGCAACCACTGAGAAAAACTAGCAGGTAAACGCTGGACACTGCATTGCCGGCCGGTTAAGCCTGCGCTCAGCGGCAGCCACGTCAGCCCTTCTGCCCATCGAACCTTCTGGCATTTGCCAGAAGTGTCCGATGGCCAGTCCAGCCCTGGTCTGAACCACATATTGCATATTGCACACACTGGAGTGTGATAATTAATTTCTCTATTTATGGTATATGAACATCTGTGGAAATCAGCAGATGATTATAGATCACTTAATGAAAACACATAGTACTGTTTATCTGCTTTTCTTTACACAGATAATGTGTTCTGGTACAATATACACTAGCATCAAGCACTAGTATGTTTAGTGATATACAAATTATTCACAAATTGACGTATAATTTTTCTAAACCATACTATGGATGCCTTATATAAAATTATTTCCTGTGTACAGTATATAGGAACTCCTTCAGACCCGCTCTCAAGCGGGTCGATGTTTGGCTGTGCGCATGCGCAGCAGCCGCACTGCGTGTGCGCAAGCCCCGGAGCGAGAGAGAAATTATCTCGCTCCGGGGCGCAATACAAAAGGGTTGCCGTTTTGTAGGCGTGGCGGGGGTGGTTTCACAAACGGAGGCGTTCCCAAGCGAACAGTTGCCATTTGTTGGCGGCCCCACTGACATCACTGGTGATCTCTGGGGCTTGCGGCAGACAAGACCCTACCTCAAGGGTCTCGTCGCAAGCCCCGATGGTCGCGATGGTCCCGACCATCGTGACCATCAACCTGATCACTCGCTAAGGCTGTGGGTGGTAACCCACAGCCTAGCAAGCGGCCAGGAGGCCGGATCAATTTTTACATGAGGCCGCCCTCATTCAGAGCGAGCGCTCGTATTTTGCGAGCGGCTCTGAATGAGGTCCATAGACTGTAAAGACTGCTGCTTTAATCATTAAGTATTGAGACTTGAATACTTTATCAATATTTGCTGTATTAGCGCCTATAAAATTTTTTATATCTGTCTATTTTCATGTTGTTTGTCTTAGTATTGACATATTATTTTTAAACATAATTTAATAAAAGTTAGATTTTACATTAACTACTAAGTGTGCCCCCAAAAAAGATGAAAGTTCTTTTCTTCTCTTTTCCCCACTTGTGTCTTTATATTAGGTATACAGGCAGAAACATACACAAATCACACTGATCTGTCTATGTTTCTGCCAAACTCGCAGCTCAGGAGGTGAGTGTTTAAAACTTAAATTTCACAGTGAGTTTGCTACAATCTCACACGAGATTGGAAACTTGATTCTTAGTAAATTTGCGAGTTGCATCTTTTTCATATAAAGTACTTCCTAATTTTGCTGATGGTGAGTTTTTTCGAATTTGCAATCTCACATGAGTTTTAACAGTGAAAAGAGAGAACTCACTTTCAAACTCACTCGAGTTTGTCTTTAGTAAATTTGCGAGATGAAAAACATGCCTAAACTCACGTGAGATTGCAAACTCACTCAAACTCACCCAAACTCGATTCTTAGTAAATTTACCCCCAGGATTGATAGCAAATTGTCTAAGATAACTGCCTACATGTGGGATGTCGGAATGTGTGCCAACACTTGCGTGCATTAAAGTTCCAATAGCACTTTGATAAGGAGCTCCTCTAATTTCCTCTATTTCTGCCACTGTCATTGGACAAATAGTTTGTTATTTTTGTACTTTTTTCAATTGGTGTGCTGACTGGTTTGGAATCCACCATACCAAATTTGATGTGTATTGCCTTAATATAACTTTTTTGATCAATGGTAACAGTCCCAGCATTCAAATGTTGTATGATCCTCAGACCCAGCAGCTGGTGTGCTAGCCCAAAGTCTTTTAGCCTAATCTTGTCACTCAGCAACAATTTTACTTCAGCAATCTAGCTTTCGTGGCCTGCAAGCAATACATCATCTACATAGACCACTATGATTAACAAGTTTTTCTCTTTCCACTTATAGTACAAGCAGTGATCAGTTTAAGAAATTACAAAGTCAATTTCTAGTAATACACTGTGAAGCTTGATGTACCAGCAGGGGTCACTTTCTTTCTAAAAGACCTGAGTAAAGATCAGTACATATTGATGGAGGGGCAGCTTTCTGGTGATACAAATCTGAGTGATGTCCTTTTGCAGTTTATCACCTGGCCTGATCAACTCTGGTGGCTATTTCATATATTGGACGCTTGTTTTCTTCTCACTTCTGGTAGGTACACTGGCTTTTAGGATAGTTTTGTAAGTTACCCTGTTTTGTATATACAATATATCTGACCAGAATAAATGTTATTACACTATCGAGTTTTATATTCTTTTCCTAGATCCGGAGCAACTATACGGAGCACATATCTGAGGATCCATTACAGAGGAAGTTGAAAGTTGAATGTGGTCACCATACGTTGAAGGGCTTCATTTCATTGTCTGTTTTGTAAGTGCATTACCAAAGGGGATACTTTGTGGCCCTATTCCCGTTTGGTTTGTAAGTGTTCAATCTATTGGGCTCATACTACCCCCACTATGTTGTTGGTGACAAGCTTCTAGAGAACAACACATATGCATTATTGAAGATAATACACTAATGTGTTTTTTTTTTTTTTTTTTTCATGACTATGCTGAAACTTTGAAAATTTGGAAGACTACACAATACAGATACCACCGTGTATACTATAAGGGAAATTTATATGCTTCATTATTCAATGGCTATATGACTATACTATTGACACTTTGTTTTAGCCCATATAATGATTTCTTTGACATAGTTTTCCCCTTGGTAAAGCATTAACATTGTAGTCTCCATGTAAATTCTCACTGTTTAAGAAGGCTGAATCAAGTCTAGTTGATACAGCAGCAAATCATACACAGTAGATATAGCAATGACCATACATAATGTACTGTACCTTGCAACAGGCAAGAAGATTTTTCCCTTAGTCAACGCCTGATTTCTGGGTGTAACCCATGACAACAAGTTGGGCTTTGTAGCATAGATTGAGGTTCTGGGCAGACAAAGTTAGCAAATTCTTTGATGTATCTTTTAAGTTGTTTTACTATGTTCTTCTTTTTAGATCTCCTGCTCAGTAATTGATCTCATGTGTTTGTAGTCTCAGTTTCTGACATGCTTCCAGCTGTAGGCATATCTAGCATCTCAAAGGTTTTTTTTGGTGTTGTAGTACCTAGCTTGTCTTTGGTTGAAGCTGTCTCGTTAAACACTACTTCTCTTGACTTTGAGCTTTTGGGTGCCAATGTCCCACAATCTGTATCCTTTGCTCTCTGACAATATCCAAGCATAATACATGAGATGGGCTTGAGAGCCAACTTGCACCACTTTAATAGGGTGGGAGTTTAGAAAATGGGAGAGTTTAGCAGTAAAACTCTCAACTAATACATTTATCAAGTTGTATTTTCAATACATGAAACACCTGGATGAGAGTTTAAATCTTGAGAGTTTTATGAGTCTGAAAAACATGCAAGTTTGCATGTTCTGTGACTTTATTACATTGGCTGAGTTTAAAAATGTGAGTTTTCTCACATTTTCTAAACTCTCACCCTTTTACATTTGGCCCTTCCTGTCTGATTTGCCACTATGCACTGCACTGTAGGACCTCATTCAGGACAGCTCCCTGACTACTCATCACAACCCCCGGCCTGTAGTAGAGTGGAGCAGCAGGAAAGGAGGCTCCTGCTGCTCCACTCTTCTCTGTGCCGCCAAACCCTTTCCTACCTGTGCAAAAAAATATTTCTACTTTACACAACAACAAAAAATACACTGGCCAGCCACTATAGGCCACCGGCCACTGCAACACCCTGGTGACAGTGCCGTACCATCCCAGGGAGCCACGGCACACAGTTTGGGAACCACTGGTCTAAGGGGTAAATTTACTAAGTTTAGATTTTAGCGAAGTTGGTGTTTTTCTGAGATTTGGGTGTGAAATTACAAATCTGAGATTTACTAAAGCTAAATTCAACAGCAACTCGAAGGTGAAACATAACTGAACACACCATTTTGGCACAATATACCATTACAACAATCATTGCATCATTTACATAGACAAAATGGAAATCACAGACTTACTAAGAATCGTGTTTGCCAAATTGATCAAAATCACACCGAAATCACAGCACAATGCACAAAATAAATATACCTGCCTGTAAACAGCGTGTTTTCCAAAGCACTTATCTGTGCAGACTTCGATGTTTAAATGATTAAAGGCTAAATTAATTTTTAAAAATTGTGTACCTCCCACCCACTCAAAAAAAGCATTACCAGCCCCAGACTTCTGAGTCCAGTCTAGTACTGGAAAATAAGAGGAAAAACCGGTGTGGGATCCCCCTAATTTTCCAGTAATCATCATTGTGATGAACCAGCCAAGGGGCTTACACTACAGCAGGTATATGCATAGTGTGGGGTCACCCTGCCATAATGTAAAATCACCCTCAAACAGGCCACCACCAGGTTGGAAATCATCAGAATGTAAAGACCCCCAAAATAAAATGGGGTCCCCCCTCCCGTGGGTCAACCAGCCCTGAGCTGAAAGCCCAGGGCTTTTCCCCGTACTCTTGGTGGTGGTGGGTGCGGGGTTAATGGTGTAAAACATTTTATATTGTTCTTTGCAGTTGAACTACAGGTCCCAGCAAGCTTGAGGTGCCATCATACCCACTGTAAAGAAAATATATATAAAAAAACAAGAACACACACCGAATGTTGCAACACTTTATTACACACAAACTTCATACATACCTTGTCCTTGGATGTGCTCGGTTCCCCTGTCCTTGCAGAGGTCCAGGATCTTGGCAAAACAAAAAAATGCAAACACCCAAGCCCATGAGCATACTCACATCATGCACAGCACTACCTGAGACCTGAAAATTCTCATATGGGTCACTGCACTAGACAATGGTGAAGCACTGATTGGGGAGTTGGACACTGTCAACCAATCAGTGAATGCTGCCATAGGAACCATCCGCTGATTTACTGGGAGTGCTCAACTCTTAGCCAATCATTGCTTCGCCAGGCCGGGCTCAGAGATCCAGGGCAAGTTATGCTTTTGGGGGGCCCTACACACTTCTTTATTTAACCATTTGTCTGGCATGGTCGAAAACTATGATACCTCTCAAATATGCACAGTGGGTAGCTGCCAGAAGATAATGTTGAAGATGGAATATCATTTCCCCTTTTATTATGAATAAAGACATTTGTGTGAAGTGAATTCAAGCTATTAAAATAACCTTGCAATGTTTATAAGTGATACAATATTGATAGGCAAAAAGAACATATATATCTGAACTAGAATATATATGTCTTAAATTAAGAAAAGCTTGCATAAAGAAAATACATCATTATAGATATTTATATGTTTAACTTCGAAGATGGCAAAATGCCAAGATGTCATTTTATATAATATGTTGCTTTCAATAGTTCTAATTTATTGCTGAGTTGTAATCTGCTGACACCAAATGCCCTCTGAATTGGTGGGGTCCTGGATGACTATACATGACTGTGCAAGAAAAACATTGACCATCTTGCTATACAAGAAAGCGGGTTGAAGATATCAAGAGCCATCTGTGAGCACTAATCGAGGTGTTTGATATCGTGAATGAAACTTGGTACACAGTATAGATTGATACTGCCCCTTTATGATGTCTGAGGTATTCCTGGAAGACTTTTGGCCTATGGACATTAAGTTAAAGCCCAGGTCATTTGCATATAGGCAATAGAAATTAGGAGATGTCATTTTAAATTCTAAAAAGTGAAGATTGTAGACACTGTACCAATTAAGTGTTGCACTATTGAATCATAAATATTGTAATGAACTATTATATATCAGTCAACTGTTGTAATAAGATAATAAGGTTTTTGGATTGAACCCCAGATGTGTCCCTTCATTTGCCCCTTATACAGTGCCCCTAGTAGTGCCACTTGTACAGTGACCCCCCATGCAGTGCCCCCAGTAGTGCCCCTTAAACAGTACCCCCAGTAGTGCCTCTTATACAGTGCCCCCTGTAATGCCCCTTATGCAGTGCACTCAGTAGTGCCCCCAGTAGTGGTCCCCCTTATGTAGTGCTCCCAGTAGTGCCCCTAATACAGTATCCCCTGTAGTGTTCACCCCTATGCCCCTTATACAGTGCTCCCAGTACTGGTCCACCCTATGCAGTGCCCCCAGTAGTGCCCCTAATACAGTATCCCCTGTAGTGTTCACCCCTATGCCCCTTATACAGTGCTCCCAGTACTGGTCCACCCTATGCAGTGCCCCCAGTAGTGCCCCTTATACAGTGCCTCCAGTAGTGATGCCCTTATGCAGTGCCCCCAGTAGTGGTCCCCCTATGCAGTGTCCCCAGTAGTGCTCCTTTATCAGTGCCCCCAGTAGTGCCTCTTATACAGTGCCCCCAGTAGTGCTTTTTTAAAAATGTATTAACTATCAGGGTTTGGAAGAGCAAACCGGGCCACCTGCAGGGGAGAGGGGCAACAAAATGGTACAGTAACGCAGGTGGAATAGGGGACAGCACACAGGAGGTTGGTTTGGGAGGTGCAGAGTGCGAGGCGGCTGTAGGCGTGTGGTGTAGCGGCAGCAGCAGTGGTGTAGAGCAGTGGCAGTGGTGCAGTGCAAAGGGGGCATCAGTGGGTGACAGAGGGCTCACTGGTAGTGCTTATGCACCTGAGGAAGTCAAATCAATAAGTCACAGATGGACGAATGCAGCAGTGAGATCCATCTATGCATCTGTTAAAAACGTAATGTGTAAAAAAAAAAAGGCATAGCCCCACCCCCTAAAAGACAACAGCACCAGGCTTTGGAGCCCCAGTACTGGTTGTGCTAAATGCAAGGGACAAATGATGTAGGGGTCCCCCGTATTAAGCACAACCAGAACCAGAATTTTCAGAACCAGTCCTGGTTGCCAAAATACGGGGGACAAATGATGTAGGAGTCCCCCATATTTAGTGAAACCAGCACAGGGCTCTGAGCCGATCCTTGTTCTGGAAACACAGGGGGGAAAAATGCGTAGGGTCCCCCTGTATTTCACAGAACCAGCACCGGACTCCTTCTAGTGGGGGAGTGATGCCACAACCAGTGGAGCCCTTTCACCGGGCCCCCCAGCCACCCCTGATTGCTGTTGTCACAGATAAATATTTTTGCACATATGCTTGTTAGTTGGTTTTAATTATAGTGGTGCATGTGTGATACCATTTAATTATTATTTTATGAGATATTGGGAAAATTTTATAAAAGTAATATTTACATTTTTATATCATAACAGTTCCAGTTGTTTCAGGCTGATGGTAGGGTTCAGGTGTGGCACAGACCTCGTGAGACCTTGAACCTCATTTGTCGGTAAGGCACCATGCAGACTGGTGGTGGTTCCATAATGGTGTGGGGTGTGTTCATGTGGCATGGGTTGGGTCTCCTGGTTCACCTGAACACTTCATTGCCAAGATAATGAGTCATTGCATTGCTTGATGACCATATGCAGCCCTTCATGGACTCCATGTACCCCCACAACTATGGAATATTCCAATAGAATAATGCACCATGTCATCAATCCCAAGTTGTCCAGAATTTGTTTGAGGAGCATTCTGGAGAGTTCATAATGGTCTGGCCACCACGGTTGCCCAAAATGGACCCAATCAAGCATTTATGGGACATGGTGGATAGGTGCATTCACATCCAAGATCCTGCACCTACAAACATCAGGGAGCTGTGGGAAGTTATCCAGATGCCAGGGGTCTACATCTCTCCAGAGGTCTTGCCATGACGAGTTGCTGCACCTTATTGTGTGTATATATATATATATATATATTTATATTCTATATATATGTTTATATATATATATATATACTGTACACACACTGTGTCTGTATAAATATATATATATATAGAGAGAGAGAGAGAGAGAGAGAGAGAGAGTGAGAGTAAGAGAGATAGAAGGAATGTTTGGATTGCTTAAATAAAAGCAAAATGGTATTTGGAATTGTATATTCTGCATATAGCAACTTTGTGCAAGAAAAAATGGCAATTTATAATAGTGGTCCATACATACAGTGACTTCATGCTAGCTTTTCAGGAGGGTTCTTGTTTTATATGTACATTATTTTGCTTATTTCTTACCTACAGTGTTTGCCAAATATTGACCCTTCATTTGCCCTTGATGAACTAGGGCTCCAGCCTTTGTTCTCTTGGGTCATAACCTTTCTGATAAGAGCATGTACAGAATGTAAATTGAATCTTCTACAGACCTTTGATGTAGACATATTACTTGGTTCTACAAAGCCTGTATTCCTTCTTGGATATTCTTTTGAACATGACAAATGTTACTTTGGAGAGACGACTGGAGCTTTGAACCTCCTAAGAAAGGTCTCTGATGATCAGTAAAAACAGGGCGACAATATCTTCTTAAAGAAAAAGGTATCATTTGGATTTAATCATTGAAAAATAATTTTGGAGAAATACACCAGCACAGTATCTCTGCCTCTCATTTTAATATGTGTATCCTGGTTACTTGAACTGGTTAATATGACCACACTTGCCTGCAAATAGCAGCTTCACAATATGCTGTAAATACACTATATGAATTAAAACAAAGGTAGTCAGCACTTATTTCTGAAAACATCACTCATAACAGAAAGATGAGGTCAGGGGAAGGTGCAGAGGTGGTGGGGTGATAATTTGGTACATTTAATCTGCCCTATAATGCTGCAGTGAAGCACTTATCAACAGGCTGCTTCAATTGAAACCAGCTGAGGGGAAGCCTGGAAGCTAATTAATCACACCGTAAGTTCCACCATCCATTCACTCAGAACGGTGGTAGGGTGTTCGGCGCCTTCCCTCCTATTTTTCTATAAAAGGAAAGCATGCACAGTGGGTGCGTGGTGCAAAAGTGGTGTGGTCTCAGAGAAAGGGGCATGGCCATACATTAATACCCCCAATTCAAATTACGCCACACAGTAGCACAATCATATTCACATTACACCACAAAGTAGTGTCCCTTAGTCATATTATGACACACAGTAGTACCACTTATACACAATGCCCACAGCCTTAGTGCCACTAAAACACATAATGCCCACAGCAGTAGTGCCCCTCATGCAATGCCCACAGCAATAGTGCCCCTTACACATCATTGCCACAGTAGAAGTGCCCCTTACACAATTCCCAAAGAAGAAGTGCCCCTTATGCAGTGCCCAGAGTAGTAATGCCCCTTATGCGATGCCCACTGTAGTGCCCCTTATGCAAAGCCCACAGTAGCACCCCTTATGCATTGCCCACAGATTAGTAGAGCCCCTTATGTAATTCCCACTGTAGAAGAGCCCCTTATGCAATGCCCACAGAAGTGGTGCCCCTTATGCAGTGCCCACATATCTGTGTACAAATTTATTTATTTCACTAAGGGGCGCCAAAATCTATTCTTCTTATAAAAAAAATTAGGCTTGGGCCGGCCCTGAATGTGTCAGTGACTGTGTGAGTAAACGTGTGTATAGTATGAGTGTTAATGACTGCGTGAGTAAATGTGTGCATATAGTATGTAATTGTGTCAATGACTGTGATTAATTGTGTGTGTATAGCAGTGGCATCACTGGGTGTGGTAACAAACAGTGCAGCACTTAAGCTGCCCTCACTCAAGTCATAGGGGACAGACTTGCAGTTTTACATTATGCAGGGGGCTTTCCCCCAGCCTCTCCTGACATAGTCAGGTGTGTGTAATCGATGATGTGTGGGCAGTCACACGACATCATCACTGGTGTTAGCCACTCGGTGACACCATTCAATGGGGTAACACCAGAATAGCAGAACAGCTCTGCGATTTTGGTGTCACCCCATTGGATGGTGTAACCCAGGGGCATAACAGGTATTTCCCAGGGGCATAACAACAGCCTCCACATACCTCATGGTGGCTTGGGGGCTGCAAATTTTAGTCAGACTAGCCATCCACATGGAATGTGTTGAAAATCTCCCAATAACAATCTCCCTACTGGACCTCTAGCATCTGTCAGGGCAGCACATAGCATTACCTGGAAGTGCTGGGAATATTGGCTCTGCTGGGAGAAGATACAGAAAGCTTCATCTTCTTCTGTGAAACCCCAGACAATGAATATGAGACCTCTGACAACGAGAATGAGACTCCTGACAATGAGCATGAAACCTCTGGCAATGAGCATGGAACCCCTCACAACAAGCATAAAACCCCTGACAAAGAGCATGAAACACCTGACAATGAGCATAAAACTCCTGACAACAAGCATAGAAACCAGAGCATGAGACCCCTGGCAATAGCATGAAACCCCTGGCTACAAGCATGAGTCCCCTGACAACAAGCATGAAAACCTTGACAATGAGCAGATAATTTAAAAGTAATTATATGCCTTCCTTTGGGGCATAAAATGGTGTCAAGGGCAAAACTTGTGTAATGGGGATTATGGTGTGTGGAAAAAGTATAATGGGCTTTATGGTGTATGAAATAATGTGTAATGGGCATTACAGTGTGATAATGGGCATTACAGTGTGTGGCATAAGTGTAATGGGCATTATGTGTGTGGCATATTGTGTAATGGACATTACAATGTGTGGCATATTGTGTAATGGGCATTATGGTGTGTGGCATAATGTGTAATGGGCATTATGGTGTGAATTATGTGTAATGGACATTACAGTGTGCGGCATATTGTGTAATGGGCAATATGGTGTGTGGAACAATGAGTAATGGGCATTACGGTGTAGGAATTGTGTAATGGGCATTACAGAGTGTGGCATAATGTGTAAGGGGCATTGCTATGTGTGGAATAATGTGTAATGGACATTACAGTGTTTGAAATAATGTGTAATGGGCATTATGTTAATGTGTAATGGGCATTACAGTGTGTGGCATAATGTACAATGGGCACTATGGTGTGTAGAACAATGTGTAATGGACATTATGGTGTGTGGTATAATGAGTAATGGGCATTATGGTGTGTGGAATAATGTGTAATAGGCATTATGGTGTGTGGCATATTGTGTAATGGGCATTATGGTGTATGGAATCATGTGTAATGAGCATTACGGTGTATTATATAATGTGTAATGGGCATTATGGTGTGTGGCATACTGTGTAATGGGCAATATGGTGTGTGGAACAATGAGTAATGGGCATTACGGTATAGGAATTGTATAATGGGCATTACGGAGTGTGGCATAATGTGTAAGGGGCATTGCTATGTGTGGAATAATGTGTAATGGGCATTACAGTGTTTGAAATAATGTGTAATGGGCATTATGTAAATGTGTAATGGGCATTAAGGTGTGTGGCATAATGTACAATGGGCATTGTGGCGTGTGGTATAATGAGTAATGGGCATTACGGTGTGTGGAATAATGTGTAATAGGCATTATGGTGTGTGGCATATTGTGTAATGGGCATTACGTTATATGGAATCATGTGTAATGAGCATTACGGTGTATTATATCATGTGTAATGGGCATTAGGGTGTGTGAAATAATGTGTAATGGGCATTATGGAGTGTGACATAATGTGTAATGGGCATTACGATGTGTGGAATAATGTGTAATGGGCATTATGGTGTGTGAAATAATGTGTAATGGGCATTATGGTGTGTGTAATGTGTAATGGGCATTACAGTGTTTGGCATAATGTGCAATGGGCAATACAGTGTGTTGAATAATGTGTAATGGACATTATGGTGTGTGGAATAATGTGTAATGGGCATTAAGGTGTGTGACATATTTGTAATGGGCATTATGGTGTGTGGAATAATGTGTAATGGGCATTACTGTGTATGAAATGTGTAATGGGCATTACGGTGTGAAATAATGTAATGAGCATACGGAGTGTGGCATAATGTGTAAGGAGCAATGTGGTGTGTGGAATAATGTGTAATGGGCATTACGGTGTGTGAAATGATGTGTAATGGGCATTACGGTGTGTGACATATTGTGTAATGGGCATTATGGTGTATGGAATAATGAGTAATGGGCATTACGGTGTATGAAATAATGTGTAATGGGCATTATGGTGTGGGAAATAATATGTAATGGGCATTATGGAGTGTGGCATAATGTGTAAGGGGCATTACTATAAGTGGAATAATGTGTAATGGGCATTACAGTGTTTGAAATAATGTGTGATGGGCATTATGTTGTGTGGAATAATGTGTAATGGGCATTACAGTGTGTGGCATAATGTGCAATGGGCTCTATGGTGTGTGTAATAATCAGTAATGGGCATTAATGTGGTGTGGTATGTGTAATTGAAATTATGTTGGGTAGCATAATGTGTAATGGGTATTATGGTGTGTTGAATAATGTGTAATGGGCATTATGGTGTGTGGAATAATGTGTAATGAGCATTATGGTGTGTGGAATAATGTGTAATAGGCATTATGGTGTGTGGCATATTGTGTAATGGGCATTATGGTGTGTAGAATAATGTGTAATGGGCATTACGGTGTGCATTAGGGTGTGTGAAATAATGTGTAATGGACATTAGGGTGTGTGAAATTGTGTGTAATGGGCATTATGGAGTGTGACAATGTGTAATGGGCATTATGGTGTGTGGAATAATGTGTAATGGACATTACGGTGTGTGACACAATGTATAATGGGCATTACAGTGTGTAGCATAATGTGCAAGGGGCATTACGGAGTGTGGCATAATGTGTATGGGGCATTACTAAAAGGAGGAAAAAAGGCAAATAATGTAAACTGTCTATGGGGGTGCATTTTTTACTTTTTGCACTGCGAGCCAAATTGCCTAGAAACAGCCTTGTATTGGTTTTACCAAAATGCCTTTGGGGGGGGGGGCACCAGAATTTTTTTTGTCACTGGGGTTCAAAATGTATAATTACCTCACTGGCCCGCACCCCCCTACTGATGCCACTGGTGTATAGTATGTACTGTATGTATGTCAATGACTATGATTAAATGTGTGTTTCTAGTATGAATATGTATCAGTGACTGTCATTTGGTGGTCTATGGGCCTGATTCAGACCTGGTCGCAAGCGCTGTGCGCTCGCACCAGGGTCGATGGTGGGCCAGTGCGCATGCGCGAGACCCGGATAGCGACGGCCACTCCGTCGCTCTGGGTCTCGCAACAAAGGGGGCGAGCTGTCGATGTTGAGTGGCAGCTCGCCCCCTTTGGTGGGCGGGACGGGGGAGTGGCTACCCAAACGGAGGCGTTCCCATGTGAACGCCTCCGTTTGGGGGCAGCCCCACTGACATCACAGCTATGCGAGGGGCATGGAGGCCATTCTAAAACAAAATAAGATCGGCCCTGATTCAGAGCGTCCGGCTTTGAATCAGGGCCTATGTACTAAGCCTTGGAGAGAGATAGAGTGCATGAAGATAAAGTATCAACCAATCTGGTCCTAGCTGTCATTTTTCAAACACAGCCTTTAAAGGGACAGCTAGGAGCTGATTGGTTGGTCTTTATGTCTGTCAAATTTATCTCTCTCCAAGGCTGGATACATAGACCCCCTAAATGTGTGTGTATACAATAGTATGTATGTGTGTTAGTGACAGTGATTTAAAAATATGTGTATAGTATTTCTGTGTGTCAGTGACTTGTGATTAAATGTGTATATAGTATATATGTGTGTCAGTGACTGTGATTAAATGTGTGTATAGTATATATGTGTGTCAGTGACTGTGATTAAATGTGTGTATAGTATATATGTGTGTCAGTGACTGTGATTAAATGTGTGTATAGTATATATGTGTGTCAGTGACTGTGATTAAATGTGTGTATAGTATATATGTGTGTCAGTGACTGTGATTAAATGTGTGTATAGTATATATGTGTATCAGTGACTGTGATTAAAGCTGTATTTATAGTATTTATGTGTGTCAGTGACTGTGATTAAATGTGTGTGTATAGTATGTATGTGTGTCAGTGACTTGTGGATAAATGTGTGTGTATACAGTAGTATGTATGTGCGTCAGTGACTTGATTAAATGAGTGTGTGTATAGTATATATGTGTGTCAGTAACTGTGATTAAATGTTTGAATATAGGGCCTGATTCAGCAAGAATCACAACAGCGATTACGCATGCAATCGGCCGATTGTTGCGTTCTGTGCATGCGTATGCATCGCAGTGCACGTGCGCAAACACTCCACTGCAATCGGGACTGCGATCGCAGTGACTACGCAGACCCATCGCAGAGTGATTGACAGGAAGTACCGTTTGGGAGTGGTGATGGGGGGGTGGTCGGCAAACCCAGGCGTGCCAGTGCGTTTGAACGCCGTTGTAGGGGCGTGCATAAATTAGCCACTGCAATGCCATACACAGCTTGTGTACTCACTGCGTGTGACGAGGTTAGCAATTCCTAAGTAAGGTCTCGATGTTACCGATGGTTTGCAGTCTTGCTAAGTATTACTGATGTGTAAGGTAGGCGTCCTTATGTTGTGCTGTGACGGCAGAGGATTAGCATATCTTTGCAGTGAGACTGCGTGCGTAATCTCTATTGCAATCACAGCTGTGATCCTACAGAATCAGGCCGATAGTATGTACATGGGCACAGCCTCTGCACCGGATAGAGGAGGAGGTGTAATGTGCCTGTCTTTAAGTTAAAATACACCACATTACACTTCCTCCAATGTGCAGTGCAGAGGCTTTGCAGCCTATTACTATAAAGTACAGCCCCTGACAGTCCGCGGCCGCCGCTTAGGTAAGGGTAGTGGATAAATCTCATACCGTAGCCTTAGGTAAGAGCAGAGTTGCCTACCTTTGTAAATCTCTTCCTGGGAAAAGCCCGGGTAAGGGAAGCAGGAGGGGGACGATGGGGGCGGGGCCTGACGATTTGCGTCATTAAGCCCCGCCCCCTGGCGGGGAAATTGCCCCGATTGGCTAGAATTTACATAGGGGTGGGGCCAAATGACGTGATCCATGTAGAATCATGTTTTATGCCACGCCTCCTACACGGAGACCCGCGATCGCCGCAGGTATTCTCCTCATTCTGCCCACTTCACTAGGAAGTGGAAGTGCCTACCCTTCCTGGGGTGTGGGGGGTTACCCGAACAATCGGGAGCCTCCCATGAAAACCGGGAGGGTAGGCATGTACGGGTAAGAGGGAGGGGAGGGGCAGCACCGTTGACCCCAACATAAAATATTTCTGACGTTCCTGAGTATGTGTGTGTGTCAGGGATTATGATTCAATGTGTGTATAGTATATACAGTATGTGTGTCAGTGACTGTGAGTAAATGTGTGTGTATAGTATGTATGTGTGTCAGTGACTGTTATTCAATGTGTGTATAGTATATACTGTATGCGTGTCAGTGACTGTAAGCAAATGTGTGTGAATAGTATATATGTGTGTCAGTGACTGTGAGTAAATGTGTGTGTGTATAGTATGTATGTGTGTCAGTGACTGTGATTCAATATGTGTATAGTATATATGTGTATCAGCGACTGTGAGTAAATGTGTGTGTATAGTATGTATGTGTGTCAGTGACTGTGCGAGTAAATGTGTGTGTATATAGTATGTATATGTTAGTGACTGTGAGTAAATGTGTGTGTATAGCAGAGGCCAGAACTCCTGGAGGCAGCAGAGTCACTGGCTTCCGGGGTGCCTGCTGTCAGGGTGCCTCAGGGGCACACACATAAATCCACCTATTCATAAACACTGTCAGCGTTGCCATCTATCATCATGCCTTGATGAAGGATGGAATAAAAATCTGAGACACTGCATATACAGTAAGCAAGTATTACATCATCATTTGAAATCTGTGAAGTGTTGCCAGTATGGATGGCAGGGGTCTTCAACCTTAAGACAGTGTGGGCCACATTAAAAAATTAAATGAAGCCTGAGGGCCAATAAGCTATACGCCACATGATAGCACAATCTTGATTCACCCCTGATTCACATTACACCACATAGTAGTAGAGATGTGCGCCGACCCCTGTGTTTTGGTTTTGGATCTATATCTCCTCTGGTTTTGGATCTGGATTGGTTTTGCCAAAATCACCCTTTCGTGTTTTGTTTTTGGTTTTGGATCTGGATTTTTTCTAAAAAAACCAGCTAAAATCACTTAATTTGGGCCTGTTTTTGTTCCTACAGTATTATTAACCTCAATAACATTTATTTCCACTTGTTTCCAGTTAATTTTGACCACCTCACAGCTCACAATATTGTTTTCATCCAGTTTAAGCCCAGAATTTGCACCTAGCTAGCTGGCTGACTAAGCTAAGCAGCAGCAGTGGGCGGCACAAACACATGGCAGTTCAACTTCAAACACGGCACATCAGAAAACAAATGTTTTTATTATTCAAGAGGACTGAGGGAGTTGGAGTATGTATGTAGTTGAAGGGAGGGATAGGAAGAGTTGATTGATAGTCAATTTAATTTATTTTTTTTATTCCAAAGTAAATTTATGAGGGAGAAGGGGAGGGGAGTTATGTACAAAACATATTTTACTCATTCACATCAGTCCTTGCCCCAGAAGAATCCTTGAGCACCATGCTTGCTGCTGGGAGTGGATTTTCATCCCAGAAGGGGACCAGGAAGACTTCTAGTAGTGCTTTCCAAAACAATTGACTGTTAAAAAATCCTTTGCAAAGCTTCCACTTGAAAAGCATTTCCCAACCTGTACAGGGACATAAAAAAAACATACTGTAGTTAGTTAATGACCTTCAAACTGCCATTGTACCCACTGTCCACCAGCATAGATATGTGGACAAGCAGAACAGAGCAACTGCAAGATTTCAGATTTAAGGTCTTATGTTGTGTCTTTCTTAAGAATCCTGTGCCTGCTTCTGCTGCTAGGAGTGGATTTCATCCCAGAAGGGGACCAGGAAGAGTGCTTTCCAAAACAATGGACTGTTAAATAATCCTTTTTGAAAGATTCCACTTGAAAATTTTTCCCAGCCAGTACAGGGACATTAACAAAAAGCATAGTTACTTAGTGGCTTTCAAACTGCCGTTGTACCTACTGTCCAATTAACCAGCACAGGTATGTGGACAAGCGGAACAGAGCAAATGCAAGGATTCAGATTTAAGGTTTAAGTCTTGCGTTGTGTCTTTCTTGAGAATCCTTGAGCACCATGCCTGTTGCTGGGAGTGGATTTTCATCCCAAAAGGGATGAAGACGTTGTTTCTTCTTCCCAACGGACACAGATCTGAAAGCTCAAGTGGCACAAGTGGCACGTGATGCAGCGATGGCTTCTCCTTCAGTTTCTCCAGCAAGTGCATCTGTTAAGAAAAAACTAAAGTTTCAAAACACCCACTGGTGATGCAGTTGAGTCAACACAACCAAGTTTTGACATCTGGTCGGTTCAGAAGAATTGCCTACAATTAATGACACCTTTAGCGTGACTTCATCTGATATGGTCACCATTTAAAGAATGGTTGAGGACTATTTAAAATTTTTTAATTATAGCATCACAATAGGCATGTCAGACAGTCCGTTTGACTACTTGCAGGAAAAAAAAGGTAATTTAGAGGGCCTTGCACAAACTGGCTTTGCTTTACTTGAGCTGCCCACCCTCCAGTGTGTACTCAGGAAGTTTTCAGCACACCCGGGATCCTTGTCAGTGATCGGCCTGAGATTACTTCCCCAAAATGTGGAAAAGATGATGTCCATAAAAATGAACTACAAATTCTACAAGAAAGACCTTTACCGTCAATTATGTGCAAAAATTACAGAGGCACTTGTAATGGTGGATTCCAGTGGGGACAAATTAATATTGTGTTAAGAAGATGTAATATACATCACCCCAGATTCTACCAGCACCCAAGCCTTTTTTGTCATCCCATCCTGTGTTGTGTATAAATTAAAGCTGCGCTCCCTGTTAGATTGGGGATTCATTGTCCACTTTAGTCGATGTGAGCTCCATTTTAGTCCATATGACCACACCCCCTACACATCTTTGCCCCTCTGACTCGCTGATATTCAAGTATATGGGACACTATAATCAGAGAACGCAGTTTTAGCTGCTTTATAAAAAATTTTAAAACATATCCTCTATTTTCACCTTTTGAAAATATGTTTATGTGAATCTCAGCTGAGGTGTTTGTGATGTCATTATGTTTAATATCTAATGCACGTCATTTAGCACTTTGTTGTGGTCTTGTAATCGGCGTGTAGACTAATCATTTATTTATGATTTAGGAAAGAAGTGAAAAGTTACTTTTTTTTATTGCTAACTTTGTGTTATTAAATTGTAAAATTTTGAAGTTTCCACTTACAGTGTCACAAGATTTTTTTATGAATAAGAAAAGAATAACACACTGCACTACCACTTACAGTGTGACAATTTTTTTTACGAATGCACTGCTTTTCCACTAACAGTGTCAATAAATTTTATGAATACACCCCTGCAGCCCTTGCTCCTGGATGGACACAGCAGACCTTGGACAGACACATAAGCCCCTGCCCTTGATGGACACAGCAACCCCTGGATGGACACAGCAGCCCCTTGATTAACGACACAGGTAGCACGCTTGGCGCAGCTACGTTGTTGATAAGTGCGGCTAACGTGCACACACACACACACAGAAAGAAAAACACTTATTATTTGTTTGTTTGTTTTTACATTGGGGGGAGAGCACCCCTGAATGAGGCAGCAGCCCTTTGATAAATGACACAGGCAGCACCCCTGCGCAGCTACGTTGCTGATAAGTGTGGCTAACACGCACACACAGAAAAAAAACACTTATTAATATATATTTTTTGCACTTGTGGGGGAGAGCACCCCTGAACAAGGCAGCAGCCCCTCGATTAATGATACAGGTAGCATGCTTGGCGTAGCTACATTGTTGATAAATGCGGCTAACGCGCACACACACAGAAAAAAAACACTTTTATTAATTTAAATTTTTTTACACTGGGGGGAGAGCATCCCTGAATAAGGCAGCAGCCCCTTGATAAACGACACAGGCAGCACCCTTACACAACTATGTTGCTGATAAGTGTGACTAACGTGCACACACATATAGAAAAAACCCCACTATTAATATATATTTTTTTGCACTGAACAAGGCAGCAGCCCCTTGATTAACGTCACAGGCAGCACGCTTGGTGCAGCTACGTTGTTGATAAGTGCGGCTAACGCGCACGCACATACAGAAAAAAAACACTTTTTTAATTATTTTTTTTTCACACTGGGGGTGAAGAGCACCACTGATGGACAGAGCACCCCCTGGACAACAAAGCAGCACCTCTTAATGGATTGCAGTGACACAGGAGCCACTGAAGCCCCCCTCTTCTGTCTGCAGCACAGCTCTGCCCTTA
Organism: Taudactylus pleione; assembly: GCA_031769625.1. NCBI lineage: Eukaryota > Metazoa > Chordata > Amphibia > Anura > Myobatrachidae > Taudactylus > Taudactylus pleione. The sequence continues at coordinate 18,715,673 of JAUIMM010000020.1, read as the reverse complement.
GACAACAACACTGCCCTTATGGACAACCGCCCCTACGGACAACAGCAGCCACCCCTATGGACAACAGCCAGCCCCTATAGACAACAGTAGCCAGCCTCTATGACAACAGCAGCCAGCCCCTATGCACAGCAACAGCACAGCAGCTATGGACAACAACAGCACAGCCCCTCCATAGCTTCCTCTTCACTCTCCACAGCCGGAATGGAAATGGCTGTGGAGAGTGAAGAGGAAACCTCTATAGGATGCAAAACCCCGTGAGAATCCAACAGCAGGGGGATGACGTTTTGCCTCGCTTTGAGATCTGAGTCAGGCAGGAAAACCCGAGCTGGACTCGGATCTCATCGCGGATCTACAAGTTTGGGTGGGCTCGCTTCTCTGAGAACTGGACCCGCTCATCTCTACATAGTAATGTCCCTTATTCATGTATGACACACAATGCCCACATTTGTGCCCTTTACACACAATGCCACAGTTAGTAGTGCCCCTAATACACATAATGCCCACAGTAGTAGTGCCCCTCATACAATGCCTACAGCAGTAGTGCCCCTTACACATAATTCCCAAAGCAGTAGTGCCCCTTATGCAATGCGCACTGTAGTGATGCCCCTTATGCAATGCCCCCAGTAGTGGTAGTGCCCCTTATGCAATGCCCCCAGTAGTGGTAATGCCCCTTATGCAGTGCCCCCAGTAGTGGTAATGCCCCTTATTCAGTGTCCCCAGTAGTGGTGCCCCTTATTCAATGCCCTCAGCAGTGGTGCCCCTTATGCAAAGCCCACAGTATTAGTGCCCCTTATGCTGTGCCTCCATTAGTGGTGCCCCTTATACAGAGCCCACTGTAGTGGTGCTCCTTATGCAGTGCTCCCAGGAGTGGTGCCGCTTATGCACTGCCCACTATGCATATAGTATGTATGTGTGTCAGTGTCTGTGAGTAAATGTGTGTTTATAGTATGAATGTATGTCAGTGACTGTGAGTAAATGTGTGTGTATAGTATATATGTGTGTGTGAGTAAATGTGTGTTTATAGTATGAATGTGTGTCAGTGACTTGTGAGTAAATATTTGCATATAGTACAATACTATGGGCTAGTAGTGCCCCCTGTAGTGAAACCGCTTACACACACACACAAAAAAATCCTAATACTTTATGCTGTGCTCCTGCGTCCGCTGCCATCCTGTCCATCTGGCTGCTCCTCTGAACTATGGGAGAGACGTGTGTGGTGCAGGGCTATGCTGCCCAAAATACAAATAATTTTTACAGGGGCTGTCCTGTGTGGTGCAGGGGTATGCTGCCCTTCAAAAAAAAAAAACAACCTTTTACAGGGGCTGTCTTGTGTGTTGTGGTGTAGGCCGCTGCCCTTCTTCAATTTTGTATAGGTGCTGTCCTGCGTGGTGCAGGGGTACGCTGCCCTTGAAAAAAAAAAACCTTTTACAAGGGCTGCACTGTGTAGTGCAGGGGTATGCTGACCTTCAAAAAAAAAAAAACTTTTCTCACAAATCCCCAAGGAGAGTCCAAGTGTGGTGGCAGTTGTGATGCCTGACCTTCCCAACACTGGACGGGAAGAGGTGGCTCCTTCCACCATTTGCACGCCCTCTGCAACTGCTGGAAGGAGCACCCACAGTTCAGTTGCTACACTAAATTTTGGCCACCATGCTCGATCCTAGGTTTAAAACCTATGTGGTGTCTCTCTTTCCGGCGGACACAAGCCTGCAGAGATGCAAAGACCTGCTGGTGAAAACACTGTCAGCTGAAGCGGAACATGACACGTCAACAGCTCCTTCTTCATTTCCTCCCGCAACTGGGGCTGCCAGGAAACAATTTAGATATCCTAAGCAACCCGCTGGCGGTGATGCCTGGCAGGCAGGACCAAGTTTGGAAATCTGGTCCGGACTGCAGGACCTGCCAACAATTTCTGACATGTCTACTGTCACTGCATATGATTCTGTCACCATTGAAAGAATGGTGGAGGATTACATCGGTGACAGCATCCAAGTAGGTATGTCAGACAGTCCGTACCTGTACTGACAGGAAAAAGAGGCAATTTGGAGGCCCCTGTACAAACAGGCATTGTATAGCAGGGGGTGGGGCTACATTGACCATTGACACAATTGACTGCAAATCGCACCATTGGCTCCCCGGACTGCCCACTTGTGCACTGTAAGTGGGCAGCAGCGGGGTGGTGCGAGATGGTGGAGGATGGTGCAGGAGACTTTTTTTGGGAGATTTTCAGGAGCCTCCCAGCCATTCCGGGAATGTAGGCAAGTATTTCTAAAGGTTACTTAGATTAGAGATGTGCGCCAATCCCCGTGTTTTGGTTTTGGATATGTATTTTCTTTAAAAATTTATAAAAACAGCTAAAATCACATAATTTGGGTCTTCAATGACATTAACTTCCAGTCATTTCCAGTCAATTTGACCACTTCAAAGCTCACAATATTGTTCACCAACATAGGCCAAAGGCTGGCTGGCTAAACTAAGCAACCAGCAGAGCAGCGGCACAAGCACACGGCAGTTAAATCTGTTTACAAATGTTTTGCAAATTAGTAATGTATTAGCAATAACCAATCAAACTAACTTGCAAATACGTTCAATAGAAAACAATACAACACAGACATTTAATAAAAATCATGCGTGGAATATCCTTGCTCAAAACAAGTAGTTGTAGTTAACAAGCAGCAAACAAAAAACCCTAAACCATGTGCAAATAGCAACAGCAGACATGAATGCCCCCTAAACAAGTGCACATGCCCCAGCACATGCCTATTCTCAGTGCCCAATCTGTACTTCCCTCGCTTATCTCTAAAGGTGCGTACACACACAACGATTTTTTGAACAATTTAACTATAACGACGTTGTTATCGTTCAATCGTTCAAAAAATCGTTCAGTGTAAAACGATAAACGATGAACGATTATCGTTCATGTGCGTTCACGTTTGTCGATTGTAGTTTGTAGTTCAGTCAGAGTGGCCAACTGAACAATTTTCAATAGAAGTTGCAACATTTTTCCTTCAACACACAGAAAGTCATATCAACTACTTTGTAAAAGGATTTTCGTTCAACGAAAATCGTTCATTACTTACATCGCTGTGTGTGTACGCACCTCAACTTAGATGTCAAATGGTCGGCCAATGGTGATCCAAAGCTGCAATTTCAGAAGCATGCAGTGGATCTGAGAAGTTAATATGCACACAATTGGCTGATGCATCACAGTGCTGGCAAATGCAATTGGTACTGCGATCTCAGGCCATGATTCAGAGCCGGACGCTCTGACAGAGTGCTCGCTCTGAATCAGAGCCGTCCCTCCTTCATTTTGGAGCGGCCTCCTGGCCGCTCGCATAGCTGTGGGTGACCACCCACAGCTATAGCGAGCGGCCAAAATGATGGTCGCGATGGTCAAGACTATCGCGACCATCGGGCTTGCGACGAGACCCTGCGGTAGGGTCTCGCTGCCGCAAGCCCAGGAGTGCTTTTGGCTCAATCAGAGCCAAAAGCACTCCCACTGACATCAGTAGTGATGTCAATGGGGCCAGCCCCAGACGGTAGGCGTTCCCATGGGCAGCCACGCCCCCGGCACGCCCATCAAAGGGGGCATGCTGTCAATCACCATCGACAGAATGCCCCCTTTGGAGCGAGACCCTTAACAACGGCTTGGCCGTCGTTTTTCGGGTCTCGCACATGCGCACAACGGAGCCGCCTCCGTCGTGCGTATGCGCACTTGGGCACCATCGACCCGCTTGCGAGCACTCAGCGCTCGCGAGCGGGTCAGAATCAGGCCCTCAGTGACCACTCAGACCCATCACAGAGTAATTGACAGGAAGTGCCATCTGGGGGTGATGATGCGGGGGTCGGAGAAATGCAGGCATGCCAGTGCGTTTGAACGCCATTGCAGGGGCGTGCATAAGTTAACCACTGCGATGCCGTATGCAGCCTAAGCACTCATAGCGTGCGATGAAGTTAGCAATTCCTGAGTAAAGTCAGAGCATGTGCAAGTGTGCATGAGGCTGCGATGGTACTCGATTTTACTGATGTTTCGCAGTCTTGCTAAACATTACGGATGTGTGTAAGGTAAAGTGGACATCGTTATGTTGTGCTGCGGTGGCATAGCGATCGCAATGAAAAGGCATACTATAGCAGTTGAACTGCATGAGTTCGCAATAGCGATCCTTAATGAATCCTTACTGAATCAGGCCCACAGAATCATTCACATAGGAGGCATGGGTCTGATTCAGAGATGTATGCTAACACAAGCACAGCAGTGATCCCTCACACAGTTTCTGTGCAAAAAATATGCAAATGCTGCAGATGCCCACCGGGGCCTCCACAACCCCAAGCAACTGCTTATATATATCCAGCCGCCATTGAAAATCATTTGATAATTGCCCATCTGAGTAGCCTTATGGTCACACAGAATTGCTGCCTGAACTGAGACGTTGTAACTACTTTATCTGGATATGAGATAGCAGCCCTGAAAATGGTCGCAATATGTCTGCACTTTTGTCACCATCCCCTGTACCCTCCCCCAAATGAGACCTGAATGTCAATCACTTTGCAAAGAAATCCTAATTGTGACCGGCATTGCATCCCATACCTTGGTGTGTGCACAGTGTGATTGTGATGCATGCACAGTCAGCTGATAATCACTCAACCGCATAAATATCGGCATTGTATACATGTCTGAATCAGGCCCCTGATTCAGACAGATAATCTACTCCTGCCATAGGGCTGGTGCAAGTTTTGATAGTGACCGATGGTGTGTTTAAATACTCAATAGACAGTATCTGAGCATATGAAGACACTCAAAGTGGGCGTCTCAGACCTTGCACATGCAGACACATTGCTATACTGTATATCAGCAAAGTATTTGCATAAAACTGCAGAAGCAATACTGGCAAAAGATACAAACACGCAGGGACAGATTGGCCGCAAACCTCACCGGGAAGATACCTGGTGGGGTGACACATCTGTAGGGCTGCCTGTCAGCTGGGTGATTTTTATTATTGATTTGTTTTGACATGAGAAGGGAGATGTCCTCACTGAAGCCTTTATTCTCCAGGATGTAGTTATGAGACTGGCGGCCGCAAGGCCCCCAGTCTCAATACCGACACCTGAATCCCAACAAGGGGCTTAAGTTAGGCGTTGAAAGACCGACGCCTATCTTAATCCTGATGCCGGAATGCCAAAGTACACCGGACTGAACAAGGTAAGTCCGGGACACCTATAGTGTTAGCCGTTGTTAGGGTTAGGCACTAAGGGAGGTTAAGATTAGGCACGATTAAGGGAGGTTTAGGGTTAGGGGGGGAGAGGGGTAGGGATAGGGTACTTACCTGCCCTGTCATAATCTTTTCCCTTCAGGCTGCCGGCATCGGCATATTCAGCCACTGGGACTTCATACCCATTCCCATCCTCTACATCTCTCCGTGCTGCTGCTGCTAGTGGCAGGATAATTTCCAACTGGCAACAGGAACAAGAAACAGGAGCATCTCTCACAGTGAGACCCCATTAACTGTGTAGCTTCATGAGTAGATGAGCGGCTGATGGTCTCAGACCCATCAAAGCATGAGCAGCAAGACAGCTATTGGCAGGAGCCTGCTGAAGGACTGCAGGGGAGACTTGGCAGTCAGGTGGCTCTTGCAAGCACATGTATGTCTCCCAGATCTCAACAGGATCCGGAGCCAGAGCAGAGAGATGGAGACTGAAGGGCTGCTCAGGAGGCTGCTGTTGGTGTGCGGGGGCCATGCATGCCATCCACTGCAACATCAGAAACCCCAGTTCAGTGCTCCCAACCCACACCCCCTCTCCCCTCAGTCCAGTACCCCTCCATCCCTGTGCCTCACACCCAGTCAGCTCAGTGGATGACCCTACCTTTCACAAACAGCCCACTGTCCCCATCTCAATACCCCAACACATAAAAAAAACCCCAGTGAGCCCAGTCACAGTGGCCCCCATTCAACCTGGTGTCCCCTCTTCTCCAAGCTAGTGTCCTCACCACTCCCATCTCACTCCCCTCTCTACTTATTCAGTAAAAAAGCCCCCATTTCACTGTCCCCATCCAGTGTCCCTCTCATATATTACTCTCTCCCTCCCCCATCCAGCCCAATGTCATCCCTCCCATGTCACCACCTCCCTAACTGTGAATAATGCAGCCTCCACTTAATCCCCCTCCCATCATTAGTACAGCACCCTTCCCTGACACCCCAGGGTCCCCTCTATCCATCTGCTCTCTGCTCTGTATGGCACTGCAGACAATCCACTGCTAGGATTAGAAGAAAATACTGGTGAACAGTAATCTTTTGTAAAACACCAATTCTAAATAAACCATATTACTGATACAAATGGTACCAAATTAGCAAATATATTTATGTATTATCTGGTTGAACCTCTGTTGCATGATGATGACATTGGCTTTATTCCTATGTGGTGGATTCTGGACAATGTGATCTTTTCATACTTTCCTACTCTTCCATGAAGTTGCGGGAGGATCACGATTTTTCAGGTAGCCACCCCATACTCCCAGAAGAGTTGCCTCATCTCACACATCCCATCCACTTCCTAGTGGAGTGTGCAGAATGGGGAAATAAAAATGTGAATTGCCAGTCCATAGGGAAGGAACAGAGCTAAAATTAAAAGAAAACACATAATTTAGCCCCTCCCCTCTCCACAGACCCCAAAGAGAATCAATTTCTTCAGAGGTTCCCCGTTACAGGAAACTACCAAATAGGTAAGGTATATTTTTATTTAGTACACGCAAACAACAGTATAGATTTTTTTTTTATGTGGAGCACCAATGGGACATTTCACCCTGGGCTCTACTTGGTCTATAGCCAGCCTTGCAAGTAGTGACACACTTGCAAGACAGACAGCATGCCAGCGCCTGCCTTGGCAAGCTGAGTGACCCATGGAAGATCTATGAATATGGCATGATGAGGCCATCCCTATGGCAGTAGGGAATGGGGGGAGTTGGGTGGCACCATCTCACCTGCTGCTCTGCTTTCCAGATTAAATGATGAATAGATACTGTGCACAGTGTATATTCCCTGCAGAGAGGGACTGGGGTCATGCCCAGCAGCTCCCAGAGCACTGGGCATGCCCTGATAATGACAAAAATTAGGAGAGTTGCTCTCAGGCATGGCATTTTATACAATGCTATGCCCCTTCCCACAAGGCCATGCCCCTTTTCTGTAGCAAACCCAAAGGTCCCAATCTACACTAATAGAAAGCCTAAATAGAGCCAATTTAAAACATTTTGCCAGGGCCATTTTAAATTCTCAATCTGCACCTGCACACACAGATGCAGTAGCTTTCAACTCGGGATCAGACCCTAATTATATATGTGACTGTTGCTCTGATTCAGAGGTGGACTCATTACAGATGTTTGCACAGTTGAATGATTATTTGCTACTGCACATGCATGATAGGTCCTGTAATCCTCTACAGAGCAAGCATTGCCCTGAGTGTACACTGAGTCTAGCATTAGAATTGGCATAGAAAAAACATGGGTGCTACTGGGCAGTACCTGGAACGGCACCTTGCAACCAGTATTGCTGCTGCAGTGCCATCTGGAACATCCTTTGGGTGCTCCAGACAGACACCCTGCAGTCTGTATAGCCACTCAAAGCATCCTCAGGAATGCTCCAGGCAGTGCTACACTTCCCAGTGCTGGCAGACCCCCTTCCCCAAATGACACCATGATGGCAAAGGGCACCCAGACAACTTGTTATGCTGATGTGGGCATGTTATGGGAGTGTCACGGGCATGTCAGTGAATGCAGTATTTGAGCATATGAAGTCACATTATGATTCTCATTGCACATGTCACAGACAAACAGTTTAGCAGGCAGTAATTTGATTCAGCTTGACTGTAATATACTAGCATCAGGACTGCAATTGCACAGATCCCCACTTCCTGATGTAGTGATTACAGAACCGAAAATAATACACTAAATGGTTAGATACCTAATGTTTCCCAGTTCTAGCCTGCATATAGACTTAAGATATATTCCTAGGATTTTGGGAACTCCTATCTATTATAGAAATATAATTTTTTTGTCAAGATCAGGTCAAATATGGTGAGGCTTTGATTCTCTATGAAGTCTAAATTCATTTGTAGGCATACAGCTGAGTGTTTACACCTTTCCTGTGTTAGGAGTCAGGCAAGCATCCTTACTTTATTTTATAAGCATTATAACCTAACAGCAAAAGAAAAACATACTCGCAATATGTCCTAACATACCCATATCTCAACATTTATCAATGGTTTGTTTTGTAAAAAATATTTTTTGCCCACATTTTTCTTGGCATTACTTAAGCATTACTACATGTATTAATGCAAAAAAGTAGGAGATATCGCAAGTACTGTATCTTCTATGTTATTGTAACATCAGTAATTTATCGCATGATATTGCAGGAACCATGGAACATGATGGTTCTTGTGATATTATTGAAATGCATCAAACAGCAATTTTCTTTTTTGGAGTTTGAATGTGATTACTGAGCTATCATAATATATATTTTTTAACAGAATGCAGTATGAAGGGAATCTTTCAGATCACTCCACTGGCTCTATCCTCCTCTATTTTATTCCCATGCTCTCTTGAGCTTACAACATAGCAGACACTTGAGCACTAAAATTAAAACCGATACAAACATTTGGAAAAAAAGATCTAATTAAAATAATTGCCAATTTTTTTTTTCACTTACCTCCACCCAATTCACTGTTGCCCACGGAGCTCCATCTGATGAGGAGGATGACGCTCACAGCTGCGATAAAGCAGCTTCAGAAGTCATGGGAACATCACTGGGACAGATGCTTTCGCAAAAGCTGTTCCGGTTGCATATTTTTAATACATAACAATAATGTCTTATCCTCATGACTTGCTACGAAATTATACTTTACTGGCTAAAAGCCCGATAATTGGTACATCAGCCCCTACAAGAAAAATTGTCATCTATGACTATTTTTCAGGAGAACACAAGCTCTGGGTAATCTTTGCTGTCAAAACATTTCTTCCACTAAGTACATGATATTGAAACTAGAGATGAGCAATTCTGTTCTACTCTGTGTCATTCAGATCTGAAAAACGGCATCTTATTGGCTATCCGGCTCTCACATGTTTTGGATAGCCAATTGGGTAAATCAGAACTTTTGCTAACTGGTGAAAAGAACCACGTACAACCGAAGCACTCATCTCTGTACCGTGTCATAATTTACTTGCACTTCTATGAAGCTGTGTAGCAACAGAGCAACTGACAATGACATAGTTACTGGGCCAAACTCTAAGTGCACAAAGAGAATCATCATTTATGATGTTGTATTAACAAAGATTGAACTTTGCTCTACCATTAGTAGTCAACCCCCCCCCATAAATAATAACAAGTGCTATAAATCCTTTGCTTGTCTAGCTTACTAGCACTAATGTTAGTGGATTATAAGAGGCTCTATAGATGTAAACAACACAGTAGTGTGTTATGTAACAGAGAGGTTCTGTTATGGTGTTTCCTTTACATGATTTATATTATCCAAGTATCATATATTGAAGAACTGGAAATACAAGTATCTTCATGATTTCCATTGTAAGTCTCCATACATGGTATTTGTACAGTGTGCTGCCTATATGTACGATTGACATGGGATAATATAATAAAACACTTTATAAATTAATGCAAATTTATACACATGGATGCACTTGGGCAAGGTACACATGGGCTGATGCCAATTTGCATGCAAATCCATTTTTGTGGAAGGATCTTGAGAATGTTTTGCCTTGCGCATTCTCTGCAGCTGAGCAGATGCACTTACAGGTGACCGAGAGTTGTATGCTTCTCAGTCACATTCCTGCTTGTGACTGAATGGGCATAATTGGGTGACCACGGGGCATACATGCGTGTACTAAGGGCTTGTACAGTAGATGCAACTGCTGAGTTGCGCAGAGATCCGGTTGATGTCACATGAAACTCTTGCACAAGGTATAGGGCTGCTGCAAGTGCATTCTGGTAATTATAATGGCTATCTCTGCAAGGGCATGGATAGTGGTGATGCGGTCATTTATATACAGTTCAGAATTGAGGTGAATATCCCCATTTATTTCTATTCATGCATTGCAATTGACTTGTGTGCAACTCTGTCTTGGTACCATATTGTATATATAAACCTGGTTCTTATGAATCTATAGACTACATTTGCACTGACACTAACTATATGCAAGGACATTGAAGGTCTCACCTTAATGCATGGAGAGGAAAGTCCATATTGCTGCTTTTGGGCAGCCCCCACCATTCCAACCCAATGATATTTTTAAGCCTAAAAGCTGATGGCTGCAATCTGTGTATGTGGCTGGCCACAAGAGATCACGTTACTGTTTGGTCCAGCAAATGAATATACCAATTTAACCAACCATGCCAAATATGATACAGATCTACAGTACATGCAAGCTTAGATAAATATTCCATTTTCAACATCAAACACTGTAGTCATCTCATTGCACTGCAGGAACCTGAATGCATTAAACAGTAGCAAAGACAGAGTGTGAGCCAGGGCACTCATAGGTTTTAGAAAAGTCTACACTTAGCAAAATGTATTCATATTTGACAGTGGAGAAAAACAATGCACCTATCTCCTCAGGGACAAAACATACGTCTATAGCAGTAGGCTGTATGACACATAAGCTTTCATACATAATGCTCTGAAGTTCTGATAAGATTTGTGCAGATTAAGCCATTTTCTAGGGTTTCAATTTACTAAGATTCGAGTTTGGTCCGAGATTGGTCAAGTTTCAACATGCACAGCATCACATGAACACAGGAGACTTTTGTCAGCTGAAATACTCAAATTTACCAAGAATCGTGTTCTGCTGAATTCTGTTTTTCGATGGTGTATGTGATCATGCTTCTCCCCGAGTTTCCTGTGTCTGGCCGCAGCCAAACTCTCTCGAACAAGCAGGCTGCACATATCAGTAAGATACGTGCAGGCTGCTTGTGTGTAAAAAAATAATCAAATAAAGGTTTAATTAATAAGAAAAAAAATTACGTGGTGTCCCACCCCTCCCAAAGCATAACAAGCTTCTGAGCCAATCCTGGTTCTAAAAATATGGGTAACAAAACTTGTGGGGTTCCCCCATATTTTATGAACCAGCACTAGGCTCTGTGAGCCAGTCCTGGTTTTAAAAATATGTGGAAAAAATGGCAAGGGGGTCCCGTATTTTTAAAACCAGCATCGGACTCAAATTAGCCGGGGTGTAATGCCACACCCAAGGGACCCTTTCCCCAGGTCACCCCGGCCAAAGCATTAACACCCCAAACTAGTCAGCCAAGGCCGGGGGTCACAGAGGAGATGGGGACCACCCAATAAAGGGGCCTCCACTCTCCTAAGAACCCCAGGCCTAGGCTGAAGCCTGGGGTTCTTCCCTGCACCACTGGCCAGGTACTGGGGGGTAATAGTGGGAATAATAGATGTATACTATTGTTTTTTACAGTGGGACTTCAGGTGCCAGCATGCCTGTCCTTTGACACTTGTGGAACTACAAGTGCCAGCAGGCATCCGGCATCCGTACCCCCACTGTAAAAAAATTTGTAAAATAGTAAAAAAAAAAAATTAACGGGGTGAAACCACTAAAGATGCAGCAGGCTAATTCAATACATTTAGCCCTTAGATTCTTGATTTTAGTTGATGGTCAGGTTTGTATTAAGTACTCCTCTTAATATCTTAGCTGATCATGCTAGTAAAGAGTAAAACTGATTTTTATCCACACTAATAAAGAACAGATGGGTGGTTATAAATAACCATCCAACCAACCTCTCCAACTGACTGCTGGAATAGCCAATGGAACTCACGGGTCATTCTATACACCTACTGTACATCACTTGAGGTGACAGGTGGTATTGCAACACTACCCCTGAGAACCCCTACCCTCTCTAGATACACAGATAGACAAACAAAATATAACCTACTTCTTCCTTCCCAGTCACCGTTATGTTTATTGCAAGAAGTGGTGGTCTTTGACACCAATTTCCTAATACAGAATCGTAACTTGGGGTGGGCAAGTGGTGACAGTGCCCAAGATGCAGGGCCTACGCCTGGAAGTGTAGCTCCCCCATGGCACCAGCAATTGGCTTGTAGTCTGAACTAGGACGCACTTGTCACCACCACAGAGATATCAGGAACCCCAAAACTTGGTTTATTTAGCATTCTCTGTGTGTCTTTCTGATTTTGCAGAGGGACACTCAGCATGGGGTCTGGCCCTAGGTCCATACCATACACTCGCTAATGATTAGCCAAGCAAGCCCTTGTGGTGGCTGGCCACTCCCTTTGGTGACTGGTCCCACTCTTTTAGCATTGGTCCCTACCACTGCATTCCTCCGGTAGGGCCTTCATGCCCCAGTCCAACGATTATGATATCCATACATTTTTTATATCACATTGATATATCTATAGAGGAAGGGGGTGGGGGGGATGGGACACTTCAGCAGACACCATAATTGATTGTACAAACGGCCCATCGGTTTCTATGAACACTGCTATTGAGATTTACCAGGCTCTGGAATACAAAGCATTCTGGAGCTTGGCCCTGGTAGCTAACATCATCTGTAGATGGCATTAGCCATTATAGCTTAAGGACTACAGATTGCACAATTTCCCAGGATCCCTCCCCAGCAATGGCCTCTCGCCAATGCGTGATTTGACAACCGTGCATGTGCAGTAGTGCGCTGGGGTCCTGAAGCAGCAAGTACTGTATACTGATTGTATTAGCGATCCCATTACGTTTTCACAGTGCAGGGATTGGATCCTACCAGAGCTCCTGTCATTGCTTGTGTTTAATGCTACATACCTGTGATACATAATTTCTTATTGCCATGATAACTGTCAATAAGAGATTAAAAGCATTGGATCTAAAACCCGATAATTAATAAATATGCCTTCATAATGCCAACAAATTTATTACAACGCACGTGTACATTTCAGTCAGTTTCACAAAACACATGTAAAGTATTCAGGTATTCTATACAGGATGTAGTTATTATCCCGGCTGTCAGGATGCCGGAGCTCAGAATGCCAGTGCCGGAATCCTGACACCGGTCAGAATCCTGGTGCCAGCATCCGAACAGTAAGTATTGGGGTTAGGGGGAGGGATAGATTTAGGGGTTAGGGTTAGGCACTAGGGAAAGGAATAGGGTTCGGGGAATTGGTATGAGATGCCGGTGCTCGGGACCCTGGCTGTTAAAATCCAGTCGCCGGCATCTTGAAAGGGTTAACATACCAACACTTATTAGTTGATATGCTAACCCTTCTCCTCTCCCTACCCTAACCCCCCCTCTTTTGGTGCCTAGCCCTAACCCCCCCTAGTGCCTGAACCTAACCCTCCACCTGGTGCCTAATCCCCTAACCCTCCCCTCTTAGTGCCTAACTCTAACCCTCCCCATAGTGCCTAACCCTTACCCCACTCCCTAAACTTAACCCCCCCTAACACCCTGATACTTACCTTCGGTATCCCGGCGGTGGGGATGAAGGCACCGGGCTTCTGACCGGCATCGGGATTTTGGCGCCGGTAATATAAGCATCCACATCCAGACCGATGAATACATACTGGGTTAGGCACTAGGGGGAAAGGGTTAGGCACTAGTGGGGAGGTTTAGGTTTGGGCTGCAGGTGGGAGGTTAGGTTTAGGCACTAGGGGTGGAGGGTTAGGTTTCGGTTGCAGGGGGGAGAGTTAGGAGTAGGAGAAGGAGAGTGTACTTACCTCCTGTCGAGATTGTGACCCTGTCAAGTTGCCAAACGTCGGGATTCTGACTACCAGGATCCTGAGAGCCGGCATTCTGTAACCAACCCGTTCGATACTAATATTACTAATCCTTGTAGTGCACACATTGAAAAGTCTTCCCCACACAGAATAGTACAATACATATACAGACTTAAGAAACAAAAGTAACAACATTCCTAATAATGCAATGTATGTACAATAAAAGCAGTTGGAAACTAGTTAGGCTCTGAGACATGAATCGATATTCAAGGACTGAAGTACAAGGATCTGTACAGGGTTGCCAGATAAAGGGATGATCTGGCAACCCTGGTTCTGTATATTTATCCAGATGAGATACTGTCCCAGCCAATGAGAAACATTTCATGCCATTTAGCAAAGATTAGATACGTGCACAATTGGCCACATGATATACGGGGAAAGGGGGGAAACCACCATAAGAAAAAATCCTATTGCCCCTTACAGTGCAGGGTTTATCAGTTCATTATAGAGGAAAGGAAAACGAATCAGTGGACCAGATGCACTCACTTCTGCTGCGGGATAACTGCAGTTACAGTAACATACTTATAATAAGGATTGGTGCTACATAGACCATAGAAACACTATACAGATACCGGAGATTCATTACATATTTAGATGAGATCATTATAAAATGACAACAAGCTTGCAATCCTGTTGGTGCTAACATTCAAAACACTTTGTTTACAAACATGTGCACGTGTTTTCCCTATGTACAATCTTTAACATAAAAGAAACATCACCAACAATACATTAAAGATAAATGATGTAAAGGAAAATAGATGATATCCTGTTATTAAAACGACTGAGATTAAAACCATTACATCAGATTATTATTAGTATAATATTTTTCATTTTGTCATGGGTGTATATTAATAACATCAACAAAAGATATTATATAACATTGTTTATTTTTCTGATCCTGGTTCTCATCGTTTCAAGTACTGTAAAGGAGAGAATCGGAAAACTAGGAATTGCTGGAGATGTCACAGCTGCCATGTACTGCTTAAAGGACGAACTATCAGGAAATTTTACACCATGATAATCATTGACGTGTTCATTGTTAAGCTAATACATCTCTGATTGTCATAAAAAAACGGAAAACTTAATGTTTGTTTTTTTAATTACTACATTGATGACTTGCAACTAAAAACAGAAATTGCTGTTAAAAACATAATATACAAAAAAACCGACCTCCCCTTCTTAAGGTCTGTAATTCAAACAGATTTAGGGCTCACGACGTTGCTTTACACAGCGCTTTAGCAAGTCATTACATTTTTTTTTTAGCCTTGTAAGTGTCAGCTATTTCGTAAACAAGAGATTAATACTAAGCAGGACTGGGATCCTTATGACCTCTGCTGTAATCGTTTGTTTGTTGTGTCTCCAGCATTTTAGATATTCTGAGAAAGGTATATAGATGAAGCGATGCTAGTTCAAGGAACTTCACATACTCTTATTATCACACAAACATTATTATTATTATTATTATTATTATTATTATTATTATTATTATTATTATTATTATTATTTGTGGTCTTCTTCGTCTACTTCATCATCAGTCATCATCATGATAACCTTTATTTATATATTGCCACCAGGGCTCTGCATCGCCTAATACAGTACATAAACAGAAGACAGTGCAAGAGTACAAGCGACACACTTCAAAACACTGCATTACATAGTATATATATATATATATATATATATATATATATATATATAGTATGTACAAGATGAGAGGGGAAAGTGTATACCATACGATTTAGCAAGAGTATATTAGTTGTAGTAATTCTTAGAAATTCAAATTTTTCTTTTTATATATAACAAAATGGGAATTTTACTACATTACATTCAAATTAAATAATATTACCATGAAATGTCATAAATATATGACGTCATTTAAAAAAATAATAATTAAAGTGTTGATTTGGCTGTTTTTTGAGATACTTTTGATGTAAAGATTTGGAGGAGAAATATTTATATCTAAATTAAAATAAAATTTTATTTTTAGGAGAATTCTACTGTGTTGTCATTCCCAAAACACCTCCACTTATTCCTCCACTTTCGGGAATCTCCTGTATTAGTAGTGATGGAGTAGGCTATACACAGGTTTCTTATGCGCTGCTCTGCGTTTTTACGGAAATAAATTATAATCCGCGCATCCAATGAAATCCAGCTCAAAGGGTAATATTTTATATGGTGTATAATAACGATTAAAGACCAATGTTGAGTGTTCTGTATGGCACGCATATAAAAAAAAATACATGTACTTAAAAGCATGTACATAATCCTCCACTCAAGTGGAGGCATGTAAAAAATGGCAGCACTTGTCAGGCTTGTCATAGAATTAATAACATCTAGCGCTTTATTGCTGGAATAAACGTCACCGGTTTTCCTGGTATCTCCTAGCAGGATACTGCAAGCTAGGGAACATATGTCTTTGGAGAACTATATACAGTGCTTGCATTGGATATGTTTCAGACTGTAATAAGTATCCTCTGTGATCTCGGTTTTCGACTTGTTTATGTGACTCTGGGGCATATTAACATTTCTCGTCAATGAACTGGTCAGTATTTGGCACCACTATATGGCATTCATTGCATGTCCCAGTCTAGGAGGTAAATATGCACTAAGGCATCAGAAGGCTCTATCTCTCTCTCTTTTTCCTCCCCCTAGCTCCCCCCCCCCCCATGCACCCCTGTTCCTCCTGTGAATGGCAAATAAATACCTGCCCTGTGTCCTGCCTGGCATCTAGAGCCTAGACACAAATAGTGTGTGACAGATCAGTTTCATTATTGATGTGTGTACACTTATCTGTCTTTTAACGTATTTTGTTATTCTATTATTTGTTATTATAATTATAAAAATATACATTTATTTGTGTCTCTACCTTGGAACAGCATATTTTGCTTTGCTTTACTTGCGTTTTTCCCAATTAAAATGTTTTTATTTCACCCACAAAACAGTATACAAATTATTTTTTACAAATACACTCTATCCATGTTTTATATACGGGTGTTTGTGTATTTTACACAAATCTGGAAACAACTAAACAGTAGCTAGCATATACATTCTATTACATTCAGACTAATTCATCTGAATATTTTGCTACATATTATAAATCGATTAGATACAAAATATTAACCAACTGTGTCAGTGTCCCTGAGTTCTGCCTGGACATTCCAGATACATATGAATGTTTAGCGCTCTGTGTTTATAAGTGTAGTAACTGCTTTACTTTGTATCTATTCATAGAAACTATTAAATACAGTACATGTATAATAAAAGTGGTAACTTTCCATCCTACTACGAGATAGATACATAAAATGACTGGTAACCAATGACTTTGTCAGCACTGCAATGATGCATATTTGATGCCAATAAACATTTTAGAAATTAATTTCATAGATCTCGATTTTCATGCAGATATCTATTTTATTTTTATTCAGTGTTTTTATTATTGGTTTAATCTTAATAAATTATCATTGATGCATCAGGCCATTTGTGTCAGTGAGACCTTTAGGTGCAGATATTGCAGGTTACAGAGTTTGCAAAATTCCTCCCCATTGCATGATATTGATTATTACCAGTCCCATAGCGCAGGTTTCAGTTCATATTTACTATGCTCTGTCTGTTGGTGACTTAAAAAGATTTCACTATTGACAGCTTGCTGGCTCCTATTCTAGTGAGAAGAGTTAATGAGACAAGCGGCATTTCTGTAAGACAGTTTCACATGCATTGGGAATGACAATGGGGAATACTATCACCAGAGAGCAATGAATCAGCTTCTATGCCGGTGCTTTGGTAGCTGTCAGACATGCTGCAGCCTGGCAGCTGATAGTAACCATGCTTTGTCCCATAAAGGACCCGATTCATCTACAGCACGCAGACTTAAGTTCAGAAGTTTTCAGCACGCAGGTTCCTCAGTGGATTTTGCCTCTGTTGACAATGGTCCTATGGAGAGTTAGTGTGATAAATAGCAACATTTAAGTAATTACCCTCACTGTTCTTTATAAGTTATAGTAATAGACACTCATTATTACTTCCATTTCCTAAAATAGAAATATGTTCTGCACATATAATGCGGTTCTCACAGTTTAATGCCATTTTCCATTCTGTCTTCTGATTAAGTACTTTTCATCTTTTAATTAAATTGTAATCTTTTACATTTTAATGAAATAGTTTAGAACGTAAATACAATACAAATAGCTCAAAGTCATATAAATACCCAGTAGTAAAAAGAAAATAATATATTCCATCATGGCAGGTTAAAATGTATTATTCTAAAATGACATATGCAGAGATAGTTGCATACAATGCAAAATAATTTAATACATACACAATAATAGTATAAAATAACAATCATAGATAAAATAGCTGATGCACATATTTGTTCATAACTAGTTACAAAATGATTTAAACAAAAACTATACTAAAATGTATATATTTTGTATTAATTTGGAATATTTGATAACCCCTGTCTCCAGTATTTTTGTCAGCTAGAGGACTGTAGTGCCTGCTCTATTCATCAAGCAGCAGAAAGCAAAGATTTCTGCATTGGTTAATTCCATCACCCTTCAATGAGGGTTCTACAAATCTGGAGCTTTGCAGGTTTCCTCTCTGAATCATGGGCCTGATTCAGACCCGCTTGCAAGCGCTATGCGCTCTCAAGCAGGTCGTTGGTGTGGCATTGTGCATGCGCAGCATGTGCAGCATGCGCAATGCGAGTGTGCAAGCCCTGGAGCGAGGGAGAAATTCTCTCGCTCCGTGGCTCGCTACAAACGGGGTGGCTGTCGATGTTGATCGACAGCTCATCCCGTTTTGTAGGCGGGGTGGGGGGGGGGTGGCTGGACAAACGGAGGCGTTCCTGAAGGAACGCCTGCCATTTGTGGGTGTCTCTACTGACATCACGAGTGATGTCAGTAGTGAGCTTCCGGCCGCAAGCTCACTGGGGCTTGCGGCAGATGAGACTCTACCACAAGGGTCTCGTTGCAAGCCCGATGGTCGCGATGGTCACGACCATCACCTGGCCGCTCACTAAAGCTGCAGGTCACCCAAAAGGTTTTTTAAAACAAAGCGGCCACCCTGATTCAGAGCGAGTGCTCGCTTTTTGCGAGCGGCTCTGAATCAGGTCCCATGGTGCATGCTCATATTGCATGAGGTCCTTGCCAGCAGCTTTAGTCTGCCAGGGAGGGTTAAAAACCTCTGCAGTAGGATACAGTCAGCATGTTGACACATGCAGAGCCGACCCTAGCCAAATGAGTGCCCTAGGCAAGATTTTGGGTGGCGCCCCCTCCCCGCGGGATCCTGAAAAGGGGTGTGTCCTCACAGAAGGGGCCCTCATCCACCACAGCTTCCCACTATCCCAGCACAGCATGGTATCAGCACCCACCCTCACCCACTACACCTATCCCAGCAGAACACCCCTCTCCCAGCAGTAATCACCACAGCACCCAGGCTTCTTCCAGTTTCAAATTTACTTTATTGAGCTCAGCCTGCAGAGCTGTCTGACTCAAGGTACATCAAGCCGCCGGAGGTGGACCTGCTTTTCCCGTCTCTTGCTGGCAGCTGTGTGTGAGGATTGCTGGACGTGGAGCCCAGAGTCGTGAGGTGTGACTCATTACTCCAAGCTTCGCCAAGGCCCTCTGGTAATCACAGTACCTTTGGTTCCCAAAGTAACAATAGCCAAAAGCCTTTCAACTATTCAACAGCATGAGTCTAAAGAATTTTTCGTAAGAGATTTGTTTTCTTATATACCTGATGAAACAACAGTCAATTATATGACATAATCACTGAACCAGGGGTTAAGGTTAACCTAAAATCCTATAAAATACCAGAAGCCCAATAGGAATCTGTCTCTAAAGAAATGTAAAAAATGTTTTTTATAAATATAATTTAAGAGTCACATAGTGATTGGTCAAGTTCCATTATACTCAATACAAAACTCTATGAGGGTTTACGCTTCTGCAATGATTTCCATAAATTGAATAGTGTGTGTAAGTTTGATGCCTACCCAATGCCTCATGTGCACGAATTTACTCATTGCCTCATGTGGATGAACTTATTGAAAGGCTAGTATCGATGGGCGGCAGGTATGTAACCAATCTAGATTTAACCAAAGGGTAGTAGGAAGTGCTGTTGACATACAATGCAAAAGAAAAGAGAGCTTTTTGTGCACTGGAGGGCATGTTCCCATATAAGATGTTGCCATTTGGGTTACATGGGGCTCCCCCTTCCTTTCAGAGGATGACAGATAAAAGTCTAAGGCCCCATAGACAGTATGCTGCTGCTTATCTCGATGATGTAGTCATCTATAGTCCTGATAGGCAGCTTCACTTACCCAGGGTACAAACAGTGTTAGGCTCCATCCATAAGAGATGTTTGAAAGACAACACAAGAAAATTGTTACCTAGGGATGGAGTAGGTGATGTATCTTGGATACACCATAGGCATAAGTTTGATGAATCCCCAACTTAATAACATTGAGACAATACAAAACTGTCCATGACCCCTAAATAAGAAGCAGGTGAAAGCTTTCTTAGGAATCATGGGGTATTTTTAGAAGTTTCTTCCAAATTGCCACCATTGCTGTCCCTTTCACTGACCTTACCAAGGATAAACAGTTAGTTATGGTTAAGTGAGGCATAACCAGCTTTCCAGGAGTTGTGCACACATCCAGTTTTGATGACACCTGACTTTAATAAATAATAATTAATTTGTGCTGCAAACTGGTACATTGGATCTAGGGATAGGCTCTGTTCTGTCTCTGAAAAAAGCAGGTTAACAGCATCCTTTTATTTATTTAAGTGTATACTTTTATTTCTTTAAGTATATGGACGGGATATAATAGGGTCCAAGTTTACCTTGTGAGACAAACTCGGACCTTCCCGCACATTTAAAGGTCTGAGTTTGTCTCACAACTCGGCAAATGTAGTAGCCTGCGAATTTTTGATTTCGAGGCTTAATTATTTTTTTATTTTCTAAAGACGTTGGATGCCTACAGGGACAGAAGAGGGCTAGAACAAGGGGTAGGTAAGTATGTTTTATATTTTTTACAGGTGCTGTGGAATCTATTGGGCAGTGGACATGAATGGCTACAGGGATTCTAGGTGAGTATGCATGAATGTGAGTGTGCATGTATGCTTTAATAAAATTTTACTGATACGGTGTGTGTGTATCCTGTGGTTATTTTAATATTTATATTACAGGTGAACCAAGGGTACTAGCAGACTTAATGCCCCGCATGCTGGTACTTGTGGTTCCAGCATGCGGGGTGGGAGTTGATCCTCTTTTTTTTTTACTATTTACTTTTTTAACACACAGAAACATGCATGTATCTCACGCATCTATGCATGTTTCTATGTAACTCGGACTTGCTCTGGCTAGACTCGATAACTGGAAGCAGGTCTGTTTTTATTTGAGTTTTCAGACAGTAATAGTGTGCGAGTTAAACGCATTCTATTACATTGCTTGACTTGTATGCTCACAATGGAAACACATCTGGATGCGTGTTTTGCCATTGCGAGTTGCGGGGTCTGGGAAACATGCGAGTTTGCATATTCTCACACCCTATTACACAGGGTGAGTTCTGAAAATGTGCGAGTATAGCTCTATACTCTGAACCTATTACATCTCACCCTTACTTTCATATACATGAAAGAAATGGTTCCACTGTTGAAAATGAAGCATTGGCAATTAAATGGGCATTAGACACACTAAGGGGCATATTCAATTGGGTGTGTGAATAGCGAGGGTTTTCCTGCAAGTGCAGGTTTGTTGCTAGTCAATTAGGTGCGTGGTTTTTTTTTGGACGCCGGGAGGTTTTAATTCTTGCACCTCCAGAGCAAGCGTGATTTTTCCTAAAATCGTTAATTTTAGGAAAAAATCAGAGGGACTTGCTCTGGCACCTTGATTATTTACCTTATTCAGCGCTGTCTTCTGCATCCAGCGTCGGGAGCCGGCTCTTCTACAGCAGGGTGAGTGTAAGTGCGTGTGGTGTTTGTAAGTGTGTATGAGTGAGTATTTGTGTGTATGAGTGTTCGTGTGTGTGACCCCCACTGTCAGTGTGCACCCCCAGTGTCCGTGTGGCCCCTGGAATGGGCGCTGGGAGAACTACATTTCCCAGCAGCCCTTGCCCCTCCCACCAGCCCCTGGAGCCTCCGAGGAGCCCTGGGACTCCCAGCAGCCCCCTCTCCAGTAAGAAGAGAGAGGGGAAGCCACCTGGAGCCGCGAAGACCACTGGAGACCCCCGTCCAGGTAGGTAAAGAATTATTAATTTTTTTTATTCAGAGCTGAAAACCCCACGACCACTATTTTTTAAATTGAATACCGCGGGTATTGGGGATGCGCATACCTGCGGTATTCCTAAATTGGGCGCAAGATTTTTTCCTTGCTAAACCGCACACCCAATTGTATCTGCCCCTAAGGTACTATCTTTTAGGGAGAATATTTACATTGATTACGGATCATGCTTAATTGAAGTGGATGTATGAAATTAAAGATAACAATGGGAGAATACAAAGATGGTTCTTGGCATTGCAAGATTTTAAATTCTTAATAGAACATAGGCCAGGAAGTCAATTGGCCAAACCAGATGCCTTGTCTTGTATATTTTGTTTAGGGAGTTTTTAGGTAGCACCCTACAGCCAGTGGAATTTCAAGAGTATACTCTAGAAAAATTACAGCAGGGACAAGAGACAAATGCATATTATGAAACATATTTGATGTTTCTGCATAATAAACACTTTGGGGTAAATCCTATTAGGTGTGAATTGTGAGCAATGAGTTTGTTTCTTGAAACTCGCAGACTTAGCATTAATGCGCACTCCTGAGAACTCTCCAATCCAATTAAAAATGCATATTCGCGGTACTCGCAGCAGAGGTTTGCGAATTGACTGCCAAATGAGATGTGAGAGAAGTGCATAAGAAAATTGGTAGACCATCCTGGACCCCCCAAAATGTATAATTTTGTTAGCAGGACCGTATGGAAGGTAGTTTGTGAGCATTAGGAAGGTACTGTAGGTTTTTAAATGGTGTCACATGGCTGATTTGTGCTTTTTTTTAAATGCAAAAAAATTATAAAAAGCACCCTTTTTTCCTTTAATCTCAAATGAAGTAAACGAAAAATGCAAAAAAAAGTAGGAAAAAAGGTAATTTTTTTTTTATATTTCAATAAAAAAAATATTAAATTTGGGGTGTCTAAACTAACGAAAACATTGATTTGGGGGTGATTTGAGGAAATTCTTTATTTTCCCCTCAAAAATGACATTATTAGTTATTAAGTATTTGACTTGTTAAGCTAATTGGAAACTTCCAATTGCCTAATTAGTCATTAGGGGGGTTGTCCAAGAGGTTCAGCACAGTGTCCCGGCATTTTAACCTTAAAATAAAGATTTCGGTATTCATCTCTCACCTTCCGGGAGGTGCTAATGGAAAATTGAGTATTTAGTCTCACTGGTTCAGTGCGAGTTGCTAATTGGTTTGCAAAATGAATTCGCTGTGCAAATTCGAAGAGAAAATAGCAACTCGCACCTCGCAATTTGCACCTAATAGAACCCTATGCACATTTCTTTTTTAAATAAATAATTAAAGTGAACTTTTTAAAGGCTACACTATTTTGCTCTCCTTGGGAAATATGTATGAAGATGTGGTGTCAAATGTGCTATAACCAGCGCCAGGGGCGGATTGGGCCGCCAGGACGCCGGGCCGTTTCCCGCTGGGCCGGTTCGTTTACATGCCTTTAGGGGCTGGCGGCTATCTGGCGCGGTTCCATCACCCACCACCTTTATCTATTATCAGCCGGGCCGGCCCCTGCTGCCGCGATCAGCAGTGTTACAACTTCTGCGCATGTGCAGAAGCTTACTCACCTGACGTAAATGGCCGGCTCTTTGGGAGCACTGCAGCTGTCTCTCCCATGTGCTCCGCCCCCTCCCTGGCCCGTCTTCTTAGTTCTTCAGGAACTGGGAGAGACATCATGACGGAAGTCACTCTCATCCTGGCCCACAGTGCCCTGCGCCGCCGAGCAATACCATAGTGCTCGGCGGCGTGTCAGCTCCTCTATCTCCAGGACTGCCGGGAGCCGGAGCACAACATCATCACACAGAGAGGAGGACCATGCAGGCTGCAGATGGAGCAAGCCGGTAAGATAGCACCCAGGTGGGGGAGGGGGGATCCAGAGGGGACAAGAGGCTGGATATACTGAGGGGGCAGGAGGCTGGATATACAGAGGGGGTAAAAGGCTGGATATACAGAGGGGCAGGAGGCTGGATATACAGAGGGGACAGGAGGCTGGATATACAGAGGGAGCAGGAGGCTGGATATACAGAGGGAGCAGGCAGCTGGATATACAGAGGGGGCAGGAGGCTGGATATACAGAGGGAGCAGGAGGCTGGATATACAGAGGGGGCAGGAGGCTGGATATACAGAGGGAGCAGGCAGCTGGATATACAGAGGGGGCAGGAGGTTGGATATACAGAGGGGGCAGGAGGCTGGATATACATATGGGGCAGGAGGCTGGATATACAGAGGGGGCAGGAGGCTGGATATACAGAGGGGGCAGGAGGCTGGATATATAGAGGGGGTAAGAGGCTGGATATACAGAGGGGGCAGGAGGCTGGATATACAGAGGGAGCAGGAGGCTGGATATACAGAGGGAGCAGGCAGCTGGATATACAGAGGGGGCAGGAGGCTGGATATACAGAGGGAGCAGGCGGCTGGATATACAGAGGGGGCAGGAGGTTGGATATACAGAGGGGGCA
Source organism: Taudactylus pleione (assembly GCA_031769625.1). Classification (NCBI taxonomy): domain Eukaryota; kingdom Metazoa; phylum Chordata; class Amphibia; order Anura; family Myobatrachidae; genus Taudactylus; species Taudactylus pleione. Next base: position 18,691,154 of record JAUIMM010000020.1, on the reverse strand, counting down.
GGAGGCTGGAAATACAGAGGGGGTAGGCGGCTGGACATACAGAGGGGGCAGGAGGCTGGATATACAGAGGGTGCAGGTGGCTGGATATACAGAGGGGGCAGGAAGCTGGATATACAGAGGGAGCAGGCAGCTGGATATACAGAGGGGGCAGGAGGCTGGATATACAGAGGGGGCAGGAGGCTGGATATACAGAGGGGGCAGAAGGCTGGATATACAGAGGGGACACAGGAGGCTGGAAATACAAAAGGGAGACAGGTGGTTGGAAATACACTGGGGAGACAGGAGGTTGGAAATACAGAGGGGAGACAGGAGGCTGGAAATACAGAGGGGGCAGGAGGCTGGAAATACAGAGGGGGCAGGAGGCTGGAAATACAGAGGGAGCAGGAGGCTGGATATACAGAGGGAGCAGGCGGCTGGATATACAGAGGGGACAGGAGGCTGGATATACAGAGGGGGCAGGAGGCTGGATATACAGAGGGAGCAGGCAGCTGGATATACAGAGGGGGCAGGCGGCTGGATATAAAGAGGGGGCAGGAGGTTGGATATACAGAGGGGGCAGGAGGCTGGAAATACAGAGAGGGTAGGCAGCTGGACATACAGAGGGGGAAGGAGGCTGGATATACAGAGGGTGCAGGCAGCTGGATATACAGAGGGGGCAGGAGGCTGGATATACAGAGGGGGCAGGCAGCTGGATATACAGAGGGGGCAGGCGGCTGGATATACAGAGGGAGCAGGAGGCTGGATATACAGAGGGAGCAGGAGGCTGGATATACAGAGGGAGCAGGCACCTGGATATACAGAGGGGACAGGAGGCTGGATATACAGAGGGAGCAGGCGGCTGGATATACAGAGGTGGCAGGCAGCTGGATATACAGAGGGAGCAGGCGGCTGGATATACAGAGGGGGCAGGCGGCTGGATATAAAGAGGGGGCAGGAGGTTGGATATACAGAGGGGGCAGGAGGCTGGAAATACAGAGGGGGTAGGCGGCTGGACATACAGAGGGGGCAGGAGGCTGGATATACAGAGGGTGCAGGTGGCTGGATATACTGAGGGTGCAGGTGGCTGGATATACAGAGGGGGCAGGAGGCTGGATATACAGAGAGGGCAGGAGGCTGGATATACAGAGGGGACACAGGAGGCTGGAAATACAAAAGGGAGACAGGTGGTTGGAAATACACAGGGGAGGCTGGAAATACAGAGGGGAGACAGGAGGCTGGAAATACACAGGGGAGACAGGAGGTTGGAAATACACAGGGGAGGCTGGAAATACAGAGGGGTGACAGGAGGCTGGAAATACAGAGGGGGCAGGAGGGTGGAAATACAGAGGGGGCTGGAGGCTGGAAATACAGAGGGAGCAGGAGGCTGGATATACAGAGGGAGCAGGCAGCTGGATATACAGAGGGGGCAGGAGGCTGGATATACAGAGGGAGCAGGAGGCTGGATATACAGAGGGGGCAGGAGGCTGGATATACAGAGGGAGCAGGCAGCTGGATATACAGAGGGGGCAGGTGGCTGGATATAAAGAGGGGGCAGGAGGTTGGATATACAGAGGGGCAGGAGGCTGGAAATACAGAGGGGGTAGGCGGCTGGACATACAGAGGGGGCAGGAGGCTGGATATACAGAGGGTGCAGGTGGCTGGATATACAGAGGGGGCAGGAGGCTGGATATACAGAGGGGGCAGGCGGCTGGATATACAGAGGGGGCAGGAGGCTGGATATACAGAGGGGGCAGGAGGCTGGATATACAGAGGGGACACAGGAGGCTGGAAATACAAAAGGGAGACAGGTGGTTGGAAATACACAGGGGAGGCAGGAGGTTGGAAATACACAGGGGATGCTGGAAATACAGAGGGGTGACAGGAGGCTGGAAATACAGAGGGGGCAGGAGGGTGGAAATACAAAGGGGGCAGGAGGCTGGAAATACAGAGGGGAGACAGGATGCTTGAAAAATGGGGCAGAGGCTTCAAAGACAGATCACAGGGCAGGAAAGACAGTGGGGGCTGGTCTTGAAATTACAGAGGGGGCAGGAGTATTGAAAGACAGGTAGCAGAGGAAGGAAAGACAGTGGGACAGGAAGCTCAAGTGACATGGGGAAGGAGGTGACACAGGAAGCATGAGGCTGGAATGATATGGAGTAGGAGGCTGGAATGTCAAAGTGAGCTTGAGGCAAAATGGAGTAGGAGGCTGGCGGGGGTCATGGCAGGACATGATACAGATAGCAGGAGGTTGGAGATGACACAGGAGCTGGAAGGGACATGGGGCAGGAGGCTGGAGAAGACACAGGAAGCTGGAAGGGACATGGGGCAGGAGGTTGGAGATGACACAGGAAGTTGGAAGGGACATGGGGCAGGAGGCTGGAGATGACACAAGAAGCTGGAAGGGACATGGGGCAGGAGGTTGGAGATGACACAGGGAGCTGGAAGGGACATGGGGCAGGAGATTGGAGATGACACAGGGAGCTGGAGGCGACATTGTGCAGGAGGTTGGGGAAACACAGAAGGATGGTGGGGACTTGGAGCAGGAGGTAATACAGGGAGCTGGAGGCTCGAGGTGACATGGGGCACAAGACTTGAGAGACACAGGGCATGTAGCTTGAAAGACACATGGATGAATTGGACACGGAGCAGGAGTCTGAAGTGACACAGGTAGGAGGCTGGAGGGGACATGAGGCACGAGTTTGGTTGAACCAATGTTGTATGATAATGACATTGGTTATATTCCTACACAAACAGGTAGCTTCCGGTAATTGGGATTTCCTACATGAATAGTGACTACTGACTGTCTGCCCAGGGAGGATCAATTTCTTCAGAGGTTCCCTATCGCAGAGAAACCACCATATAGGTAAGGTGTATTTGTATTTAGTACACACACATACACACTGTGTCTGTGCCAAATACATAGTAACTGTGTAACATATAGTACATGTGTAATACATAGTAACTGTGTAATATATAGTTCATGTGTAATGCATAGTATATGTGTAATGTATAGTACATGTGTAATACATAGTATATGTGTAATATATGTGCGGGGGTTTTGGAATTGAATTGCAGAAAGAGAGTACAATGAGCTGCAAAACAAAAATGTGAAAAAGCAATTCCACAGATGACATCTTTTGTTTTGCAGCTCATTGCTCTGCTCTCTCTACAATTCCAAAACCCCAGCATGTCTACTATGTGCAAATCTATTTGGCACAGGCATTTTGCAAACAGTCCAGTCACAGTGATCCTACACCTTCTCATTGCCCCCTTCCCATCTTGCCCAGTGCCCCCATTCATAAAGTGTCCCCCCATCCAGCTCACCATCTCATGCCCCCATACCAGTGTCTTCCACCCTGCCAGCCTAGCGTCTACCTCCTTCCCTAACCCAACAAGCCCACTGCCCCTCAGCAAGACCCCCCATCAACCAGTCCAGTCAGTGTCCCCCCATCATTTAACCCAGTGAAGCCCCTTCTCCAGCCTAGTGTTCCCTCACTCCCAGCACCATCTTACTGTCCCATTCCCATACAACCCAATGCCTCCCTATATATCACCCACTGCCTCTCCGTTTCCCACTATTTCTCCCTGTCACCCTCTCTCCCTGACACCCACTGCCTCTCCCTGTCTTCCTCTACGTTACCCACTACCCCCCCATAGCGTCACCCACTGCCTCCCTTTGTCATCCATTCCCAGGCGTAACCCACTTCCTCTCCAATGAGGGCATAGCACATGGATACAAAACTACCTTTGAGGCCATGCCTCCTTGTTGCAAAGTCACTCCCACTTTTCTATGAGCGTGCACACACAGCATTTGTACTGTGGCATAACGTGTAAATGGGAGGGGATTACTACTGTGGGCATATGTATGGGGGATTACTACTGTGGGCATATGTATGGCCATATGTATGGGGGATTACTACTGTGGACATATGTATGGAGCATTACAACTCTGGGCATAATATGTTTGGAGCATTACAACTGTGGACATAATATGTATGGAGCATTACAACTGTGGACATAATATGTATGGAGCATTACAACTGTGGGCATAATGTGTATGGAGCATTACAACTGTGGGCATAATGTGTAAGGGGCATTACAACTGTGGACATAGGGCCTGATTCAGAGCCGCTCGTAAGCAGCCGCTCGTTCGCTCCGAGCGATGTTTGCACAACTGCACATGCGTATGGGTCATAATGCACATGCGCCAACGAGTCAGAAATCGAGCGCTCGCAAAACAGCGAGTACCTGCTAATTTGAGTGACAGAATGAGGCGTTTGTGGATGGTAACAGGGGAAGGTGCTTGAAAACGGGGAGTGGTGATTCGAACGCAGGCATGCCAAATGGGGGTTTTAAGGGTGTGCATAATTAACAAAGCAGCGTCATCGACCACGTCACTTGGTTGTTTCTTAGCCTGAACTGTTCGCATGATTGCGGTAGGAAAATCCAACCACAAGCACTGCGAGCAGTTCGGATACCTTTCAATGTACTCGATTAATCTAATAAATAGCGGAGATGATGTAGGATGCGAGCGGCCAGGGGGCGTCTTTACAAAATAGCGAGCACATGTTTCATTCGCTCACTCAGACATAGAGGCGTCAACAGACCACAAAGAGCGAACGCTCAATTTAAATATCTGGCCCCTTTTTCTGAACGAGCGAGCGCAAATAGCATTCGGCTCTGAATCAGGCCCATAATGTGTAAGGGGCATTACAATTGTGGGCATAATGTGTAAGGGGCAGTACTACTTTGGGCATAATGCGTAAGGGGCACTACTACTGTGTGGCATAATGTGTAAGGGGCACTACTGCTGTCTGGTCATAATGTGTAAGAAGCATTATTACTATGTCTCGTTATGTGAATTGGGGGTACTATACTGTGGCCATGACCTTTCCCTACAAGACCACAACCTTTTTTGAGCCACACGCCTGAGGCGCACACTGTCCCTGTTTAGACTATGGGGGGGGGCACCAATGCTGTTTCTGGCACAGGGCACCAAAATATCTAGTTACGGCTCTGGTCGCAGTCCTTGCACATTCAGATGCATGGCTGTGCACCATGCAAGGAGTTTGCAGCAATATTAGTATAAGGTTGCAGATGCGACTGCGACAAAGGATGCACAGATGGACGCTGCAGCATCCCACTCAGAATGAGGCCCTATGATAAAATAAGGTGCTGTTTAATTATCTATTTCTGCAAAGCAATATCAATATTTTAAATGTGTTGGGCGATCCTGGGTGGTTACAGGTAGTTGCTAATCAGATGTAGATGTAGCATAGTATGGGCATGTTATTGGAAGGTTGCGAGTGTTAGCTGAAGTAGTTGCATACACATTCAGGCCATATGGATGGATGAAATGCAACTTGTATATTGCTGGTGCAACCATTGGTGGCATCTAAAAGCGCACCAAGCGGTATTGCAGCATCTATAGACGCTAACCGTAGGCGTCTCAGTCCTTGCACATTCTGATACAGCTGTGCACCATGCAAGGGGTTAGAAGTAGCCGTGACTGCATCCAATTAGAATCAGGCCTTATAAGGAGGGAGTATCCCATTCCATCAACAGACCCCGCATTTCAACAGAGCCCACTCCCATTAGGGCTGCTTTCAAAAAATTTCCCGGGCTGGTTTACCATCCCAATCCGCCCCTGACCAGCGCTATTTGACACTTACATCAAACAACAGTCTGAAAGCAGATAACATAGAGAAAATTACTTTTCTCTAAATCTGCAAAAATCTAATGATGTTTCCATCGACCAAATTATTGTATGGCAACAGAAAATGATAACAATGAAAAAAAAATGATAACCACTCCTAGTAACACATGAAGGATGCTCCTACAGAGTGAAAATTCCAGATCAAAGACTAGTTCTGCTTCCCACTTGCTCCTCCGGATCCAGCCTCTGGTGTAGGTCCTTCAAGCCATCAAGTCAGTGCCATATCTTGGCTTTAATGTACTCTGGGCCTGATTCAGACCTGCTCGCAAGCGCTATGTGCTCGCAAGCTGGTCGATGTTACTGGTAGTGTTACTCACTGCAGTGTGCGATTCCAGACACCCTGCTAGCCAGAAGCAAGGGCCGTGGGGTAGTGTTGGTGTTCTACACCCATAGTAATGGCCCTGCATCAAGACACCTTTCCAGAGTGGTCCATTGCCTAGCTCAGCTCTGCTCTACAACCTATCCTGGGCTTCCTAAAGTTCTATACCCCCTGAGGATGGACTTCTCTATTGTTTTTGGGATTTGTTTGTTTTTCTCACAGGTCCTATGATGAAGCTAATTTTACAAAAGTGAGACTAAGGGAGGAATTCAATTAGCCACGGTAAATTACTATGGCTAATTGATCCCACATGGGTTATTCAAATGTCCCCGATAGCTGGCACTATCTGGGATTTATTTTCCCCTGCCTGTAGGCAGGCAAAACAAAATCACCCATAAGTGCCATTTTTTTTGCTCCGCGAAAACACATGGATCTGGGAACTAATCCCGGATTCTATGTGTTTTTGCCTGAAAATTTTCATGTGGTATAAACAGGGGGCAATTGAATGGTCTGCATTATAAATTCTTTTACATGATTCATTGTATTTACTTGTAATATATTATATGTTTTTCTGCCTTTGGCCTTGGCTCAGAGCTGGTGCATAAAATTTTGCTGAGCTATGGTCTCTTTATTATTTTTTGGCATGTCTACCTAGTTAACCCATGTTTCCTGTGCCTTCTCCTGGTTCAACCTCAAAATTGTAGACTTTGTTTATAACCATGTTCATTATCTGTTGCCACCAAAATATCTCTTGTATGTCTCGATTCCTTTTACTAACCTTTTCTCTCCTGCCTAGCCCAGTTGTTTTCTACTCTTCTTCTAATACTCTTTTTCTTGCTTCTGTTTGTACCTCCCCTCCTCTCTCCTCACCAATGTCTTGGTTGACTCAGGGGTCTCCCCTGCCCTTTATATACTTATAGCAGAGTGCTTATTACACTTTTCTAGATCTCTATTCCTCTCTTAGTTTTTTTTGAACATTATGGTCTCCCTTTCTGTCTTTATGTCATCACCCACTCTCAACTTGTTATGCCCCCTGAGCCCCAAGTTCTCAGGATGCACTGTATTAGTTCTGTGCTAACTGCAGCCTGTGGATAGTCTATTATGCCATTTAAACTAGTTTCCTTAATTGTGCTTAAATGTCAGTGGCCGCAACACCCCTGCACAATGACTCTTCAATATCTTCAATACCAAGAGACCCATTTTCTAAACACCCATTCTGGTTTAACTCAAAAAACTTTAATTCAAGCTTTTTATTCCTCAGCAAAACACAGATCTAGAGGTGTTGCCATTTAATTACACAATTCTTCTCCGTTCTCTGTAGAAACCTTCCATACAGACCCTTAGTGATACTATTTATTTTTTAATGGTATCGCTGTCACAATCGCTAACCTTTATGCACATAATATTGCCCATTGTGCCTTCTTCTCTACATGCTTTACGAGGCTCTTTAAAATGGCTAAGGGGCATATAAAAATCAGAGGTGACTTTAATTTGGTGTTTACACCCTCAATGGACAAAGAAGGCCTCTCTAAGATATCTGCCTGTCAAGCAATATATTCTGTAAAACTTTAATCTTTATAAAAACTATACAACTTGTAAGACTACTGGAGAGTCTTGTACAGGGTTGTCTTAACAGCAGTGTGGGCCCTGGGCAAAGCAATGCACTGGGGCCCCTACCCACCCATTCACGGGTAAAAAAAATGTAAATGGTCAATAAAATTAAACCCTCCTGCATGCCCATCAGATCTCCCACACATGCAGAGAGACTCTGGCCTTCACTCAGAGGCGGCCGTACGGTCTACGACCGCACGGCCGCCTCGATGTTTGTCAAGTGTGAAGCCGGCTCCTTCATGCGCATGCGTGAGACCCGCTACGACCGACAGCGCCGGTCGTAGCGGGTCTCTTTCCAAAGGGGGCAAGCTGTCGATGTTGATTGACAGCTCGCCCCGTTTGGAAGGCGGGCCGGGGGGGTGGCAGCCCAAACGGAGGCGTTCCCTTGGGAATGCCTGCCGTTTGGGGGAGGCCCCAATGACATCACTAGTGATGTCAGTGGAGAGCTTCTGGCTCTGACAGAGCCAGAAGCTCTCCGGGGCTTACGACAAGTGAGACCCTACCCTGACCCTGTCTCTGACCATCGCGACCATCACCCTAGCGGTCGTTAGATCTGTGGGTGTAAACCCACAGCTTAACGACCGAAACAGAGGTGGGTGGTCAGGATGCAAGCGGCCGCCCAGTTTCTGAGCGACCGCTTGCATCCTCTGACCACCTCTGAATGAGGCCCTCTGTCTGGTCTGAAGCCGGTGGATGACGTGAAACTGGGACTGAGGTGAGTACTCATCACCGGGGGGGGGATGGGGTGGGGGAGGTCAGATCAGAATACAGTGTACCGGCTTACAAAAATATCACAAATTTACGAACTGGCCGCAGCTGCAGGGGGGCGGGTTAGTGGGCCCCTACAAGCTTCGGACCCTTAGGCAACTGCCCAACAAGCCCAATGGAAGAGATGGCCCTGGTCTTGTACTCCTTTGCGTGGCAATATTCCCACTACCCATCCTCCATAACTTTGTTTTCACTCATTGCTATGTTCCTTGTTAACCATTTCACCACTCCTGGTCTTTGTGTTTCAGTGCTCTCCCCTGTGTCCTGGTTGGATCACTCTGATCTTTATCTTTACCTCGAGTTCCCTTCTAGTAAGCCACATAGGTCTCGTTGGTGTGTTGATTACTTTCATTTAATTGTTCATGACCAGATTTCCCAAGTCTTCATTGATATCTTGAGCACAATAATCCTGAACAGACTTTCCACTCCATAAATTTGTAATTTCTCCACCTCCCCCTGTTTACCTGTGCCTGCCCCTCCATGTGCCCAGGAACCAAGTGACAGCTCTGCCAGCCTCGCAATGGTGGTGATCATTGTAAGAATGCTTTAGCCGGCACAGCAGCAGAGAACCAGCAGGGGTAAATAGGAGAAGGATCCAAAAGAAGCAAGGCGGAGGTGACGGAGCAATCAGGTGGGAGACCTCACGGAGAAGCATCCCGTCATCCTTGTCTCCTAGCAACAGATGGATGAGGATTGCTCGGAGCACAGGTGTTAAACAAGAAGCCACGGCAACTTGTAACAGTTGCTCAAGTTAACATACATGTGAGCCTTAGTCATCTTGAGCACAATATTCCTGAACAGACTTTCCACTCCATAAATTTGGAATTTCTCCACCTCCCCCTGTTTACCCGTGCCTGCCCCTCCATGTGCCTAGGAACCAGGTGAGTGCTCTGCCAGCCTCGCAATGGTGGTGATCATTGTAAGAGGGGGAGGGTCTTATTTTCCTATATAAGACCAGTCAATTCACATTAGCACTATCACCTTGACAAAGACTTACTGGGTCAAAACGCATTGGAGTCTCAGCCACTGCAGTGCGGCTGAGACTGCCATGATGGTAAATGGCGAGGTCCACTCAGATGCAGCAGTGCAGCTGAGACAGCTGATATACACGCTGGACAGGAGGAACTGGAACACTAGACGAGAATGATTTCCACACACAGGAACCGGAAGGCTCATAATGAATGCTATAGCCGGCACAGCAGCAGAGAACCAGCAGGGGTAAATAGGAGAAGGATCCAATAGAAGCGAGGCGGAGGTGATGGAGCAATCAGGTGGGAGACCTCACGGAGAAGCATGCCGTCATCCTTGTCTCCTAGCACCAGATGGATGATGATTGCTCAGAGCACAGGTGTTAAACAAGAAGCCACGGCAACTTGTAACAGTTGCTCAAGTTAGCATACATGTGAGCCTTTGTCATTTTCACATATTCCCTATCCCACCTAGAAGAGATTGTGGTGTGGGTAGAGAAACAACCTGTTCATATTATCACTATTATTGATATTTATTGTAGTTTTGTATGTTTCCCATCTTTATGTACTACATCGGGAGGGAATTTGGTAAGATTTGAAGGATCCGTCACATATACCTTTATTTCCTGACATCATCGGGAAATCAGAATAATCCCAATAAAAGGAGCGCATAATTTACATTTGTATATTTTTTGTACATACTCTCATATGGCTGCAGCAAGAGTTTTACAAATGAGGCAATTAAGCAGACGCCATTCTTGCTAGTAAACTTAGAACCAAGCATACCAAAAACAGAATCCTCTCGATGAGAGATCAAGCAGTGGACTTGCAGTATGACCCAAGTCGATAGCCTATACAGTTCACAAGATCTATTCCACTCCTTACAACTTGCATGAGCAAGATCTTTCACTACCTACTTTCTCCACAGCTACCTGCATTTATCTAGCATCATGCAACTTACCGAGATTATCAGACTCTCAACATCTAACCTTAAACAAAAGTATTATTGTGGTAAAGTTTCTTAATTTTTCTGTGGCTCCCAAACGTGACAGCTTTGCAGCCTCATTTCATGCAGAGTTCCTGCCCCCCCCCCCTTTCCCTTTGCTTATTGATCTTTATAATAAAATGCACACTGGCAGAAAGATTCAGGCCACAGCCAGAGCAGAAATCATAGCCAATTCATCAGTATCTGAATTGGCTCTGTGGACCAGAATCTGGCTCTACATGTGGACAATGTCATGCTCAATATAACCAATCATTCTTTATCCCTCCCCTTGGTGTTTGCTGAGCTTCAGACCTATGCTAGTTATCCAAGTTTAAAATAAGTTCAAACAAAACTGAGGTCCTCCATCTACTGATATATTGACACTTCTTCACCTACAAAGTAAATCTGCCTTTTGTTTGTGCTCTAGCTCTCTGAAATACTTGGGTGTTCAGCTTACCAGATCAACATGATCTACTGTTTGCTGCAAACATCCCTCTCCTTCTGAAGAGAATTGGCAGAGATCTTTGTGCCCTGGAGGTGCCAATTCATATCTTGGATTGGTCACAATATTGTTATTGAAATGAATGTCATCCCAAGGTTCTTTTATCTTTTCCAGATGCTCCCAGTTCACGTTTCATCACTTTTTATGTCTAATCTTCAATATTTATTTTCCAGGTATATATAGTCTGTTAAAAGGCCCAGAATATGGTTTTGAGTTCTCCAAAGATGGTGGCATAGGTCTCCTTAATTTTCAAAACTTAGTTAGCAGCTTATCTCACACAGACAGTTTTAGCCCATGCTAATTTAAAATTCAGGCCAAATGTTAATCTCACTTTATTGGTTGCATCTTCCCAACACCGCCCAGTATCCACTTCTCTCTCTCGATATGGTACTACTTTTATGGGGTATTTGGTCTGATCCAAAAACTTCCACCCAATGACACTCTGTGGAACAACATTGCATTCCCTCCAAGAGTTGACACCAAACCCTTTATCTATTGGATCAGACACAAAAACCTTTTAACATAACAAGTTCCTAAAGTACCTCATGTGCTGGCTTGGGAAACGAATGTTGGGGAAGCTTTGCTTGCTTAGCTGTAGGCGGAAACAATGTTTGGTACTTTTTCATATTCACTTAATGTCTGTTACTACTTTTTTGAAAAGCTTAATAAAATCCTATTTCATTGTAACTGAAAATGTATATAGAATAATTTATTCATTTTAATACTTCAAGAAATTGTTGAGTCTATGGCAAGCCTTTTTTAGAAAGGCTTTTCAAATAATATGTTATAGAAAGCTGTTAAATAAATTTACATCTATTGGTATAAGTTGGATGATGGATTGGGTACAGATAATATTTACTACTGGGCCATATGTGCACTAGACAAGAGTATTACTCCAGGGGCTGTAAAGCCTCATTAACCCTTATTGCAACCATCCATTCCCACCGTCCAGGTTTCTCTCATGCTGCAAAACCCATAACACTTTCAAATAATAGCATGATCAAGGCAATGATTACATACAGTCAGGTGCATAAATATTGGGACATTTACAGAATTTTCATATTTTGGCCTCTATTCACCACCACAATGGCTTTGAAATGAAACAAACAAGATGTGCTTTAACTGCAGACTTTCATATTTAATTTGAGGGTAATTACATCCAAATCAGGGGAACGGTGTAGGAATTACAATGGTTTCTATATGTGCCTCCCACTTTTTAAGGGGCCAAAAGTAATGGGACTATCAACTCAAAAGCTATTTCATGGACAGGTGTGGGCTATTCCCTCATAATTTCATTATCAATTAAGCAGGTAAAAGGTCTGGAGTTGATTCTAGGTGTGACATGTGCATTTGGAATCAGTTGCTGTTGACTCTCAATATGAGATCCAAAGAGCTGTCACTATCAGTGAAGCAAGCCATCATTAGGCTGAAAAATCAAAACAAACCCATCAGAGAGATAGCAAAAACATTAGGTGTGGCCAAATCAACTGTTTGGAACATTGTTAAAAAGAAAGAATGCAACGGAGAGCTCAGCAACACCAAAAGACCCGGAAAACCACGGAAAACAACTGTGGTGGATGACAGAAGAATTATGTCCCTGGTGAAGAAAAACCCCTTCACAACAGTTGGCCAAATCAAGAACACTCTTCAGGAGGTAGGTGTATATGTGTCAAAGTCAACAATCAAGAGAAGACTTCACAAGAGTGAATATAGAGGGTTCACCATGAGATGTAAACCATTGGTGAGCCACAAAAACAGGAAGACCAGATTAGAGTTTGCCAAACAACATCTAAAAAAGCCATTACAGTTCTGGAACAATATCCTATGGACAGATGAGATAAAGATCAACTTGTACCAGAGTGATGGGAAGAGAAGAGTATGGAGAAGGAAAGGAACTGCTCATGAACCAAAACATACCACCTCATCAGTGAAGCCTGGTGGTGGTAGTGTCATGGCGTGGGCATGTATGGCTGCCAATGGAACTGGTTCCTTTGTATTTATTGATGATGTGACTGCTGACAAAAGCAGCAGAATGAATTCTGAAGTGTTTCGGGCAATATTATATGCTCATATTCAGACAAATGCTTCAGAACTCATTGGACGGCACTTCACAGTGCAGATGGACAATGACCCGAAGCATACTGCAAAAGCAACCAAAGAGTTTAAGGCTAAAAAGTGGAATGTTATGCCATGGCCAAGTCAATCCCCTGACCTGAATCTGATTGAGCATGCATTTCTCTTGATGAAGACAAAACTGAAGGGAAAATGCCCCAAGAACAAGCAGGAACTGAAGACATTTGCAGTAGAGGTCTGGCAGAGCTTCACCAGGGATGAAACCCAAGTCTGGTGATGTCTATGCGTTCCAGACTTCAGGCTGTAATTGCCTGCAAAGGATTTGCAACAAAGTATTAAAAAGTGAAAGTTAGATTTAGGATTGTTTAGTTTGTCCCATTACTTTTGGCCCCTTAAAAAGTGGGAGGCACATATAGAAACCGTTGTAATTCCTACACTGCTCACCTGATTTGGATGTAATTACCCTAAAATTAAATATGAAAGTCTGCAGTTAAAGCACATCTTGTTTGTTTCATTTCAAAGCCATTGTGGTGGTGAATAGAGGCCAAAATATGAAAATTCTGTCAATGTCCCAATATTTATGCACCTGACTATATTTTTTCATCCATTTTGACCAACACAAGGGGAAGCTGTATCTCAAATGAAAGATGAGCAAGGAAAGAAAAAAGGAAATAAATGTATTCTATTTATGTTTTCACTGCAACAAATTATATTGTGAGCAAATCGTGCATTTTCAAAGGTTAGCATAATCAGGGTTCATTTGGTACTTGGGAGCATTTTAGCATTCAAAACATTTTATGATTACGACTTATTTATGGGTTAGGGTGAAAATAAAGAGAATATTTCAGGATCACTGTGTTCAAAGAGAGAAATCTCCTCCCAAACATAAGAGGTCTCTTATGTTCCTGGGACACACAGGAGCAGAAATAGAAGCAGAAATAGAAGCCTCATATCAGGTTCAATTATGAAGTGAGATACAGCACCAGTAGTATATACTGTTATTTTATTACTATTCAATAATAGTAAAATAATGCTTCTAATGACTCAAATATACAACAAACCTAGAAACAATAAATTTATTGGATCTCAGTGTATAAATGGTGTCCCCAAGAGCTTAAGAAGAATTAGCAGTGTGGATTCACAATTCTTGGACCAAATCACAACTATGAAGAACCGTTTTTTAGAAAAACGTTACGATAAAGAAAATATGGACATCAAGCAATTAAGGGATAGATGTACTAAGCACTGGAGAGAGATAAAGTGGAGCCAGATAAAGTACCAACCAATCAGCTCCTAACTGTTATTTTTCAAAGACAGCCTGTAAGCTGACAGTTAGGAGCTGATTGGTTGGTAGTTTATCTCTCTCCACTTTATCTCTTTCCGAGGCTTAGTACATCTCCCCATAAATCTCTGGATAGAAACACTCTAAGAAAATTGCAGAAATACAATTTCCAACCTTTCAAAAAAGTAGAGAAGATTACACATATGACAAAACATGCTATTAACCCATCTTTTCACCTTATAATGTTCTATGAGCCATCTGGAACATCATGTTAACACATTGAATATATACATAGAAAGACAAGCATTTAAATGTGTCAGCAGAATCACACTACAGAAGAGCACATGCAGTTCCCCCCGCTGAACACCACGTGATAGCGGCAACCCACGTGCACCATGGATGAGGTGGTTCTGGAAGAGCCGTGACACACTTCTGGTTTACTCAGTGACTTATTTCCTACACTGGGCAGAGTGTTGTATGGGATTGGATATACCCCTAGTAACTTTCTAGTCACCATACTACAGATTTTAACTGAACATTTTAATTGAACAGTTCGTTTGAATCATGGGCCTCACCCTTTTTGGACAAGTCGCTAGATTGGACATTTTATATAGGCTTGATTTTATATTCTGGAATTGTTAAATAAATGTTATTACTTTTTCATGCTGTGTCCTCATTCACTATACTGGGACATATATCTTCTTAAGTGGACACTGTTGCATCAGAGTTTTTTTTCCACATACAGTAACACATCTATAAAAGAAAGTGTTCTTTTACAAGTTTTGATGCCATTATCCAATTGGATTTTATTTGGTGCACTATAAGATTGTGCTCATTTAATTTCATATTGATAAAAACCATGGTGAAGAATCTGCAGACTTCAATCATTATATGGGAAGTTTTAGTCTATGTACATTTATATATTGTTTATTCATTAATTCTACCATTCCCCTACCCCACCATAAGATACAGCACCAGTAGTACTTACCATTATTTTGTTTCCCACTCTTGTGATATTGGTCCAAAATGATAGGACCTAGGTATTGTCAGTAGGCTGCTTATTACCCCTTTGTGAAGCGCTACATAGCATATCACAATACCTTTCTATTTTACAGGTTCTATTATGACGTGGGGTCCTTGTCCTGGTGGGCACTTTCATGGTCCTTTATTAGAAGATGCCCAACTGGGACATGTTCCCTTGTCCTTTGTGTCTTTCCCCTGACAGTCAAAGTTAAAAACTGAAAACACATCTCTTTTCAGAATCTTACTACATTATTTATTTGCATATCTCCTCTTCTACTATCTACATATTTTATTTTTCAATCTCTTAATTTCTAAAGATAGATTGCTAGATCTTCTATCTCATGTAAACTGGTAAATGAGAAAATATGTATGCTTTGGCAGAATATATTTATTGGAAGTTATTGTTTGAAAGTGAAATAATTTGTATGGCTCAGAAAAAAATGTTTCCAGGAAGAGTGAGTGTAGAAAACAAGTCCTATTATGATTACAAGAGAATTAGCATTTCGTTTACTATGGATTTACCAAAATAGATTGTTGACATTCTCAGTGGGTATATATTTAAAAATTAGTTTTTAATCTCATCTCCTTGAAATCCTAAAAAATTTCTGTTACAACTCTCGGATGGATGGATTACGTGGATGCTAACCATACTCTTGGAGTTGGTGCATACCAAGTACTGAGATTTTTTGTAGTGAGATTGAGAAAGTCAATATTTGATAAAGCCATTCCCAAAGAATACAAATGATGCGCAACTTTTTTAACAGAATCAATGCATGCAGACCATCTAGTTGTGGATATATTATGAAGTGAAGCAGGGAAATGCTACTTCAGAATGTCCCACCTTTGTGAAGAGGAACTGAAGTTATTGTACATTTGCTACACAGTTCCAAAGTAAGTAATTGCCTCCTTACAGGATTTAGCGCTGTCAACACCCACAAGGTTTAGTGTGTGGTTTCCACAGATGGAGAAAATACAGTTTGAGTTTAGCCTAAGCAGAATTTCTTGACTCCATTGTATTTCCCAGCCATGGGAATGCATGATTGGCCAATGCATGATTGAAAATCCAACTTTAATCCTATCAAATTTTCCAATACTCAATCAACAATTTATTTTACATTTTTTTGGTGAAATTATCAAATATGACAAACTGTTCTTCAATTGAAAATTTTAGCCATTCTACAATTTTCACATTATGAATCACCAGAGTGGTCTGTACCTTATTAGAACTATCAGGAGTGGCATCAACTATAATAGCAAAGTATTTTGCATTTCTAACTTCACCAAGTTTATTTTCTTACAAATGACCCACATAGCGCAATATATTTGTTTTGAATGCCCATTGATAGGTAATGAACTTGCAGGCATTTTTGGCTCTCTTGTGAATCACGTACAAGTTTAACATCTCAATAAAATTGGGTCATAAAGGCTAATAAGCTCAATTATACATAGAAAGTTATTATGGTCACCAATGTGAGAGCTGGAACCAAAAAAAGCTAATCCCCGCTCAGAAATATAAAGAAAGACATTCAGGATGCACTTAAGAATTTGTTTCCAATAAGTAGCTTCCATAGTGACTTATGTGAAGAGTAAAGCTGCATACACATGTAAAGATTTTCTGTCCAACCATCCAACTAGTTGATTTGTTGGAATGAAAATCTGGTAAGGTCTGAAAGCAAATGACAATCAGCAATTTGCTCCCAAACGCCGGAAAATGGACAAAAACTGCTGTTTGAACAAATTGTTTAGATCAAACATTTAACAAACTTGTCTGATGACCATTTGCATCGGTTTTCTGGCATTTAGGAGCAAATTGCTGATCATCAGTTACTCCCATACATTACCAGATTTTCATTCCAACCAATCAACTAGTTGGATAGAAAATATTTACGTGTGTATGCAGCTTAACTGTCAATTGAAGTTTCAGATAATATTGCTCTGAAGGCTGATTTCCATGCCACATAATCTTCTTTGTGCTGCATTGAACTCTCGTGTGATGGAATTCGGTTGTACAATTTCAAGGTCCGTCCGGTTTGAGCATATATAACTAAAGCATTTGTTGCACTTTTATTAAAAATACACTACAGCAAACCCGGCTCATGGGCAGGTTTCACTCTTTATAAAGGTTTTTCTTAAGTAGAAGAAAAGGGAAAGCCATGC
Source organism: Taudactylus pleione (assembly GCA_031769625.1). Lineage (NCBI taxonomy): Eukaryota > Metazoa > Chordata > Amphibia > Anura > Myobatrachidae > Taudactylus > Taudactylus pleione. The sequence goes on along the minus strand of JAUIMM010000020.1, from coordinate 18,673,771 downwards.
TTACTAGCCTCTCATGGAATGTTATTTGGTATTTCAAAACTAGGAATCTTTAGAAATTAATATGTCGATTGTGGTAAAACTTTCAGCAGAAATTAATTCTTGCTGGTTCTCAGTGTTCTTTCTGTAGAGTTTCTGGATTGTAAACTGTATATTATGCTGCTTGTCTCGGTGTCGGCAGGCTTGGTTGTATCGCTATTGGCACATTTCCTTCTCGACAAACGTCTTCATTCGCATGTTGAACATCAGCCTCAGGCATTCAGTTTGGAACCTTTTGCAGTTGTTGTGGTTTGACTGGTTTCACTTTCAACTGGGTTTTTTGAACCTGAAGTTCCTGATCCTGAAGCTCATGTTGTTAGGTGAGGAATGTTTTCTTGTACCAGTGATTTAAAAAAATGAAGTTATTGGCCTTATCTTTTTAGATTCAACTTCAATTGATTGTTGCAATCGTGTTAAAAGTGTTAAAAGTTGTTCACCTAAAAAGTGATATTTTAAAATGTAATAATAAATACAAAACCTATTGAATCTATACAAGCATGGGCTTTGTAATAATAATTTTTTTTTTTAATTAACTTACCTAAGACCAATTCTGCAATTCCTCGAGTAAATGTTGAACATCAAACAGATCAGTTGTTCTAATTCTAAACAAATTATTCCATTGTGAAGCTGTGAGTCACTCAAGGTCAAGTGACGTTATCATGCGTCTTTGTTGATATGCCAATTTAACCAATTACCATGTTTAGGTGCTAGGTTTGAACTTTTATTACTTGGAAATTGCCAAATTAGCAAATTGATAAACATAATTAAAAAAAAGTTAGAACACAAAAACAGTAAGTCAGAAAATTTTGAGGCACCCTGCCAGTCGGAGGCCCAGGGAAATTTTCCCCCTAGTGGCCTCCTGGCTAAATCTATCATTACCTTCTAAGAGAAATTGAATTGAAATTCACAGCCCTGAGGCTACATAGCCTTTAGACACAGATTTGTTATGCTACCTTGGAAATGGACAGTCAGAGACAAGAAGATGTCTCTTGTTGATGATGACACTTAGATATTAATTTGAGGTCTCTTGATGATGATGAAACTCAGATATTAATTTGATTTCTAACAATTTCAGTGCAGTCTTTACAGACAAATTTGCATTCCATTAACTCCAGGTTTGCTGGAAGAAAGCTAAAATAATCGATATGCTGCCAAGGCATAATTTCTATCTAACCATATTTTTATTGTTAATTCCTTAACTGGATTTCTTGTCCCAACAAAATGCATAACACAAACATTAACTACTATTTTGAATTAGACAAATATAACTTTTATTTAGACAATGGTGTAGTGTTTATTTTAATGGGAAAAAACTCTCTTGTGCTTCTCCAAACTCTACTTTCATCTACTTCTTACTCCCCACTAGGGCACCTAACACTTGGTTGCTTTGCTCTGGTGCTTATCTGTGTGTTATGGTTGCTAATGTAGCATTGTATATTATCCATGTTCTGTATTGTATTGTACTGTAAGTCAACCTATTTGTTTATGTACTTTGTAAGGCGCTGCGGAACACTTGTGGTGCCATATAAATAAATGATAATAATAATAATAATAATGCAACATGCAATCGCTGCTTGTTTAGTGAACACAAAGGGTTCAGAGTTGCACCCAAGTCTGCTTTGCAGATGTACCTTGCCATTTTTGGCAATTGCGTATATGTAATTTTAAGAGACTGTGGGCGAGCCAACATATGTAATTTTGAGCAACTACGGGCAAGTCATATACATTTTAGCTTTATCTTCACTTGCAGGTAAATGGGTGTAACTTGCCTCCATCAACGTTTTCCAACATAAATAAATGCTTGGTGGGTGTGTTGTGGAGTTGTAGATGGAATTATGGGCTATTCAGAGGTGATCGTATGGATAGATCCTTCTGATTTCAGCTTAATTTGTTGCAACACAATCGAGCTAATGCAAATTGGCACTAATACTGTATTTATGACAGCTTTATGAGTGGTTGTATAGGGGCAGTTTCGCTGCATAGATGTGACCAACTCTAATTTCTGAATTCATTTCTGAGCATGGAATGTGACAGCGTCAATTTGCAAGCAACTCTGGCTCAGCCCGAAATTTTGCCTGTGTTTTGGGGCACATTTGTCACAGTCAGGGGCGGATTGACCATAAACCATACCAGGAAGATTCCTGGTGTGCCAATGTGACTGTGTAGCTATCTGGCCCCACCTTAAGTAGCACATCAACTTTCTTGCATGAAAGGCAGCCTGCTGGCATCTTTCATAGGAAGCTGAGCAGTTGCCAGACAGCTTGGCTGTCATGTAGCTTTCGCTTTGTTATTACCTCACTCTCCTAAAACAGCAGTTGCCATTGGCAGCTTGATGGTTGGCGGTAGAGCGGAAGAATATAGGCCTGATACGGAATCCCAGGAGCAGAGCTGGGGTATTTCTTAGGTGAGTACAGGAGCTGAGTTGGGTCATTTTGGGAGGAAACTTTGCAGCAGAGACAGCTGGGTATATGCAGGACACAGAGTGTGAGGCTCCGTCGGATGTCCAGTTGGGGCTGAAGCTGCTTTGATGCTGAGGTGGGTCTGAGCTCAAAACCAGTTCTGCTTGTTGTGTACCATGTTATTTCCCTGACTCGTGATTTGTGGACCCCACTATTCATCCACCCTCTGATTTTGGTGTACCCAAATATTTACATGCCTTTATATACACCATTTTTTGCCCCCCCCCCCCCTGTGATTTATGTGCACCCTATAATTCGCCCCCCCTTGTGATTTATTTGCTGAACATTATTCATCACTGCGCTGACTTCGCACATTTTTCCATTCAGCTCAGCACTTAGGCCCTGATTCAGAGCCGGACGCTCTGACCAGAGCGCTCGCTCTGAATCAGGGCCCACCTCCATAAATATGGAGTGTCCTCCTGGATGCTCGTATAGCTGTGGGTCACCACCCACAGCATATACGAGCGTGCAGGATGATGGTCGCGATGGTCTTGACCATCGCGACCATCGCCACTGCGAGCAGAAGCCTGCGGTTGAGTTTCTCAACCGCAAGGCCCGGAGTGATTTTGGCTCTATCAGAGCCAAAATCACTCCCACTGACATCACTAGTGATGTCAGTGGGGCCGGCTTCTGACGGTAGGCGTTCCATTGGGAACGCCTCCGTCTGGGAGGCACGCCCCCGGCACGCCCACCAATGGGGGCGTGCTGTCAATCAACATCGACTGCACGCCCCCTTTGATCAGACACTATGAGCGAAGGAAAGTCCTTCGCTCGTCGCGTCTCGCGCATGCGCACGACGGAGCTCCCTCCGTCGTGCGCATGCGCAGTGCAGACCATCGACCCACTTGCGAGCGGACAGCCGCTCGCGAGTGGGTCTGAATAAGACACTTAGTTGGTTTGCACAAGAAAGGTAAAACAAGCATTATTACCTTTTATTTATATTTATATTACGTTTATACAGTGCTAGCATATTCCGTAGCACTTTACAATTGGGGCACAGTAATAACATGAGAATGGATAATGACAGACACAGAGAGAGTGCCTAAATATCATGCAGCACTGTCCAATGCGGGGGTTATGACACAAACAGGAGGAAAACATGGCCATGCCCAACTGATCTTACAATCTAAGGATTGGAGCAGTCATAGGGCAGGACATTACCAGACCAGTGACTGTTATTTTAGTTCTTTGTTTAGTTGTGTAAAATACAATCACTTTTGTCAAATTAATTTAAATGTTTTTTGCCTGTTTATAACCTGGAATTATGCTGATTTATGGGAAACTAGAGGATCTTACCAGGACTTGTGTGAGTGTGTTCCTGGTCAGGATTTTTCAGATAGTTTATAGTAGGATGCATTTGTTTTATAAGATCTGGTCTCAGTAAATAGCTTTCAATAGCCTGATTTATTCAGGGATGCATTGCAATGCTCATAAATTTATCTCGGAAGTATTATGCTTTTGGCAGCTTATTTAGATTAATCCAATTTATTCTATATACATTTCAGTGAGTTCTTTTGTGTGTTTTTTGCTTTTAATACTGTAGTTCTTCTTTTTATTTGTACATTGTTCTCTTTTGTTGTTCGTCTTTTTGTCAATAATGATTTATGAAGAATTTGCATATCCTGCATCACTGTATAATTGTGGAATACGTGTTTAGGGCTTATGCTGCACAATCTAAATGAGCATGACCTTATTTTCGGCAATGAGGTTGTCAGCCCCCCAAGATGGTTTTCCAATTAACATAGGACCTGATTCAGACCCGGTCGCTATCTGCGTACGCTCGCTAGATGCGCATGCAAATTTGTCAAAGTGATGACATAGGAAGCGATCGCTCGCCAAGGAATAAGCAGCATGCCCACCATGTCTTAGCGAGTGGCCACTTTGTGTATGTGTACGCCCAATCGCACAGGCAGAGCCACCCACCAGCAACACGTCATCTCCAGGAAGTGTATTAAAAAAACATTGGTACATCAAGCACCATCGAATGTGAACACAGTGCTTGAGGTAGCTTTACCCTACCGCAAGCATTGCGAGAAAATCAGTGTAAAAAAAAGGCAAGTGACGTGTACTATGACGCTGCCAGTTAATTATGCATTCCTCTAAAAAAGCATTGAAACACTCAGGCACGCCTGCGTTTGCATCTCCAACCCCCCGTTTTTAGTGTCCTGCCCCTGTTACCAGCTACAAACGGCCTCTCCTGTCACTCATTACCCTGGGCTGCCTTTGCTGGGTGAGCAAGAGGGTTGTGATTGCAGTGTGTAGTTCGCACGCGCAGAACAAAGCATTCGTATGCGCGTACACAGAACATCGGCCCGCTTGCGAACGCACAGTGCGAGCGAGTGGCTCTGAATCAGGCCCATAGTTTTACAGGATTTATGATGGGTGGTTAACATATTGGTTTAACTTTGTAAATAAAAGTTGGATCAGTCATGTACAGTAGTTATAAGGAATAGCTAAAGACCACATGAATACAATTGCAGGTGGCAGATCTACATATGTATGTTTTGTTGTATTAAAAAGGTATGCCACTTATACACACAGAAGAGACGGGCAGCCTGACACTGTAGTTCTCTCACGAGACAGATCTCATCCAACCAGTCCCCACCCAGATAGATCTGCACCACATGCCTCAGAGGCAGAGCGTTCAGCATCCAGCTGACTGGTAAGTTGTTATGGTAAGGCAGCCCTGTGTAACAGGAACATGTCACTACAGAAACACAAGTTGCTGCCATGTGACTGGCAATATGGCATCCTCTGACACACACACTCCAGCTGGGGAAGGGCCCTCTGAATATAAAGGTCGGCCTTGATGGTACTTAACTGATGACTTTTTTTCCCACACCGCTCCGAAATTGTAATTTTTTTTTATGATTGAATTAGGTCAAGAAGATCGATATAAAACTCATCCAACACAATTTTAATTACATCTTGTTTTTCATTTTTTAGAACACAGCATACCATAAAAATAGCTATTTTTGATGGTATACTGTAGTGAGAACCATCAACGGCTGTAACATCAATGGCTGATTGTTTTAAACCATTCTGCATAGATCGATTTTTCAATGTATCGGAATAATTGTTCGTAACAATGATTGGTACTGACTGGGTAAAATTGAAATTGGGACTAGGGGTGTCCATCGATGGGTTCATCATGATTACCATCGATGACACAAAAACCCATCTATGGTAAACCATCGATGGTTTGCATTCTGGATGGCCACCACTGCTGGGGGCACAGTGGGCTGCAGACCAATAAAAACTGGGGACAGGGATTAGTGGATGCTAGGGCGGGTGAAGCTCCTTCTGGTAAAAAAAAAATGCAGCAGGGTACAGATATGAAACTACCTCTTCTGATTACCCAAAACATATAGCAGGATGCAGCAATGGGGTAAAATTTGGTCAAACCCCCTAAATGCATTTGTCCGCATTTGTCATATGCACCAAGCCTCAGTGCATATGTGCAGAAGGATGACAGAGTGGCATCTGTATCATAGACCCGGAAGTCCCTCATTCACAAAGGTCCGCTTTTACCTGTGTAATGAATGCCAGCATGTATGCGAACAGCAGTGGGATGCCCTGCATCCCGAAAGTGATGCGGCATGCATCCCACCTATAGGGTGGCATGATTACTGTTCAGTGAGTTGGTATGATTACTGCTCAGTGAGGGGGAGGTGTCGATGACAGCCTATTTCCCTGCAGCCACTGGGTTCAATGTGGGGGGAGGAGCCAATGATGTATGTTTTCCCAGTGGCTGCGATTCCCTGCAGCCGGCAGGTTTAGAGAGGGGTAGGTGCCGCTAGCAGCCTGTATCTCCGGTGACTGCTTCTCCCTGCAGCCGTCAGGTTCAATGTGGAGGGAGGCACTAATGATATCTATATCCCCGGTGGCTGCTTCTTCATGCAGCCACCAGGTTCAGTGAGAGGAGAGGTGCCGTTGGCAGCCTGTATACCCAGTGGTTGCTACTAGCTGCAAATGTCGGGTTCAGTGAGGGGAGAGGCACAGATGGCAGCCTGTATCCTTGCTTCTCCATACAGCTGCCGGGTTTAGTGAGGGGGAGGACCTGCAGACAGAATTTTCCCCGGAGGCTGCTTCTCTCTGCAGCCACTGGGTGATCGGCACCAGCTGGAGCAGCCAAGTGCAGCCTATAGAGGCCTGGAAGTTCCTGTAAGATGGGCAGCTGTGAGAAGATTAGCTTCCCGCAGTCGCCCACTGGACGTTTCTGATGTGACCATGACAGGGAAAGCCCAGCCTGGTGCGGTCACGTCTGATGTGACCATGCCAGCAAGTGGTTAAAGAAGTGGCTGCTGATCTAACCAGCTCCAATTCTCCTTCACAGCTTGCTTGGATTTCTTATTTCTCAATACATATAACAGCAATGTGGATGAGAGGTGAGTGTATTAATTCGCTGTAATTTATAGGAAAAACCCAGCTCCCTCAATTCTTCTTATTGTCTCCATTGTGACTGCAGTAATTACTGAACCTGAGCTCCTGGGGTTACGTACTGTTCAGCAATGAGATACAATAGGAAATGGGAGTGGATGGTAATTGTCTGCTGAACATCTCTGTATCAGTTCATGTTTGGTACCCACCAGTGTTTTATTCATTGCAATACAATTACTTGCACATAAGAAAATGGTGATACATTTAATAAAGGGTGTGTGTGTGTGTAGGGGGGAGATTTGTATTTGTGGGTTGTACAGATGTATATGGATACTGTACCCCATCTCATTTCTGTCTAGCTCTGATAGTAAGCTATACACTGCTTCTCCTTATAACAGCAAAGTGTATGCTCCATGAGATTAATTTTTCATTATAGATTGAAATGTATTAATATGCTGCATATGATTAGACATAACAGATCTGCTGTTTACATAAAGATGTAAATGTATGATATGTGGGTGGGGTTACATGGGCTCTATCTGAACTACTAATTCTGTCATTGTGCTTCGCATACAGAGGGAGTCTTATAATTGGGGTCAGATGCCTCAGTCCCAGTTTCCATTTCTTAACTACTGTACTTGTGGTATAGCACAATACTTTCTAACCTTTTTGTTCTGTGAGATTAATGGGAGGCTGACAAAATGGATAAGCTCTTAAGTGGTTATGTAAATCAGCTTCTTTGTGGCATGACCTTTGCTCAACTGGTAAAAGCTATATTTTGGTAAACTTTCAGTGCCTAATATAGTAGTGCACTTTTGTTATCCTATTACCACTAATTCTTGGTGAATTGTTGTCTGAACAATATTATAGACCGTATTTAGTACAACATGGTTGTGCAACTATTGTAGTGATGGCCATTGGTCTGGGTACCATCAATGGCATTTTTGCAAATAGTCATCGATGGTGACCAACTATGCAATGGATGACCATCGATGGTTTCACCAACCAATGGTCATCCCTGTTCTTTAAATGACTACCCTATGGGCCAATCAGAACCAGAGGGTGGGGTTTTGCAGGTGCCAGGGGCGGAACTATGCTCAGTGTCCCAGCACCTTGCAAAAAAAATATAAAAATTCAGTTATGCTTTACCATTGATGGAGGGAAACCATCTGGCCATAAAACATTGATGAATATGAATCATCGATGTTCATCCCTAAACTGTTGTCATTTGTACAGTGGTGTAATATTGCAGGTAGGAAAGAGGGAATGGTTATGGTATTTTGTGTTATGGAAAAAGTCCTACCCACTTTTATTTTTAGAGCTCATATATATATCAATTAAGTTGTGGGGATGCCACTCATTGACTCCTTTAATAAACATATTCAGACAAAAGTAGGAAAAAGAAGGCTGTGTGTAGTCAATGATTGACTAGTTTAGGTATAATCTCAACAAAAGATTTTATGTTGGACTATTATAGGGAAATTTACTAAGATAGAATGACATCGAATGTGACAAAATCGACTGTGAACTGCATATTCAGGATTTACTAAAGGCTAAACTCTGCCAACTTTGCTCTATTCAATGTCTAAATCTCAGGCAATATTACCCGCAAATCGGATGGTAACATGTTTTCGAACACATCATAGACCATCGATTCAACTCGGCAGCCTTTTGCAATAAACTTCAATAGGACCACAAAATTTACTAAGGATTCGAATTTGTCATCCCGGCTGAAATATAGTGAAAATTGGTCGCAAAAGACTCAAAAACGAACCCAAACAGAAATCTCAAATAGAACACCTTTTTCAATTCGAGTTGGACATATGAACATACTTAACCATCACAGACAACTCTGCACATATGAATAGGTTGTGATCCATGCACAGGAATAGGTGAGTATGGATATTTTTTTAAGGTACCCTATGGATTCCTACTGGAGAAGGGGACATGATTGGCTTCAGGAATACATAGTTGAGTATGTGAAATAGTGAGTGTGAGCGTGCATGTTTGTGTGCATGTATGTTTTATTAAACTTTTACTGTCATGGTGTGTTTTCTGTGGCTTTTATTTTCCTTTTGCTGTGGAACTACAGGTACCAGTGGGCTCTGTATTTAGCACAACCAGTACTGGGTCTCAAAAGCCTGGTGCTGGTTGTTCTTTAGATAAGGGAGCCACACCGTTTTTTCTGTTAGGTTTTCATTTTTTTTTTAACACAGAAGCACAGATGGATCTCACTGATCCGTCCGTGCTTCTGTGTTTATTTTATGACACAGATGCATGCATCACGGATCTCCCTTATCTGTCCGTGCTTCTTTTCGTTCAAGTTAGTCAAAATCTAAAGCTAAATACAAATTAAAAATACGAATGATATCGAATGAATACACCATCGAACAACATGAATGACAGCAACTTGGCAGCTTAGTAAATTCAGTAACCTGTTCAAAAAATGAAACACATGAATACAGATGATGTCATCCGAGATTGATCTCAGATGACATTGAATAGAAATTGGCAGCTTAGTAAATTTACCCCTTACTGTCTTATATATAAGGTGTATTTTCCCCTCCAAGTTTCTCACTGGTTATACATTTTTATTCCAGTTACAAACACTAAGGCCACATTCCTTTGAAAAACCCAGTAAGTGTTTTTAAAGTTGTCTAGTCTAGGACCATGGAAAGTGAGATCACAGTTTTCTAGGTCTTATGGGTTTTCTTTGTAAGGACAGAATAACTGAAAGGCTTTTATGAGATTTTTTATTAATTTTATTTTAATTCCCATTTATGTGAATGGAAAGGTGTCTTAGAGCATCTCGTAAGAATCCTTCCTTTTACAAAAAAACCCACAAAAAACTGGACAAATCACAATTGGAAACACAAAGAAATATGCCATTAAATTGAAGCGCTTTGCTTTTTATTCTACTTATTATTGGTTCCTTGAATGAGGGCATTTCACATACTATTTCGACAATCTTGTCATTTTTTACTGTCTGCTCATAAGAGCTATGAAGTACAGGAGCAGTCAGAAAAGAGGCCTCTGTTTAATTAGTTCCTGAACTACACAGTTTGTCTTATTGGCTAATCTACTTTTAAATAGGCAAACCTTTCAAAGAAAGCATAATTGTTTGGTTACACTTACTTTCCGGGCTATATATCATGGCTATCAAGTTACATGTATCTAACATACCTCCATCAACCTCCCAAGCTTAGCATCACTATACTAATAAGTTTAACATTTAGCAGCGACCTTTTCAATCGCTAGGAAAAAAATGTAACACAATACACAGCTAATAAAAACTGTCAAAGTGTTCATAAAACAGGGTAAGTTGTAAAAGCAGCAGTGTACAATTACACATAAACCTGAAAAAATATTACAATTTTTACAATTAGTAGTGTTCACATTCTATGGAGCACAGCTCATAGTTGAAGGTGGGTATGTGACATTTACAATTCACTTCAGTTCAACCTGATTTTACAGTCTATATTTATATATATATATATATATATATATATATATATTTTCTGAACAAGAAGAGTTAGTGCGCAAACTGTAGTTTAGCTCACAAATGTATCTTGTGGAACAACAAGTCCCAGGATCAACTGTCACAATAAAGCGGATGGGTCTCTGCAGTAGACTTTCTCCACCGTCCTGCTTGCACCTAGACTATGCAATAATCGCATCTTCCCCTCAGTATCCCGTATCCACTTTCCCATGGGCAAAAATAGCAAGTCTGAAAATAAGCACAATCAAGGGGGCGCCCAATAGTGCATTACCAGATAAATTTATTAAACAGTTTAAGAATAACAGAAGACCGATATGCGTACCAATGCAAGTCAAAAAAATATAACTTGTCAAACATCCATGGCATTCAGCAATCCTGCATTTGGTCGTCCATGCGCTTGGCCACGCCCCTACGTGTTTCATCATGTGGACTTCCTCAGAGGGCTGGCCTAGCATCCTCCTAACTTCACTTAAATAGGATATTTCCTCTAATTGCAACATTTTGCATAATATGTATCAGCTGTTCATTCTGTACAAAAACCTTGTTACAATTCATAAAATAGGAAACAGCAACGCTGTTTTCTAGCGAATACATTGCACGTATACATTATAATCATAAATTGTCAAATACAATAAAAAAAAGTTAATATGTATACATAAAAATATTTTTTATATATAAAATATATATATAATTTATATATAATTAATCATGGTCATAAAAACCCACAACTTAGGTAAAAAAACAGAAAAATGTCTTTTACTAGCTCTCTATGGATTCTACCATTATAATAGTACTACTAATACATAGATATTTAAATAAATTTGAGTACTCAATCTATTAATCTAAATTTGTTACAATATCAATCATAAATACATAAAAATCTCTTTATAAAAAATTATGACTTTAAAAAATAAGAGCATATAAAGCACTACAACTGTAAAAATGGAATCATATGAAATACTGTGAATGTAAAAACAAAGAGGGAGAATTAATGCAGAAAGCCACTAAAAATAATAATCAGATAGTCACGGGAAATAGTCAGAGGAGAAAAAATACATTTTTCAAAGGAGCTCAAACTATAACCACAAAAAGCACATGTTTAATGCTACAAGAAAGGAAAGGAGTGATCCCATACCTTTCATTGAGCCCCTTTGGTTGTAACGTATCTAAGGTAATTATCCAGTAAGTCTCTCTTTTAGTAACAGATTTTGTCTATCACCACCTCTTTCATTTAATACAACATGTTCTAAACCTATAACTATCAATGTGTCTGGATTTCTTAACTGGCATTTTTTAGAATGTCTCGGGACACTATGGTTATCAACTTTATTTTTTGTATTTCGGATATGCTCCAAAATCTGAATTTTCAGTGCTCTTTTCGTCTGGCCAATGTATCTTTTTCCACAACTGCAAATTAACATATATACTACATAAGTAGTGTTACAATTAATGATCCCCTTCACTTTATATTCCTTTCCTTGCACCTGCTCATTTATGAAGGTTTTTTGTCCTTTCAAACCATATTGGCAGACCTTACAACCACCACAGGTATAAAAACCATTCATTTTAGTTAAAATATGTTTTTCCTTTTGATCATTTGCAGATAATGTGGATAACACACTTGGAGATAAATAATTCTTAAGAGTCCTGGCTCATCTAAACACCAATTTAGGGCGATCTTGTACATCAGAGGCAAGTATAGGATCCATTTTAACAATATGCCAGTATTTATTCATAATTTTCCTAATCTCATCACTGGCATTGCTATATTGTGTTATAAAAGAACATTTCAATGATTCAATATTATCCTCATTATTGATATCTGGATTCTTATATTGGATCAAATTCTGCCGATTTAAATTTCTCGCTCTTTCTATAGACGCTTCTATTAAAGTAACAGGATAAACTGTTTCGAAGAACCTTTGTTTATACACTTGAGATTGTTCCTCAAATTTCTCAATATTATTGCAATTTCGTCTTAACCTGACTAATTGTGAAAATGGAAGGTTTCTTTTCCATTTGATATGATGACAACTACTATAGCCAAGGTAACTATTACTATCTACCGGCTTGAAGAAAGTACTAGTATTAATCTTCAAGCTATTACCTTGGCAGTATGAGATGTTTAGTTGCAGATCTAAAAATTCTATCTCTTGCTCTTGAAAATTAGCCATAAAGCTCAAGTTAAATTCATTCACATTGATATATTTAATAAATTCGAAAATGTATCTTTGTGTTTTAATACATATTTTAAGCAATCTATTAGAAAGTCAATCCTGCAAGAATCCAACGTAGGGTCATATTGTAATACCTTACGAATACACTGTAAGCCCTTTTCATGGGGTATTGAGGTATAAAGATATTGTACGTCTATTGTCCCCCAATTTTAGGAATCCTTCCATTCAAATGAATCCAACATTTGCAACACATGTGTGGAATCCTTAGTATAAGACACAAGTTCCGGATTCCATTATCTTTCCCGTTCTATAGTAAAATACACAGTTCAGACAAATATTCCATTGAAGGATCTCCTTTTAATTTAGTATATGAAATGTCATCTGACAGTAACCTATACATCTCAGTTTCATAACTCAATCTATCCAAAATCACTAATCCCCCCCCCTTTATCAGCCTGCTTTTAAACTATATCCTTATTTTCCATTAAACTCTTTAAGGAAAGGTTTGGAGCAGTTGTCGAATTTCCCTTTTTAATTTTAAAAGTATCTGATATTTTATCAAAATCTATTTTAACCAATTGATTAAATAAATCCAGGTGTGAAGCCCTTGATTATACTATATAAAACCTAGATTGATGGTGGATGGAAGGTCTGCCATTATGGTTTGAAAGGACAAAAAACCTTCATAAATGAGCAGGTGAAAGGAAAGGAATATAAAGTGAAGGGGATCATTAATTGTAACACTACTTATGTAGTATATATGTTAATTTGCGGTTGTGGAAAAAGATACATTTGTCTGACGAAGAGAGCCCTGAAAATTCAGATTTTGGAGCATATCCGAAATATAAAAAATAAAGTTGATAACCATAGTGTCCCGAGACACTCTAAAAAATGCCAGTTAAGTAATTCAGACACATTTAAATTTATGGGGTTAGAACATGTTGTATTAAATGAAAGAGGTGGTAACAGACAAAGGCCCTCATTCAGAGCCGTACGCTCTGAGCAGAGCGCACGCTCTGAATGAGGGCCGGGCTCCATGAAAATGGAGCGTCCTCCTGGACGCTCGTATAGCTGTGGGTCACCACCCACAGGCTATACGAGCGTGCATTTTGATGGCCGCGATGGTCGTGACCATCGCGACCATCGAAATTGCGAGCCGGAGCCTGCGGTTGAGGTTTTCAACCGCAAGCTCCGGAGTGATTTTGGCTCTATCAGAGCCAAAATCACTCCCACTGACATCACTAGTGATGTCAGTGGGCCGGCTTTTGACGGGAGGCGTTCCCGTGGGAACGCCCCCATCAGGGAGGCACGCCCCCGGAACGCCTACCAAAGGGGGCTTGCGGTCAATCAACATTGACAGCACACCCCCTTTGATCGGACACAACGAGCGAAGGACTTTCCTTCGCTCATCGCGTCTGGCGCATGCGCATGACGGAGCTCCCTCCATCGTGCGCATGCTCAGTCCATAACATCGACCCACTTGCAAGCGGACAGCCGCTCGCGAGTGGGTCTGAATCAGGCCCAAAATCTGTTATTAAAAAGAGAGACTTACTGGATAATTACCTTAGATACCTTACAACCAAAGAGGCTCAATGAAGGGTATGGGATCGCTCCTTTCTTGTAGCATTAAACGTGTGTTTTTTGTGGTTATAGTTTGAGCCCCTTTGAAAAATGTATTTTTTCTCCTCTGACTATTTCCCGTGACTATCTGATTATTATTTTTAGTGGCTTTCTTCATTAATTCTCCCTCTTTGTTGTTACAGTCGCATTATTTCAGATGATTCCATTTTTACAGTTGTAGTGCTTTATATGCTCTTATTTTTTAAAGTCATAATCTTTTATAAAGTGATTTTTATGTATTTATGATTGATATTGTAACACATTTAGATCAATACAGTAGGTTGAGTACTCAAATTTCTTAAATATTTATGAATTAGCACTATTATAATGGTAGAATCCATAGAGAGCTAGTAAAACAATTCTGAATTTTTACCTAAGTGGTGGGCTTTTATGACCATGATTAATTATATATAAATTATATATATATTTTATATATAAAAATATTTTTATATATACATATTAACTGTTTTTATTGTATTTTATATTTTGTGATTATAATGTATACGTGCAATGTATTTGCAAGAAAACAGTATTGCTGTTTCCTATTTTATGAATTGTAACAAGGTTTTTGTATAGAACGCACATCTGATACATATTATGCAAAATGTTGGGATTAGAGGAAATATCCTATTTAAGTGAAGTTAGGAGGATGCTAGGCCAGCCCTCTGACGAAGTCCACATTACGAAACACATAGGTGCGTGACCTAGCGCATGGATGATCAAAAGCAGGATTGCTGAATGCCATGTTTTTTTGGCACATTATATTCTTTTGACTTGCAGTGGTTTTTGACCACTACCGTTGGTACGCATATCTGTCTTCTGTATTCTTCAACTGTTTAATAAATTTATCTGGTAATGCACTATTGGGCGCCCCCTTGATCATGCTTATTTTCAGATTTGCTATTTTTGCCTGTGGGAAAGGCAAAAATAGGGGGGAAGACGCCGACTATTACATAGTCTAGGTGCAAGCAGGATGGTGGAGAAAGTCTACTGCAGAGACCCATCCGCTTTATTGTGACAGTTGATCCTGGTACTTGTTGTTCCACAAGATACATTTGTGAGCTGAACTACATTTTGCACACTATTCTTGATCAGATTTATTTTGTTAATTATTCACTGTATTGGTTGCTGCAGGTGTGTTTCACAATGTTTACATTTTCTTACTACCTCAAGTTAAATGGAACACAACAATGTGAAAAAGTTTTCTGTGATGATCTTGGTTCTAATTTGATTGATGTTGAGATAGCACATTAACCTGAGGATAATTATGTGAAAGCAGAACGTTTGTGTATTAAAGAAACCCGAGTATGGTGGGATATTGTTGGATTGGAAAACTATTTAAAATATGGTAGAATTCCAATAGGTCTTAGATTATTTAAAAACCCACATTTGTGCAGACTAATGAAAATGTTTTAAAATAATGGAATTGAATTTTAGATGCTTATTCTATGGATTTAATGCAGCTGATTACATTTGAAAAGAAGAAAATATTAAAAGAGTTAGAAAAAGAGATTAGTGTTGTTGAGACTCATCTTGAATCTATTAGTAATACACAAGAATATAAAGATATAACAGAATATATAGAGAAGAAAGTCACTAAAATTGAGAAAGAAATAATAAGAGTAAATGTAAAAAAATCAAAAGAGATAAAGATTATGAGAGGGGAAACATAAGAGATTGGCCACAGGTGCGGAGAGAAGCTCACACTAAATTTCATGAAATGATTACTAGACATATGGCAAAAAATTGAATGACCCCCAGAGATATATCAAAATTATATAAAGGAAAGAACTCCTTACAACAAGGCCTCCCAATACAAAAAAAATGAGGTTACATATGATTGGCAAAAAGTAACAAAAAATAAAGCCTGGAAAAGTTCAGCTAGATATGTAAACAAAAATCCAACAAATCTTTTTAATAGGTTTGACATGTTGAAGGATGTAAATACAGGGGATACCACTCCCCATGGAGAGCGAAAAATAATATTTTTTCCAAATGGACAACCCACTGTGCTTCTCTAACTAATAGCCTCTTTGCTCTGTCCCCACCCAGTAAAGAGGGGGGTACATGATCTATCATGAAGTATCTAAGTGAAGCCAATGAGTTACCCCTTTCTTTGAAGTGACTTTGTGGTTTCGGAAACGGAGGATCATGCGCATACCCATGCTGTCCCTTTAGAACAAGGGGGGTTAGATATTGTAAAAACCCGGGCCAAACCCCCACCCGTAGGGGACGACAAAACCAGAGGGGGGACAAGAGGAGGAGGACGGAAAGTGACAAAAAGAAAGAAAGTTTAATTTTTAATTTGTCGCAGAGATCGTTAAGTGATACGGAACTACAGGTCCTGAGTAAGGGATTGAGTTTTGTGCCCACCAACGCTCATAACTGTTTTGAATGAAAATTGGATGCTCATAGATTTGCCCGTAAATTACGGCTGAAAGAATTTTTTCATAAGAAAAATACTCCTGTGGAGAGATCAGCTATAGATGTTTATCTTGCCTCAACAACAAGGTCTACATTTGACCCAATGTCTACAAATGCTTTATAGAAAACCTTTGGTCGTTTGTTAGATGATGCTGTAATGAAGTTCAGCCAAACACCAGTGAAGCTGAAATTTAATCTGAGTCGTGAAGAAACACAAGCTCTAAGAAACCTGGAGGCTTATGAAGATAAAGGCGGTGCTATAGTCATCCAAGATATCAGAGAATATCGAGCAGAAATCCATTCACAACTTGATGAAAGGGAGGTGTATAAAAAATTGTGAAAAGATCCCACTTTTGAATATCAACAAGAATTGTGTATTATTCTTGCCCAGGCCGAGGAGCAGAATAAAATTTAGCAAAAAATCTTTAATGCCCTGTGCGTTCAGCATTCTTTGATGCTAATTCTCTACACTCTGCCTAAAATGCACAAAGATAGTAAAAAACCCCCAGGACGGCCGATTATATCGGCTCGTGGGTCTTTATACCAAGCAACCTCACAATTATTAGACTTTGTTACAACCACTACTTCCCTTACAAGAAACGTTTTTGAAGGACACTACTTTTCTTTTGAAGAAACTAACTGAATTTGATGAAGTTCCAAGTGGGATGTTATTGTGTTGTTTGGATGTCCGTAGTCTGTATACGGTGATTCCACATAGAGATGGGTTGATAGCTATGAAAAATTTTCTTGAAGGCAACCTTTTACCATCGGTTTTTGATCATCAATTATTTTTGACACTCCAGGAATTGATTCTGAATAGAAATTATTTTCTCTTTGATGGTGAGGTGTATCTGCAGCTACAAGGGTGTTCTATGGGGTCATCTGTAGCACCCTCGTATGCTAATGTATATATGTTTGCTGAGGAGCAGCGTCTATTTTTTGATGACCCTTATACCAAGAGTTGTATTTTGTGGTATACCCGGTACATTGATGATGTATTTCTTCTCTGGACCGGGGGGATAGACAAGTTTACAAGCCTTATGAATCAAATTAATGAGTTGCAGTCCCCCATTAAATTTACTTACACATTTGATAATCAGGAAATCCACTTTTTGGATGTAAAAATTAAGATCAACAATGACCATATAGAAACTGAGGTATACAGGAAGGAAACAGATATGTTCCTTATGCATTCTAGTCATCACCCTATAGCTTTGAAGAAGGGTTTACCTCTGTCACAGATGATGCACATTGCTCACATCACGAGTGACAGAGGTAAGGTACCTGGTCTTATAGATGAATTGATCCAACGTTTTTTGATACGGGGGTATTCTCTGCGGGATCTCTTGATTCAAAAAACCAAAGTGTTGGAGATGTCCAGAAATGAGCTACCTAATCCAGATAAAAGAAGTGGGCAAAGGATAATTCCTTGGACTAGTAGTTTTACTGTTGCTAGCCCAATTATCAAAAGGGCAACAAAGGCGTTATGGCCCATTGTGACATCAGATAATGAGTTACCTTCCTTTAAAAAAACATGTCCCTTAGCAGCTTTTCACAGGGGTAGAAACTTAAGGGATAGACTGGTAAAGACAGACATCACAGGCAGAGGTTTTCAAGAATTACCGAATGTGTATCGGAAATTACCGGGTTGCTACAAGTGTAGCAATTGCACCACATCTTCTTTTATGTTGACATGCAAAACATTTAAACATCCACATGTTGACAAAATCTATGATATTTGTCATGTGTTGACATGCAGTAGTTCATATATGGTGTATATGATTGTATGCCCTTGCGGGCTTTGTTACATTGGACAGACATCAAGAAAATTTAGTGAGCGAATGGCTGCCAATCGTTCCACAATCACCTATCGATTAGTGGTAGAGCCATCGATCAACCGGTGGCGAGACACTTCAAAGAAAGGGGTCATTCATTGGCTTCACTTAGATACTTCATGATAGATCATGTACGCCCCTCTTTTCGGGGTGGGGACAGAGCAAAGAGGCTATTAGTTAGAGAAGCACAGTGGATTGTCCATTTGGACACTATTAGTCCAAAAGGACTTAATGATAAAATTAACTGGAATAGCATTACGTAATTGTGAATAGTATTACAGGTATAGGCGGGTTGTTGGTTGTAGCTGCAATTTTTTCATCATTATCCTTTTTATATAGGTGTAGTTCCTTATGTCTATATGCATTTTTCTCTAGTGCTAGAATTTATGTATATGACTGTTTGTATGTCCAGATTGATTAATATAATGTTGTGTTTATATTCTTAGATGGACTGTACCGATGTCCCCACCAGCAGCTACATATCTGCACGCTGGTACTAGCTGTGGATCCGGTGGAAGGCAGGAAGAGTAGAGCTGTGGAGTGCAAGCAGCGCTCACCATGGTTGCACTTCCTGTTGGAACTGGAAGTGTATCAGCGGGAGCCTGGTGGGCGGGACTGGTGAGCGGAAGGGTGGCTGGACGTCAGGTAGAGTAAGGGGGGTATTTTAGGTGTTTTTTGTATGTATGTCTTTTGCTGTAGGTGGTCCTGAGGAAGGGGCTGTGACCACGAACCGTTGATGATGTGAATATACTGCATTTTTGTTTATGCAAGCCTCTGAGTGCCGATTTTCTGTTGGAGCTGTATATGATTTTGCCAACAGGTACCGCATGCAATTTATCTGTATACTAGAGTGCCGGCTGACTGTGGAACTTATATATATATATATATATATATGTTCATGTGTGTATATATGTATATGTGTATGTATATATATATGTGTGTATATATATTTATGTATATATGTGTGTATATATATATATATATATATATATATATATAAACAAAGCGACAGGCCGGCACTCCAAAAACTACCAAATGTACTTGCCCAGGTGCCTTCTCAGGACCAAGTTCCAAGCCCAAAAATGTAACCACAGCAGAGCGGCACTCACGGGTCATTCAATCACAAATACAGGATGCCAGATCCACGATGATTCTTGATGAATCATCGTGGATCTGGCATCCTGTATTTGTGATTGAATGACCCGTGAGTGCTGCTCTTCTGTGGGTACATATATATGTATATACACACACACGTGTGTGCGAGTAAGCAGGAGTAGATATATATATGTATATATATATATATATATTAGGGTTGAGCGGGTTCAGATTTCTGAAATCCGAACCCCCCGAGGCCCCCCTGATCCAAGTCGTTTCCGAGTCAGGTTCGACTTTTCCCGCCTGACTTGGATATGAAATCGAGGCAAAACGTCATCATCCCGCCTTCCGGAACTCACAGGTTTTGGATTCTATAAAAGGTCCCTGTGTCAGCGCCATTTCTCACTTCGGCTGTGGACAGTGAAGAGGGAGGGTGGGAGCTAGGGCTGGCTGGGCTGTGTTGTGCTGCTGTTGTCCATAGGGGCTGTGACCACTCAGTCCATAGGGGTTGACTGGGCTGTGTTGTGCTGCTGTTATCCATAGGGGCTGGCTGGGCTGTGTTGTGCTGCTGTTATCCATAGGGGCTGGCTGGGCTGTGTTGTGCAGTCAGTTGCAGTCATAGGGGCTGTGTCCACTCCAAAGTCTATAGGGCCTGGCTGGACTGTGTTGTGCAGTGTCCCATAAATGCTGTAGTCCTAGAGGGGTGCTGCAGTGTTGTCCAGGGGGTGATCTGTGCATCAGGGGTGCTCCCCCAAAGTGCACTCCAAAACAAAATATTTTTTTTCTGTGTTTGTGAATTGTGTGCGCAGTAGCCACATGTGCATCAACAAAGTAATGCCAACCGTGCGCCTGTGTCATAAGTAAAGGGCCGGCTGGCTTGACCATTAAAGGGTGCTGTAACCCCCAAAGTGCACTCCAAACAAAATAAAAAATTATTTTCTGTGTTTGTGAATTGTGTGCACTGTGGCTGCACGTGCATCAACAAAGGAGAAGCGCCAAGCGTGCGCCTGTGTCCCATAAGTCTGTTAAAGGGTGGTGTAACCCCCAAAGTGCACTCCACAAAAAAAATAAACAATTCTTTTTTTCTGTGTTTGAGTGCGAAATGTATGCGCAGTAGCCGCACGTGCATCAACACAGTAGCAGCGCCAAGCGTGCGCCTGTGTCATAATTCAAAGGCCAGTTTGGACATCTGGTCCGGACTGAAGGACGTGCCAACAATGTCAATATCTGACATGTCTACTGTCACTGCATATGATACTGTCACAACTGACAGAATGGTGGAGGAATTATTTTCTGTGTTTGTGAATTGTGTGCACTGTGGCTGCACGTGCATCAAAAAAGGAGCAGCGCCAAGCATGCGCCTGTGTCATAAGTAAAGTGCTGGATGGCTTGTCCGTTAAAGGGTGGTGTAACCCTCAAAGTGCGCTCCACAAAAAATAAAAAACTCGTCTTTTTTTTCTCTTTGTGAATTGTGTGGACTGTAGCCACACCTGCATCCTCAAAGCAGCAGCGACAAGCATGCGTCTGTCTGTTAAAGGGTGGTGTAACCCCCAAAGTGCGTTCCAACCAAAATAAAATAATCTTCTTTTTTTCTGTGTTTGTGTGTGAAATGTATGCGCAGTAGCCGCACCTGCATCCTCAAAGCAGCAGCAACAAGCGTGCATCTGTCTGTTTAAAGGGTGGTGTAACCCTCAAAGTGCGCTCCTCAAAAAATAAAAAATTCTTCTTTTTTTTCTGTCTTTGTGAATTGTGTGAGCTGTAGCTGCACCTGCATCCTCAAAGCAGCAGCGACAAGTGTGCGTCTATCTGTTAAAGGGTGGTGTAACCCCCAAATTGTGCTCCAACCAAAGTAAAATAATCTTTTTTTCTGTGTTTGTGTGTGAAATGTATGCGCTGTAGCTGCACCTGCAACCTCAAAGCAGCAGCGACAAGCGTGCATCTATCTGTTAAAGGGTGGTGTAACCCCAAAGTGCGCTCCAACCAAAGTAAAATAATCTTCTTTTTTTCTGTTTTTGTGTGTGAAATGTATGCGCAGTAGCCGCACCTGCATCCTCAAAACAGCAGCGACAAGCGTGCGTCTGTCTATTAAAGAGTGGTGTAACCCCCAAAGTGCACTCCAACCAAAATAAAATAATCTTTTTTTCTGTTTGTGTGTGAAATGTATGTGCAGTAGCCACACCTGCATCATCAAAGCAGCAGCGACAAGCGTGCGTCTGTCTGTTAAAGGATTACATTGGTGACAGCATCCAAGTAGGCATGTCAGACAGTCTGTACCTGTACTGGCAGGAAAAAGAGGCAATTTGGAGGCCCCTGTACAAACTGGCTCTATTTTACCTGAGTTGCCCCCCCCTCCAGTGTGTACTCCGAAAGAGTGTTTAGTGCAGCCGGGAACCTTGTCAGCGAAAGGCGTAGGAGGTTGCTTTCACAAAATGTGGAGAAGATGATGTTCATAAAAATAAATTATCAACTCTTCCATGGAGACCAGCCTCCAGAACGTACAGAGGGATCTGTGGTGGTGGATTCCAGTGGGGTCGAATTAATACTCTGTGAGGACGAGGATGTACACAACACTGAAGAGGGTGAGGAATCGGTGGATGAGGAGGATGAGGACGACATCTTGCCTCCGTAGAGCCAGTTTGTGCAGGGACAGATTAATTGCCAGCTTGTTTTGTGGGGGCCCAAATGAACCAATCATTTCAGCCACAGTCATGTGGCAGACCCTGGCGCTGAAATGATTGGTTTGCTAAAGTGTGCATGTCCTGTTTATACAACATAAGGGTGGGTGGGAAGGCCCAAGGACAATTCCATCTTGCACCTCTTTTTTTTCTTTGCATTATGTACTGTTTGGGGCCTAGATTTTCAAACTGCCATACTGTCTGCCACTGCAGTGTCACTCCTAGATCGGCCACGTGTTTGTGCTGCCCACTCGTGTCACTTAGCATAGTCATCCAGCTACCTCGCTACAACCTTTTGGACATAAAAACACTATTGTGAGGTGTGAGGTGTTCAGAATAGAGTGGAAATGAGTGGAAATTAAGGTTAATGAGGTTAATAATAGCATAGGAGCAGAAAAATCCACAAATTCTGTGATTTTAGCTGTTTTCATGCTTTTTAAAAAAAAAATACAGATCCAAAACACAAAACCCAGAACACAAAACACGGAGGGGTGGTTTTGGCAAAACCAATCCAGATCCAAAACACGAAGAAAGATCCAGATCCAAAACTAAAACACAAAACACGAAGAGTGGCCGATGCACACCCCTAATATATATGTTTTATATATATATATATATATATATATATATATATATAGATATCGCTGAGCCCTTGATTAGGGATGGCAACTGACCATCAATGGTTTGCAGACCATCGATGCTCTGACTGAAAACAAGTGGTTTGCCATTGCTGGTGGGCATCAATGTTGCACCATCGATGGCAACCCTCAATCGATGTTTAGGAAACATTGGGCCTGATTCAGAGCCGCTCGTAAGCGGCCGCTCGTTCGTTCCGAGCGATGTTAGCCCAACTGCGCATGCATACGGATCGTTATACGCATGCGCTAACCAGTCAGTGCGGCCGAAATTCATTGCTCGCAAAATAGCGAATTCCTGCTATTTTGAGTGACAGAAAGAGGCGTATGTGGGTGGTAACAGGGGAAGGTGCTTGAAAATGGGGAGTGGAAATCAGAACGCAGGCGTGCTTAAAGGTCAAAACGGGCGTTTTATGGGTGTGCATAATTAAAACAGCAGCGTCATTGACCACGTCACTGGGTTATTTTATAGTCAGAACTGCTCGCAAAATTGTGGTAGCAAACACCAACCACAAGAATAGCGAGCAGTTCATACCCTTGTCTATGTACTCGATTAATCTAATAAATAGCGGACATGACGTAGGATGCGAGCGGCCAGGGGGCATATCTTTCCAAAAAACGAACGCAAGTTTTGTTCGCTCGTTCAGACATAGAGGCGTGAACAGACCGCAAACAGCGAACGGTTCATTTGAATAGCCACCCCTTGTTTTTGAACGAACGACCGCAAATAGCGAGTGGCTCTGAATGAGGGCCATTGGCAGTTGTGGTCTACACAGATCTCCTCGACCAATCGCTAAACAATTGATGGCATCTAATGATGGTTGAACCATCGATGGTACAGCTGTCAATGGCCATCACTACAGTATAACATAAAAATTGCTATTTTTATGGTATACTGTGTTTTAAAAAATATTTTTTTTCAAATAAAATAGTGATGGATAAGTTTAAAATTATGTTCTTGACCTAATTCAATCTTAAAAGAAACCGACAATTTTGTAGTGGTTTTTGGAAAAAGAATTCGTCAGTTAAGTGGTTAAGGTGATAATATAAATAATATACTGTGGGCCTGATTCAGAGCCGGACCCTCTTTCAGAGCGCTCGCTCTGAATCAGTGCCCGCCTATTGTATTTTTAGAGCGGCCTCCTGGCCCACAGCTAGTGCGAGTGGCCAGGATAATGGCCGTGATGGTCAAGACCATCGCGACCCTCGGACTTGCGACAAGACCCTTGTGGTAGCGTCTCATTGCCACAAGTTCCAGTGGACTTCTTGCTCTTACAGAGCAAGAAGTCCACCCATTGACATCACTTGTGATGTCAGTGGGGTTGGCCCTAGACGGTAGGCGTTCCCATGGGAACGCCTACGTCTGGGCAGCCCTGCCCCCGGCACGCCCACCAAAGGGGGCGTGCTGTCACTCAACATCGACAGCGCTCGCAAGCGGGTTGATGGTGCCCCTCTGCGCATGCACGAGCCCCAGCTAGCTACTCAAGTTCAGTCGTTCCGGGGCTCTCTACAAGACGGGGCGGCTGTCGATGGTGAGTGACAGCTCGCCATGTTTTGTAGGCGGGGAGGGGGGGTGGTTAGGCAAACGCAGACGTTCCCTTAGGTCTCGTCGCAAGCCCAATGGTCACGATAATCACGACCATCTCCAGCCCACTCACACAAGCTGTGGGTGGTCAGCGGGCGGGCTGGTGAAAAAAAAAAAACACCCATCAGACCTGCGAGCTGCCTCCGGCAGCGAGCGGGTCTGAATCAGGCCCATAGATAGATACAGTAGATGATAGATAGATAGATAGATAGATAGATATGAGATAGGAGGGAGATAAGAGAGAGAGATAGGAGAGAGATAAGAGAGATAGGAGAGAGAGATAGAAGAGAGAGATGAGAGGAGAGTGAGAGAGGAGAGAGAGTAGAGAGATAGGATAGAATGATAGGAGAGAGAGATAGGAGAGATAGAGAGAGATAGATAGAGAGATAGATATGAGATAGATAGAGAGATAGATAGATAGATATGAGATAGATAGATAGATAGATAGATAGATAGATACATATGAGATAGATAGGTAGCCTAAAAGGGCACAGATTATTATAAGACTATGTTGTGTCCTTTGTGGGATCGCCATGCCCCTTTAGTTGATGACCATACCTACCCAATGGCTGGTTACTCCCCTACCATTGCATTCTCCTGGTAAACCCTTCATGCCCAAGTACTTCACTGAATACCCCTTTTCCACTGCCTAAAAAACCCAGGTAATTGCCATGTTTAGCCAAGATGTGGCTCAGTGGAAACAGCTCCAAGGAAAAAATCCTGGGTCTACTGACCCAGGATTTTTTCCCAGGTATTGATTAGGGTTTTTTGCGAGTAAAACATGGTAACACTGCAATGCAAACAGCTTTTACACAGGCTTTTTTGACTTGGGTAATACCAAAACCCGATGATTGGTCCTTCCAGGGCGCTGGCCACTGATGTAATCACCCATAGTCCGGTGAAGATGTGTTCACGCTGGGAGAGGCTGTTTAGAGAGGGCCTAGAAGGAGAGCTTGGTGCACACAGGCAGAGCTGGGCATACACAGGCATAGCTTGGTGCAGACACAAACAGAACTGGGCATATAGCAGGCCTGGAAGAAGAGGTGAGCATTTGGTACACAGGTCAGCTGGGTGCTGGTCACACAGGTCCGGAGAGCTGGTCTCTGGTCACCCACAGCCCTGGGAAGACATTGGAGAGCTGGGTGCTGGTCACACAGGTCTGGAGAGAGCTGGGCACTGGGCACACACAGGCCTGGAAGGACATTAGACAGCTGGGTGCTGGTCAAACATCTGGAGAGAGAAGGTGCTGGGCACAGGTCTGGAGAGGGTTTGGAGAGGCTTAGCAGCATGTGGTCTGATGAGGACATCCGGGAGCTCTTAGGGTTGTGGAGGAGATCATGCGTCAAATGATGGGGACAGTAAAGGATGCCACTGTGTATCATAACATCACCATGATACTGGCAAGTTGTGTAATTAAAAGATCCCAGCAGCAAGTGATAAACAAGTTGAAGTCTATGCGCAAGATGTTTATCCATAATTGCAATAAAAGCGGTGTCATATGGATGAAATGGAAATACTATGATGCATGTTACTCCATGTTTGGCAACTCTGCGGTAACAAATCCAGTCAGCCTGTTATCTTCTTCATTCTGCACCACCAGCAGCACCAGTCAAAAAGCAGAGGGAGAATGCAGTCAAAGTATGCCAGGCAGTCCTGGAGCAGAGACATCGCAGCCTACCAAGAATCCTACACTGCATAAAAATCGTAAGTATAGCAATAAATTGTTTAAAAAAATTAAAATGGTATCTGGCAAGCGTGCAATTGGGAATAGGCCAAAAACACATGTACACTACCTTTGCTATGTTAATTTAATATATGCTACGGTCTTCTGTTCAGTGAAACTTACTTATTTATTTTATTTATTTATTAACAGTTTCTTATATAGCGCAGCATATTCCGTTGCGCTTTACAATTGTCAACATTGATAGAACAAAACTGGGTAATAACAGACAGATATATAGGTAGGAAGGCCCTGCTCGCAAGCTTACAATCTATAGGGAAATAGGCAGTAATACACAAGGATAGGTGCTATATATTGCATCTTGGTCCAGCCACAATGCACAGTTTCTTGGTTGGCTGCATGATCCAGTCACACAGGAATGTCGGCCAAATGTCATGAGGATGTGAGAGAAAGACAATGTGTGAGGTTATGTGTGGACTGTAAAAGGGGATGTAATTAGATATGGAAACTATGAAGGTTGTGTGGGCGGTTCTGGGATCTGATAAGCTTGCCTGAAGAGGTGAGTTTTCAGGGATCACTTGAAGGATTGGAGACTAGAGGAAAGTCGTATTTTGCGTGGTAAGGCATTCCATAGAGTGGGTGCAGCCCTAAGAAAGTCCTGTAACCGTGAGTGGGAGCAAGTAATGCATGGGGATGAGAGACGCATTACTTTATCCCTTGAACGTATATGAACCTACGGGGGATGCAAAGGTCCGAGCAGCAAGTACTAAACAGAGTGAAAGCCCTGCACAAAATAATATCTCTTTCAGTGGGTAGCTTTTGTGCAGGTGGGAGAATGCTACAAAAACACATGTATGCTTAAGCTGCATACACACGGGATGAATTTTCCTAATGATATGAATGATAACGATATCATTCAACGATAAATCGTTCATATCATTAATTTTTATGCAGTGAACAATCGACCAACAATGCGCCTTCCCGCATGAACGATAACGATATCTATGGTCGACCATACATGCAGGCCTACTGGACGATTTTGTAAAGATTTGCCTGTAAAGACATGACTTCATGAAATATCTATCATAGATATCTATCAGTGTGTACACCCAAAATCGTTTGCCCTGCACTACAGAAAGTTGGAGGGAAATCTATCAGCAATATCTTTGGTTGTGCAGGTTGTACCATGTGTATGCAGCATTACACATTTGCTATGTCTATATATGCGTGCAGATTCTAATTTTTTTTTTGTTTACCCCCTTTTCAGTGTTCACCATTCCTAGTGTAGAGAAAAAAATGAATAAATCTGAGGAAATGGTGAAAGCTATGTCTACCTTACTGGTGGACCAGCTCTGTGAGATGGACTCTGCCATGCAGGTTCATGAGGATGCACGCCAATTACGCTTCCTTGAAGCTGAAAAAGAAATTCAGCAATCCTTCATCTCACAGATCTTGACTATGCAAGAACACCTAACTAGGGAATCCCACAACATAGATATGGTGTTCCTGGAGCACTTAGTAAATAAGAACACCACACAACTACTATACCAGTCCCCACCACAGGAGCACCCTTATCCCCAATATAATAGAGGGTAAAGTTTTTATGACCCTGCAGCAACACCGTCAAACCCACAAAGCCCAGATTACTCAATCTACAGGCAACTGCCTTAACCCTGTCTGAATAGGTGTAAGTTTACCTAAAATTATAAAAGTTAATAGATGTTAAATACAATAATGTCAAATTTTTTACTATACTGTTTTAATATTTACCTTATTTTAGAAGGGCTATTTCTAGTGACCCTAAAAAAGAAAATATAAGTACCACTCGATATGTTGGGCCACTTGAGTGGTAATAATGTTTTAAAAATTGTGGCTGCAGGAAAGCAGTTTTTCTGTTCTTTAATATAGTGTTGTTCAGCAGTATCCTGATTAGTGGGGATGGCATACTGAGATTTTGGTGTGCTAGGTGTGATCTGTCAAGCTACCTCAGGTCGCTATGTGCTACAGATTTCACTAAATGTATCAATATGTCCACCCCACTAATCTGGACACTGAAGCTATAGTGTACAATACATCACACTTTCACTTATGATAAACACTTGTTATTATGGTCTACTTGTGTGTGAGTTACTATTTGAAAAATGTTTGTGTGTTTTTAGTTTTTGCCCAAACAGTCTCATTAAAACCAAAAGTTCAATTGTAAAGAAACATAAAACAGTTTCTTTTTTGGAACAAGAAGTCTATACCATTGAGGGAAGGTTTGCCACCAGGGTTTCGTGAATAATTTCTGCCCCGCTGTGTGTCCATCATAGACTGCAGAATCATGGCAGTGTTGTGTTCTACAGTGTTCTGCACAGTCGACTTGGGGAGAAATTGCTCCTTCTATATCTCATAGATGTTATGGAGAATACAGCAGGCAGCAACAACATTGGGCATTAGCTTCAGGTCCACATTGTTATGCTTCATCAAGCAGTACCAACGTCCCGTTAAATGCCCGAAGGCATGCACCACAACCATCCTGGCAGAACTGAGGGTGTGGGTAAAACTCGTTTTCTCCTCTGGACATTTTGAGTGAAAACCTTCATAAGGCCACTGCCTCAAAGGGGATTCAGTATTCCCAATCAGGTGTACTGGGATGTCCATCCCAGCCACAATCTTCGATTTCTGTAAATAAAAAGAAAAGAGTATACATTTTTTGCAGAGGTGGTACATTTTTTCACATGGGGATCGATCATGTTGGTGACTGAATTGTTATGTGTAAATCACGGCGTACTTGTGTTTGGAAATATAAAATGTAATGTTGTGTCAATGATGCGCATATTCCACAGTGCTTTACACATACTACCTTGCTAATTAACAGCAGTGGCAACGTGGCTATTACTTTGAAACACATCAGTTACAGTAGCTGTATTTCCAAAGTTATGATTGAAAGTCACAGCATGAACACTGGATGTCACGGTGATTGTGTTCAAAATAGTAAGTTTGCAGGCAGCCTGACGTGTGGTAACAGTAAAAATCTAAATTGGTAAGTTTGAGCAATGCTGACCATCACACCAACCATGCTGCCACATTTGCACACAGGGAAAAACTAAATAAAGGGAGCTGAACACACTTTGGGGCAGATGTACTTAGCTCTGGAAAGTGATAAATTGGAAAGTAATAAACTGCCAGCCACTCAGCTCCTAACTGTTATTTTTTAAACACAGCCTGTAACATGACAGTTAGGAGTTGAGTGGCTCCTACTATGTCCCAGACATACAGCTGCAGCCTGCACATGCTTTCATCCCCATATGGTCCACCCACACTCCCACAGCCCCAGGGGATGATCCAGCCCCGACCATCCCACAGAGACAGGGGGCTGACGTCAGTGGCGAGGGCTGAGGGAGAGGACACTGTACAGTGATGATGCAACCGGGAGCTTCCATTCTAGAGTGGAACGCAAATCCCGGAAGCATGGGAGATAGCATGCAGTGCCGGCCCAGCCCAGCCAACAGTGTCGGCCAGCCCTGCAGATGGGTTCATGGGACTGGCCCAGCGGGAACTCACCCACTTTCTTGGCAGTCCAATCCACCCCTGCCTCTCCATCAGAAATTGTGCTATCCTCTTCCTTAAATGACACTGCACTAGGTAGCACACTGTCACAAGATGAAGCATGCTCTCAGTAACTGTAAAACAGCAGAAAGCTGCAAACAGTCAGGAACTCAGGGCTACACACTGGTAATTTGTTTGCCATCATTGCTGCAATGCTGTAAGCAGTCCCCACCCCTCCCTTTTGTTTTATTACTGTGCCCTCATCTCTGTGAGCCTAAATAAGAGCTATTTTTAATAACATCCTCAAGTTTTTCTGGGCTTACCCGGGTTCAGTAGAAACAGAGGTGACCCAGGAAAAACCTGGGACAAGGGTGCAGTGGAAACGGGGTAAAAGCCGTGTACAACCCAGCAAAATACCGGGTAAAAAATCCTGAGATAGACCCGGGATTTCGGTGGAAAAGGGGTATAAGGGTGTGTATGTATTCTGCTCTGGACATCTCTAATAGCTTGTATGTATGGGTCTGTAGGTGCCTGGGCCAATAACCTGTTGGAATTGATATGTGTGCAGGTGTATTACCCTCAGAAAAGCATTACCCTTTGCTATGAAATAACTATTTGCAGTTCCGACGGTGGTAGTAGGTGGCAGTTGTGTGCAATGGAGGTCAGTCCTAATGGCAAATAAAATTAACGAGGGAATGGTTTATTAACAGTAGATACAGGCAGCAGGATAACACATAACATTATGCAGCAGGTACAGGATGAAGAGATATCCAGTTGCAGCCAGGAGCATATAAGGGTATGCTGATACTTAGTACACAGACACTGTATATTGCTCATGTACAGTGGTGGCAGCAGGATAGTTAATATACTGATTGGTGGTGGCGCAGTGTTAATTGTGATCTCCGTGTTATAGCTACGGCCTCCTTTATGGATGGACATTCTCTAGAGCACATGCAATACTATAGATGGTATAGAAAGAAAGACTCAGCAGGGAGCCGCACATGCACAGTAGACAGGTTAGAGTTTGTGCCTCTGGCTCCCTCTGCACCAGGTCCTAGTGTTGGGAGGCTTGATGGACATAGAGGCAGCGCTGTGAGTGCTCGCTCCTAACACCCCCCATCACTCTAGACTGTCTCTGGTTATATAACAGCAATATGAACATTTCACACTTTGACATCTCACCTGTCACCAAAAACACAATGGTGTTATATAAAACAAGGTTGTATGGTAAATGAAAATCATAATAAAATTGCTAGTATCCCTAGACTTCAATTTGTCTCCATGATATTATCCTTTTTAAGAAAAAAAAGTTATAATGATGGCCAGGGTAAAGAAGCTGCTATTTCTGATGCTGCTACTCCTCACCTGGGCCTAATGTCATCTCTGAGGAGTGAGTGATCATTAAAGAGCAGTTTGCCCCTAGAAACAACAGTTTAACAGTTTCTGCTGTTGAAGGTCTTACTAATTTAGCATTGGACCCACAATGAGAGAATTACTAAACCTGAGATAATCAGCAGTTAACAGAAAGATAAAAGGAGAAGGTGTTAAGATGTTAACATATATAAGTATTAAATGATATTCAATAACCTTCAGTTTGCAATCCAAAAAAACAACATTTAAGCATTTTTGTCAGATTTTTCTGTCTTTGTTTTGATACAAAGATGGTAATAAAACTTGCTGTATTTCGATCTTAGTTTCAAAAATATGTTACACTTTCTTGGATTCATAGTAATACAAGTAGCTATTATAATCATTGAAACAAATAAACACATCTCAGTGATCTCAAAGTTGTCATAAAAGATTGAAAAAAGTCTCACCATTTATATATGGTTGCTAAAGTATCACATGCATTAGAAAAAGGGGGCAACCAATCTCTTTATGTAAAATTTGTATCAATATAAGGAATGGAGGGATTTATAAACCACCGTCAGTATTCTAGAGCACAGGTTCTCAAACTCGATCCTCAGGACCCCAAACAGTGCATGTTTTCCAGGTCTCTTCACAGAATCACAAGTGAAATAATTAACTCCAAATGTGGATCCTTTAAAATGTTTCAGTGAGTAATGAATACACCTGTGCACCAGCTGGGTGACCTAGAAAACGTGAACTGTGTGGGGTCCTGAGGACCGAGTTTGAGAACCAACGTTCTAGAGCAGTGTTGGCTAACCTTGACACTCCAGCTGTTGTGGAACTATATATCCCAGCATGCCCTGCCACAGTTTTAGCATGCCCTAATAGCAAAACTGTAGCAGTGCATGCTGGGTTATGTAGTTCCATAACAGCTGGAGTGTCAAGGTTAGCCAACACTGTTCTAGAGCATGAATGCCTCAGTGTCTCATAGGTGGATTAAATCGCTGGATGTTATTTACATATAGTATGATCAACACAGCATATCAACATAGGTATAACAATCAGTGGAAAACAAAATAACCACCTTTTTGTCCATCTCTGGATCAGGCCCAAAGTCTCCTTCAGACATAATTCTTCCTTGGCTGTTTCTGTATGAGCCGTATACTCTACCTCGCTATTGGAAAAGGCAACGGCTGGGTGTGTTCTGGGCCTGATTCAGAGTTGTACGCTATTCCGATGTTCATGCAGTTGAGCGATTATCGGTGGCCCGTGCATGCATTCCAGCCTCAATGCACAAGTGCAGTGATTGAATTGCAATTATGGTTGCAGTGAGGATTCAATCACAGGTGATTGACAGGAAGAGAACATTTAGTGAGAGGTATCGGGGAGTGACGGATAAGATAGAGACATGTTCTGCCAGTTTTTGGGGCATGTTTGCATCAGAATCTGCAATCCTATACACAGTGCACATGGTTCAAGCATCTCAGGTACGGAGGTCATGCTGCGCGACCATACACTCACTCAAGGAGTAGATCATCTAGATAGTCAAGTATGATGAATAAGCTTTTCTCTCTCCAGCTGTAGTATAGACAATGATCAATCTATGAACAAATAAATTAATCTCTAGTAATACAGGGTGTAATTTGAAGTACCTTATAACAAGCCAGAATATCTCCCCATAATCAATGCAGATTTTTGTGTGTAACCCTTGGCAACAAGTCAGGCTTTGTAGTGAGCAACTCTTCCATCAGTGTTGAAGACCCACTTGTTCTTGCCTTTTTTTTTTTCACTTGGTCTGTCCACAATGGTCCATGGTCATTGTCTAAAACTGTAAGCTCTTTATCTATGATTGGTTTCCATTCTTGCCAGATGTCACTTAACTTTACTTTGTGGAGGGTTTGAGGTTCTCAGTAGACAAAGTTTACAAATTTCTTGGTGTACAGTACCTTTTAGGAGGATTTCCTTTGTTGCTTCTGCTCTGCGGCTTATCACTTGTGTCTGTGGTTTCAGTCTCTGATATGCTTCCAGCTGAAGCAATATCTAGCATCGTAAGTTTTTTGTGATGTTACTACTTATCTTTGGATGAAGAGGTCTCATTAGACACTTTGGGGGTCATTCAGACCCGGTCGTTAGCGCCGATGCGCTCGGACCGGGTCGATGGCCCCCCCCAGAGTATGCACACGACGGCGCTGGCGCCGTCGTGTGCATGCGTGAGACCCGCTATGACCGAGAGCGCCGGTCGTAGCAGGTCTCAATCCAAAGGGGGCGAGCTGTCGATGTTGATTGACAGCTTGCCCCGTTTGGAAGGCGGGCCGGGGGGGGTGGCAGCCTAAACGGAGGCGTTCCTATGGGAACGCCTGCCATTTGGGGGAGGCCCCACTGACATCACTAGTGATCACTAGTGATGTCAGTGGAGAGCTTCCGGCTCAGACAGAGCCAGAAGTTCTCCGGGGCTTACGACAAGGGAGACCCTACCCTTGGGTCTCGTCGTAAGCCCCAATGGTCGCGATGGTCTCTGACCATCGCGAGCATCACCAGAGCGGTCGTTAGAGCTGTGGGTGTTAACCCACAGCCTAACGGCCGCAACAGAGGCGGCGGTCAGGATGCAAGTGGCCGCCCAGTTTCTGAGCGACCGCTTGCATCCTCCGACCGCCTCTGAATGAGGCCCTTTGTCTCTTTGGGGTCTATTCACTAAGCCTTGGAGAGAGATAAAATGGAGAAAGATTAGTCCCATCCAATCAGTTCCTGTGAGTTTACATGCTGTGATTGAAAAATTATAGTTTGGAGCTGATTGGCTGGGACTTATCTTTCTCCATTTTATCTCTATCCTAGGCTTCGTGAATAGACGCCTTGATTACAAAAGCTTTTTGTTGTTAATTTCCCACCATCAGTATCCTTTGCTTTATTGACAGTATCACAGTATGATACACGAGATGGACTTAGGATCTAGTTTGTGCCTCCTCTCTTTAGGGATATGGACATATACTTTACACCCAAAGAAATGTAAATGACTGATAGTTGACATTTTTCTGGACCACTCCTCCAATGGTGTCTTATATTTGATTGCCACTATACTGTAGGTCAGTGGTGTCAAACTTGGGCCCTCCAGCTGCTGTGGGATTACATATCCCAGCATGCCCTGCCATAGTTTTAGCATGCCCTAATAGCAAAACTCTGGCAGTGCATGCTGGGATGTGTAGTTCCACTGCAGCTGAAGGGCCTGAGTTTGACACCACTGCTGTAGGTGCTTGATTATTGTTCTATTTCCCCTTTCACTCACATCCTTCTGTTCTGGTGTATAGTATTTGTTAGTTGGTGCATATGCCATTCTTCTTGATGTAAAGTAGATAGCTACAGTAGATCTCTATTTTCATATTTTCCACCTTATAGGGGTATTCAATATGGACCGAAAACTCAGTTTCTGCAATGTTTTCGCTCGGATGACGTAATTTTTGCCGCTTTTACTTTCACACCGTATTCAATTTGAAAACTTTTCGCCGGTGCGAAAAGTATATTGCATTCGACCCTGCGAAAAAGTATCACCAAGGAATTGGTGGCGAAAAAAAGTGCAGAAATGGGGTTTTGGGGTGCAACATTTCGGAAACCACCCTGCAACCTTCAGACAGTCCCCCAAAGGGAAACTGTGTCAATAATTTTTCAAAAAAAACCTCAGAAGACCCCAAAAAAAGCACTTTCATTTTGTGGGTGAAAAAAAAAAAATTGGGGGTACAAAGTTAAAGACTAGCGAACTACAATCTAGGGGGGTCGCCAAGTATGCCCCAGGTGTTTTTTTCATTGCAGATGTTTGCAGCAGGTGGATTTTTCATGTTTTTAAAAACTTCACTTTAGCAACTTTTAAATATGCATACCCCCATTTTCAAGTACCCAAAATTTGCTGGGACTACTTATTTTCAGCAAAAAAACCTTCTAAATACTATTCTTCACCAACTTCCCAAATCCCCAAAATAGCAGCTATCGAGCCCGTTTAAAGACCCCAAAAACCTTCAGCAGGGCTAATCGGGGGTATCCAGAGTGATCCTCCATGTCAGAGTATCTTTTTGGGGTGTTAGGGTGATTTCCCCAAAAATCAGCAAAGTTTTTGCTGATTTCACATTCGCCGGGTGCCGTTTTTGATGATTTCAAATTGAATATGGGTATAAGTGGGGTGCGCGCGACACTTTTTCGCCGGCAAAAGCTCCGATGTGCAGCGAAAACTTTGACACGCATAGACAGTGAAGTTTACGTTTCAAATTGAATACCCCTCATAGTGTTTTAATCTTCAGTCCCATCTATTTCTCTACGAGGGGTAAATTTACTAAGAATTGTGTTTGGGAGAGTATTTGCATTTTCCCACGTATGAATAAAGGCCTTTTCTTTAATCACTCAGATTCTCTTATTCCGTTTTGCTGAAGTTTTTTTGTTAGTATCCTGTATTTTCACACAGTGGATCTATAGGATCTCTGTATATAATATATAGCCTCTACAGTCTCCATTTTTGGAGACTCTCGGGGCACGTCCAATGCTATGGATGGTGTAGGAAGAAAGACGCAGAGGAGAGCCGAGCATGCAGAGTATCTAGATCAGAGGTCATGCCTCCGACTGCTGCTGCACCGTTCATAGTGCCTGGCAGCTAGATGGACTGAGAGACAGCGCTGTGAGTGCTCTCTCCTAACAATAATGAAATTAGTACCGCACCAGTTCCTAGTGCCTGGTGGCTAGATGGACTGAGACAGCGCTGTGAGTGCTCTCTCCTAACAATAACAGAATTAATACTGCACTGGTTCTTCCTAGTGCTTGGTGGCTAGATGGACTGAGAGACAGCGCTGTGAGTGCTCTCTCCTAACAATAACAGAATTAGTACCGCACCGGTTCCTAGTGCCTGGCAGCTAGATGGACTGAGACAGCGCTGTGAGTGCTCTCTCCTAACAATAACAGAATTAGTACCGCACCGGTTCCTGGTGCCTGGTGGCTAGATGGACTGAGAGACAGCGCTGTGAGTGCTCTCTCCTAATAATAACAGAATTAGTACCGCACTGGTTCCTAGTGCCTGGCGGTTAGATGGATTGAGAGACAGCGCTGTGTGTGCTCTCTCCTAACACTAACAGAATTAGTACCGCACCGGTTCCTAGTGCCTGGCGGTTAGATGGATTGAGAGACAGCTCTGTGAGTGCTCTCTCCTAACAATAACAGAATTATTACCAGACCGGTTCCTAGTGCCTGGCGGTTAGATGGATTGAGAGACACCACTGTGAGTGCTCTCTCCAAACAATAACAGAATTAGTACCGCACCGGTTCCTAGTGCTTGGCGGCTAGATGGACTGAGAGACAGTGCTGTGAGTGCTCTCTCCTAACAATAACAGAATTAGTACCACATCGGTTCCTAGTGTCTGGCCGCTAGATGGACTGAGAGACAGCGCTGTGAGTGCTCTCTCCTAATAATAACAGAATTGGTACCGCACCGGTTCCTAGTGCCTGGCGGTTAGATGGATTGAGAGACAGCGCTGTGTGTGCTCTCTCCTAACAATAACAGAATTAGTACCGCACCGGTTCCTAGTGCCTGGCAGTTAGATGGATTGAGAGACAGCGCTGTGAGTGCTCTCTCCTAACAATAACAGAATTATTACCAGACCGGTTCCTAGTGCCTGGCGGTTAGATGGATTGAGAGACACCGCTGTGAGTGCTCTCTCCTAACAATAACAGAATTAGTACCGCACCGGTTCCTAGTGCTTGGCGACTAGATGGACTGAGAGACAGCGCTGTGAGTGCTCTCTCCTAACAATAACAGAATTATTACCAGACCGGTTCCTAGTGCCTGGCGGTTAGATGGATTGAGAGACACCGCTGTGTGTGCTCTTTCCTAACAATAATGGAATTAGTACCGCACCGGTTCCTATCGCTTGGTGGCTAGATGGACTGAGAGACAGCGCTGTGAGTGCTCTCTCCTAATAATAACAGAATTAGTACCGCACCGGTTCCTAGTGCCTGGCAGCTAGATGGACTGAGAACCAGCGCTGTGAGTGCTCTCTCCTAACAATAACAGAATTAGTACCGCACCGGGTCCTAGTGCCTGGCGGTTAGATGGACTGAGAGACAGCGCTGTAAGTGTTCTCTCCTAACAATAATGAAATTAGTACCGCACCGGTTCCTAGTGCCTGGCAGCTAAATGGATTGAGAACCAGCGCTGTGAGTGCTCTCTCCTAACAATAACAGAATTAGTACCGCACCGGTTCCTAGTGCTTGGCGACTAGATGGACTGAGAGACAGCGCTGTGAGTGCTCTCTCCTAACAATAACAGAATTATTACCAGACCGGTTCCTAGTGCCTGGCGGTTAGATGGATTGAGAGACACCGCTGTGTGTGCTCTTTCCTAACAATAATGGAATTAGTACCGCACCGGTTCCTATCGCTTGGTGGCTAGATGGACTGAGAGACAGCGCTGTGAGTGCTCTCTCCTAATAATAACAGAATTAGTACCGCACCGGTTCCTAGTGCCTGGCAGCTAGATGGACTGAGAACCAGCGCTGTGAGTGCTCTCTCCTAACAATAACATAATTAGTACCGCACCGGTTCCTAGTGCCTGGCGGTTAGATGGACTGAGAACCAGCGCTGTGAGTGCTCTCTCCTAACAATAACAGAATTAGTACCGCACCGGGTCCTAGTGCCAGGTGGCTAGATGGACTGAGAGACAGCGCTGTGAGTACTCTCTCCTAACAATAATGAAATTAGTACCACATCGGTTCCTAGTGCCTGGCAGCTAGATGGACTGAGAGACAGCGCTGTGAGTGCTCTCTCCTAATAATAACAGAATTAGTACCGCACCGGTTCCTAGTGCCTGGCGGTTCAATGTAGTGCTCTTAGTGCTCTCTCTCCTATCAATAACAGAATTAGTAACTGAAAACACACAAATAAATAAAATGAAACCTAATGTATATTCTAGGTAAACCCTTTGCTAAATACTGTGTAAACATGGAGCCCCTCCTGCTGACATGTATTGCATTTATATTGCACAGATGTGACGGTGTAGGGGTGCCATCATTGATGGCTTCTTCCCCCAAAAAGGAAATGAAAATGTATGTACATTTCTTTACTACATTTGCAATACAAATACACAGACATGTTTCACATAATAGAGCGCAGGTTGAATTTGGAATCCCTGATAAAATATAACCGAAGAGGGGAAACAAGCAGAGTTAATATAGTGTTTTCTGATAGAAGGAGACAGTAATATGTAAAAAGAAGTATGTGTTACTCACATTTATGGTGCAGCTTTATCTGATGAAGAAGCCTATATAATAGCTGTGGCATTCTGCTTGCAGTGATAAATATACATTTTCTCATTTAACAGGGATGAAAGGAAAAGAAAGTTTGACTGTGTGAATGAGCTTTGGTCAAGGAGGTTTAAATATTGAAACCTCAAATATTTATTTCAATCTCTAGCAGTAAAAACTAGAAAATCGTTGATTTCTGATTGATTTCTGATTATATCAATATGAAAAATAATTTTTAGTTAATCGTAAGAAGCATCCACCATCCTGGAAATATAAAATAACATTATGGCAGAATGTAAAAACTAGGGCCCAGAGATGTACGTTTTTGCACAACCGCAGGGAAGCGGCTGTTCAATACCATACAACTCATATGAACATGCAGTAGTAGACGCGGGCTCTGGCCTTGGTACACCCAGAAAATGGGGGTGGGGGATGTCCTCATTTCTGGGAAAAGAGCCCCTTCCCCACTCCCTGCTGGTAATCAGGCTGCGGCTTTGGGAAACTCTGAGAGATCTCACGGAGGGATACCTGCACATTCACAATACAGATCCTGCGCATGTGCAGGTCTCACAATCAGAGTAGTACACAAATCATTGGGTTTGCGTACTACCCTGGTTAGAGATGTGCACTGACCCTTGTGTTTTGGTTTTGGATCTGGATCTCCCCTGGTTTTTTTATCTGGATTGGTTTTGCCAAAACCTCACCACTGTGTATTGTTTTTCGGTTTTGGATCTTGATTTTTTCTTAAAAAATCATAAAAACAGCTAAAATCACATAAAATTGGCCTTTTTTTGTTCCTACAGTATTATTAACCTCAATAACATTTATTTCCAGTCGTTTCCAGTCAATTTTGACCACCTCATAGCTCATAATATTGATTTTTTTCATCTAGTTTAGGCCCAAAATTTGCACTAAGATAGCTGGCTGACTGCAGCAGTGGGTGGCACAAACACATGGCAGTTCAACTTCAAACATGGCACATCAGGAAACACTTTTATTATTCAAGAGAGGCCTAAGGGAGTTGGAGTCTGTATGTAGTTGAAGGCAGGGCAGGGACAGGGAGGGTTGATTGGTAGTAAATTTAATTTAGTTTTTTGATTCCGAAGAAAATTTATGAAAATGAAGGGGAGGGGAGGAGGTATTTACATAAAAAATGTGATACATTCACATCAGTCCTTGCCATAGAAGAATCCTTCAGCATGGTTGCTGCTGCTGGGAGTTGATTTTTTCATCCCAGAAGGGAACCATGAAGAGTGTTTTCCAAAAACAATTAAACAATTGACTTAATTAATACTTTGCAAACCTTCTATAAAGGCATTTCCCAACCTGCACAGGGACATAAAAAAAACATAGTTAGTTAGTGGCCTCAAAGTGCCACTTAACCAGCACAGATATGTGGACAAGCATAAGATCTATGATTTAAGGCAGGGGTAGCCAACACTGGTCCTTGAGAGCTACCAACAGTGCATGTTTTCCAGGTCTCCTCACAGAATCACAACTATAATAATTAACTCCACTTGTGGATCTTTCTAAAAGTTTTGGTGAGTAATGAATACACCTGTGCACCAGCTAGGTCGTCTGGACAATGTGAGCTCCCGAGGACAGAGTTTGGCTACCCCTGATTTAAGGCCTTACATTGTGTCTTTCTTGAGAATCCTGTACCTGCTTCTGCGGCTAGGAGAGGATTTTCGTCCCAGAAGGGGACCATGAAGAGTGCTTCCAAAAAACAATTGACTTAAATAATCCTTTGCAAACCTTCTGTAAAAGCATTTTCCAAACTGTACAGGGACATTATAAAAAACAGATTTAGTTAGTGGCCTTCAAACTGCCGTTGTTCCCACTGTCCACTTAACCATATCAGATATGTGAACAAGCGGCATTAACTGCAACTTTTCAGATTTAAGGTTTAAGTCTTACGTTGTGTCTCTCTTGGGAATTCTTTCTTGAGTGCCATGCCTGCTTGCTGGGAGTGGATTTTTTTCATCCCAGAAGGGGACTAGGAACAGGAAGCGTCCTTTCCAAAAATAGATAAACAATTGCCTTAAATAATCCTTTGCAAACCTTCTTTTCTGTAAGGAATTTCCCAACCTGTACAGGGACATTAAATAAAAAAGAGGGCCTGATTCTGACCCTCTTGCGAGCGCTATGCACTATCAAGCGGGTCGATGGTAGCCCAGTGCGCATGCGCACGATGGAGCCGACTCCGTTGTGCGCATGTGCGATACCCGGATAGCGATGGGCAAACCGTCACACTGGGTCTCATACCAAAGGGGGCGTGCTGTCGATGTTGAGTGACAGCACGCCCCCTTTGGTGGGTGGGCCGAAAGCTCTCTGAGGCTTGCGACAACGAGACCCTACCACAAGGGTCTCATCGCAAGCCCGATGGTCGCGATGGTCTTGACCATCGCGACCATCTTCCTGGCCACTCGCTATAGCTGTGGGTGGTCACCCACAGCTATTCGAGCAGCCAGGAGGCCGCTGTAAAACACAAGAGGGTCGGCCCTGATTCAGAGCAAGCGCTTTGTCAGAGTGTCCGGCTCTGAATCAGGGCCAGAGTTAGTTAGTGGCTTTCAAATTGCCATTGTTCCCACTGTCCACTTAACCATATTACTTAGATATGTGAACAAGCGGAACAGAGCATTAAATGCAACATTTCAGTTTAAGGTTTAAGTTTTACGTTGTGTCTGGAGATCATTTAGAAAGCAGAAAAAGATCTCCACCACAAGTGGCAGATGACTAAACTCACACACAAAGGTTTAATAGAAATAGATACAACACCAGATCAGATGTTTACCCTGGAGGATCTGTCTGATTCATCATGGTGCCCCCAAGACCAAGATTGTGCAAATTCTGCCAAAAGAGAGACTGAAACCACAGCTAAACATAAGAGTCACCTTTTGGATGTGAATTGTCTCATTTGCATGTGGAAAACCCAACCCTCAGATGAGAAGGATGTCAGCCAGTGGACAACATTGAAATCACCATTAAAAAGTCAGAATGGAAGACTACAGTGTGGAGAATCTTTCTTCACAGTCAGGAGAGGCCTCAGAGAACATGGAAAAAGATGCTCTAGGTGCTGAACTTCAAGGGATTTCTCCATCATGTTCTGCAGTGTGGAAAGGTTTCATTCACATGTTTTATATAAAACATTTCAAAGTTATAGCCTTCAAAGTGTCTGGTTATAACACCCACCTTTGCCAGGAATTACCAAAGATTATCACAAGCAAAGGATTCATCTGTCCGAAATCTGTCTGGGAATTCATGGATCGTATCTGGCCTGAATGCACTAAGACATCCAGTAATTCTGTGTTCTGTAGCCGACTTTATTCCTACCTGAATCGCAAACTGAAATACGGAATAGTGAGCACAGACATCATGGAGGCCTTTGTTATTCTGCTGCCTGCATGCTAACCAATACCTCCCAGACTACACCCACTGGGGGGACCATGTCTTGATAATGACCATCCCCATCTGTTGCTAGGCCTTCGTCTTCCAAACAATCCATCCTGGACTTCCTGTCCAAAAAGGGTGAGCAAGGTACAGAAAAAGGAGCTAGATGTCCCCGATTACATTTTTTAAATCTATAATAGATGATGTGGAGAGAGCACCCCTGAAGGACAGAGCACCCTCTGGACAACACAGCAGTATAGCCAGCCATCCCCTATGAACAGTACAAGTACAACGCCAGCCTCTATGGACAGGACAATGACAGCCAGCCAACCCCTATGGACAGGACAATGACAGCCAGCCAGCCCCTATGGACACGACAACAGCTAGCCAGCCCCTCTATAGAAGACAACAGCCAGCCAGTCCTAATGGACAACAGTAGCCAGCCCCTATGCACAGCATCAGCGTACAATTAACAATAATACAACACAACAGCGCAGCACAGCTCCCACCTCCCTCCCTCTTCACTCTCCACAGCCGGAATGAAAAATGGCTGTGAATTGAGGACCTTTATAGAATCCAAAACCCGTGATAATCAGACAACGGGATGATGACGTTTTGCCTCCTTTTCAGATCTGAGTCAGGCGGGAAAACCCGAGCCGACTTGTATCTGCCTCGGATCCGCCGTAATTTGGGTGGGTTCGTTTCTCAGGGAACCGCACCCACTCATCTCTAATTATAATTAGAGTGGCAATTAGTTTTATGGCAAAACAAACCAGAAATTTTACCAGTGCCAGCAAATCTAAGGCTATAACATTTGTGCATATGTAAGATAAGAAGGTATGGCTAGAAGTAGAGCCAGAATTGTAATTATGCTTTTTTCTATAAGTGCCTACAGAAACATTGCAGATTTATCAACAGAGGTTCTATCTCCACAAATTTAAGGGCCAGTAACTGATCTCCAGCACTTGTTATAATAACTAACTTACCTCTGCCACTACTCTGGACATAACTGAGAAGGTCTGCTTACCCTCTCTTGGAGGAGGAGTAGTGGAGAATTAATGCCAATTGTGG
This sequence comes from Taudactylus pleione, assembly GCA_031769625.1. Lineage (NCBI taxonomy): Eukaryota > Metazoa > Chordata > Amphibia > Anura > Myobatrachidae > Taudactylus > Taudactylus pleione. Next base: position 18,631,060 of record JAUIMM010000020.1, on the reverse strand, counting down.
CTGCTAAAAATGAGCAAAGCTTCCCTGACTCCTTTTGTGGTACAGGGCCAATAATATTTTTTTTGTTGAATTGACTGAAGGATATTTTGGTAATTGTAGGACCGAACAAAACCATTTAAAATATTTTTTAAGGCTATAAAGGCTGTGCAATGCAATTGTGTGACATTGTGAAACTTTTTCGCTGTGACATTTATGAACTGATTGGGCAAAGTTGCTGAAAAAATGTCATTGTGTCTCATGGGAGCAGTATTATACTGGGATGCTCTCTCCCCAGTATGGATTATTGGTACAGCTAGCTAATGGGGTGTGAGGGCTACAAACTGCAGTCTTCAATGCACTCACTAGCTCCAGGATATATTGCAGCACAAAATACAGCCCCTCAGTATCTGTACACTACATGGAAGCAGGCAGTACTTTACCTGTATGCAAAAGAAAAAAAAGCATTTACACTCCTTGTATTGCTATCCTTTTGCTAAACTTTTTGAAGGACCTTCATTTGGTGCTTGGACATTTTCTCTGGCCATCTTTACTACTATTGAAACGACAGATGGTAATTGTTTCTTGTGCTTTGACACACACAATGATTTTTTGAACGATTATCATTAACGATATCGTTTATCATTCAGTCGTTGTAAAAATCGTTCACTTTCTGAGTTAAAACGATGAATGATTATCATTCATGCACGTTCACATTTGTAGTTCAGTAAGACTGACCAACTGAACGATTTTCATTAAGGGAATATGCAAAAATCGTTTGTAGTTCAAAAAAAACGTTCATTACACTTTAAATAATCTGACAGATAATCTGACAGAAAATCATTGGTAAGAAAATCGTTGTGTGTGTATGCAGCTTTAGGGGTAAATTTACTAAAGTTAGAGTTTTTAGAAGTGAGTTTTAAAAGTGATGTTGCCCATAGCAACCAATCAGATTCTACTTCACCTTTAACTAGCACCTTCTAGAAGATAATAGCTAGAATCTGATTGGTTGCTATGGGCAACATCACTTTTAAAACTCGGGGCCTGATTCAGAGCCGCTCGAAAGCGGCCGCTCGTTCGCTCCGAATGATGTTCGCACAACTGCGCATGTGTATGGGTCGTAATGCGCATGTGCCAACCAGTCAGTGCGGTCGGAAATCGAGCGCTCGCAAAATAGTGAGTGCCTGCTAATTTGAGTGACAGGATGAGGCGTTTGTGGGTGGTAACAGGGGAAGGTGCTTGAAAACGGGGAGTGGAGATTCAAACGCAGGCGTGCCAAACGGTCAAAGCGGGCGTTTTAAGGGTGTGCATAATTAACAAAGCAGCGTCGTAGTCCACGTCACTTGGTTGTCTCTTAGCCTGAACTGTTCGCATGATTGCGGTAGGAAAATCCTACCACAAGCACTGCGAGCAGTTCAGACACCTTTCGATGTACTCGATTAATCTAATAAATAGCGGAGATGACGTAGGATGCGAGCGGCCAGGGGGCGTCTTTACAAAATAGCGAGCGCATGTTTCGTTCGCTCGCTCAGACATAGAGGCGTCAACAGACCGCAAAGAGCGAGCGCTCAATTTAAATAGCCGGCCCCTTTTTCTGAATGAGCGAACGCAAATAGCGTCCGGCTCTGAATCAGGCCCTCAGTTCTAAAAACTCTCACTTTAGTAAAATTACCCCTTATTGTCAGGACTTCTGTAAATTGGATACAACTGTATGTAATGGTTCACAGGCAACTACTGTAAGAAATTGTGATCATGCAGACGTTTTGATGCTCTATTGGCGCCAATATACTTTTTTGAGAACCCGACTCCTCCACCCCCTACCCCTATAAATTGTTGGCAGTTACCCATGTTTTGGTTTTGGTTTTAAATCATTGTTATGGGTGATTTTGCCAAAACCAAAGCACAAGTGATTGGTTTGGTTTTAGTTTTGGATTTCTTCAAAAAATTATAAATATAGCAGCAAAATTCTGGTAACTTGGACTTCATTTTGTTTCTATAGTAATATTAACTGGAATAACATTAATTTCCAGTAATTTGCAGGCAATTTTGGCCACCTTACTGCACCTGAAATCACTAGGTAGGTGCTTAAATGCAAACCAAAACACTGAAAATCTGGTTTTTAGATCCAAGTTCCGGACTTCCGAGAAGACCCAAGTAAGGAAGTGATCTGAGCTGGGAATCTGTTGAACTCGAAACCCCAATATTTGGTTGTGTTCAGCTCTCATCAAAATTCAAACACTCATATCTATTAAATATATCTAATGTTGTATCTAATGATACTAATTTCCCCCAAATAATTGCCAAAACATGTCTTGAATATACAGTATATACAGTATATACAGTACTGTGCTAAAATTTTAGGCAGGTGTGGAAAAAAAATCTGCAAAGTAAGACTGCTTTAAAAATAATAAATTTTAGTAGTTTAATTTTATCAATTAACAAAATGCAAAGTGAACGAACAGAAGAGAAATCTAGATCATATCAATATTTGGTGTGGCCACTCTTTGCCTTCAAAAAGCATCAATTCTTCAATTCTTCTAGGTACACTTGCACACAGTTTTTGAAGGAACTTGGCAGGAATGTTGTTCCAAACATCTAGGAGAACTAACCACAGATCTTCTGTGGATGTAAGGTTGCTCAAATCCTTCTGTCATTTCATGTAATCCCAGACAGACTCGATGATGTTGAGATCAGGGCTCTGTTGGGGCCGTATCATCACTTCCAGGAATCCTTGTTCTTATTTATGCTGAAGATAGTCCTTAATGACATTGTCTCTATGTTTGGGGTCATTGTATGCTGCAGAATAAAATTGGAGCCAATCATATGCCTCCTTTATGGTATTGCATGATGGATAAGTACCTACCTGTTTTTCTCAGGATTGAGGACACCATTAATCCTGACCAAATCCCCAAGTCCCATTTGCTGAAATGCAGCCCCAAACTTGCAAGGAACCTCCACCATGCTTCACTGTTGCCTGCAGGCACTCATTATTGTACAGCTCTCCAGCCCTTCGATGTACAAACTGCCTTCTGTTACAGCCAAATATTTAAAATTTTGACTCATCAGCCCAGAGCACCTGCTGACATTTTTCTGCACCCCAGTTTCTATATTTTCATGCATAGTTGAGTCGCTTGGCCTTGTTTCCACATCAAAAGTATGGCTTTTGGACAAATTCTTCCATGAAGACCACTTCTGGCCAAACTTCTCTGAACAGTAGATGGGTGTCCCTAAGTCCCACTGGTTTCTGCCAGTTCTGAGCCTCTTTATCTGTCTGTTATTAAACTAGTCTTATGTTATTACTGAATACAGAAATTACATAATCCATACCATTCACTAGCTTCAGGTCAGCAAAGAAACAAAATGGTCTCTTGAAAAACAAGAAAAACACACAATCTAGTGCTGGATACAATCAAAGTTAGATTAGGTACTTACTTTCTGAAGAAGCCGCTGACTTACATTAAGGCGGAGAAACGCGTAGAAGGCTATCTATGTCTGTGTTGGCCATCCTGTCGGACATCAGTGTTTAGCTATTACCGCTGTAGACATGCTATATGGACTTAACACCGTTAATTGAAGGAGGAAAGACCAATCTTTAAAACTTGGAGGAAACACTAATCTTCAAAACGTGAGTGCACCACATATTTGTAACAGTAAAATACTGCTGATCAGTTTCACTTTCAGGTCTCTATATATCCTGGAGGAGTCCATATATTGAAACTATTCACACCAATATTGCTAATAGTCATTTGACACTTTATATGATTACTCAGCCTGCCACATAAAGAGATCTTGAAATGCTGGCATGTTAAAGTAAAAAAAAAACATCTTTGGTCCTGGACAATTATTGGACACAGACTTTTAAATTGGATATATCTACATCCTTTAATTTGGCAATACATGATTCTTTATTGTTTCAATATTGTTTCAATAATAATCATTGTATTGTGAACGGCACTGTTGGAACGTTCTATATTGATACATTTGTATCTTAGTGCTATTTTAGCACAGTTACAGTTGCAAGATACCAATATTTAAATATCTGCTATAGTAGTATACTTAGGTTCTATTGTGTAATATACAGTATGTCATCAGGTTTTCCTGGTATTCGACCCCTTTTTACTTTTTATTTGCTTTTTCTGATTAAAAATATTTTTTTATTTATTGCTAAATATTGAGACAGTACTTCATTGTTCTATTATATTTGTTTGTTCTTGAAAAACAAGGTCACAAAAATATGTGTAGAAACAAGAAACAAGGCTTAAGTGACCTGATGTATTCCCACTTCCACTCATGAGTATGATGAGACCTACCACCTACATAAACACTGGCATTATTCCACCTAAAATATTGATGTAAAGACCAAAGGGAAAGACTAATGATATTTTCACAATTTTTAACTGATTCTGATCTCTTTGAAAACTCTAATCAAATGTAGTAAGGTCTTCTAGATGTATATTGTCTTAATGTGAATAACTGACAGAAGGTGAATGATTCCCCCCAAAAGTTTTAGCTTTTGGAAACCTATTTCCACTAAGGGAGAAGAGTTCTCGCAAGTTACATAATAACAGAGAAGGATAGTGTTTTTTAGGGTATGTAGTCATTACTGTATATGGACAATTACAATGTTGATAATCAAAAGGTCATCACCATGGGATTGGGGTTAGATTGAAAATTGTGTATTGACATTTTGACTTTGTTAACATGTTGACAATATGACAGTGTCAACATTTTGCATGTCGACATTATGAACATGTCCACATTTTGTCTGTCTATATTTTGTACCTGTCAACCCGTATCCAAATATTCCGAAATACAGAATACTCCGATATCCAGAATTTTTTGAGTGCAACTGAGATAGTGAAACCTTTGCTTTTTGATGGTTCAATATAAATAAACTCTTTAATGTACAAAATTATTAAAAATATCATATAACATCATCTTCATGCTGTGCGTTTAAAGTGTATATGAAACATGAATGTACGCAAACTATGTTTGATGCACAAAAGTATTAAAAATATTTTATAAAGTAACCTGCACCCTGTGTGTATAAGGTGTATATGAAATGAAAAGAATTCTGTGTTTAGATTTTGGTCACATTCCCAAGTTATCTCATTATGGTAAATATTCCAAAATATGGAAAAATCCAATATCCAAAATACATCTGGTCCAACATGTTGGATATAGGAGACTCAATCTCTATTGTTGGCCTTATGGGGCTTTCTAAATCTGGGTACACACTGGCCGATATATTGGCCGATCTATTGATCAGCCAATATATCGTGCCCCCGTCGGCCAGTGTGTACAGACGATATGTCTGTGAACAATGTTGTTCTGCAGACATATCTGTCCATCTTCAAGTGTGTATGGGCGATCAGCCGATCGCCCATATACAGGGGGGAGCAGTAAGCGGGTACTACTTACCCGGGTCTGACACAGCTCCCCATCCACAGCAGCCCAGCGCACGCTGCTGTGTGCTGGGCTGCACTGGGAGACTGTTCGCGGCTGCTAAAGCAGCAGCCCGAGCAGTCTCCTATGCCAAAGGGGGGAGTGATCATGCTGATCACGCCCCCCATTGGCTGTGTGCCGGGCTGAGGGTCACACAGCACCCTCCTCCGCAGCGCTGCAAATTTTTGTTTTTTTCCCGAAGGGGGCGTGGCCACACCTTCCACGATAAGGCCACGCCCCCTGCCTGCCCCCCCGGCTGCCAGAACCCACTGCAGTATGCAGATGATGGTCGTTCAGTGTGTATGAATGACCATCATCTGCAGATATTTCTGCAGATCACTCAATCTGCAGATATATCTGTCATGTGTGTACCCACCTTAACCCATCTTATATTGTATTCTTCCAATTCCTATCTAGCTACCCTGAATCAATAGGCCAAAACCCTTAACAAAACTAACTCCTCCAAATGGCACAAAAATCCTCCAAATGACACTACAGGAACCAGCACACCCTCAGTGCTGGGGAAACATTTTTCCTATTTTTTTTTCTTGTCTAGATTAAACCCTTCTCTTTTCATGCACCTGTGAAAGACCAATAAATTGATCTGAGTAGCCACCATTTTATATTACTGTTCTGAGAGGCATGTATGGAATGTATACGCAACATCTCTGGATTTCTATTGTCATGTAGTATTCAAATGTTATTGCTGGTCTTTTGCAGTGTGCTGGGGAAACATTTAACTTTTTTTCTTGTTTATTTTATAATACAGTTTTGAATATAAGATATCATAATTCATACATGCCTAATCTCCCGAATGTTGCGGGAGCCTCCCGATTTTTTGAGTAACCCCACTACACCCCCGGAAGAGTAGGCATATGTCCTGCATCCCGCTCACTTCCTACTGTGGGCAGGATGGGGAGATTTCATTGGGAATTTTAGGGTCCGCGAGTAGTGATGCGAATCCCGTCATTTAACCCCACCCCGTACTTGCGGACCTGCGAATCAAGGCCTTTTCCTGTCATGGGGAGGGGCCTATTGATGTATACAGTCCGGCCCCACCCTGCCGAAGATGTCAACAGAATCTCCTCTCTGGGCTTTTCCCGGGAAGGAGATTTACAAAGTCGGCAAGTATGTCATAATTAAGTTAAAGGAATAGGTGCTTACCAGGGATACTAATTTATTTGCAAAACAAAAACTTTACTTTTGCTAAAAGACTGGCCAGGAGACTGCTATTTTAGGATATATACTTTCTGCAATTCAGCATGTTAATTTTTTTCTTAAAGGTAGGATTTGGTAATGAGACATTTTTTAAGGTGTTATGTATTCTATTTTATCTCTAATGTTTACAATCAATAGGACTATCAAGGAAGTTAAATTATTATCCAGAGTGATTGAAAAAGCTAGTAATGAAATTGCTGTAATGTTATAATTAACCACTGTGGATATATGTTTTGTAAGAGCTGTGACCATGCAGAACAGAATGTCATTAGACTTCCTGCTAATGACAGTATTCAGCAGGGGTGCCGAGAGGGGGGGGAGCGGGTACAGTTTACCCGTGCTTCCAGAGGGGACCGGCGGGGGCCCAGGTCTGGCGCCGTCCCCCTCCTCACTTCCTCCCTCCCTCCCTCCTTCTGCAGCAGCCCAGCACACAGCGTGTAGCAGCCACAGCAATCTCCTATACCTGAAGGGGGGAGCGATCACACTGATCGCGCCCCCCACTGGCTTTGCGTCGGGCTGAGGGGCTCACAGCGCCCCCTCCACGGCGCACAGTGCCGCTTCGCGGCGCTGCAAAACTCTTTTTTTTTTCAAGGGGGTGTGGCAACGTCTTCTGAATTGAGGCAACGCCCCCTCTTTACCGGGGCCCCACGTGGCTCTCTACGCCCCTGGTAGTCAGTAATGGAAGTAGGGGAGAAGATAGGGAGTAACTAGTGGAGCTGGTGTTCTGTGCTCTCTTAATCCCACGTTCAATGGAAATGTGATCACTTCGCTTCCTGTCTGAGCAGCTAGCCATAGGAACCAGAGCAATCAGAAGCCTGTACCATTGAGTAAAAAGATAAGTGTTACACTGCCGACACTTAAAAACCCTTTCTTACCTCTCCAGTGCCTGTTCAGGATAACAGAGGTCTGCTCACGCTGCACATTGCCCCCGACTGGTGCTGAGGTCTTCCTGCGCTGCTCCTGCCCTGTCTGCTCAGTATCCTGTCACTGAGCATGGAGATGGCTTTCCGCAGTCACTTGCTCACAGCCTGTCCTCTCAGCATGTTGGGATACAAACTGCACGCCAGAGTTCTCTCCAGAACAACAGTATGGGCGCAGCCATGTTGGACTCTCCTCCTCCACTCAGAGCACTTCTCCCAGACCAGCTGATTGCAGCATCTAATCCCTATGGATCCACCCATATAAATTCCATTACCTGACTGGCCCTAATTGCCTACTCTCCAACATGACCCCTCCCATCATGGCTGCATCACACCTTTGGTCCATTTGCCACCATTACCTACACCTAAATCAGCCCTCAAGGCTGCTCCAACACCCCAAAGGTTGGCTCTTACCTCTAGCCCTTTGGCTACCACCAATTCATGCAAATCAGTCCTCAAGGCTGTTTACACCAGGTCTAACCAAGACTAACCCTCAGTCCTTAACAGATATATAATTTCAGGTTCTGATCTCAAAATTAATTCAGAAAAGCTCCAAGCATTTCAAGAATGGCCACTTCCTACTACTCTCAAGTCTGTTCAGTGCTTCCTGGGGTTTGCGATCTACTATCGTAAATTCATAAAGAACTTTTCCACCATCATTGCACCTATTACTGCTCTCACCTGGAAAGGTGCCAATCCATCTAGATGGTCAGAGGAAGCAAAAGAAGCCTTCCAAAATATCAAACAGAAATTCACTTCTGCTCCTGTTCTTTGCCAACCATCATCCTCTACATTTTCCCTAACTCCTCATATCATACATGAGAAAGACTTATCTCAAGCCTCACAGCTTCATCCATGCCTCCCAAGTCTCCACTTTAGCCTCCCATGCCTGTTCCAACCAACTCCAATCCTCAGGAGTGACAATAAGTAGACAAGGATGTGACAGCCTTGATAGAGAAGAGAGAGCTGTGAAGGGGAAGTAAGATATGGAAGAGGACGCAATGACAGGGATATGGAAAGGGCAGAGAGAGCAGTGAGGAGGCAGTCAGGGCTGTTAAGGGGCAGTGAGAGCTATTGAGTTATGGAGGAAAACAGCAAGGAGAAAGTGATTTTGGGGAAAATTAGAGATATTTTGAAATAAAAAAAGCTATGAAAGGTACCACGAAGGCTATGGAGGCAGTAATGAGAGCGCTATTGAGGGTGCAATGAGAATGATATGGAGAGCAATGGTGGAACTCCCGGAGACAGTGGAGTCAGTTGCCGCCGGGCGCCAGCCCTGAAGGGAGCACCTGGCTCCATTGTCAACTGGGTCCCAGCCGTTCCACCTACTGGCTTCAGTGAGTAACTAGTAGTACTGTAGAGGAGCGGAGCTGCTGAGCTGAGTGCCGATCAGCATCAGCCGCGCTCCTCCTCTGGCTCCACCACGTCTAAACTCTGTGGTCTCCTTGGTCACGCGTTTGTGGATGTCACGTATCATGTGACCGTCCGTGACCATGTGCCTGCCCCTTCTGAGGAGCCAAGACTCCGTCTCCGACACACTGCTGCTGCGCTGCAACTTACTTGCCATCGTGACCAGCGGTTGGCTATGGAGCGAGAGTGTGGCCGGGACCCGGGAGAGAGTCTCTGTGGGCTGGCTGTAGCACTGCAGACAGGCAGTATAAAACATTACAGTAAGTCTGTCTCAGTGCCTGTCAGTCAATTGCAAGGGTGGGATCGTCACTGGCCATTGGACTCAGTGGGGGGGATTATATATTTTAAAAGCACAGATTTTATCAGTCATGTTAGAGGGGGGGTATATTTAAAGATCATGTATTTTGTCACTCTGCCAGTGCCATGTTAAATTATTTAACATGACAGAATGATAAAACATATGTTCTTTAAAAATATCACCCCCCCTAACATTACAGTGATAAAACATATGCTATTTAATTATATCACCCTCCCCCCTTACAGGACAGAGTGATTATATATATTATATATATATACATATACACTCTTTAAATATATCATCCCCCAGCACCTACCCCACTCCCATAGCCCCCCCCAAAAAAAATTCATGTGCTGAGGGGGGGATGATATATTTAAAAAGCACATATTTCATCATTCAGTCATGTTAGGGGTGTTTATTTAAAGGTCATATATTTTACGCTCTGCCATGTTAGATTATTTAACATGACATAAAACATATGCTCTTTAAATACATCATCCCCCCATAACATTACAGAGTGCAGGGGCAGAACTATGGGAGACAATGGAGGCACCTGCCGCTGGGTGCCAGCACTGAAGGGGCATCTCCTCCATTGCTCAAAAAATATATTTACCCCACTTAAGGCTATTTCAAATAAATGTTTTTGTGCATATGTGACAGACAGATAGATAGATAGATAGATAGATATGCACCCTTTTTTAAGGGGGGGCACCAAATTATAACTTGCCTCCGGGTGTTTGGGGTGAAGTTACCCCACTGATGGAGAGCCAATGAGAGAGATATGGAGGAGCAATTAGAGTGATGTGGAGAGGACAATGCCATTGATATAGAAAGGGCAATAAGAAAGGGCAATAAGAATGATATGGAGGGGACATAGGGCCTGATTCAGAGTTGGGAATAGAGAGATATCTCTCTCTCAAGTGATCATCTTGGTGAAACCATGCTGCACTGCAGGTGGGACAGATTTAAAATGTGCAGAGAGATTTAGATTTGGGAGGGAGGTGTCCAAACTGACATCTAAAGTACAATGTAATAATAAAGCTGTGCAGTATTTGTGAGCTACATGCAAAAGCAGCCAGTATTTACCCTACATGCAAAATTATGTATGTATTTACACCCCTTACATTGCAACATGGTTTGCCCAGGTACACAAGGGCCGTAGTAGGCTGGTGTAGTAGTAGGCTGTTATGAGATGTACGGGCTGTGGTGAGATGGAGGGGGCTGTGTTGACATGGAAGAGGATGTTATGAGATGCAAGGGGCTGTGGTGAGATGAAATTTCTGTTGGGCAAAGCCGAAGAGGGTTGCTACTGTATGTATAATATATGGCTCCTTAATGAAAACTCTTTAGATGGGTTTATTGCTGCCTCTTTAATTTGAAGGTCAGGTCAGTTGAAGTGGCCATTTCCATATCAACATGGTATACTCAGAGTCATCATTGACCTCAATGAATAACCGTATGGCTAGGGGCTTGGAGCTGGCGGGTACAGGAGTTCAGATGTTATGGTTGGTTGGATGATCATTTTATTGGTTTATATTGTCTGTCACTATTGTGGGGTGTCACTTTTTCAAAATGTTCCAATATTGGATGTAAAGGAGGGGGTGGGGATGTTTGCCCCAGGTGAAATAATGCCCAGTACCTGCAGTAAAGGGAAGTATGTGCCTACATTTAAGGTAATACATGATAATGCATAAGAGGTATTTGATAATATCACAGAAGTAGAAACATTACTTAAGGATGAATCATTAGTTCATTTAGTAAGAAATTCGAGGGAGACAAATATTATATGGTATCTTGGTATTTGTTTCTTTCTTGTAAATGTGCTGGTCAGCAGTGCACAGTAACCGATGTGTCATACTGTGGATGTATTCTTAGTTTCAGGGGCACATATCAGCAGTTATAAAGCCATTAATATAGTGTGTGTGTTGGGGTTTAATGGGTGATTATATATATATATATATATATATACATATATACATATATATATATATATATATATATATATATATATATATTGGAGCACAGATATGTGTCATAAATATGTATTGGGGCGCTGATGTGTGGCAATGCTGTTTAGTACTGTAAACTATATAAATAATTTGGGGCACATATCTGTGGCATATGTTTTGGGGCATTTTGTGGCATAATTATTAATTGGAGCCACAGCAATGTGACTTAGAAAATGTTTTAGTCACCGCTGTGTGGTATATTATGTACTGGGGGGATTGATGTGTAGCATCATTATGAAGTGGGCATACAGCTTTGTGGCATATAATACATTTGTGGCACAGATGTGTGGCATATTATGAATTGGGGGCAGTGTTATGAGGTACATTATGATTTTGGAGCTCTGCAGTGTTGCATATTAGTTTGGGGCATTCCTACATACTATATTATGAATTTGGGACACTGATGTGTTGCATATTATAAATTGTGGGTACTGATGCATGACATATTATGAATTGGAGAGAGCAGGGGAGGCGGGTGATAGGGTACCCAGAAACCGTGCTCCAACCCTGATGTTCAGTTCAACATCTAAGATATGAGATTTGTGTAATTGCCAAAAAGAAAAGAATGTGCAATTATGATTATTCTCCCAGCTATATCATACTGCTAAGTGTACATGCTCCATTGTTTTTTATTGCTTTACAATATAAATTAGATTAGGGATGTGAGTAGGGTACTGTAATTTGCATGGGAAGTCCATTTGAATACTCTCCCTGGTACTTAGGGCCTGATTCAGAGATGGGTGGATTTACACAGCTGCACACAAGCGGCACCATCCATCTCAGATGCAAATGCAGAAGGAGGTGTCAGAATCCTTCTTGCTGCATTTGCGATCCCAGCACTGCGACTAGGCTAAATTCACCACCTGAACCATCGCAACCGGTTGCTCCTTTGGTCAGGCTGTGGGAGCTAAAGCTCCCCACAGCCTGGCTGGTGTCTGGTTACGCAAGAGGCCAGGAATCTGCATCTGCTGACGCAGACCATGGCCTCATCTCTCCCGCAAAACAGAGGCAACACATCTCCGTTTCTGGGAATGGTGCCCCCGCTCTGCCCCCCAAATGCCACAGCATGTCAATCATACTGCAGCTTAGGTGATCTGCGAGCGAGATCACTGGACCCGTACTGCACATGCGCAGAACAGGTCCTGCGCTGATGCAGACCCCTAAGCATCAGAGATGTGGGTTCATCCTTGGATGAACGTATATATCTCTGAATCAGGCCCTTAGACAGTTACTGAATAAAGATTATGGGCATCTATATATATATATATATGAAAAATGAGGGGCACTCACCAGCTTTAGCGCATAAAGATATACAATTTTAATCCTCACATAGGTAATTCCAATATCATCTCAACATTTAGGTCCTGTATGGACCATCTTCAGGAGATACAGCAGTTCAGCATGTGCATCAGTAATCAGTCAATCCTTAAGGTGCATACACACAAAACGATTTTGTAAATGATCGATTTTAGTAAACGATTTTTGTTCAGTTTTTCAAGGGAAATGTAATTAAATGTAATGAATTACAAACGATTTTTGCATATTCCCTTAATGAAAATGGTTGAGTCGGTCTGACTGAACTACAGATGTGCCCAGCTATCACGTGGCATCACAGTGTTATCTCTCACGCCACGCATGGCGCGCCACATACCACGCCATGAGTCGCGCCACAAAGAAAGTTTAGTAATGAAAAAAGTAATTACGTGTAATACAACTTTTTGCCCACCAGATGTCACTTTTCCTAAATTACATAGTGCATGCGTGTGATTTCAAATGTACCGTACGGTATGTTCTGTATCACTGCCCGATGATTGGTTGACAGAAGCGGTGATTCGGTACACTATACAGTATTACAGCGTTTTCCACATGGAATCAGGAATGTACGTTATAATAAAGCGGTAGAAGAATGTCTAATAAAGTTTGAAATCATTAAGCTCTGTATTACCCACTGACTGTGCGGTTGAAATCATACTGTACTTGCGCAAATGTAAATACTGTCGGCACTGTCCCAGACTTAGACATTGTAGTGGTTTCATTACTTTACAAACTACAGAACTCTAGTAATGGGTGAAGCGTGTGGCCTAGCGGTCTAATGCCTAGTGTCACTGCTTCTCCCCTCTTCTTGTTCCGTGGGTTCGAGACCTTGAAAATATGTTTTTTTTTATTATTTTTAAAATCTTCACTTAAAATATTCAGTATTCAATACAGTACATGTGGAGCGCATGCCCAGTGCTTCGGGAGTCAAACAGCGAAAATTGGATTTTTATTACTGTACATACAGTACTGTACCTTAGAACGCAAACTTTGCGTCAATGCCGGCGCTGACACAGACTTGGACATTATAGTGAATTTTTATGACCATCAAGTGGTAATGGGCTCTGTTAAAGAAAGTGGTCTCTGTATCACAAACTGACTGTGCATTTAAACCGCAAAATTGCGTCAATGTCAGCGCATGCCCAGTGGAGGGGTTACAATGACAATGGAATGTGTGCCGCATGTCCAGTGGAGCCAAGCCATAAACCAAGTAGCGCTATGCCATGGCGCATGCCCAGTTGTCTATATTGCTACAGTACTGTTGAATTTTCACACTTGTGCCATTCTGCACTGTCCGAGACTTACAGTATACACAATGGTAATTTCATGACTTCAGAAAGTGCTACAGTAGTGGGCTTTGTTTGGGAGGGAAGTCTCTGTATTACAAACTGACTGTGCTCTAGAGCGCAAGCTTGTGTCAATGTCAATGCTGTCCCAGACTTGGAAACTTTAGTGATTTAATGAGTTCAGTAACTGATAGTTGACTCTGTTTGAGAGAGAGGTCTCTGCATTACAAACTGACTCTGCGTTTAAACCGCAAAATTGCGTCAGTGTCTGCACAGTTGGTGCTGTGGTGACTTATAGCCAGTTCTGAGGGGTTATGGTACAAATAGGATCTCTGGCGCGTGCCCAGTGGCTGGGTTGCAATGCATTACCAGTGGTGCTGTGCCATAGCCATACCCTTGTAGCGCTATGCCATGGCATACAGTATGGAAGACCATACAGTAGCGGGTCATGATTCACACACAGTGAAAGTGGGATCTCCGTATTACACACTGACTGTGTAATAATAATATTCAAAATAAAAAGTGTAACCTTGACTGTCTAATAATAATAAAAAAAAAATTTAAAAAAAGTTTAACCTTCCAGGTTTCGAACCAAGAACCGGGTTGTACAGACGTCTGCAATGTAGAAGTTCAATTTCTTACCTCTACGCTACAGACGCCTGAGTACTTCATCGTATGGTACTGTAGATGTCACATAAAGTACTGTAGAGGACAGATGCAATTCTTACTAGGAGAGACTTGTGAGCAAAGGGTTAGGTGATCCGTCTTGCTTACACTTCTCTCCTTCTGTTCGAGACCTTGATAATTTATTTCTTTTTTTAAATGTTCACTATAGTACTGTAGTTCAGTATTGTTATCCTACCCTTACAAAACTCAATATATTATACTGTATGTACTGTAGATGTGCCCAGCTACAGTACTGTAGTTTGTTGCACCATACGGTACGCCATATACCGCATTGCTAGTTGCGCGCTACACTGTGGCGTATTGAGTCTCATAGCACTGCGCATGCCCAGTTGTCTGTATTATAGTAAATACAATACTGTCGACCCTGTCCCGGACTTACGGTAGACATTGTAGTGATTCCATGACTCTAGGAACTACAGTACAGTAGATGCAGTAGTCTAGGGGGCTAATGCCTAGCCCTACTGCATCTACCATTTTCTTGTCCCGCTGGTTCGAGACCTTTAAAATATATACTGTATATGGTAATTTTATTTTGTTTTAAATCTACACTAATACATTATCCAGAAATTCTGGTATTTCTATGCCACAGTACTTTATGACAAAAAAGTGTAACCTTGACTGTGTAATAATAAAAAATAAAAAGTGTAACCTTTCAAGTTTCGAACCCGCAAAAGGGTTGTACAAGCGACGTAATGTATTGGTTTGATTATTTACCATTACACTACAGCCGCCTGCAATACCAAGGTTGCACCTGGCTTGAGTGCGTCCTACAATACTGTACGTCATCGTACAGTATCTCAGGCGCATGCCCAGATCCATACCCATGTAGCGCTTTTTAAAAAAAATTCTTTGCTACTTTTGTTCAGTATTGTTATCCAACCCTTACTAAACTCAGTCCATTTTATATATTAGGGGTTAAATTTACTAAGATAGGAGTTCTATTAAGAAGTGATGTTGCCCATAGCACCCAATCAGATTCCAGGTATAATCTTCTACTGTAGATAAATGAGAAGTAGAATCTGATTGGTTGCTATGGGCAACACACAGTACAGTAACTTCTACCCCTACATGTTTAACTTTTTCCCCCAAATTTTTTTTCTTCCGCCCCCAAAATGAAAGTGAATTTTTGGGGTGTTCTGACTGTTTTTAAAAAAAAAATAAATAAATTACGCAGTTTACAGTAACTTTAGGGGACTGTCTTAAGGCTGCACGTTGAAGGCTTCCCGCAACGTTGCACCCCAATTCACCAATTTTTTCCGCCTGCTATTCATACAGTAGGCGAAACTTTTTCACATACTGTCTTACCTTACATTGCATTGACTTCCCGCCTACGGTAGGCGGAAAAGCTTTCAAATTGAATACAGCGATAATTTTACGCCTGGCGAAATGACGTAATCGGCGAAACTTTTTTTAGCCGATCACGTCTTTTCTGGGAATGGTGCCCCCGCTCTGCCCCCCAAATGCCACAGCATGTCAATCATGCTGCAGCTTAGGTGATCTGCGAGCGAGATCACTGGACCCGTACTGCACATGCGCAGAACAGGTCCTGCGCTGATGCAGACCCCTAAGCATCAGAGATGTGGGTTCATCCTTGGATGAACGTATATATCTCTGAATCAGGCCCTTAGACAGTTACTGAATAAAGATTATGGGCATCTATATATATATATATATATGAAAAATGAGGGGCACTCACCAGCTTTAGCGCATAAAGATATACAATTTTAATCCTCACATAGGTAATTCCAATATCATCTCAACATTTAGGTCCTGTATGGACCATCTTCAGGAGATACAGCAGTTCAGCATGTGCATCAGTAATCAGTCAATCCTTAAGGTGCATACACACAAAACGATTTTGTAAATGATCGATTTTAGTAAACGATTTTTGTTCAGTTTTTCAAGGGAAATGTAATTAAATGTAATGAATTACAAACGATTTTTGCATATTCCCTTAATGAAAATGGTTGAGTCGGTCTGACTGAACTACAGATGTGCCCAGCTATCACGTGGCATCACAGTGTTATCTCTCACGCCACGCATGGCGCGCCACATACCACGCCATGAGTCGCGCCACAAAGAAAGTTTAGTAATGAAAAAAGTAATTACATGTAATACAACTTTTTGCCCACCAGATGTCACTTTTCCTAAACTACATAGTGCATGCGTGTGATTTCAAATGTACCGTACGGTATGTTCTGTATCACTGCCCGATGATTGATTGACAGAAGCGGTGATTCGGTACACTATACAGTATTACAGCATTTTCCACATGGAATCAGGAATGTACGGTATAATAAAGCGGTAGAAGAATGTCTAATAAAGTTTGAAATCATTAAGCTCTGTATTACCCACTGACTGTGCGGTTGAAATCATACTGTACTTGCGCAAATGTAAATACTGTCGGCACTGTCCCAGACTTAGACATTGTAGTGGTTTCATTACTTTGCAAACTACAGAACTCTAGTAATGGGTGAAGCGTGTGGCCTAGCGGTCTAATGCCTAGTCTCACTGCTTCTCCCCTCTTCTTGTTCCGTGGGTTCGAGACCTTGAAAATATGTTTTTTTTTCTTATTTTTAAAATCTTCACTTAAAATATTCAGTATTCAATACAGTACATGTGGAGCGCATGCCCAGTGCTTCGGGAGTCAAACAGCGAAAATTGGATTTTTATTACTGTACATACAGTACTGTACCTTAGAACGCAAACTTTGCGTCAATGCCGGCGCTGACACAGACTTGGACATTATAGTGAATTTTTATGACCATCAAGTGGTAATGGGCTCTGTTAAAGAAAGTGGTCTCTGTATCACAAACTGACTGTGCATTTAAACCGCAAAATTGCGTCAATGTCAGCGCATGCCCAGTGGAGGGGTTACAATGACAATGGAATGTGTGCCGCATGTCCAGTGGAGCCAAGCCATAAACCAAGTAGCGCTATGCCATGGCGCATGCCCAGTTGTCTATATTGCTACAGTACTGTTGAATTTTCACACTTGTGCCATTCTGCACTGTCCGAGACTTACAGTATACACAATGGTAATTTCATGACTTCAGAAAGTGCTACAGTAGTGGGCTTTGTTTGGGAGGGAAGTCTCTGTATTACAAACTGACTGTGCTCTAGAGCGCAAACTTGTGTCAATGTCAATGCTGTCCCAGACTTGGAAACTTTAGTGATTTAATGAGTTCAGTAACTGATAGTTGACTCTGTTTGAGAGAGAGGTCTCTGCATTACAAACTGACTCTGCGTTTAAACCGCAAAATTGCGTCAATGTCTGCACAGTTGGTGCTGTGGTGACTTATAGCCAGTTCTGAGGGGTTACGGTACAAATAGGATCTCTGGCGCGTGCCCAGTGGCGGGGTTGCAATGCATTACAAGTGGTGCTGTGCCATAGCCATACCCTTGTAGCGCTATGCCATGGCATACAGTATGGAAGACCATACAGTAGCGGGTCATGATTCACACACAGTGAAAGTGGGATCTCCGTATTACACACTGACTGTGTAATAATAATATTCAAAATAAAAAGTGTAACCTTGACTGTCTAATAATAATAATAAAAAAATTTTTTAAAAAAAGTTTAACCTTCCAGGTTTCGAACCAAGAACCGGGTTGTACAGACGTCTGCAATGTAGAAGTTCAATTTCTTACCTCTACGCTACAGACGCCTGAGTACTTCATCGTATGGTACTGTAGATGTCACATAAAGTACTGTAGAGGACAGATGCAATTCTTACTAGGAGAGACTTGTGAGCAAAGGGTTAGGTGATCCGTCTTGCTTACACTTCTCTCCTTCTGTTCGAGACCTTGATAATTTATTTCTTTTTTTAAATGTTCACTATAGTACTGTAGTTCAGTATTGTTATCCTACCCTTACAAAACTCAATATATTATACTGTATGTACTGTAGATGTGCCCAGCTACAGTACTGTAGTTTGTTGCACCATACGGTACGCCATATACCGCATTGCTAGTTGCGCGCTACACTGTGGCGTATTGAGTCTCATAGCACTGCGCATGCCCAGTTGTCTGTATTATAGTAAATACAATACTGTCGACCCTGTCCCGGACTTATGGTAGACATTGTAGTGATTCCATGACTCTAGGAACTACAGTACAGTAGATGCAGCAGTCTAGGGGGCTAATGCCTAGCCCTACTGCATCTACCATTTTCTTGTCCCGCTGGTTCGAGACCTTTAAAATATATACTGTATATGGTCATTTTATTTTGTTTTAAATCTACATTAATACATTATCCAGAAATTCTGGTATTTCTATGCCACAGTACTTTATGACAAAAAAGTGTAACCTTGACTGTGTAATAATAAAAAATAAAAAGTGTAACCTTTCAAGTTTCGAACCCGCAAAAGGGTTGTACAAGCGACGTAATGTATTGGTTTGATTATTTACCATTACACTACAGCCGCCTGCAATACCAAGGTTGCACCTGGCTTGAGTGCGTCCTACAATACTGTACGTCATCGTACAGTATCTCAGGCGCATGCCCAGATCCATACCCATGTAGCGCTTTTTAAAAAAAATTCTTTGCTACTTTTGTTCAGTATTGTTATCCAACCCTTACTAAACTCAGTCCATTTTATATATTAGGGGTTACATTTACTAAGATAGGAGTTCTATTAAGAAGTGATGTTGCCCATAGCACCCAATCAGATTCCAGGTATAATCTTCTACTGTAGATAAATGAGAAGTAGAATCTGATTGGTTGCTATGGGCAACACACAGTACAGTAACTTCTACCCCTACATGTTTAACTTTTTCCCCCCAATTTTTTTTTCTTCCGCCCCCAAAATGAAAGTGAATTTTTGGGGTGTTCTGACTGTTTTTAAAAAAAAATAAATAAATTACGCAGTTTACAGTAACTTTAGGGGACTGTCTTAAGGCTGCACGTTGAAGGCTTCCCGCAACGTTGACCCCAATTCACCAATTTTTTCCGCCTGCTATTCATACAGTAGGCAAAACTTTTTCACATACTGTCTTACCTTACATTGCATTGACTTCCCGCCTACGGTAGGCGGAAAAGCTTTCAAATTGAATACAGCGATAATTTTACGCCTGGCGAAATGACGTAATCGGCAAAACTTTTTTTAGCCGATCACGTCTTTTCGCTCCAATGGGTGAAAAAGTGCCAACCAATCTGCTCCCAACTGTCATCTCACAGGCTGTGTTTGAAAAATGACAGTTGGGAGCTGATTGACTGACACCTTATCACTGTTTTATCACTTTTCACTCTGTCTCCTAACACTGCTTAGTACAGTAAATAGACCCCTTGGAGTGAAAAGACGAGACCGGCTAAAAAAAGTAAATAGATCCCTAAATTGAAAACAGCCCTCAGTGTGTACAGTACTGTGTGTCTACTGTACTGTATACTACTGTAAGTGCCGGGCAGCTGTGAAATCACTGGGATGGGCAACAGGGATACTGTACAGTATATGACTGTGGGCGGCAACCCCCATCGGCCGGCGTGCCCCTGGTGAGTGAAATCCTGGCCAATAGGAAGATACACCCCTGCATCTGTGTGTTATTGACTTTTTGTACCTTTTTAATGACAGATGCATGTGTTGGGTCTCAGGCGCACTTAAAGACTGAATTACATACAGTACAAACACCAATTTTATTAATTAATGACAATTTTTATTTAACCTACAGTAACATGCTGTACAGAGGGGGGGGAACTTCTTTAGCTTTCCACCCCTGTAGTCCTCTACTGTCCCCCGCTTCTTTCTTCTGCCACTGGCATGTCCTGGAGTTCCAAGCTGGACATGGACATGACTACTGTACAGTACCTAGGAGGAAGGAGATGACGTGAGAACAGTCCTTCTTCAATGCCGACTGATATGCCCTACTGGACCGAGGACTACACAAAAAGATTAGGCTTTTAAGTTAAAATCATCACTGGCACTTTTGGCCTCAGATCCAGAGTTTCACCTATACCAGGTGCAGACTCTACCTTGTATCGTAGTGCAAGGACCACTGTACGCCCTGAAGAAAGGAGGATAGGCAGAGATGAACAGACAGTAAAAGACAGACACACAGGTACGGTACATACAGTACTCACCGGAGATACTCTTTTTCTTCGTCCCGCTCAATCCCACACAGAGGTCCCTGTAGGAGAGAGAATATGCCATGCAAGGCCCTTTCCTTCTCTAATAGTGTGTCACACTAATCTACTGTAACATTAATATCAGCAGTACTGTATCTCACCAGCCTAACAAACTACAATATTAATGTACAGTACAGTTGGCCTCACAGAGGGCCTACCAGTACCTGTTATGGTGGAAGAGGCTTTGAGGGGGGGAACTTCTTTAGCTCTTTTGCTTTCCACCCCTGTAGTCCTCTCCTGTCCTCTGCTTCTCTCTTCACATGGGTCTTCCTCTCTTCAGACCTGTTGGTCTACTGTAGGGTGGGTTTAATGTTCCGTTGGCCTCACATAGGGCCTATCTGTTATGGTGGAAGAGGCTTTGAGGGGGGGAACTTCATTAGCTCTTTTGCTTTCCACCGCTGTAGTCCTCTCCTGTCCTCCGCTTCTCTCTTCACATGGGTCTTCCTCTCTTCAGACCTGTTGGTCTACTGTAGGTTGGGTTTAATGTTCCGTTGGCCTCACATAGGGCCTATCTGTTATGGTGGAAGAGGCTTTGAGGGGGGGGGATTTCTTAAGCTCTTTTGCTTTCCACCCCTTTAGTCCTCTCCTGTCCTCAGCTTCTTTCTTCTGCCGCTGCCACGTCCTGGCCAGCGGCGGTGCTGGGTCTTCCTGTCTTCTGACAAGTCCCTTCAAGTCGTGTCTGTTGATTGAAGATCTGTACTTGTATGCGTGACTGTCCTCCATGCATGTTTCCTTGGCAAGCGCAGCACCCCATTCAACGTGTCCTTTATCTGGGTAAGTTCTTCTTTTCTAATCCTGAATCTTGTCCGGCATCTTGAGAGGATATCTTCTCTTAAATTGTTGGGGATTGGCACTTTCTTCCGACTTCCATCAAAGTTCACCCGCTTGGTCCAATTGCAATACAGGTCATAGGGCACGTGTTCTTGAAATATTGCTTGCACATATCGATGCATCCCACAATTGACAGCTCTGTAAATTTCATTGTCCTTGTCAATGTTGATTACAGCCAGGGGTATATCCGGTAAGGGTGTTCCAAATACAGTCAGTGGTGCTGGGGTGCTCGACATGACAGGCGTTCCTGGTGAAAGTACAAGCATGCTTGCATTGTTGATCCTCGATTATTCAACTGACCGTTCAGGCAGGTGATATGATGCCACTGGTGTACTCTCCCACTGAGGCAGGTTGCATGATGGCACTGGTGTCATGTCCAAGTGCTCTGATGCCACTGTATTGTCCATATCTAGCAAGTGGAAGGATGGGTCAGTCTCCAAGTTGAAATCGTCGTCGTTATCCTCAGGCTCAAATTCATCCTGTGTGACCATTTCATACTGGATTGCCTGGTCATGTCTCTTCCTGGTACTCTGGGCAGCGGCCTCTTGCCATTCTTCTTTACTTTGCCGGATTGCTTCTTTCATTGCTTCTGCAATGGTGTCCTTCAGCCCTTCCTTCAGCTCTTCTTTCAAGTTGTCAATTTTCGCTTCCAGATGACCAACTTTTCCCACGAGGTCTCTTACCATCCTAGCACAGCTACATGTGCATGCATTATCTTCTTGGAATGACAGTTTTCGATGAGTTGGTGAGTGGGATACATCTTCAACAAGAGGCTCAAAGGTGTCCAATTCTTCAGGTCCATAAATCACTGGTGTTTGCTCCTGGTTCTGGATGTTCATGGGTTGCTCCACGTTCCTTGGTCCATTTTCTCCGATGTCCACTTGCAAAGAGTTGTTCTTGGGCTTTGCATTCTTCCTTGCCTTGACTAGAAGAGGTACCTGTAAATTTTCCTTACCTGTTTTCTTCTTGGAAGGTTTGCTTGTAGACAGTTGTGGGACTAGTGCACTCAGCATTTTGGTCATTGGAAGTGGGCAAGATTCATTTCCGTTGTAAAAACCTTTGCTCTTCACCATTTTGACAGTTCGGTGCACTCTGAAATACACAAGTATAAAGACACTAAATACAATGTTAAGTAAAACAGTGGAAATACATGTACTGTATACAGTAAATGTTTCACATTACAACACTGTAAACAATTACAGTACTCATACTGCACTTTGAAGAATGTGCTGCTACTGTACTCTATACAACTCCAGTAATAACCCTATCACACAGAAAAGCAAATTACAGTACTGTAGCATTTACAGTAAAGCACTTTACTGTACTTAGTGCAGTAATTTGCTGATCAGATTTTTACTGTGTGAAAGGGTCACTTTGACCTTACATTTAACCTGGGTCAGAGACCTGGTCATTTCGACCGTTTTTTTCAGCAGTAAATATACCGTAGATTCAATCAAATATACCGTAGTACATACTGTATGGTACGGTACTGTACACAGTACTAAGCAGTGTTAGGAGACAGTGAAAAGAGATACGGTACTGTAAGGTACTGTACAGTACTGCACCAACCAATCAGTTCCCAACTTTAATTTTTCAATGTTGCATTTGAATAATTACATTTGGGAGCTGATTGGTTGGTAAAGTACCTTACAGTATCTCTTTTCACTGTCTCCTAACACTGTGCATGTGTTATACAGTATATACAGGTAAATATAGGAGATTACAGCGCCAACTGTTAAAGCACTAAACAATATTGTGAGATTGTATAGAGGCACAAGATAATAAATATGATAAATAATACAGGTGTCTAAAAAACACTCCCTAATTATATACTGTACTGTACTGTACGGTAGGTGTCAGCTCATCAGTAATAAAATGTGTGAATATCTGAACTGATATACAGTACAGTACTGTAAAGTAGAGCGCCAAATGTGCTATTTTTATAACAAATCAAAACTTAGGCCTTCATTCAGAGCCGTACGCTCTGAGCAGAGCGCACGCTCTGAATGAGGGCCGGGCTCCATTTTCATGGAGCGTCCTCCTGGACGCTCGTATAGCTGTGGGTCACCACCCACAGGCTATACGAGCGTGCATTGTGATGGTCGCGATGGTCGAGACCATCGCGACCATCGAATTTGCGAGCCGGAGCCTGCGGTTGAGGTTTTCAACCGCAAGCTCCGGAGTGATTTTGGCTCTATCAGAGCCAAAATCACTCCCACTGACATCACTAGTGATGTCAGTGGGCAGGCTTCTGACGGGAGGCGTTCCCGTGGGAATGCCCCCGTCAGGGAGGCACGCCCCCGGCACGCCCACCAAAGGGGGCGTGCTGTCAATCAACATTGACAGCACGCCCCCTTTGATCGGACACAACGAGCGAAGGACTTTCCTTCACTCGTCGCGTCTGGCGCAAGCGCACGACGGAGCTCCCTCCGTCGTGCGCATGCTCAGTCCATAACATCGACCCACTTGCGAGCGGACAGCCACTCGCGAGTGGGTCTGAATCAGGCCCTTAGTGTGTACTGTACCATTAGAACCATTAGTGTAAAAGTTAAATGTGCAAAGTGGTGCAATAATGCAATGATACAGTACTGTAGGTATAATATGTGCAAATAAGCGACTACGGGGACGGGCATACCGAGGCAGCGGGATTTTAAACACATCAATATTGCGACTGAAACTAAGATGGCCGCTGAGCAAAACAAGATGGCGGTGGGGACAGGATGGTCACTCACGGGAGACAATGAGGGGCAGCAGGAGGCTAGGAAATGATCGGTGTGTATGATAGTTACTCGATACACAAATAAGCGTCTACGGGGATGGGTGAAGAACAGGGCATACCGAGGCAGCGGGATATTAAACACAGCAATTTTGCGACTGAAACTAAGATGGCCGCTGAGCAAAACAAGATGGCGGCGGGGACAGGATGGTCACTCACGGGAGACTATGAGGGGCAGCGGGAGGCTAGGAAATGATCGGTGTGTGTGATAGTTACTCGATACACAAATTAGCGTCTACAGGGATGGGTGAAGGATGGGCCATACCGAGGCAGCGGGATATTAAACAGCAATTTTGCGACTGAAACTAATATGGCCGCTGAGCAAGACAAGATGGCGGCGGGGACAGGACGGTCACTCACGGGAGACAATGAGGGGCAGCGGGAGGCTAGGAAACGATCGGTGTGTGTGATAATTACTCGATACACAAACAAGCGTCTACGGGGATGGGTGAAGGACGGGGCATACCGAGGCAGCGGGATATTAAACACAGCAATTTTGTGACTGAAACTAAGATGGCCACTGAGCAAAACAAGATGGCGGCGGGGACAGGATGGTCACTCACGGGAGACTATGAGGGACAGCGGGAGGCTAGGAAACTATCGGTGTGTGTGATAGTTACTCGATACACAAATAAGCGTCTACGGGGATGGGTGAAGGATGGGGCATACCGAGGCAGCGGGATATTAAACACAGCAATTTTGCGACTGAAACTAAGATGGCCGCTGAGCAAAACAAAACGGTACCGTAAGCATTGAAACGCGCTATGCAAATCAGCATCTAACACAGCAAACAGCAAAATGACCGTGAACCATAACATACTGTAGCAAGCTACCGTACTTACAGTACCAGCGGGTTGATACTGTAGGAAACAGCTGTAGAAGCTCTGGGTACAGCAAGAAAGGTGACTCGGAAGTCAGGCAGAGTTGCAGAGGTAGATTACGGTAATGAGCAGCAACAACAGCAACTTAGAAGTCAGGCAGCGTTGCAGAAAGTAGTAGTATCTCAAGGGTTCGTACTGTTGATACGTGCCGATGGGACAATCCGAGAAGCAAGTCCTTACAGTTAAGTAGCAGATTCACAGTGTGGATAGCTAGTCCTGTCTGAGATGCTCTTTTATGCTACCAGAGACAAAGAAAACCTTGCCGCCGAAACTCTGCCATGCCATTGGACCACAAGGAAGTGCATTTTTCAAATACACCAATCAGCAGCCAGATTTTCAGCAGGAAGGAATTCTTTTGTCTCTGGTAGTATAATATAGTGTCTCAGACCGGCCTACCGATCCACACCATGAATCTGTTACTTAACCGTACGGACTTGCTGCTCGTATCATCAGTACGAACCTTTGAGATACTACTGTCTGCAACGCGGCCTGACTTCCGAGTTGCTGTTGTTGCTGCTCATTATCGTGATCTACTGTAACTCTGCCTGACTACCGAGTCACCTTTGTTGCTGTACCCTGAACTTCTACAGCTGTTTCATACAGTGTATCAATATCAACCCGCTGGTACTGTAAGTAGCTTACTACAGTACGGTACTGTATGTATGGTTCACGGCCATTTTGCTGTGTTTAATCTCCCGTGAGTGACAGCCCTGTCCCTGCCGCCATCTTGTTTTGCATAGCGGCCATTTTAGTTTCAGTCGCAATATTGCTGTGTTTAATATTCCGCTGCCTCGGCATGCCCGTCCCCGTAGTCGCTTATTTGTGTATCGAGCTTCAATCAAACACACCGTATAATTGATTGATTCCTAGCCGTCCGTTGTCCCTTATAGTCTCCCGTGAGTGAATGTCCTGTCCCCGCCACCATCTTGTTTTGCTCAGTGGCCATTTTAGTTTCAGTCACAAAATTGCTGTGTTTAATATCCCGCTGCATCGGCATGCCCGTCCCCGTAGTCGCTTATTTGCGTATCGAGCTTCAATCAAACACACCGTATACCATTGATCGATTCCTAGCCGCCCGTTGTCCCTTATAGCCTCCCGTGAGTGACCGTCCTGTCCCCGCCGCCATCTTGTTTTGCTCAGCGGCCATCTTAGTTTCAGTCGCAATATTGCTGTGTTTATTGTCCTATTTGTCTCCTTCATACGGTAGATGCATATTTGCGTATTAAGGGGCATACTGTATGTACTGTATGAAAGCTTGATGTGAGATTAAATTGGGAAATATATATCACTAATTAGCTCAAAACTATCATTTATTAAACACAGCCTGCAAAATGAAATTTACTAGCTGGTTATACTGTATATACCGGTATACACATGTTACGGCTGATGTACAGTAAGAATGTAATACACCCCTGTGTTCTAAAAGACTGTACAGTACTGTGTTATACAGTATGTATTTTTTAAGATACTGAACATTAAATTATGTACTGTATACTGTACTCAGTCTGTATACTCAGCAACAGTACTGTACCATATTTCTCTTGTTCTCTCCACAGATTTTGTCGTCAAACATGGCAAAAATCAGCAAAGCCATCAGCAAGATAATTGCAAACATGAAAAAAGAACACAAAACAACATGACAGATCCAGGCCTGGCTGAAAGATTGTGGTGTTCTTGTTAGTTTACAGACTGTGTGCTATCATGCATTTGAGAGAACGCGGACCAGATATAGATTTCCTTCTAAATGCACATGGTAGGTACTTTACAGCAACCTTTTTTTTATTATACTGTATGTTGCTAGATTGCTACTGTATTGTGTTCCAATTTCAACACTAACTGTCCAATAATTGCTATATGCTCTGTATGTGTTCTACCGTAGGAGCGTCAACAAGATTGTGCACAAATTGACTTGTGAGGACGATGAGCGTACAGCTTTACAAATAAAACGTAATCTAAAAGCAGAATGTGACCTGGACATCTCCTGTTCCAGCATCAAACGGAAGCATAAGGAACTGGGATGGACTTTTGGCCCTACAAGGTACTGTATATAATATATATATATATATATATATATATATATTAGGGGTGAGCGGGTTCAGATTTCTGAAATCCGAATCCCCCCGAGCCACCCTGATCCGAGGCCGATCTGAGTCAGGCTCGACTTTTCCCGCCTGACTCAGATCTGAAATCGAGGCAAAACGTCATCATCCCGCCTTCCGGGTCTCGCGGGTTTTGGATTCTATATAAGGTACCCGCATCGTCACCATTTTCTCACTCGGCTGTGGACAGTGAAGAGGGAGGGTGGGAGTTAGGGCTGGCTGGGCTGTGTAGTGTAGTGTACTGTTGTGCTGTGCTGCTGTTGTCCATAGGGGCTGTGTCCACTCGTCCAAAGTCCATAGGGGCTGGCTGTGTTGTGCTGTGCTGCTGTTGTCCATAGGGGCTGTGTCCACTCCTCCAAAGTCCATAGAGGCTGGCTGGACTGTGTTGTGCAGTCAGTTGTCCATAGGGGCTGTGTCCACTCCAAAGTCCTGTGCAGTGTCCCAGTCCTAAAGGGGTGCTGTAGTGTTGTCCAGGGGGTGCTCTGTCCATCAGGGGTGCTCCCCCCAAGTGCAAAAAAAATAACTATTTTTTCTGTGTTTGTGAATTGTGTGCACTGTGGCTGCACGTGCATCAACAAAGGAGCAGCGCCAAGCGTGCACCTGTGTCCCATAAGTAAAGGGCCGGCTGGCTTGTCCATTAAAGGGTGCTGTAACCCCCAAAGGGCACTCCAAAAAAAAGAAAAAAAAATATTTTTTTGTGTTTGTGAATTGTGTGCGCAGTAGCCGCACGTGCATCAACAAAGTAGCGCCAAGCGTGCACCTGTGTCATAGGTAAAGGGCCAGCTGGCTTGACCGTTAAAGGGTGCTGTAACCCCCAAAGGGCACTCCAAACAAAATAAAAATATATATTTTTTTGTGTTTGTGAATTGTGTGCGCAGTAGCCGCACGTGCATCAACAAAGTAGCGCCAAGCGTGCGCCTGGGTCATAGGTAAAGGGCCGGCTGGCTTGACCATTAAAGGGTGCTGTAACCCCCAAAGGGCACTCCAAACAAAATAAAAAAATATTTTCTGTGTTTGTGAATTGTGTTCACTGTGGCTGCACGTGCTTCAACAAAGGAGCAGCGCCAAGCGTGCGCCTGTGTCCCATAAGTAAAGGGCCAGCTGGCTTGTCCATTAAAGGGTGCTGTAACCCCCAAAGGGCACTCCAAACAAAATAAAAAAATTGATTTTTTTGTGTTTGTGAATTGTGTGCGCAGTAGCAGCACGTGCATCAACTTTGTAGTGTCAAGCGTGCGCCTGTATCATAAGTAAAGGGCCAGCTGGCTTGTCCGTTAAAGGGTGCTGTAACCCCCAAAGTGCACTCCAAACAAAATAAAAAAATATTTTCTGTGTTTGTGAATTGTGTGCACTGTGGCTGCACGTGCATCAACAAAGGAGCAGCGCCAAGCGTGTGCCTGTGTCCCATAAGTAAAGGGCCGGCTGGCTCATTTCTTAAAGGGTGGTGTAACCCACAAAGTGCACTAGTGTCCAACAAAAATAAAAAAATATTTTGTGTGTTTGTGTGCACCTTAGCCGCATGTATATATCAATATAACATAAATGGAGGACCAAACTTTCTCTGATAAAAATAAAATAGGGAAAGATCAAGAACCACTTCCTCCTAGTGCTGTTGCTGCTGCTGGGAGTTGTTCATCATCACAGAGAGGAAGTAGGAACACCACTATTTTTACTAAACAATTGACCCTCCATCAGTCCCTAGCGAGGAGGATGAAGTACGACAGCAGTCATCCTGAAGCAAAACGTATAACTGAGGCCTTGACTGCCATGTTGGTGTTAGACGTGTGTCCGATATCCGCCATTAGTGCAGTGGGATTTAGACAATTGATGGAGGTAGTGTGTCCCCGGTTCCAAATCCCATCTATATTCCACCTGCATCCTCAAAGCAGCAGCGACAAGCGTGCATCTGTCTGTTAAAGGGTGGTGTAACCCTCAAAGTGCGCTCCACAAACAATAAAAAAATTCTTTTTTTTTCTGTCTTTGTGAATTGTGTGGGCTGTAGCCGCACCTGCATCCTCAAAGCAGCAGCGACAAGCGTGCGTCTGTCTGTTAAAGGGTGGTGTAACCCTCAAAGTGCGCTCCACAAACAATAAAAAAATTATTCTTTTTTTTCTGTCTTTGTGAATTGTGTGGGCTGTTGCTGCACCTGCATCCTCAAAGCAGCAGCGACAAGCGTGCATCTGTCTGTTAAAGGGTGTTGTAACCCTCAAAGTGCGCTCCACAAACAATTCAAAAATTCTTCTTTTTTTTCTGTCTTTGTGAATTGTGTGGGCTGTTGCTGGTTCTATTTTACCTGAGTTGCCCCCCCTCCAGTGTGTACTCCGAAAGTGTTTAGTGCAGCCGGGAACCTTGTCAGCAAAAGGCATAGGAGGTTGCTTCCAGAAAATGTGGAGAAGATGATGTTCATAAAAATGAATTATCAACTCTTCCAGGGAGACTAGCCTCCAGAACGTACAGAGGGACCTGTGGTGGTGGATTCCAGCGGGGACGAGTTAATAGTCTGTGAGGATGAGGATGTACACAACACTGTAGAGGGTGAGGAATCGGTGGATGAGGAGGATGAGGACGACATCTTGCCTCCGTAGAGCCAGTTTGTGCAGGGACAGATTCATTGCTAGCTTGTTTTGTGGGGGCCCAAACGAACCAATCATTTCAGCCACAGTCATGTGGCAGACCCTGGCGCTGAAATGATTGGTTTGTTAAAGTGTGCATGTCCTGTTTATACAACATAAGGGTGGGTGGGAGGGCCCAAGGACAATTCCATCTTGCACCTCTTTTTTTTCTTTGCATTATGTACTGTTTGGGGCCTAGTTTTTCAAATTGCCATCCTGTCTGCCACTGCAGTGTCACTCTTAGATAGGTCACGTGTTTGTGTCGCCCACTCGTGTCGCTTAGCATAGTCATCCAGCTACCACGGTGCAAACTTTTGGACATAAAAACACTATTGTGAGGTGTGAGGTGTTCAGAATAGACTGGAAATGAGTGGAAATTAAGGTTATTGAGGTTAATAATAGCATAGGAGCAGAAAAACCCACAAATTCTGTGATTTTAGCTGTTTTTATGCTTTTTTAAAAAAAATACAGATCCAAAACACAAAACCCAGAACCCAAAACACGGAAGGGTGGTTTTGGCAAAACCAATCCACATCCAAAACACGAAGAAAGATCCAGATCCAAAACCAAAACACAAAACACGAAAAGTGGCCGGTGCACACCCCTAATATATATATATTAATAATGCACCGATTTTACATGACAGTAAACTAAAACTTGTTTTTATTCCACAGGATAAATCCCATGATAAGGGATGTTAATAAAGTAAAGAGAGTTGAACAAGCACGACGGTGGATAGAGAGTGGAGAGAATTTTTAATGACGTAATTTTCACAGATGAAACTTTGGTTTCTCTCGAGAGGTTTCTCAAGACTGTCCTTCCGGAACGTACACATCTCTCACTTAAACCACGTCCGAAGCATCCGTTAAGGTCCATGTATGGGGAGGTATATCTCGTTGGGGTGCAGGATCGATCTATATTTTTGAAGGTGCAGTACAGTAATGTTTGTTGTAAAAATTATTTACAGTCCTGTACAGTGTACGCTTGTTACTGACAATAATTTCTCATCTCTTTAGGCATCATGGATAAGACCTTCTTCCAAGAAAAAATAGTAGATTGCTGTATGGGTGCCATTTGTGAGAAAATGCTTTTCCATCAGGACATCGATTATTCCAGGGTAATGATCCAAAACATTCGGCTTCAGTGAAATTCAAATTCATGGAAGAGAGAGGGATAAATTTGGAACGCACACCACCAGAGTGAGTATTGTCCTATAGTACTGTATTAACTGTTTATTGTACAAAAAAGTATGTACAGTACCGAGCAGTAATTATTCTAGTACACTTTTTACTAAAGTACAGTACAGTACTGTGACTGAATATTTGATTTTTTTTACTTTCCTGTAGGTCACCGGACATGAATCCCATTGAATTGGTCTGGGCCCAGTTGAAGAGGTTCATCAGGTCTGATGTGAAACCAACAACTAAACAGGAACTTTTGGATGGGATAATGAAGTTTTGGAAAACAGTATTGACACATGCCCAGTGTAACAATTATATTGATCATCTCCATAGAGTCTTACCAGTTGTCATCGAAAGAAACGGGGTTTAACTTCCTCTTTTCAGTTTGTGATCCGGACTGCTAAGTACTGTACACTGTGTCCATACTGTATGTACAGTATTGTGGTTGTGCTTTCTGTCCCTACATTATACAGTATACAGTATTCTCCTAATTTCTTTTATAAGCTCTTTATTTACAATACCTTTCCCTTACTGTACCTTATTTACTGTACTTCATACTTTTCCTCTTTTACTTTCATTCTTTAATTTCATTAATTTCTCTCTTCCCCTCCCCTGTCCTTGCGTTTCTGCTGTCACACACCTCTGTTCATACAGTATTTAACCCTATTCCCCAGCCATGCCCCGTCTCCACCGCACTGCTCCCCCTCCCCGCCACCTGGTCAAAGCCGTGAGACCTCTAACGTTCATTGCAACCACAATTAGTGGGGATTAATCACCAGTTTTGCACCCCCTCCTTTCCTAGTGGCCCAGTACAAATCTCACAGCATTATGTCACTGCCCCCACACTGTTTAACCCTTATGCACAGCAGGTTCAGTACTGTACAGTACGGTATATGCCTAGTCAGTGTGCAAGCCCACAGCTAATGGTTCAACCACCCCTTCCACTGGCTTCTACAGTACACCTACTTTACTGTACATTGCCCCCTGTTCCAAGGCACACATTGGCATTGTCACAGATTGAGCTGCAGCTGCTAGTTTCTGCTACTGCGCTTGATGTTGCTGTTTGTAATGCAGATGTTTCAAGTTTTCAGGTTCCTTTGGTTCATATAGAGTACAGTAGTAGTGGCTTCTTCAACATCGCCATCCATAGTTGCAGACATACAGTACTGTACAGTAGTGGGTGCACCGTGCATTGAGAGACAGGCTTCTACTGTACATCTACTGTATGGTTGGAATGGCGGTCCCTTCGACATCAGGATCAGGTTAGAAAAGCATTTTTGCTAATGTTAGTGCTCTGTTGTCACATTCAGATGAATCTTCTGATACTTCTAGCTCCATGCCAGTTTGTTCTTTGGAAAACCCAGGGTCACCTGCTGCTACAGTAGGAGGGGGGGGGTGGAGTTATTTTCACTTTTGACCTCAAAATGACAGCTGGTGTTCACCTCCATCTGGGGCACCCAAATACTGTCTTGTTTCATGTATTTTTTTTTTTATCGTTATATGGGTTGTGGGCCTAGGGGCACTGCTTACAGTATTTCACCACCAGGCTTAATTATAATACAAATTCGTTATTAATAAATTTGTTAGGCTGGTTAGTTAGGGCATATATTAATGTGGAGAAGTGGATTCGTGTGACACTGTTAGAGCAGGAAAGGGCCCTGCACAGCGTATTCTCTCTCCTACAGTACAGGGTGTGTGGGATCGAGCAGGATGAAGAACAAGAGCATCTCCGGTGAGAACCTGTGTGTCTATATTTTACTGTCTGTTTGGCTCTGCCTATCCTCCTTTCTTCAGGGCGTACAGTGAACCTTGCACTCTGATGCGAGGTAGAGTCTGCACCTGGTATAGGTGAAACTCTGGATCTGAGGCCAAAAGTGCCAGTGATGATTTTAACTTAAAAGCCTAATCATTTTGTGTAGTCCTTGGCTGGGGAGGGGAGTCTGGGTCCTCCTCTTGGCCTGGGGAGGGCTGAGGCCATTCAATGTCTTCAACTAAAATACACAAGGACAGAAACAATTATTGTGTAAGGAGAAGACGTTGGAGATGTTTTGAGAGAGAAAGAGAAAAACAAGGAGAGAGAAAGAAAGGGAGAAAGAGAAAAAGAGAGCGAGAGAAACAGAGGGAGATAGGGAGAGAGAAAGAGAGAGAAAAAGAAAGAGAGAAAAACAGGGAAAGAGAGCGAAAAAGAGAGAGGAAAATTAAAGAGAGAGAAAGATAAAGAGAAATAAAGATGGAGAGAGAGAGAGAGAAAGAGAGAGAGAGAAAGAGAGAGAGAAAAAGAGAGAGAAAGAGAGAGAAAAAACAGAGGGAGAGAGAAAGAGAGAGAAAGAGAGAGAGATAAAGAGAGAAAAAGAGAGAGAGAAAGAGAGAGAAACAAAAACAGAGGGAGAGAGAAAGAGAGAGAGAGAGAAAGAGAGAGATAAAGAGAGAGAAAGAGAAAAACAGAGGGAGAGAGAAAGATAGAGAGAGAGAGAGAAAGAGATAAAGAGAGAAAAAGAGAGGGAGAAAGAGAGAGAGAGAAAAACAGAGGGAGAGAGAGAGAGAAAGAGAGAGAGATACAGTACTGTAGAAAAAAATGTGGTATAGTGTACTTCAGCGGCTAGATGAGGCCACTGGAGCCAGGGATGTAGGCTTCCGTTGGTGATACTGTTGAAAAAAAATAATGTTACTATTACACAAGTACAGAAAAGAGAGACACTGAGAAAGTGAGAGAGAGATAAAGAGAGAGAGAGAAAGAGATACCGTAGGTCGAGAGAGACTGACAAGGGAAGAAAAGGAGAGATATACAGTGCTGTAGAAAACAATGTGGTGTACTGTACTTACGCGGCATGGGGCTTATAGTGGTACTGGTACCTGTAGCCTCCTCATCAATGACGAGTCTGTCTGTGTGTACAGTATAAGAAAAAAAATATTATACAAAAAATGAAAAAGGCAGTAGCATGACACTATTGTGTCCATACTGTAACTGTTTTAATCATTACCACAGTCATTTGAGAAGGAGGCTGCAGAAGGTGGTGGTGGTGGTGGTGGTGGTGGAGGTAGGACTGTGGAAAAAGAACACTGTACTGTCAGTTTCCCTCAAAACCATTTTGAAACAAATAAACTGTACAAATCTTGTCCAGAGTCTCCATAACACCAAAAACAAACACACAAATGAGAGAGAGAGAGAGAGAGAGAGAGAACAGTGTACAGTAGTGTGTACTGTACTTACTCCTACAATTCAGCCAACTGGGCCTGGCTGCTGGCGGTAGTGGTGGCGGTGGTGGCAGCACTGGTGGTGGCGGCGGTGGTGGTGATGGCGGCGCCGGTGGTGGTGGCGCTGCCGGGGCAGGGGGGCTTCTCGCCATGTGGGGAAAAATACATGTCGTCATTAAGGAGAATTTGAAAACAAGAATTCAGACCTCTATTCCAAATTGGAGAGGGATTACGGTACAGTACTGTAGATGGC
Source organism: Taudactylus pleione (assembly GCA_031769625.1). NCBI lineage: Eukaryota > Metazoa > Chordata > Amphibia > Anura > Myobatrachidae > Taudactylus > Taudactylus pleione. The sequence goes on along the minus strand of JAUIMM010000020.1, from coordinate 18,596,551 downwards.
CTTAGGGAATTAGCTATTGATTAAAATACAAACCAAATACAAACCAATACAGTATGCTGTAGTGCAAAAACTACTGTAGTCTGTGAAGCTGGCATTGGGCCCAACATAAAACAGTATGGTACTGTACTGTACTGTATATAAAAAAAATATACAGTACAGTAAAGTACTGTATGACCAAGTAGTGCAACGTCACACAGAGGCTCTGTGGGTGGCACTGTCGCCACCCCACGAGCTGTACAAGATGGCACAAAAGATGGCGAGAGTGATGTGGGCCCCATGGCCCCCCAATAGTGCAGATCCCCCCCAGTAGTATGGCCCCCCCAGTAGCAGACCCCCCCCAGTAGTATAGCCCCCCCAGTAGCAGGCCCCTCTGTAGTATGGCCCCCCCAGTAGTATTGCCTCCCCCAGTAGCAGACCCCCCCAGTAGTGCAGACCCCCCCCCAGTAGTATAGCCCCCCCAGTAGCAGGCCCCTCTGTAGTATGGCCCCCCCAGTAGTATAGCCCCCCCCCCAGTAGCAGACCCCCCCAGTAGTGCAGACCCCCCCCCCAGTAGCGCCCCCGGACCTTTGACAAGTAAAAAAATAAAAAAAATAAAACTTACCTGTATCCCCGCTCCCGCGCCGTCCGCTCTGTCACACGCTGAGGAGGGAGCCGGAAGACGGAGCTCATGTGTGAGCTCCAGCCGGCTCCCTCCGTGCAGCAGCCAATGAGAGTCTGTGTGACTCTCATTGGCTGCTGTAACAAACACACAGCTGCCGCTGGCGGCTGTGTGTCTGTGTCTGTGTAGGGCAGAGCGCTATCACTGCGCTCTGCCCTACACGCGAGGAGACCTGATGTCGGATTCTCTAGTGAGAATCCGACATCAGGCGGCCGCCGTTCGGCCCCGAACGGGGATCCGAGTCAGGCGGTGAACACCCGAACAGGGTTCGGGTGGACTCGGATCCCCAATGTTCGGAGCGGTTCGGATTCCACAGAATCCGAACCGCTCATCTCTAATATATATATATATATATATATATATATATATATACAAATCCTGGTCTTCCTTAGGACAAAGCCCACATCTAGTAAGGAGCAACAAACCTGGTTTATTTATTCTTATTTGATGTGGGCTTTGTATTTATGAAATAAGATAATATATTGCGCAGTGTGTCCACAGCATAGGTTTATCGCTTAGCTATTTGGTACTAGGTTTTTATGTAGAAAACTACAAAAGTGTGCAAATTGCTACTTAATAATTACCTGTATCACATGCCTTTCATTAGGACTGATCTGTGAAGACATATGTTGTCTATGCATTTCTGTCAGTGACCTCTAACAGCAATGTTATTCGGTAAATGCTGATACTCTACTGTGCTCACATCAAACTTTCAGGGCTGAAAAAACAGCTGGATTCATTTGTAAATATACTCCATGGGGAGAAATGTTACCTGCAGCAATATTAAATATTATTGGTAACAATAACACATAAAGTCCCACATCAGACACATAAATATGTATAAATCCAACAAAAAAGCAAGGTAAAAATAGAAAATCTTCATTACATAAAATAAAACACAACTATACAATATACTGTAGCTAAATTCATTCAAATTCTAAACAGTAGATTACTTCATTAGATCATTACTATACTGCTTTATTATATAATGTGATCCCTGAAAATATTATTTTAGTTCTTGCTATAATATGCAATTTAAAATGATAGTGTTGTTGTTTGAACTTGCTTTAGATGTAGTGTAATAACCTCCAGCGTATGCATATGGGAAATTACACCATTTTGCACATAAGGAAAAGTGTTTTGTTTTTATAAATACTTCTATTTTTTTCCCCTTCACAGCTGTGTGTTTTATTTTCATTTTACGCTACAGCTCAGATCAGCAGGATTTTCTCAAGGGCTCTTTTAGGGGGGTTTCCAACATATTGGAAACTCTACTATATCACTACAGCCAGAAACACTTTCCAGGTTGTTCTGGTAGTGAAGAGAGCAAAGTCTCTGCAGGTTCTTACCAGAAGGTGGGGACATAGGACTCTTTCATTAGCTTTGGAAGACTTTAAGTGCAGGTAAGATATATTATATTTGTACCAATTTCTGCACTATGGAAGTAAATTCCTTACATATTTGCACAAAGAAAAATATATGAATAAATATAACAGCATTCTATTCCTTGAATTACATTTATTAATAACACGGTACAAGCAATGGTCTGCGGTAATCAAGGAAAAATACAGGCTGCTTTTGCATCAAGCACAAAAATACTGGAAGTTTTATTTTTACAATGTGTCCCATTCCTAACTCTGAATCTATCTGCACATTTTAAATTTACCCTTCTAGTAGAAATCAAAACTGCATCTAGTGCATACCTCCCCAGGGCCGGCAACATAAAACACTGGGTCCGGTGCACACATTCTTTAAGGGCTCCCCCCCATATTCACGGGTGAGAGGCAGTGGGTGATGAAGGGTAGGGGGTAAGAGAGGCCACTGCATGAGGGAGGGGGGGGAGAGAGAGAAAAAAAAAAATATATATATATATATACACAAAAAAAACAATCGTGAGGAACTCACCTGTCACCCAGCCGCTATCTACAGCAGGCATCTGTAGTGACGGAGGAGACCAGAACAGCCATACATGGTTGCTGCTAGACCTAACCGACAGCACATAGATAACACAGACTCTACTTCTGCCGGGGCCGGTCACTAGAGTGTGACGTCAGGCCCCCGGCAACTGCAATGTGACAATGTCACAGACGAGAGGGTAAGAGGAGGGAGGAGACGGGTGGGGTGGAAAGGGGAGTGTCGGATCACCTCCTCATTTGCTACGGCCCACGGCAATGTATTGTAATGAGTCACTCTGACTCATTACAGCACTGCTGTTAAAGCACCTGCAGGCACCTTCATTACCGCGGCCCGCAGCAGCAGAGTAGGCAGAAGTTACAGCTGGATTTGTCCCTCCGGGGCCCTTGGAATCTCGGGGCCCTAGTCCTCCCTGTCGCCGGGCCTGTACCTCCCAACTGTCCCGATTTCAGCAGGACAGTTATGCTTTTTGGGCACTGTCCCACCCACTGGCGACAGTGTCTCATGAGCAGAGAGAAGGTTAGGCACTGGGAGAGACTGGAGGCTTCAAGCACCCAGCATGATGAAAACTGGGCGTGGCTCGCAGGTACAGCATTTCACGCCCCCATGCCACTAAGTCAGACCCCTTAATTTCAGGTGCATGGCTTCAGCATGCATAATTGTGCTGGTCTCCACCTTACAGAAGTTGTGGAGGTATGCTAGTGGGACTCATGCAGAGTTGAACACAAGTCAGTCACATCTAGAGCTGAGCGTTAGCAACTGCAGGTGATGGTGAGTCGTATGTGACAGGGTATTTAGTTTAGCAAGTTTGTATCTAAGGTGTGTTAACAGAATGTGTACACAAAGATAAGCATGTCCTCATGGGTAAAGCGGTCACATACAGTCAGGTCCATAAATACTGGGACATTGACAGAATCTTCATATTTTGGCCTCTATTCACCACCACAATGGCTTTGAAATGAAACAAACAAGATGTGATTTAACTGAAGACTTTCAGATTTAATTTGAGGGTAATTACATCCAAATCAGGTGAACAGTGTAGGAATTACAACGGTTTCTATATGTGCCTCCCACTTTTTAAGGGGCCAAAAGTAATGGGACAAACTAAAGAATCCTAAATCTAACTTTCACTTTTTAATACTTTGCTGCAAATCCTTTGCAGGCAATTACAGCCTGAAGTCTGGAGCGCATAGACATCACCAGACGCTGGGTTTCATCCCTGGTGATGCTCTGCCAGGCCTCTACTGCAAATGTCTTCAGTTCCTGCTTGTTCTTGGGGCATTTTCCCTCCAGTTTTGTCTTCATCAAGTGAAATTCATGCTCAATCGGATTCAGGTCAGGGGATTGACTTGGCCATTGCATAAGATTCCACTTTTTAGCCTTAAAAAACTCTTTGGTTGCTTTTGCAGTATGCTTCGGGTCATTGTCCATCTGCACTGTGAAGCGCCGTCCAATGATTTCTGAAGCATTTGACTGAATATGAGCATATAATATTGCCTGAAACACTTCAGAATTCATTCTGCTGCTTTTGTCAGCCGTCACATCATCAATAAATACAAGGAAACCAGTTCCATTGGCAGCCATACATGCCCACGCCATGACACTACCACCACCATGCTTCACTGATGAGGTGGTATGTTTTGGATCATGAGCAGTTCCTTTCCTTCTCCGTACGCTTCTCTTCCCATCACTATGGTACAAGTTGATCTTTGTCTCATCTGTCCATAGGATGTTGTTCCAGAACTGTAATGGCTTTTTTAGATTTTGTTTGGCAAACTCTAATCTGGTCTTCCCGTTTTTGTGGCTCACCAATGGTTTGCATCTTGTATTGAACCCTCTATATTCACTCTTGTGAAGTCTTCTCTTGATTGTTGACTTTGACACATTTACATCTACCTCCTGGAGAGTGTTCTTGATTTGGCCAACTGTTGTGAAGGGGTTTTTCTTCACCAGGGAAATAATTCTTCTGTCATCCACCACAGTTGTTTCCGTGGTCTTCCGGGTCTTTTGGTGTTGCTGAGCTCTCTGGTGCGTTCTTTCTTTTTAAGAATGTTCCAAACAGTTGATTTGGCACACCTAATGTTTTTGCTATCTCTCTGATGGGTTTGTTTTGATTTTTCAGCCTAATGATGGCTTGCTTCACTGATAGTGACAGCTCTTTGGATCTCATATTGAGAGTCGACATCAACTGATTCCAAATGCAAATGTCACACCTAGAATCAACTCCAGACCTTTTACCTGCTTAATTGATAATGAAATAACGAGGGAATAGCCTACACCTGTCCATGAAATAGCTTTTGAGTTGATAGTCCCATTACTTTTGGCCCCTTAAAAAGTGGGAGGCACATATTGAAACCGTTGTAATTCCTACACCGTTCACCCGATTTGGATGTAATTACGCTCAAATTAAATCTGAAAGTCTCCAGTTAAAACACATCTTGTTTGTTTCATTTCAAAACCATTGTGGTGGTGGATAGAGGCCAAAATCTGAAAATTCTGTCAATGTCCCAATATTTATGGACCTGACTGTAGATACCTACAGTTTTGCATTCGCCCTATATCTGCATTTAGGACCTGATTCAGACCCACTCGCTAGATGCGTTAGCTCGCTAGATGCGTATGCAAATTCGGCAAGGCAGGCGATCGCATGGCAAGGCATTAGCACGCCCACTATGTCTTAGTGTGTAATCGCATTGTGTATGCAAACGCCCACCAGCCTGTCTTAAAATGCCCACTTGCGCACTTCATATCCAGGAAGTGTATGCAACCATCGGTAACATCGGAATGGATCGCAGCACTTGTGGCTGACCATACCCTGCTGTGAGCACTGCAAGTGAATACTACCAAGTGATGTGTACAATGACACTGCCTTTTAATTATGCATGCCTCTGAAACGGTGTTAAGACGCTCAGACATGCCTGCATTCGCACCTTCACTCCCCCATTTCTAGGGGCCAGCCCCTGTCACCACCCAAAAATGGCATCTTCTGTCACACATTCTGCTGGGCAGTCTATGCGTAGCGAGCGAACGCTTTCCGATCACTTGCACTGGTTCGCACACATGCATTGCAATACGTATGCAGTGGCATATCTATAATGGGTGCAGTGTGTGCGGGGCACATGGGCCCCCGGGTCCAGGGGTGCCCCGCACCGCACAACCTGCACCCATATAATTTCAAACTTACCTGTCCGTGGTCCTGTGGAGTGTGTCGGCGCTGTGCAGAACACCGGAAAATGGCTGCCGCGGCCATTTTCCTGGCGTTCTGCGCATGCGCAGTAGAGCCCGGAATCTACTAATGCTCCGGTGACTGGCCAGCCGCGTCAGTCGTCTGCTGGCCACCGGAAAGAGAGGAGGGGGCCCTGCACGGGTAGTGCACACGGGCCCCCAACTCTCTTACGATGCCCCTGTACGTACGCATGCATAAAATACGAACAATCGGCTTTCTGAGTGCGAACGCATCCTAGCGATCAGGTCTGAATCAGGTCCTTAATTCCAACCACACAATGAGGGTGAACAATTTTTAAATTTTTGCTCATCACTACTTGATACTTGATACCTCATCTATTGTATACATTGTTATGTCAGCATAAATCATTCCTATAGCCGGCAGTTACAGGTACATGTATATACAGTACATGCAAAAGAAAGGGAAATTAAACAAATATAGGAGAATATTTACAAAATATATTATGGTGGCAATGTAGCAATACATAATTGAAATGAAATTTCATGAAGGTGAGCACAGAAAAGTTTGGAATAAATTAAGACAATTCTCTATTAAGCAATGTAACTACACCAATTTAAAAAATGACCATAAAATGAGAAGCTAATAGTCTTCAGAAACCAGTTTATGACAGTGAATGTATCAGAACTTTGGAGGAGATGTATCAAGCTATCTAAAGAGTGGAGAAGCTGCACATAGCAACCAATCAACTTCTAGCTAGTATTTATAATATACATTCTAGAAAATGATAGGTTAGAGCTGATTGGTTGCTTTGGGCAACTTCTCCACTGGTCCACTTCTCCACCCTTTAGAAGGCTTGATACATTTCCCCTTTTGTTCCTTTTTAGTTTGCTAAGAAGGGCTGATGAGTCATTAAACAGGCTCTAGTGCTAGAGTTGGGGCGTGGTAAAGTGTTGGGGTGTGGCCATGCCCCCCTTGGTACAGTACACTGTATGATGCACTGCCATGTGAAGATACCAAGGAAAATTGTTGTTTTGCGTCCCCGGCAGACCCAAGCCCTTGCCCATGTAATCTGTACTTGTCCCGCAGGGATCCAGTCAGAATGTAAACATTCATAATGTCAATATTAAGAATGCTGTCAGTTTCTGAATGTCGACATGGACATGAAAAATGTTGACATTCACAAATGACGACATGGTTAAAATGTCGGCATGTTCAAAATGTCGATATTTAGCATGTCAATACCAGAATGATGTGGGGTTGTTTTAGGTTTAGGGTTAGGCAAAAATATGCAAAAAACTGTATGATAACATTCTGGTGTCAACATTTTGAACATATCGACATTTTAACCATGTCAACATTTGTGGATATCAACATATTGCTTGTTGACCTAATGTCCATGTCGACATTCTGGCTGTCAACATTCAAAGCCTGTTGACATTCTGAATGTTGACTTTTCATACCACACCCTCTCTTGGCTTCCCTGATGTTAAGCTATGAGATAAAGAAACAAATTGGTAACTATGAGTTGCTTCCAGCAGCGGCTCCTACTCTCTTATATGAGATTATATGAGATTGCTGCCACTGCTCCGACCTGCAGTGCACATCAGAGGAGAGGAGGAAACACTGTAGTCCAATGCTGTGCATCTGAGTCCCGGCGCCTGTGCAATGGAACAGGCTGGCACTGGGACCCGCACATGCACACCATCTGCAGTAGCACTACGCATTAGCAAAACACCAACTTCTAGGGACTGCATCAACTGCAGCCCCTGGAAGCCGGGTAAGGCTGCCCGATAGGCAGAGGAGTGGCTTCCTACTAATCTCAGCCCAGACTGGCAGCCCCCAGGGGAGAAAACACCTCCCTCTAAGACTGCCTGTCCCATGTGTGACTGGCAGGTAGCGCTTCCAATGGGAAGCCCTTGCCAGTCACAGTGTAGCCAGTGACTGCACCTGGATCACTGAGGTGGCAGATTTTACTGGGGAGGCTGCAGCTCTGCAGCCCCTAGGTAAAATCCACCACTGGTTACTACTGTAAATAGCGGAATGGGTATGTAATGCCATCTGTCGGGATGCCTCCTGTCAGAATACCGACAGCGGCATTCTGATGGTTGGTATCCCAACAGTGGTTGGATAAGTATACTTACCCTCCCCCATTCCCACCTTAACCTTCCCTTCTTGTAGCCTAACTCTAACCCTCCCCACCACAGACCATAACCCTCCTCGTTAGTGCCTAAACCTAACCCACCCCTTAGTGCCTAACCCCCTAGGGATACCTAACCCTAACCCCACTATGCTCCCTAAACCTAACCCTCTCCCCCCCCGTGGCTACCACTAATGGCTCCCTGGACTTACTTTGTTCAGGCTGGCGTCCTTTGGCATTCCAGCATCGGGATTAACATAGCCTATCTTAAGTCCCTTGTATGGATTTGGATGTCGGCATTTAGAATGACGGCATCGCGGCTGCCGGTCTCATAACTACATCCCGTAAATAGCAGAGAAAGAGCAGAGGATACTAAAGTATTATATGTCAAATACATCTAAAATCATATCCTTAATACACCCATATTTTACACAAGACACTGCAAAAACTTGAATTCATGCGCTCATTATCTTCTGCTTTGATTATTACAATAGTGTCCTTACTGGTCTTTCCCAAAATAAACTTTGACCATTACAATCTATTTTGAAAGCAGCTGTGAGGCTGATCTTCCTTGATAAATGTTCATCGTCTGCTGCTCCTCTTTGTCAGTCCCTCCAAATATTACATGTATTCTATTGTATTCAATATAAAATATTTTTACTTACACATAATGCTACTAACCGAACATAAATCTCTTCGCTTATCTCAAAATATCTCCCAGCTCGATCTATCTGAGCAGCACATGATCTGCATCTCTAATCCGCACTCATTAACTTCTACAATTCGCAGATACAGGGGTTTTTCAGGCTGTACCCCCTCCCGCGTGCAATAAGACTTTCCTCTCCAAACCTTCAAGTATTCCCTGAAAACTCACCTTTTTAGGCAAGCTTATCAAATTCCATAACCACCCACCATTGGGTCACTAGGGTTGGTGTTACCTAGAACGCCACTGTGGACACCTTGCGCCAAAGGGGGTGTGACTTCATGTCCGCAATGCCATGCCCCCTGGTGTATGCCTTTTTGAGGGCAAGCCGCATGTCATGCCCTGTTCTCATTACACTGACAGCTTGACCAGCGCTCTGGGAGCTGCTGGGCAGCCCCAGCCTCTTCTGGCACAGTGTAGTTGACTCACTCTTCCTGCTGTACCATATGATGAATATGATGAGTCCTGCTCTACCATATGATGTGACAAGTACAATCTTAAATTACTGTGCGATTACTCACAAATTGTATTTGATAGATTTTAAATGTAAAATCTATTTAAAGAGATGCACTTGCAGTCCTTTTTTTCTTTGCATCAAAGTGATATTTATTTTTAAGTACAAAAATATTCTTACTTGAGTGACAAGCAGTGGCAGCTCCAGATATGGGGTTGTAGCAGTCCAAAACTCAAATAGAGGAGCCACTCCAACTTCCCTTCCAAACATCGCCGACCGGGACTCACTGACAGTTGATGTGGCTCCCCTAGTTGAATTTTGGACTGCGCTGCAGCCCCACCATCGGAGCCTCCACTGGTGACAAGGTTCATTGTAAACTCCAATCTAATCCCCTCTATAACTTTCCTTTGACAAAGTTATTAATGTTTATATTTGACATGACAATAAAAGTACTGCTGCGCTGAGCCACACTTATCCCAATGGTCTATAGTACGGAATAAAGCTGTGAGTGGAATAATACATTCATATTTATATTATTTAGTGATGTTCACTAACCCCGTGTTTTGGTTTTGGATCTATGTCTCCTTTGTCTTTGGATCTGGATTTGGTTTTGCCAAAACCACCCTTGAGTGTTTTGGCTTTGGATCTGTATTTTTTTTAAAAAAATACAGATCCAAAAAATGTATATAAACTGCTAAAATTACATAATTTGGGCTTTTTTTTGTTCCTACAGTATTATTAACTTCAATAACATTAATTTCCTCTTGTTTCCATTCAATTGTGACCACCTCACAGCTCAAAATATTGTTTTCAAACTAACTGCAGTGGGTGGCACAAACATGTGGCAGTTCAAGTTCAAACATGGCTAGGAAGGAAGGTTTGATTTGTAGTAAATATAATTACATTTTTGGATTCTGAAGCAAATTTATGTGGGAGGAGGGGAGAGCATGGGTGAACAATATGACCCATGTTTTGCCCACAAAGTCAACTTTGTTGTTCAGAAATTTTTTTAAAATTAAAGGAGCATGCAGGAAATGCTGTCTGTGGCCATAAATATTTCTGGACATTTTCGGCATTCAGCAACCGCATGTCAAAGATTGCAGCAGCTGTGGCAGTTCAACTTCCAACATGGCACATCAGGAAACAAACGTTTTTATTATTCAAGAGGGTCTGAGGAAGTTGGAGTATGTATGTAGTTGAAGGCAGGGTAAGTAAGGGTTGATTCATAGTAAATTTAATTAAAATTTTTGATTCTGAAGCAAATTTATGAGGGAGGAGGGGAAGGGAAGGGAGGAGGGGAGACATTTACAAAAAATACAAAAAATATTTAATTCAGTCACATCAGTCCTTGCCTCAGCTGAGCTCTTTGGTGGTTCCTCTTTTTAAAAAAAATGAAAGGGGCATGCAGGAGATGCTGTCTGTGACAGCACACAAAATGGAAGCTCTGAACATGAAGGGGGCAGAGGGATTTAAAAATCTAGTACTAAACATCTCTGGGATTATGTATGGGAAGGCTGGGAGGGAGGAGGGAGAACATCTCCAGATACCATCACAAAGTAGCCTCTCCATTTGGTGTTTTAGTTGCATCTGACCAAACAAGGCTATTATGATCAAGGAAAACCAAGCCCACGAGGTTGGTATGTACAAATCAAGGCTGAAAAATGGCATAAGAGTATTTTGCAAGTATGCCTATTTGTGATTTTAGTTTAAATACATTATGAAACTAAAAAAACAAAAAAAAGTAAGCATCAGAGCAGCGGCACAAAAGCACGTCAGTTTGAAAAAATATAGGACATCTATGAAACATTTGCCACACAGCAGTGGCAGACAGGATGGCAGTTTAATAAACTATAAAATTATGCACAAAGGCCTTGATTCAGAGCCGGACGCTCTGACCAGAGCACTCGCTCTGAATCAGGGCCCTCCTCCATTAAAATGGAGCGTCCTCCTGGACGCTCGTATAGCTGTGGGTCACCACCCACAGCATATACGAGCGTCCAACAAGATGGTCGCGATGGTCTTGACCATCGGACTTGCAAGTGAAACCCTGTGGTCGGGTTTCTCAACCACAAGCCCAGGAGTGATTTTGGCTCTATCAGAGCCAAAATCACTCCCACTGACATCACTAGTGATGTCAGTGGGGCCGGCTTCAGACGGTAGGCATTCCCATGGGAACGCCTCCGTCTGGCAGCCAAGCCCCCGCCACGCCCACCAAAGGGGGCGTGCTGTCAATCAACATCGACAGCACGCTCCCTTTGGTGCGAGACCCGGAGCGATGGAAAGTTCTTCACTCGCCGGGTCTCGCGCATGCGCACGACGGAGCGCCCTCATCGACCCACTTGCGAGCGTACTGCCGCTCGCGAGTGGGTCTGAATGACCCCCAAAATGCAAAGAAAAGAGGTGCAAAATGGGATTGTTCTTGGGCCCTTTCACCCACCCTTATGTAGTATATATTAAACAGAACATGCAGTTTAACAAACAAATCACTTCAGCAACAGGGACTGCCAATTGTGCTGAAGAGATTAGTTTATTTGGGCCCCCACAAAACAAGATGGAGTCACGGTAGAGGTCTCAATTCTTTTATACCTGACAATATGTCAAAACTTAATTGTGTTGACTCATCTGCATCACCAGTGGGTCATTTTTTAGGAAAGTTTTTTTTTGGCAGTCGCACTTGCTGGAGAAACGGAAGAAGGAGCCATCGCTGCATCACATTCCACTTGAGCTGACAATTTGTTTGCCAACAGCTCTTTGTATCTCTTCATATCTGTGTCCATTGGGAAGAAAGACATGACGTATGACTTAAACCTAGGTTCGAGCATGTTTGTAGGCGGGGAAACACATCATACATTACCCCTATCACTCTGAGGAGGATGGATGCTCGGTCTGTTAACAAGAGACCGGACTCAGATGAGAAGTATCCACTTTTTAATATCTCTTTAGACCTGGCTGCATGATTGGTAAATACCAGCAGCAGGTGGTATAAATGATTAACCTCGCTTTCTGGGGACCTGGACTGTGTCCAGGGCCGGATTAAGGGTTTTGGGGACCCCAGGGCAACTAAGTTGCAGGGGCCCCCTTCAAGCCACACAGAGTCACGCCCAGCCCAGCTGTGCCCCCAGTAGCAGTCTGCCCCAGCAGTAGTCCCCCCAGGAGCACCCCTAGTAGTAATCCCCCTCTATGCTGTGTCCCCCAGTTGTGGTCCCACCAGTGTGCAGTGCCCCCAGTAGTAGTGCCCCTAGTAGTTCCCCTAGCAGTGCCCCTAGTAGTCCCCCTAGCAGTGCCCCTTGTAGTACCCCTATAAGTAGTACCCCCCCAGCAGTGCCCCTTGTAGTACCCCCTGCAGTGCCCCTAGTAGTAGTAGTAGTACCCCCCCAGACACACACAAGAAAAAAAAAAAACTTCCACTTACCTTAATCCCCGCTCTGTCATCTGTTCCTCCGTTTGGTGTACGCCCGAGCTGGCTCGTTCTGCATGATGGGAGAGACGTCATGACATCTCTCCCATCAGCCACTGCGGGAGCCGGAAGACGGAGGCTCCGGTAGTGGGCACAGCAGCCGATGAGAGTCTGTCTGACTCTCATCGGCTGCTAAAACAAACACACAGCTGCCGGCGCCGGTGGCTGTGTGTTTGTGCTGTGTAGTGCGGAAGACACTTATGTGCCATCCACACTACCGCCCTGCCCCAAGCTGATGCAGCAACTCTGACTGTGCTGCTGCATGCAGTAGAATAGCCGCAGCTGCAGAGCACCCTCCTCCCGGGAACAGGTGCCGCCGGCATCTGTTCTCGGCAGGGTCACATCAACCCTGTGTGGGGGCCCCTCTGTGTGTGGGGGCCCTGGGACGACCGCCCCTGTCACACCCCCTTAATCCGGCCTGACTGTGTCTATGTTCAGACATTACAAGGAGCCTGTCAAAGATTGATTTTTATGAGAGACCGAATGCAGTTTTACAAAGTAACAATATATACATAACTAACAAGTTGTGAAAAGGATCCTACTAACTAATTGAAATCTCTAGTTACTAAGTGACTGTGTATTAAGAATTTTTTTTTAGATCTATATAAGGTCTTAGAAATTGTTTTTTATTCAGCATGCTTTCAAGATCAAGCTTCTGAAATAACAAGTGTTCTTATAAATGAAAAATTGGCTGCTGGCTGTATACTAACAATTAATGCATGATTAACAAGTTGTGAAAATGAACTAATAACCAACATGTGTTTATAGTGAAATTGCCAGAGAGCTATTGCCTGCAAGAAAAATCTTTTTATCAACAAGCTCATAGGATTTTTAATTTATGTGAACATTATTAATAGATTTTTGAGTGTAATGGATTCTGGAGTATTACATTCATAATTTAATCTAATAATTATTGCTGTTGTTTATGATTATTTGTTATGTTTTTATTGTGTGAAGTTAATTAATTTTAATAAATTGAATATTTCAATTCCAACTAATTGAATAGCGCTTTCTATTTCTGGAAGTTTTTTCATAAAGATAGTTTTTATTAAGTTAAAAGGAGCAATATCCCTGATTAGTGATCTATTGTCACCAGTTAGACCAGTACCCTGATATTTCTTCTTGTGTTTGTGTTTGTATGCTTGATAAACTGAGAGAGGAGCCATTGCTGCATCATGTTCCACTTGAGCTGAAAATTTGCTTACCAACAGCTCTTTGCATCTCTTCAGATTTGTGTCCTTTGGAATAAAGACATGACGTATGACTTAAACCTAGGTTCGAGCATGGTAGCCAAAATGTATTGATCCAATTGAAAGAGCCTGATAACCCTTGGATACTGGTGAAGCAAATAAAGGACTTGATCTACAAGTCCGACATACTTAGCAGAATCACTTCATTTCAGGTCTTCCTTCAGTTTCTCAAACTGCTTTTCCAACAGTCTAAATAGGGGAATTACCTGACTCAAGCTGGCAGTGTCTGAACTCAGGTGATTACTTTGAAGGGTTTCAGCACTTTGCACATCACGGAAAGTATTTTTGACTGAGCTTGAGTAAGGTACATTCCCCCTCTTCTTCCAATGTCATACTTCATTGTATAGCTTTGGATGGCTTTTTGCTGGTCCTCTATCCACTGAAGGATAAAAAGGGTGGAGTTCCACCTTGTTACTACCTCTTGCTTCAGTTGGTGGCAGGGCAAATTCAACATTTCCTGCAGGTGCTGCAATCTTCTAAATGCACCTGCTGAATGGCGAAAATGTCCAGACATTTTTTGGGCCACAGAGAGCATCTCCTGCATGGCCCTGTCATTTTTAAAAAAATGTTGCACCACCAAGTTGATTGTGTGAGCAAAGCATGGGATGTGTTGGAATTCACCCAGCTGTAATGCTCTCACAAATCCCGGGGAGAGTCCAAGCAGGGTAAGACATTTTGCAATGACTTCCCTGAGTTTTTCTAAAAGGTTGTTAGCGGTGTGCCTGTTAGTGAAACTGGTTATGCCTCTGAATGAGCACCTGTTTCTTAGTTGCTGCTGCCGCTGTTGGTGCCACTGAAGGCAATGCACCCAGTGGGCTGTTACAGTCATGTAATCTTGCATTTGACCTGTTCCACTTGTCCACATATCTGTGGTTAAGTGGACAGTGGGTACAGTGGCAATTTGGAGGACATTAACTAATTCTATTTTTTTAATGTCCATGTACAGGGTGGGAATTGCTTTTCTAGTTTTGTGCAATCTAGATAAGATTTGGTAGCGGGGACGCAGGATCTCAATTAACTGTCTAAAACCCACTGCATTAATACCAGCATAGATGTTATGGTGCCAGCGATTCACTGTGCAACTGAGTGACTGCTCTCAAACTTGCTCCCCCTTGCAAAGGATTGTTTAACAGTCAATTGTTTTTTTAAACAACTACTAGTAGTCTTCCTAGTCCCATTCTGGGATGAAGATCCACTCCAAGCAGCAGCAGGTGTAGCTCAAGGATTCTTTCTGCGTAATCCTGGATAGGGAAGTACTGATTGAGCCTTACCATATTGAATGCAGGACTACTTCTGATCTTGATTGAGGATATAATTGATGAAGGTGTTGATGGTGAAGATGACAGGTGCTTGGATCTAGCAGACAGAAGGCACCTATCTGACGCTGAACTACTTGTTACGTTTTAGCCAAAGTTTCTGAATTTGGCAAAAACTTTTGATAAATGCGCTGAATATGAATTAACAGGGAGGGGGTTCTTAGATGTTTAAGGTCCCTACCTCTACTTACTCTGGCTTTACAAAGGGTAGAGATGGCTTGACAATTGTTGTCCGGATTTGGGTAGAAATGATTCCACACATAAGAAGTGGATTTTTTTGTCTTATGCCCACAAACACAAACAACATCCTCATCATCAACATCCTTATTAGCATTAGCTACACAAATATCCTCCTCATCCTGGTGCATTTCCCCAGAAGCATCCTCGATTTCTATGTCAGCATGTTCACTTGTGCTGCTCATCTCCACATTTGCAGAGAATGCACAAGTGGTGGAAGGAGGCTCATTTTTGAGTACAGTATTGGAAAGGTCAAGCTCACACATGGCACCCAATGACACACTTACTCTCCTCAGGGATTTGTGACATATCAGAGCACACAGTTGGTTTCTGTGCTTTAACGATTTTAATTTTTTTGAAACATCTACAGGGAGAAGAGCTTACATCATCAAAAGAGGCAGAACAATCAGTCATAAATAAAGGCCAAGGCCTTAGCCTTTCCTTGCCATTTTGTGTGGTTAAAGGCATATTGTCAATTTTATGTCTTTCTGCAGCTGACTTTCCCTCTGTTGTTTTTTCTTTACCACTGTAAAAGATTGGTTCTTTGATTTTAGATGCCATGACTTTAGCCCTGTATGTCCTTGGGCATAGGCTTTAGTGGATGACGTAGACAGCCTAGTATTGTCATGACTGGTGGCACTGGCAGCAGCTCCAGGACTAATATGTGGTTCCTGCTCTTCTCTCAACTGATCATTCTCCATATGAACAAACATGAAGAAAGTGGGATACAGCACACATGTCAATTTGTAGCAATATTAAATATTACACCTTGCGGTATTACTGACCAACAGTGTCACAATACTTGTATGAATAATATTACACTGCGGTATTACTGACCAACAGTTTCACTCACAATACTTTATGAATTTTACACTGCAGTATGATGAACCTACAGTGTCACTCACAATACTTTATGAATTTTATTTTACACTGCAGTATCAATGAACTACAGCATCACAATATTTTAATGAATATTACTCTGTGGTATTACTGACCAACGGTGTCACAATACTTGTATAAATAATATTACACTGCGGTATTACTGACTGACAGCGTCACTCACAATACTTTATGAATTTTACACTGCAGTATGCTGAACCTACAGCGTTACTCACAATATGGCCAGCAGCATCACAGTGCTTTGGATACACTGGGGTGGGGGGGGTTAGGGGTTGGTACAGCATACAGAATCACAGTGTGGGGTACAGCACAAAAAAAATTATCTTTTTTTTAACTTATTATTTTTTTTAATGCAAATTGTTTTTATTGAAAGAAAAAGATCAATCAATTTATATGGAATACAGCGGAAAAAACATATAAATACACATAATGACAGATGGTATTCCCACTACAAATAATACAATCAGAATCATAATATAGTGTAAATCGATCACATAAAAAATATACAGTAAAATAAAAGAAAAATATAATAAAATAAAATAACTTAAAATAGAATAAGCAAGATATAAAAAAAGAAAAATAGATAAATAACTAAACCAATATAGAAAGGAGTTCGGGGGAAGGAAAGTCAGAGGGGGGTAGGGAAATTAAGCGATATATTAGCAGGTGAACAAGGGGGGCAAACTATCCTAGCTTCAAATGAGTTATATTGAGATCAGGAAGATGCAGGCACAGGTGGAGAGATTGAATTATCAAACATTGAATACTGCATAGAGCCCTTGAACAGCAGCCAAGGGGACCACGTAGGAGTAAAATCGGTAGGTCTACCCTTAGAGAAAGATATTATGTCCTCCATATCCATATAATAATCTATCCTTCTAAACCAGTCTCTAATGGAGGGAGGGGAGGTGGATTTCCACAAAACAGGGATGACCGCCTTAGCTGCATTATTTAAGTGTCTCAGTAAGGAATTTTTGTAGGAAGCTGTAGAGGATGAGGTCATATTTAAAAGCCAGAAACCAGGATCTCTAGGAACCTCTCCTCCCAAAATTAGCTTAGAACACTCAAATACATTCAACCAAAAAGAGGCCAAGGAGAGGCAGTCCCACCATATATAGAGAAGGCTACCTGGTGAAGAATTATATCTCCAACAGGTTTTTGGGACCTGAGGAAACATTTTATTTAAAAGTACTGGATGTCTATACCAACGTGATATAACTTTGTAGAGAGTTTCAAGAGTAGCGACACAAGAAGAGCTGGCAAAGGTATTATTAAAAACAATCTCCCAGTCTATGTCCTGTATCACACCCTGGAGTTCTTTTTCCCATACTGTAGTGAATGATGGAGGTAATTTAGACAAATTTCTAATAATTAGTGAGTATAATGTGGATATAGTGTGAGATGGAGTCTGAGAGGCGGCACATAAGGATTCAAACAAGGTGAGTGTCCTAGTGAGATCAGTTAACTTACATGAGGAGACAATAAAATGACGTATTTGGAGGTATTTCCAGAATTTGGATTGAGGAAAGTGCCATAATTCCTGAAGCTCTGTAAATGGACGCCCCCCTGATGAACAAACCAACTGACCTAGTCTAAAATGGCCTTCACTCGACCAATTTTTAAATGACAGTGTGGAAAGCCCAGGGGGAAAATCCAAATTCCCAAGAAAGGAAGTGAGAGGGGAAATAATAGATGAAATATGGGAGAGACGGCATAGTTTCTGCCAAAGACGTAACGTGGGTGTTATAGTGGGATGTCTAATAGTTGGTAGTTTAGGAAGCCATGGGGCAATTTCTATAGGCTGAGCCAGACTGCATTCCTCCAGCATGATCCATTGCTTGAAACCTCTTGATCGGGTCCATTCGAGAACTCGATTAAGCATTATGGCCTGATAATAGCTAGTGATATGAGGAAGCTGTAGACCTCCATCTTGTTTACGGCGGAAAAGGATAGCATGTTTAAAACGTGGCGCAGAATTGTTCCAGACAAACCTACGAATAAGGCGTTCCATTTCCTTAAACCATATTGTAGGGATATAAATTGGAAGGGATTGCATTAAGTATAAAATTTTAGGTAGTGAATTAATTTTTATCACATTAATCCTGCCGATCCAGGATAATCGAGCAGTGCGCCATCTAGTCAGATCAGTACGGATTGCTTGCAATAATGGAATAAAATTATTTGAAAACAGTTGGGACAGATCTTTAGTCAGATAGACTCCAAGATATTTAAGTCTAGTAGGGTGCCAAGCAAAGGGAAAAGATTGTTTCAAGGAATCTACCATAGACGGGGGTGCAGTCAGGCCCATTTCCACAGATTTAGAATAATTAATTTTAAAGTTTGAGAGCAGACCAAATTTTCAGAATTCTGATATAAGATTTGGGAGGGAAATAATCAGGTTAGTAAGCAATGCAAGAAGATCATCCGCAGAGATTGCCAGTTTATATTCCCGACCACTTATGTGGAGACCGGAAATATTTGTATTACTTCGTATGGCCCTAGCTAGAGCCTCCATACAAAGAACAAATAGAAGTGGGGAAAGTGGGCACCCCTGTCTCGTACCATTTGAGATAGTAAATGAGTCAGAGAAAGACCCGTTTATCCTAATTCTCGCTGTGGGAGCATCATATAAGGCCAAAATTCTCTGTAGGCATGTAGGTCCTAATCCCAGATGCCACAAAAGACCTGACATAAACTCCCAGTCAACCCTATCAAAAGCTTTCTCTGCGTCAGTCGATAAGATAATAGACTGGGCCGACATGAGAGAGGCTTGGTGTATTAAGTTGATAACTTTAGTTGTGTTGTCTCTGGCCTCGCGACCTAAGACAAAACCAACCTGGTCATCATGTATCAATTTGGGTAAGAAGAATATCTTCAACCGATTGGCTAGGAGTTTAGCAAAAATCTTCAAATCAATGTTTAGAAGTGAAATTGGCCTATAACTAGGGCATAAGGTAGGATCTTTACCATCCTTAGGTATGACGGTAATGTGTGCTTCTAGTGATTGTTTAGAGAAATTGGTTCTATTGGTGATTGAATTAAAAGCACGAGTCATGAGGAGGGCCAACCTATCCTTAAAAGCCTTGTAGTAGGCTGAAGAAAATCCGTCCGGACCAGGGCTTTTACCGGCTGGGGAGGAGGAGATTACCTGATCCACCTCTTCAATAGAGAAGGGTGCCTCAAGAGTATCAGCCTCTTCTAAAGAAAGCTGAGGGTAATTAAGCGAGCGCAAAAAGGATGAAATTGCCTCTCGATGAGCAATAATATTCAAGCCTTGATCTAGATTCTTTAGGTTGTAAAGTTTGGCATAATAAGATCGAAAGGAATCAGCGATTCGTGTAGTTTCATTATGGGTCTGGCCATGTTCGTCTTTTATCGCTTGGATAAATGTAATAGCATGTTGTTCTCGCAAAGCCCTAGCTAACATCTTACCTGGTCTGTTTCCCCATTGGTAGAAGCAACTACGGCATTTACGGTAGGATAGTTTTATATTATCCATGGAGAGTTTGTGAAGGGCAGCTCTAGCTTCCTCCAATTTGGAGTAGAAATGTGCAGACAAGGAAGCTTTATGGGAAGTTTCCAGTAATTTAATCTCAGCTAAAAGGGCATCTCTCGTCTGCGCTTTTTGTTTTTTTAAGTAGGAACCTAGTTTTTTACATGTGCCTCGTAAAACACATTTATGTGCCTCCCACACCGTTACCTTAGAAATGTCATCTTTATCGTTTTGTTCAATATAAGAGTCTAAAGAGACCTTGATTTGAGATTTGCAATAGGCATCTTGTAAAAAGAGGTCGTTAAAACGCCATGACCAAAGGTTAAGCGGGTGTTGTGGCAGAGAAAGTGTAAGGAAAACTGGAGCATGGTCGGACCACGTGATGGATCCTATTGAGGTGTTTGAGACGAGATGTAAATGTCGGTGACTCAAAAAAAGATAATCGATTCTCGAGTTTGTGTGGTGAGGGGAGGAGAAGAATAGGAAATCGTGTTCAGCTGGATGAGCGATACGCCAGGTGTCAACAAGTTGATGGTCGTGGAGGGTGCGTCTCATTCGTCTAAATTCTTTACCTGGCCTATGAGATATTTTATTAGAGGTGTCACGAAGAGGATCAAGAGGCCAATTTAAATCTCCTCCTATGACTATGATCCCCTCTAATAAGGTCTCGGCTTTATCCAACACATTAGCAATAAAGTAGGGTTATCTACTTTATCAGTACGAAATGACCGAAACAATTGGGATCTCTTCTCAGCGATATTTAATCCTTTTGCAATGATGGTGACAATCCGCAACACGGGTTTATTACTAGGCATGGAATCTTAGTGTGGAAGTTGCGTAACAATCTATTCTTCGAGATAAAGTGTAAGTCACCCCACTGTATAGATCACCTTTGAGGGATGGAGGAAATATGGGTAAGGAAAATAGATGGGAAGAAGGGGAAGGGAAAAGAAAAATTGAAAAAAATAACATAATCGCAAATATTAAGCAAACAATTGAAATATTGAAAATAGGTAGATATTGGAACATCGGAATGCTGCATCTGGACAACCAGGAGGCAAAAATCAGCTCCATGTCCAGGATGTAAAAAGAGAAATGCAGCATTGGGGGGGGTACGGAGGGACGGTAACAACAGCAACAGCAAACCAAACTTGTAATTGTAGAAATAAATTGATTCTGCTAAAAGAATCTTACAGATAACTTTACAATATGAAACTTACAGACATGGTAACTTATTATTTTTTTTTTATTTTTTTAAACTTTCACTTACTTACTCTTTTTTTTCAGCCCGGGGACAAACAGCTCACCCCTGGATAGACAGCACACTGGATGCACAGCACACCCCTTGCTGAGCAAAACAGCCCCTTGGACAGAGCACAGCACACCCTGCCTGGATTGAGCAACACAGCCCAGCACAGTAAACTCATGGATGGGCAACACAGCCCCCTTGGCAGAGCACACACACCCTGTCTGGATTGGACAACACAGCCCAGCACAGCAAATCCCTGGTGAATAGCCAACACAGCCCTCTTGACAGAGCACAGCACATCCCTGTACACCCCTGGATTGGACGACACAGCCTCCCTCAATGGAGCACAATGGAGCACAGCACAGCCGAGACTCGGCAAGCAAATGGCACTGATAATCACGGGGAGGGACTTATATACAATCCAAAACCCATGAGAATCTGAAAGTGGGAAGATGTTATTTTGCCTCATTTTGGATTCCGAGTCAGATGGGAAAACCTGAGCCTGACTTGGATCCTGCTTGGATCGGCTATGTTTGGGTGGGTTCGGTTCTCAGGGAACCGAACCCGCTCATTTATAATATTGTTATATATTTTTGGCTAAAACAGAGGTTGTTAAGACCTAACTTAGCATCTGACAGACCTGTTAGATGCCAGAAGGCCTCTATAACAACTTCTTAAATGCATACTTTCCTATTCTCCCGGAATGGCCAGGAGGCTCCCAAAAATCAGGTGGTTCTGCAAGAGGGAACAAGTCTCCCGGACTGGCCACCACCCCCCACACCACCCCCTACAGCCCCCCTCCTCTTCTCTTCATTTACCTGTCAAAAGAGGGCAGTCCGAATTGTTTTGCACTGAATTGTGTCATAGTAGCCACACCCTTTTCTTTACACTGCTTTACCACGCCCCCTTGCTGAGCCCACCTGGCTGCCTCTTCACTGAGGGGGCAGCCAGAAAGTTGGTAAGCATGCTTAAATGAGTCACTTAATTTCAGCATTACAAATCCTTTGTGATGAATCTGTCAGCTAAACAATGAGCAAAGGCTTAGAACAGGCTCAGCCAACCTATTGTGAAAATAGAATTACTAGCATACTTTGCCAACTGATTGGTGAGAGGGTATGCTGGGACTTGTAGTTTCACAACAGCTGGAGAGCCACAGGTTGGCCAGGCCTGGCTTAGAACTTGCCAGTTCTAATTTCTTCCTGTGTATAGCCTCATATCTACTGGAGTTAAATTATCTACACTTGTTAATACTTTTTTAACCCTATTAGAATGCATTTGAATGAATTTGATAGCCCATTGCTTCCAATATCAGCCTAACCACTTCAGTTTTACATGCGTTTGAGCATATCGCATTAGATTTCATTTGAGTTGTTGGTTATTGAATGGTTATTTAATTTAAGCACATCAAGAACAATGGAGCCTCCTGGATGCAATTAAAAACACTACACTACAACTGCATATTACATGCACATCCAGAGCCTGATTCTGAGGTGTACGCAGTGTCAATGTTGCAAGTGGCCAATGATTTATGTCTACACATGCGTCCAGGTCATTACCGCTGGGAGACACAATTTAAATTAGGATATATTAGCCCTAGGGGCTATCCCTAAGGGCCCAGATGTTTACTGGGAGGTTAGCCAGATGCGGGAATGTCACTGACAGCTATTGCGTCTGAAGATGCAGTAGCACAGACACACAGAGAAATTTCACCTGCCATAGGTCTGGTGCAAGCTTCAATGGTGCAACCACTGGCGCAGTAAAGGTGTGTCTAAAGATGCAGCAAGATGTATTAGTGCCGCAGCCAGTGGGTGTCTCTGCAGGAAGATCATTGGTTGCTGCATTATCATAAAGACGTAGAAGTGGCTGTGGCAAAAATTGCAACGGCAGTACCTTTGAATCAGGCCCACAGTCTCCTTTGAAAGCAAATCAAATTCTAGTGGGTTCAGTATATGGTCTTCAGGATTAATTAAAATGAATAAATACACTTTATTTATTAGTTCCCAGAAGTACATGTTTGGAAATGTACTGCACCATCCATCTTAATTTTCATTTAAAAAGCACAGTCTGAGAAATAAGCAATTGAGTGCATTATACATATATTTGTAATTTGACCATGGTCATACTGTTCTGATACACACACAATATAGAGTATGGATCTTGATTGTTAAGCCTGTCTCCAGCATGCCAATGATTTTCTAATATAAGGCTTATAAAAGGCAGAGATGGTGTTCACAACACTGCTGTTATTAGTGTGCCAGTATGTGAACAGCGGGGGTGCACAGCATAATGATTAATTATCCTGACTCCTGCTTTATTTCCTGGGTCCTGTGCATGCTTTCAGTGGGATCTTACATTAATCAGACTTATGTGATGCATTGGTAGTGCAAGATGGCCCTAAATTTCCCTATTTTGTTACATGTTGGGAAGTATGCATCACATTAGTTCTTCCTGTCTGCCAGAGCTGTAACTAGACTTTTTGGTGTCCTGTGCAAGAAAGAGCATTGGGGTCCCCCCCCTATTTTTCAAATAGGGACATAAAATGCGCACCCAAAAAAGGACCATGGTCTCATGGGGAAGGGCCAGGGAGGAGATAGGGAAAGCCAGGAGATGCTGGAGATAAAATAAGAGGAAGCTACAAGATAGAATGATAATAAACAGAAAATTGACAGGCCTGAATGGTGCCCCCTTCCCTGCTGTGCCCTGTACCATGGCACATGTCACACCACCCTAGTTACGGCCCTGCTGTCTGGCATATGCTACTATTAAAGAAAATGTACAGAGTATGCATTCTGACTTTCTTTTTTACATTAAACTCCATGTAATAACATTCTGACTTTGTCTTATTAACAAATTCATAAGCTAGAGAGACTTTTATTACAGGCTGAGTTTCCCATATCTAAATATTCCGGAATACGGAATACAGATTTTTTTTTGCATGACTGAGATAATAAAACCTTTGCTCTTTGATGGTTCAGTGTACACAAACTTTGTTTAAGACACAAAATTATTAAAAACAAAGTATAAAATTACCTTCAGGTTTTTAAGTTTAAAGTGTATATGAAACAAATTAATTTAATTTGTGTACACAAACTTTTCCACAAAATTATTGTAAATATTGTATAACGTTGTCTGCAGGCTGTGTGTATAAGATGCATATAAAATATAAATGCATTCTGTGTTTAGATTTGGGCCCATTCCCAAGATTTCATTATGGTGTGCAATTATTCCAAAATACAGAATAGTCCAATATCCAAAATACCCCTGACCCCAAGTATTTTGGATATGGGAGACTCAACCTGTATTATTATTATTATTATTATTATTAGAAAAGCTACATTCAAAGTAGATAGTTATTTAGCTAAGAATAGCTCTGATTTAATTATGAGAGTACCAGGGGTGTGCACCGGCCACTTTTCTTGTTTTGGTTTTCGATCTGGATCTTTCTTCATGTTTTCGATCTGGATTGGTTTTGCCAAAACCACCCTTCCGGATTTTGTGTTTTGTGTTTTTTTGTGTTTTGGATCCATATTTTTATGGAAAAAAGCATAAAAACAGCTAAAATCACAGAATTTGGTTTTCTTTTGTTCCTACGCTATTATTAACCTCAATAACATTCATTTCCACTCATTTCCAGTCTATTCTGAACACCTCACAATATTGTTTGTAGGCCAAACAGTTGCACCGTGGTAGCTGGATGACTATGCTAAGCGACACAAGTGGGCGGCACAAACACGTGGCCCATCTAGGAGTGACACTGCAGTGGCAGACAGGATGGCAGTTTGAAAAACTAGGCCCCAAAGAGTACATAATGCAAAGAAAAAAAAGGTGCAAAATGGGATTGTCCTTGGGTCCTCCCACCCACCCTTTCGTTGTATAAACAGGACATGCACACTTTAACAAACCAATCATTTCAGTGCCAGGGTCTACCACACGACTGTGGCTGAAATGATTGGTTAGTTTGGGCCCCCACAAAACAAGCTGGCAATTAATCTGTCCCTGCACAAACTGGCTCTACAGAGGCAAGATGTCATGACAGGTGTGCCGATGACAGTGACAGGTGTGGCTAACACGTGCACAATTTTTATATTTATTTATTTTTATTTTTTTTGCGCAGCAGCCTTGCCACAGAAGAATCCTTGAGCATGGCTGCTGTGAGTTGATTTTCTCATCCCAGAAGGGGACCAGGAAGAGTGATTTCCAAAAAAATAAACAATTGACTTAATTAATACTTTGCAAACCTTCTATAAAGGCATTTCCCAACCTGCACAGGGACATAAAAAAAACATAGTTAGTTAGTGGCCTCAAAGTGCCACTTAACCAGCACAGATATGTGGACAAGCGTAAAATCTATGATTTAAGGCAGGGGTAGCTAACCCTGGTCCCCGAGAGCCACCAACAGTGCATGTTTTCCAGGTCTCCTCACAGAATCACATCTGTAATAAATAATTAACTCCACCTGTGGATCTTTTCAAATGTGGTGCTGAGTAAAGAATACACCTGTGCACCAGCTAGGTCTTCTGGAAAACGTGAGCTCTCAAGGACCGAGGCTGGCTACCCCTGTTTTAAGGGCTTATGTTGTACCTTTCTTGAAAATCCTGACCCTGCTTCTGTGACTATGAGTGGATATTCATCCCAGAAGGAGACCAGGAAGAGTGCTTCCAAAAACAATTGACTTAAATAATCCTTTGCAAACCTTCTGTAAAGGCATTTCCATACCTGTACAGGGACATTAAAAAAAACAGAATTAGTTAGTGGCCTTCAAATTACCATTGTTCCCACTGTCCACTTAACTATATCAGATATGTGAACAAGCAGAACAGAGCATTCAATGCAACATTTCAGATTTAAGGGTTATGTTGTGTCTTTCTTGGAAATTCTTTCTTGAGCGCCATGCCTGCTTGCTGGGAGTGGATTTTTTTCATCCCAGAAGGGGACCAGGAACAGGAAGCATGCTTTCCAAAAATAAATAAACAATTGCCTTAGATAATCATTTGCAAACCTTCTGTTCTGTAAAGGAATTTCCTAACCTGTACAGGGACATAAAAAACAGAATTAGTTAGTGGCCTTCAAATTGCCATTGTTCCCACTGTCCACTTAACCATATTACTTGCATATGTGAACAAGCGGAACAGAGTATTAAATGCATCATTTCAGTTTAAGGTTTAAGTTTTACATTGTGTCTGGAAATCATTGAGAAAGCAAAAAAAGAGCTCCACCACAAGCGGCAGATGACTAAACTCACACACAAAGGTTTAATAGAAATAGATATAATACCAGATCAGATGTTTACCCTGTAGGATCTGTCTGATTCATCATTGTGCCACCAAGATTGTGCAAATTCTGCCAAAAGAGAGACTGTCACCACAGCTAAACATAAGAGTCACCTTCTGGATGTGAATTTTCTCATTTGCATGGGGAAAATACAACCCTCAGATGAGATGGATCTCAGCCAGTGGACAACATTGAAATCACCATTAAAAGTCACAATGGAAAATTGCAGTGTGGAGATTCTTTCTTCACAGACAGGAGAGGCCTTAGAGAACATGAAAAAAGATGCTCTAGGTGCTGAACTTCAAGGGATTTCTCCATCATGTTCTGCAGTGTGGAAAGATTTCAATCACATGTTTTCTATAAAGCAGTTCAAAATTACAGCCTTCAAAGTGTCTGGCTATAACACCCACCTTGGGCATTTTTGGGCAGCGTAGCCCTGCACCACACAGGACAGCACCTATAAAAATTGAAGAAGGGCAGCACACTACACCACAACACACAGGACAGCACCTGTAAAAATTATTTGTATTTTATATTTTTGGGCAGCGTAGCCCTGCACCACACAGGGCAGCACCTGTAAAAATTGAAGAAGGGCAGCGGCCTAAACCACAACACACAGGACAGCCCCTGTGAAAGTTTTTTTTTTTTTTTGAAGGGCAACGTACCCCTGCACCACACAGGACAGCACCTGTAAAAATTGAAGAATTGAAGAAGGGAAGCGCACTATACCACAACACACAGGACAGCACCTATAAATATTATTTGTATTTTTGGGCAGCGCAGCCCAGCACCACACAGGACCACCCCTGTAAAAATTGAAGAAGGGCAGCAACCTAAACCACAACACACAGGACAGCCCCTGTAAAAGTTTTTTTTTTTGAAGGGCAGCTTACCCCTGCACCACACAGGACATCACCTGTAAAAATTGAAGAAAGGCAGCGGCCTACACCACAACATACAGGACAGCACCTGTAAAAATTATTTGTATTTTATATTTTTGGGCAGCGTAGCCCTGCACCACACAGGACAGCACCTGTAAAAATTGAAGAAGGGCAGCGGCCTACACCACAACACACAGGACAGCACCTGTAAAAATGATTTGTATTTTTGGGCAGTGTACCCCTGCACCACACAGGACAGCACCTGTAAAAATTGAAGAAGGGCAGCGGCCTACACCACAACACACAGGGCAGCACCTATAAAAATAATTTGTCTTTTTGGGCAGCAGCCCCTTGATAGGAACACGCTGATGACAGGTGTGGTTGGCTAACACGGCACGCACACAAAAAATATACACAGCACTACAACCAGCCAGCCAGCCCCTATGGACAGAACAACAGCCAGCCCCTATACGGACAACAGTAGCCAGCCAGCCCCTATGTATATGGACAACAGTAGCCAGCCAGCCAGTGTCAGCAACAGCTCCCAGCTCCCTCCCTCTTCACAGTAGCCAGCCAGCCCAGTAATGTATATAACAATATAAGTAGTGTACTACTAAGTTATTATTTTTATTATCACAATAGTAAAGTAGCCAACAGCTCCCAGCTTCCTTCCTATGCCAGCCCCTATGGACAGGACAACAGCCAGCCCCTATGTATGGACAACAGTAGCCAGCCAGCCTCTTCACACTAGCCAGGTAGCTCAGTATGTAATGTATCACACAGCCAACAGCTCCCAGCTCCCTCCCTCTGCACACACGCTCCATAGCCAGAATGGCGGCAATCGCGGGACCTTTTATAGAATCCAAAACCCACGAGAATCCGACAGCGGGATGATGACATTTTGCCTCGATTTTAGTTCTGAGCCAGGTGGGAAAACTGGAGCCTGACTCTGTTCCTGACTTGGATCGGGGGTCCTCGGGCGGGGGGGGGTTTGGATTTTGGAAATCTGAACCTGGTCATCCCTAGATAATATGCAGTGATACAGTAGGTGTGGGAGTAACTGCACACTTCCAAAGAATATCAGCTCTCGACATAAGTCTTATGTTGGGCATACACTATACGATTATCTACAAGATATCTGTCCAATCTGGCTGGTTGGAATGAAAATCTTCAAATAGAAAGTATGGTGGTCGCTCACATCAGCTTAATGATATTGCTCAGGTGCTTGTAAAGGGCGGGGTTTATACTGAACCACAGAAAAAAGAAGATTCCCTCCAGCACACTGCAGCAATATTAGCAAAAATACTTGAATCCTACATGATAATAGAAATTCAGAGGTATTGGCTGCATACATTTGCAAATATATGATTAAGCGCCAGGCCAGCATCAAGGCTCCTCTATACCGGCGTCCCTAACATTTAGTGGTTCACGCCTGAGGTGCAGAGCAGCCCAAAAGAACCCAGCCAAGGACCACTCCCAGGGCATCACACGAAAAATGGAAGAAAGGTGATAGTGAAGTGTAAAGTATAGATATGTCAAGATAATCAATAAGTGTTAATATAATAAGAAATAATTAAAATTACATAAATAATAAACAAACAAATGGAAAGGTGATGAAAAAATGTCTATGTGAATTAAGTGGAATGAAAATTTTATACTGCAAGGGAGCAAATGACAATCGACCATTTGCTCTCAAACACTGGGAAACAGACAAAAATGGACATTCAGACAAATTGGTTAAATGAAACAAATTTAACCAATTTGAGCAATCGTTTTTGTCCATTTACCAGTGTTTAAAACCACATGATCGATTTTCATTTGCTCCCATTCATTACCAGATTTTCATTCCAACAAGCCAGATTAGACAGATATCTGACAGATAATTGTATAGTGCAGTGGTTCCCAAACTGTGCACCGCGGCACCCTGGGGTGCCTCAGGACACTTGCAGGGGTTCCTCAGGCTGGTGGTCCAGCACCAAATCAACTTATTTATGGTCAATGTAATGTAAATATGTGGACAAGAAGAAGCATAAACCTGTCCACCACTACATAACTGCACCTAAGGTTGACAGGTTAGCACAATTTACTTCACTTTACTACTTCACTATATTTTTTCTGAATTTTTCAATAACATACTTTTGCCTTAGGGGTGCCGTGAAATCAATGCTGATGCACTAGGACGCCGTGATTCAAAAAAGTTTGGGAACCACTGGTATAGTGTATGCCCAGCATTAGAGGGGAATTTATTAAAGGTCAATTTTAATCAATTTTGATTGATTTAAAATTGATGAAAATCAATTAGAATCGATGTTGTGTTTCTGGGGCTAAATCACACATTTACCAATACTTAAAAAACAAATAAAAAATTGTCTGTTGGTAAATTTTAAATAGTTAAAAATCAACTTTTAGTAAATATACCCAAAACTACATGACTAATAATGAGTTTAACCATTTTATGCAGACTAGCTGGTTTTGTTTTGAATTAAACTTTTCACACCCACATTTTAGACATGCCCAGGTGAGGTTTGTTGTTACAAATTAATACATCAAGTTGATGATAATAATTGTTGTTGCCTGTATTCCAATGGACCACAATATAATTAAAGTATAGTATTTTTAATGCATCTTCATGCTGATACATTAAACACACTGTTTTGAGCAGGTACTGGCGCCCCCCTCCCCCCATAATTTCAGGAAGTGCCCCCAGTAGTAGTCCCCACAGTAGTAGTCCCCTCTATGCAGTGCCCCCAGTAGTAGCCCCCCTATGCAGTGCTCCCAGTAGTAGTTCCCCTTATGCATTGCCCCCAGTAGTAGTTCCCCCTATGCAGTGCCCCCAGTAGTAGTCACCCTTATGCATTGCCCCCAGTAGTAGTCCCCCCAATACAGTGCCCCATTAGTAGTCCCTCCTACACAGTGCCCCCAGTAGCGGCCATCCCCCATAACATGCCCCCAGTAGTGGCCCACCCTATACAGTGCCCCCAGTAGTGGCCATCCCCCCCATAATATGCCCCCAGTAGCGGCCCACCCTATACAGTACCCCCAGTAGCAGCCACCCCCCCATAACATGCCCCCAGTAGTGGCCCCCTCTATACAGTGCCCCCAGTAGCGGCCATCCCTCCCCATAATGTGCCCCCAATAGCAGCCCCCCTATACAGTTCCTCCAGTAGTGGTCACCCCCCCATAACATGCCCCTAGTAGTGGCCACCCCCTATTCAGTGCCCCCTAGTAGTCACACTCCGCCCCCTGTGCTGTGCCAGAAAAAAAACACACACACACAGAAAAAATAAAGCAACTTACCTGATCCCCACTCCTGCTGATGACCGCCGCTGTCCACTTCTCTGGCCCCACTCTTGCTCTGCACTATGGGATGGGAGAGATGTCATGATGTCTCTCCCATCACTTGCTGCAGGGGCTGCTGGAAGACGGAGCTCATGAGTGACTCTCATTGGCTGGCTGCTTTACAAACACACATCCACCACTGGCGGCTGTCTGTTTGTTACTGTGTAGGGCAGACCACTCTCATTGCTCTCACTGTGGGGCCTGGGGGACTAGCGGGGCTAGTTCAAGCCCCTGGGGTAGTCCACCCATTGGCTGCTGGTGGCACTGCTGAACGGCACCCCCCCTTTGGCCGGGGCCCCTGGCAAGTGCCATCCTTACCCATGGGTAGATGCGCCCCTGGTTTTGAGTTAAGAAAAAAATCACATAAATGTCATATTTTTGTGGAACACTTTTTTTGTGTATGCTTTGGACACACTTTAAATTACCCCCAGTGTGGAATGACATTGCCTTAAATGGCAAAAGCAAAAGAGGAATTTAAATATTGTATCACTGTACAGTACCTTTTTACCACTGTGAATTTTGCTTGGTCTCTGCGAAAGTCAATTTACACAATTTTGCTCATCTGAACCACCAGTATGTAATCACATATAAACTCATATAAATCTCTGTAAAGTGATGTGTCACTTTGTACTTCTCTATATAATTTACTGATGTTTAGTATCTTTTTTTATGATATACTTCTTGTTTGAATTGCATACTTCCCAGCGATGTTGCTTACTGCTGAGTATTGCTTTTATAGGATATTTTGACTTGTGGCATCATACAGTATATGGTGAGGATTTAAAGAACAGTGGCAAACAAGCATGAATGTGCTCTGTATACTTAGATCAGACCTGTTTAAGCATTAAGAAATATATCAGATATCAGAAATTTGACTATGTGCCCACAGATCAACATGGGCTGATATACTTTTTATGCCAGTCCATATTTGGCCAAGTCTGGTCCTGAGGGTCTCAGGCTAATTGTCAGGGTGAAACATGGTGAAGTTCCCTCAAAATGGTAAAAATAACACCGTCTACTAATGCAATTGTTTTGAAAGATAACATACAGTATATCATCCCAACTGTTCTTCTTTTTTAAGATCATAAAAAAAGCTTAAGGGACTGTTCAATACACAAGTGATTTCTTGAGTTGCATTCTAAATGTAATACCTTGGAAAATCCACTGAGCAGCATAGAATTCAATGGATCTCTACACTTTGCTCTTTCTCCCTCAATGGATATCTTGACTTTCCTGGTTAGATACAATTCAAAATTTCTAATCTAGACAAGAGCTGGGAGTTGCTGCCTTAAAGGAATTTGTGTTGCAGCTCAGATATCAATCTCTGAATCTGTTTAAAAACTGCATTCCCAGGTAGGGTGGAATTGAAATGTAAATATATTCTGAGCAGCAGAGTTGATCCCAAGGAAACCGAGAGAGAGACAGCAGCTACTAAATATGCGGGCTTGTTGTAGTGACCCAGCAGGGGCTTGGGACAGCTGTTGAGGGGGACAAATGCACTATTTTTCACAATTTATTTGGGAGGGGGCATAGCCACGACTCCTTATTGCCCCCTCACCCAGTACCTAGGCCTTTGGCAGCTCTCAGTGGCCCTGGCTGATCCATATATATCTGTTTTTCCCATGGATCCATGGTGCATCTCACAGGATCAACTGAAAACCAGGGTTATGTGATATTGGTGGTAAAAGCAGATTGTCAGATTGGTAAACTAAAAACCATATTTAATTGAAAGGGGTGGTACTAGATGGCTGAGCCGCAACTAGACTTTACGGTGCCCTGGGCCAGAAAGAGCATTGGCACTAGGGGCCATGACAAATATGATTTGTCTTGTACAATGATGAAGAGTACCACTGTTATCCAAGTGTCACTGCCAAATACAGTGTGAATCTAATGAATGCAGTGATCATACACAATAATTATGCAGTATAATTCACCAGCTCTAAATGTAGGAGAGCACTGGTGAAGTTGCATCTGCAGCAGGTTTTTTCAATCAGAACCGTGCACAAGCCTGCAGCTAGCAGTGTAGATCACCTACTGAAGGTATAGAAAGAGGGCTACTTGTAGTATATATGCAGCAAATATCAGCGGCGGGGTGCTTCGTGTATGTACCCTGCGCTGGTAGCTAAACTCACCAGCAAGGCTGGGTCAGGAATCTGTGGCTGTGTTCAGGGCTGCCATCAGATATTGTGGGGCAGAGAGCTTTGTGTGTTAAATAAAAGAGGATGTGACTGAAGGTGCTTAGGGAGGTGTCCAGATGGTGGGGGGTCAGCCAGGGAGGAGATAAGGGCGGCTAGGAGATAAAAGAAGAGGAAGCTACAGGTGAGAATGGTTAAAAACAAAAAAATTTACATACCCAAACAACACCCCCTGCCCTGTGGTGCCCTGTACCATGGCACATGTCGCACCACTCTTGTTACAGCCCTGCTAGATGGGAAGGAAATTGGGTTTTGATCTGAAATTTCCCTTTTGCCAAGTACATCTCATAAAAATTTTTTGTTTCTCCACACATGCAGACTTCTCCCAATTTTATACAGAAAATGTGCACCTAAACATGTACTGGACAGACCATCACATTACACGGAATCGGTATTTAATGCCGGTGGCTGAATAGCCGCCAGATCAAATACCGACAGCGAAACCCCAACAGACCTAATTCCCGACTGCGGCTGGTAAGTAACCTAACCCTCCCCTCTCCCCCCTCTAACCCTAATCCTCCACTAGTGGTGCCTAACCCTAACCTCCCCACCTAGTGCCTAACCCTAACCTACCCCCAGTTAGTGCCTTAACCTAACCCCTCCCACATTGCACCTTAAACCTAACCATCTCAAGGAGGGTGCCTGAACCTAACCCCCCTAGTGGTACCTAACCCTCCCGGGGGTGCCTAACCCTAAGTCCCCTCGGGGGTCCTTAAACCTAACCCTACCACCCTTGCAGCTAGACGGTAAGGCACCCGGCTTCCCTTCATTCGGTATGCCGGGTGTCAGTAGTTTATAGTGGGGCTAATGATAGGATTCGGGATTTCAATGCTATCTTTAGTCCCCTGTCGGGCTGTCAGTGATGGGATATCGGTGGGCGGGATAGTGCCCGCCGGTATCCTGACTGCATGCCCATTACACTTGTGCAAAATCATGGGTATTTCAGATGCGTCTTGGGTGCGCTTTACAAATTGCCTATACATTGTTTATACTGAGCCAAATCCAGAAAGGTTTCAGGTTCTCAACAATTACTAGGCCATTGCTAGGTGAAAATTGTTTGCAGTACTCTAGAAATAAGCTACCGCCCATCTCCCACGGTTTTATTTTTTGCAGTTGTGGACACAGTTTTTGGAACTGGATAGATAAGATGAGCCTTAAAACATGAAAATCCAAAATGGGGGTGGAGTATGTGGCCTAGAGTTCTTGGGGATGGGAGGGTTACTATTTTTTTAGAAGTGGGAGAATAAATTTATATTCATTATACATATTTATTTTATTTTTCAACCTGTGCAATTTACTTCTATGTTTAACATTTTAACTCATCAGTAAGAAATGTGTTTGTTCAAAAATAATTTGCTTAGTTTTTATCATTTTCTATGTTATGTGAATTTTTTGCATTTCTAATATTTGTATAAATAAATACAGTCCTCACTTTTGACCCCTAAATGTCTATTTTAGCCATTCACTGACAAAGCACATATTGCTATTAATGCAAAAAAAGCACTTTCTAATGTTCTTTAACCTTCTGGCATTTGGACGTACTTTCCCAAACAGATATGTTTGAGTAAATGGCCCATTAACATTATAGTTATGGAAATGTTGCTTTTTACCACTAAACCTCTTGCCAGATATGCCTATGCTGATATTACGGCCACTTCAGAAACTGAAGGCTACTGAGTGGATCTTGACTCCAAATCAGCGCCAGTTCCAAGTTCTCCACAGCCTAAGTAATGCAAATGTCAGACAATGTTTATACAATGTTAATCAGCATAGTTAATGTAAAATACACCAGCATGAATTATGATAAATCTTCTGACTAGGGATAAAGATAACACGTGGAGGTGGAAGCAGAGGATATCTTTCTAGAGAGGAAAATTGATGAACAAGCATTCCCTTCTCATGGCCCTCTCTATGCTATAATTTATCTTTAACCACTGGGATTTTCTACTCAAGAGACTGGAATGTGTGCATCAAATGAACCCTGATGTAAAATATGTTTGTCACTGTTTTCAACTTATGTTCACCTTACAGTTGGACAGGAGATGGGAGAGGAAAGGATGTGGTGCTTATGTCTGCTTTGACATTTGTGAGCTGTGTAGCAGCAGGATTTGTGTTCCAGTAACTTTTAATTGTGGATGAAAGTTTGATAATTGCATACGTCATTTTGAAATCAATAAACATCTCATCAATGACATTCTATATTCTATTAAATAATGTTCAGAATCACTAAGTATAACAACACTTCTTTAAGAGCTATTAATAACATACACATATAATATGTTCTATAGAATATATATAGTGTGTGTATATCTCTCTGTGTATATACTGTATATATATATATATATATACATATATATATATATATATATATATAAAGACTGCTGTCTTTGGATAGGATACACCTATTTGTGCTGCAAGACTTGGAGGTTATACACCATTGCAGGATTTGGAGGTTATACACCATTTAATTTTTGTATTATTGTCAATCAGCCATCTGGAAAATTAATTCTATGTATATGGTTCATCCACCCATTTGAAGTGAATTATCCCATCCATGATGGTGTCTTCCCCATGTGTGATTGTTTACATTTTAATTGTGTTTTCATACCCCTGATAAAGTCTACTCTAATGGACGAAATGCGTAGGGTTTAAGTACTTCATCCATTACCGCAAAGGGCTTCTGTCATGTGAGTTCACTCCCGAACGGGTGAAGGCAGGAGTATTTACCATCTCCCTGGTCAGTGGTATTGAATGTCTCCAACATTTTAAGCTGTAAGCACAGTTTTCTTAGAATTCTTTTGGATAAAGATTGTAATAAAATTATATTACTAATTGTCCTTTGGCTTCTTTGTGTGATTTGGAGAGGGGAATATCTTCCAGATAACTATTGGTCATATTTGAAGTTTATATACTGGAGTTTCTACACAAAGAAAAATAATTCATCTGAAGTTTTGAGATAAGAAAAGAAAGACCAAGTTTTGGACTTATTACACTGTACAACAAATTAATACTTTTAATTTGTTTCCTTTCTAAAAATAGTCATACATTACTAATTGGAGGTCAAGAAACTAAAATTATTTCAGAATGTTTTTACTAGCTCTATTTTTTGAGCTACACTACTTGCACTATACTGTATGTACATTGGTAATATAGTCATAGTGAAAAGCTATTTTAAAATAATCTGATATTTTCTTGATAGAAAATAAATAACAGTTGTTTTAATTCAATCAATCACAAATAAGAACACAAAATGAAACAAACATGCGGCATACGAAAGTATTATCTAATATAGTGGCATTTTCATGAGGGTGCTCTCTCTTTACTTGTCACTTGTACTCCTCTTCTGGGGCATCTCTTGTCACTGTCCAACAGTAGTGATTCACTGATATCTTTGTTCCATTGCTGAAATGTCTTGGTGGAATCGCTTACTATGCTTGTCACTCAGTGCACCACAGTTATCTTGTGTAGGTAATCCCGTGAATCGCATATATTTGAATTAGGGGTGAGCGGGTTCGGATTTCTGAAATCCGAACCCCCCCGAGCCCCCCCGATCCAAGGCCGATCCGAGTCAGGCTCGACTTTTCCCGCTTGACTCGGATCTGAAATCGAGGCAAAACGTCATCATCCCACCTTCCGTATCTCGCGGGTTTTGGATCCTATATAAGGTACCCGCGTTGGCGCCATTTTCTCACTCGGCTGTGGACAGTGAAGAGGGAGGGTGGGAGTTAGGGCTGGCTGGGCTGTGTAGTGTAGTGTAGTGCAGAGTAGTGTTGTGCTGTGCTGTGCTGCGCTATGCTGCTGTTGTCCATAGGGGCTGTGTCCACTACTTCAAAGTCCATAGGGGCTGGCTGTGTTGTGCTGTGCTGCTGTTGTCCATAGGGGCTGTGTCCACTACTTCAAAGTCCATAGGGGCTGGCTGGACTGTGTTGTGCAGTCAGTTGTCCATAGGGGCTGTGTCCACTCCAAAGTCCTGTGCAGTGTCCCAGTCCTAAAGGGGTGCTGTAGTGTTGTCCAGGGGGTGCTCTGTCCGTCAGGGGTGCTCCTCCCAAGTGCTAAAAAAAAATATTTTATTTCTGTGTTTGTGAATTGTGTGCGCAGTAGCCGCACGTGCATCAACAAAGTAGTGCCAAGCGTGCGCCTGTGTCATAAGTAAAGGGCCGGCTGGCTTGACCGTTAAAGGGTGCTGTAACCCCCAAAGTACACTCCAAACCAAATAAAAAAATATTTTCTGTGTTTGTGAATTGTGTGCGCAGTAGCCGCACGTGCATCAACAAAGTAGTGCCAAGCGTGCGCCTGTGTCATAAGTAAAGGGCCGGCTGGCTTGACCGTTAAAGGGTGCTGTAACCCCCAAAGTACACTCCAAACCAAATAAAAATATATTTTTTTTCTGTGTTTGTGAATTGTGTGCGCAGTAGCCGCACATGCATCAACAAAGTAGTGCCAAGCGTGCGCCTGTGTCATAAGTAAAGGGCCCGCTGGCTTGACCGTTAAAGGGTGCTGTAACCCCCAAAGTACACTCCAAACCAAATTAAAAAATATTTTCTGTGTTTGTGAATTGTGTGCGCAGTAGCCGCACGTGCATCAACAAAGTAGTGCCAAGCGTGCGCCTGTGTCATAAGTAAAGGGCCGGCTGGCTTGACCGTTAAAGGGTGCTGTAACCCCCAAAGTACACTCCAAACCAAATAAAAAAATATTTTTTTTCTGTGTTTGTGAATTGTGTGCGCAGTAGCCGCACGTGCATCAACAAAGTAGTGCCAAGCGTGCGCCTGTGTCATAAGTAAAGGGCCCGCTGGCTTGACCGTTAAAGGGTGCTGTAACCCCCAAAGTACACTCCAAACCAAATAATTTTTTTTTTCTGTGTTTGTGAATTGTGTGCGCAGTAGCCGCTCGTGCATCAACAAAGTAGTGCCAAGCGTGCGCCTGTGTCATAAGTAAAGGGCCGGCTGGCTTGACCATTAAAGGGTGCTGTAACCCCCAAAGTACACTCCAAACCAAATAAAAAAATATTTTCTGTGTTTGTGAATTGTGTGTGCAGTAGCCGCACGTGCATCAACAAAGTAGTGCCAAGCGTGCGCCTGTGTCATAAGTAAAGGGCCGGCTGGCTTGACCGTTAAAGGGTGCTGTAACCCCCAAAGTACACTCCAAACCAAATAAAAAAATATTTTCTGTGTTTGTGAATTGTGTGCGCAGTAGCCGCACGTGCATCAACAAAGTAGTGCCAATTGTGCGCCTGTGTCCCATAAATAAAGGGCCGGCTGGATTGACCGCTAAAGGGTGCTGTAACCCCCCAAAGGGCACTCCAAACAAAATAAAAAAAAAAATTCTGTGTTTGTGTGCACTGTGGCTGCACGTGCATCAAGAAAGGAGCAGCGCCAAGCGTGCGCCTGTGTCCCATAAGTAAAGGGCCGGCTGGCTCATTTCTTAAAGGGTGGTGTAACCCACAAAGTGCACTAGTCTCCAACAAAACTAAAAAAATATTTTCTGTGTTTGTGTGCGCCTTAGCCGCATGTATATATCAATATAACATAAATGGAGGACCAAACTTTCTCCGATAAAAATAAAATAGGGAAATATCAAGAACCACTTCCTACTAGTGCTGAAGTTGCTGCCACTAGTCATGACATAGACGATAACATGCCATCAACATCGTCTGCCAAGGCCGATGCCCAATGTCATAGTAGAAGGCACATACAATCTCAAATGACAAAGTTCAGGAAAATGACCTTGAAAAAAACATTTAAATCATCTGAAGAGAAACGTAAACTTGCCAATATGCCATTTACGACACGGAGTGGCAAGGAACGGCTAAGGTCTTTCCCTATGTTCATGACTAGTGGTTCATCTTCACATGACGATGGAAGCCCTCCTCCCGCTAAAAAAATCAAATGAGTTAAGCTGGCAAAAGCACAGCGAAGAACTGTGAGTTCTAAGAAGATATCACAAATCCCCAAGGAGAGTCCAAGTGTGGTGGCGGTTGCGATACCTGACCTTCCCAGCACTGGACGGGAAGAGGTGGCTCTTTCCACCATTTGCACGCCCCCTGCAAGTGCTGAAAGGAGCACCCACAGTCCACTTGCTGATATGCAAATTGAAGATGTCACTGTTGAAGTACAACAGGATGAGGATACTGGTGTAGCTGGCACTGAGGAGGAAGTTGGCGAGGAGGATTCTGATGGCGATGTGGTTTGTTTAAATCAGGCTCCGGGGGAGACAGTTGTTGTCCGTGGGATGAAAAAGCCCATCACGGTCATGCCTGGGCAGAAGACCAAACATTCCACCTCTTTGGTCTGGCAATATTTCTATCCAAATCCGGACAACAACTGTCTTGCCATATGTACCATATGTAAAGGTGAAATAAGTAGGGGTAGGGACGTTAACCACCTAGGAACATCCTCCCTTATACGGCACCTGCAGCGCGTTCATAAAAAGTTACTGTCAAGTTCAGAAACTTTGGCTAAGACCGTAAGCAGTCCCTGCGGTCGGGTTTCCCAGCCACAAGCCCTGGAGTGATTTTGGCTCTATCAGAGCCAAAATCACTCCCACTGACATCACTAGTGATGTCAGTGGGGCCGGCTTCAGATGGTAGGCGTTCCCATCAACATCGACAGCACGCCCCCTTTGGTGCGAGACCCAGAGCGATGGGAAGCCCGTCGCTCGCCGGGTCTCGTGCATTCGCACGACGGAGCTCCCTCCATCGTGCGCATGCGCAGTGGGGAACATCGACCCACTTGCGAGCGTACTGCCACTCGCGAGTGGGTCTGAATGACCCCCTAAATCATTAAAGAAACCATCTAATCTCAAAATCATGGTTGAGACCTTTGGGTTTAAGAGTATTAAGATTAAAAATGTATTTCATCTCAGTTTTCGCTAGTCTAATATCCCTATCCCTCCTTAATGGACTTATCATGTTTATCTTTAAAATGTAATGAAAAGGGGTGGTTGTCATTCCCCTTAATAATGTTTCTGACATGTTCTGCCCATCTAATTTTCACCTGTCTTTTGGTTTTCCCATATATATATTTTTCATCTATATATATATTAGATGAAAAAAAATGCACTCACCAGGCTTTATCCCCCCAAAAAAAGAGATATACTCATCACTTTCTTCTTAGCATCTGTATAAAAAACAGTTGTCCTTGGGCGACGTTTCGGTCCACACTGGGACCTTTCTCCAGACCCACAACTTGCCAGACCATCAGCTGTTCCTACATTATGTCTGATGGTGTGGCAGGTTGTGCACTTTTTTTCATTTAAAATTATGGCCTGTCCCTGTGGATTTGCCTAAGTTTTGGCACCCCAGCGGATGCAGCTTGAATAGTGAGTGCTACTCTGCTCCCTATATATAATATATATATATATATATTTATATATATATATATATATATTTATATATATATATACATATACAGTATATATATATATATATACATATATACACCCTGACAAAGTCCAACCAGTGATGAAACGCTTAGCCCGTGGCATACACACGTGGATGTAGTGACATCATCGGCTACCTCCAGATCCTGTTCTGTGATCAGACAGTGAGTTCCAGGCATCCCTTGTGGTGGAGCATGATCCAGAGACACTATACCTAGTAGAGACCTAGGGGTATATTTACTAAAGTGTGGGTTTTTAGAAGTGGAGATGTTGTCGCTAACTGTATAGATCCCACTGATTGTCTTCGGCTCCTGACTTACTGACCAGCCCACGTGGGAACTCTCAGAAGCCAGAGCCAATCAGTGTGCGCTCTACAGTTAGCAGCCGCTGATTGGCTGCCAGCTCCTGATAGTTTCCACTGATCAGTCAGGATCCAGGTAGCGGTGAATTTGGTCACACACATACACCGTTACAGTAAGTGTATGGATCGGGCTCCATTTTTTTATTTTGCCTAGACCCCTGGATGCTATGGAGACCAGTGTGCAGATGAAGGTGAGTATAGGATTTTTATTGCAGGTACTCCAAACGGATTCTACTAGAGAAGGGGACCGACCAACTGGCTGCAGTTATGTATGTGTGAGTGAGGTAGGTAGGTAGGTCTGTAACAAAGTTTTACTTTAGACAGTGTGTGTATACTGTGTTTTTTTAACTATTTATTTTACAGTAGAGGTACAGGTGCCGGCCACCTGCTGGCACTTGTAGTTCCACAAGTGCCAAAGTGCAGGCATGCTGGCACCTGTAGTTTAGAACTATTTAACACATTATTACTACTATACCCACCTTTGCACCAGTGGTGCGGGAAGAGACCCAGGCTTCAGCGTAAGCCTGGGGTTTAGGGAGAGGGGGGACCCCTTCTTGTGGAGGACCCCACCTCCCCTGCAATCCCCCACTTGGGCTGACCGACTTGGGGTGTTAATGCTTTGGCCCTGGAGTCCCGGTGATAGGGTCTCCTGGCTGTGGCATTACACCCTGGTCGGTTTGGGTCCAGTGCTGGTTTTAAATATAGGGGAACCCCTATGCATTTTTACCCCCTATATTCAAACCCAGCACAAATTATGGTGGAACCCTACTTGTTTCATTCCCCATAATTTTAGGAACCAGGACTGGTTGAGCAGTATGGGGCTGTTATGCCTTAGGGGGGAACCCTACATAATTAAAAAAAAAAAATGTAACCCTTGTTTAACAGGTAGACCACACAACAAGCCTTCACATATCTCACTGATATGCAGGCTGCTTGCTCGGGAGAGTTTTGCAGAGAGAAAACACTGCAATCTCAGGTAAGTAAGTAAACTTGCTACTCGAGGGAGAAATCTCGATCTGCTTCACCATCGGCTATCTCACATTCAGCTAAACTCATTTCTTAGTAAATTTGCGAGTTTAAAAATGGGAAAATGACCCGAGTTTCGGCGATGCAAATCGAGTTTAAAAAAAAACAACCTCGATCAGACTCGATTCTTAGTAAATTTACCCTCTGGTCTCCAGACATAAAGGCCCAGATTCGTAAATGTTTGCCATCCTCAGAGTGGTTTGAAACTCGACTACTTCTTCAAGTTGACCCAATATCATTCACATGATTCTTATTTCTTTTTTTTCTCCCACTCTAAAGCTGCATACACACTTTCAGAGAAAGTGAACGATTTAAATGATATATTCAGAATATATTCAGAATACCAGGACATTTACCAACAGTGGGCCTGATTCAGACCCACTCGCGAGCGGCTGTCCGCTCGCAAGTGGGTCGATGTTATGGACTGAGCATGCGCACGACGGAGGGAGCTCCGTCGTGCGCATGCGCCAGACGCGACGAGCGAAGGAAAGTCCTTCGCTCGTTGTGTCCGATCAAAGGGGGCGTGCTGTCAATGTTGATTGACAGCACGCCCCCTTTGGTAGGCGTTCCGGGGGCGTGCCTCCCTGACGGGGGCGTTCCCACGGGAACGCCTCCCGTCAAAAGCCGGCCCACTGACATCACTAGTGATGTCAGTGGGAGTGATTTTGGCTCTGATAGAGCCAAAATCACTCCGGAGCTTGCGGTTGAAAACCACAACCGCAGGCTCCGGCTCGCAATTTCGATGGTCGCGATGGTCACGACCATCGCGGCCATCGAAATGCACGCTCGTATAGCCTGTGGGTGGTGACCCACAGCTATACGAGCGTCCAGGAGGACGCTCCATTTTCATGGAGCCCGGCCCTCATTCAGAGCTTACGGCTCTGAATGAGGACCTGTATCCGGACCTGCCTCATACCTTTTCTTCAAAAGAGCTTAAACATTCACTGGTATCAGATGTGCATGTTTTCATATTTTTATTTTATTTTCCATTTTATTTTCTTATTCATTTTTATTATTTTATAATTTTTCTATTTTTTGTTATGTGTCTCTTTTCCTAACTACTTTCATTGTCACCATTTCCCTACCTCAAAACATGAGCGCTCGTTTCAACATATTTTTTACTCCGTTTACTATATGGACCCACGATCATTAATCGCGGGTCATTATAGGTTAATGCATGTGTTGGATGTTTGATAACGATCATCCAACACATGCAGAATGATCAGATAACGATCGTTATAATTATCTGATCATAGTGCAGTCGTTCCATGTGTGTACGCACCTTTAGGAAATTCTGCAAACACCTACCTGCCTTTTCTTTGTACTTGTGCCAAATTACATTTTATTCACTATATGCCTTGCTAAAATGTTCATTGCATTCCTCTTTTTTTTTTTTGCTATTTGGATTATTAGTTTTTGTGTCTAGTACTGTTCCTCGAAATACACACTTTATATGACACTGCAGTGTTTGTACAATTTTCTTTTCTTTTCCTTTTTACATAATGTTTGTGATATTTTTTTTGAACCGATGCTTCAAATAAAGATATTTTTTTTAAAAAGCATAAAATAAAAAAAAATTTAAAAAATGTACATCCCTCAAATTGTTAACCAGCCCTGGGCCTCCGGGCCTAGGCTGGTATTAAAATATAGGAGGAACAAACAGTATGGTGTCTCCTCTATTTTTCAATAACCAACACAAGACTGAGCCAAGGCTAAACTAGCTAGGGCAGCTGACATTATAGCAAG
This sequence comes from Taudactylus pleione, assembly GCA_031769625.1. Lineage (NCBI taxonomy): Eukaryota > Metazoa > Chordata > Amphibia > Anura > Myobatrachidae > Taudactylus > Taudactylus pleione. The sequence continues at coordinate 18,553,400 of JAUIMM010000020.1, read as the reverse complement.
GGGACATACAGAGTGAGGTCCCCATTCCATAACGATAACCTACTCTTGACTGACACACCAGTAGGTGACAGATATATAGTGACTTTCACAGATACACAGTCAATTACCTGATTCAAAGCAAAGATATAGTGCTGGACAAGTTACGGGATTATGTTACAATGGCTAAAAATTAATTTCAAAGAAATCCACTTGCATATTATAGGGACAATGGAGGTGAATTCACAGGACACAAAGTAGAACACTTCCTAAGACAACTAGGCATTGAGCAACACTAGACAGTGGGTCTCATTCAGACCAGGTCGCAAAGAGCAGATGCGCTCGCAACCGGGTCGATGGTTAGCCCTGCGCATGCGCAACGGCCGCACTGTGCATGCGCAAGGCCTGGAGCGAGAGAGAAACTCTCTCGCTCCGGAGCTTTCCACAAAAGGGGCGGCTGTCGATGTTGATCGACAGCTCACCCCGTTTTATGGGAGGGGGGGTGGTTTCACAAATGGAATGCCGTTTTGTGGGCGTCCGCACTGACATCATCAGTGATGTCAGTGGGGAGCTTCCTTCTCGATCAGAGTAGGAAGCAGCTCCCTGGGGCTTGCGGTTGCCGAGACCCAACCTTAGGGTCTGGTCGCAAGCCCTGATGGTCGCGATGGTGTTCACCATCGCGACCATCAACCTGGTCGGTCGCTAAGCTGTGGGTGGTAACCCACAGCTTAGCTAGCGACCAGGAGGCCGCACTAAAAAAAAGTAGCGGTCGCCCTCATTCAGAGAGAGCAGAACAGAACAGAACTGATTCAGACCCGGTCGCAAGCGCTGAGCACTCGAAACCGGGTCCATGGTGGCCCAGAGCGCATGCGCACGACGGAGCCAGCTCCGTCGTGCACATGTGCGAGACCCGGATAGCGACGGGCAATCCGTTGCTCCGGGTCTTGTACCAAAGGGGGCGTACTGTCGATGTTGAGTGACAGCACGCTCCCTTTGGTGGGCGGGCCGGGGGGTGGCTGCCCAAACAGAGGCGTTCCCATGTGAACGCCTACCATTTGGGGCCGGCCCCACTGACCTCACGAGTGACGTCAGTGGAGAGATTCCGGCTCTGTTAGAGCCGAAATCTCTCTGGGGCTTGCGGCAATGAGACCCTACCGCAAGGGTCTCGTCGCAAGCCCGATGGTCGCGACAGTCTTGACCTTGGCGACCATCTTCCTGGCCGCTCGCTATAGCTGTGGGTGATCACCCACAGCTATGCGAGCGGCCAGGAGGCCGTTCTAAAAAAAAAAAAAAAGACCGGCCCTGATTCAGAGCGAGCGCTCTGTCAGAGCGACCGGCTCTGAATCAGGTCCTATGACTGAAATGATCAGATGCATGTTAACATATTAAGGACTGTCTGAAATATATTTAGCTATAGCCGAAATGACAGCCACTTATTTACAGAACAGACTATTCTCAGGAACAGAGGAGGAAACACCATATAAATTATGGCATGGCAAAAAAACCCAGATTGAAACATTAGTTTTCGGATGTACAGCATTTGTCTATAATACTGCAGAAAGATGCAGTAAACTGTAGAACCGGGCAGTAGAAGGGATTCTTGTTGGGTACACAGAATGTTCCAAAGGATACAGAATCTTAAATCCAAAAACAGAAAAAGTAACTATAAGCAATAGTGTAACATTTGTTAAGGAACTGAAAAAAGAAGTGATGATCACTAACTCCAAAGACACTAGCAAGACAGCCCTTAAACAAGAGATTGAAATCAGCTGTAATCCAGATACCAAAGTTACACAGGAGTGTACGTCAGTTGAAGTTAGGCGCTCAATCAGAGAAAACAAAGGTAAAGCACCTGAGCGCCTTTTATATAAATCTAGCACACTCAAGATGCGTGAACCCATGTCGTGGGAGGAAGTATCTGACTTGCCAGAAAGGGAAGCTGAAAAATGGATAGAAGCAGCAAAAGAAGACATGAAGTCCGTGCATGACAACCAGACATGAACACTAAACTGAACTGCCAGCAAAAAGAAAAAACATTAGCTGGAAAAGGATATCAGAGATTATCTAGAAAGATGGGTTTTATGGATTAAGGCCCTCATTCAGAGCCGCTTGCAAAAAGCGAGTGCTCGCTCTGAATGAAGGCGGACGCTTTTTTTTTAAAACCACAGCTTTAGCGAGAGGACAGGTGATGGTCGCGATCGGGGCTTGCGACGAGACCCTTGTGGTAGGTTCTTGTCTGCCGCAAGCCCCAGTGAGCTTTCGGCTCTAATAAACATCGACAGCCGCCCCGTTTGTAGAGAGCCCCGGAGCGAGAGAGTTTCTCTCTCGCTCTGGGGATTGCTCACGTGCAGTGTGCATGCGGTGCGTGCGCAGTGCCCCACCCATCGGCCCACTTGCGAGCGCATAGCGCTTGCGAGCGGGTCTGATTGAGGGCCTAAGCCTCATCTGTTGAGAAGGCGAGTTGAAATGTAAGAACAGACTGAGGGCCTGATTCAGCACGCAACGCATTTGCTTATACGCACACAACCGGCTGATTGTTGCATACTGCGCATGCGTATACATCGCAATGCGCATGTGCGAACAAGCCACTACGCTCTGGACTGCGAACACAGGGGATACGCAGACCCATGGCAGAGCGATTGACAGGAAGTGCCGTTTGTGGGTGGTGATGGGGGGGTGGTCGGGTGAATGCAGGCGTGCCAGTGCATGGGCATGCATAAATTAGCCACTGCGAAACCAGATGCTATCTGAGGTCTCTTAGCATGTGCTGAAGTAAGCAATTCCTGAGTAAGGTCTGAGCTTCTCTAACTGTCCGATGTTACTCGATGTTACCGATTGTTTCTCTATGTTGTTAAAGCATACACATGTGAGTAAGGGGAAGTGGGCGTCCTTATGTCAGGCTGCGATCACAATGTGAATGCACACATTTAATTAACACAGCTGATATTAGCAACGCAGTTGCGTGCGTATAAGCAGAATAGCGATCCGTAGTGAATCAGGCCCTGAGACTTAGGGGGTCATTCAGACCCGCTCGCGAGCAGCAGTACGCTCGCAAGCGGGTCGATGTTCCCCACTGTGCATGCGCACGACGGAGGGAGCTCCGTCGCGCGCATGCGCGAGACCCGGGGAGCGACGGGCTCTCCATCACTCCGGGTTTCGCACCAAAGGGGGCGTGCTGTCGATGTTGATTGACAGCACGCCCCCTTTGGTGGGCATGCCGGGGGCGTGCCTGCCAGATGGAGGCGTTCCCATGGGAACGCCTACCGTCTGAAGCCGGCCCCACTGACATCACTGACATCACTAGTGATGTCAGTGGGAGTGATTTTGGCTGGGTCTCCGTCGCAAGTCCGATGGTCGCGATGGTCATCTTTTTGGTCATCTTTTTGGCCGCTCGCATATGCTGTGGGTGGTCACCCACAGCTATACGAGCGGCCAGGAGGACGCTCCATTTTCATGGAGGAGGGCCCTGATTCAGAGCGAGCGCTCTGGTCAGAGCGTTCAGCTCTGAATCAGGCCCTTAATGTAGTTTGTATGAATACACCAGAGGGACAGCTGGTGGCACTGTTGCAGAATGTGTTGGTGTGTTGTCACTCTTTATTAATACTATGTACTCTGTTGTTACAGGAATGTTCCAGAATGTTCCTGTCACGTCTGTATGCTTATAACCAAACAGTTTATTATAAATAATTGTACCACAAAGAGCATCCCAGTGAGTGCCTACTGACAGTGGATTTAGGAAGGATTTGATTTGCTAAGAACACCTATTCTCACAATAATATTGTTCTTCACAGTGAGGCTATGGGTCCCAGCAAGCCTGTCCTGTTGCACTTGTAGAACCACAAGTGCCAGCAGGCTTCTGGCACCTGTTGCCACTGTGAAGAAAAAAAAAAAAAAATACTGTACATGGACACTGAATATTTCAACCCTTACCCATACCTCCCAACATTTGTCCAAGATAATTCGGGACTTCTGCAACTTCCACGCACCGGAGGCGTGCTCGCCCGAAAAGGGGGCATGGCCTGATAATAGAGTGGCGATGGCTTGATGGCATGCTCCCGATTACATCACTAAGGGGCGTGCCCAGCATCTCCGAGATGCTGGACTGCCACCGGGCTTCTCCCCGTACTGTGAACAGATGCCTCTATTCTCGCTCTGCATGTATAGATGCTTCCCCCAACTTCCCCCCACCGCGGGGCACTGCGGCCCATGGGTGGTACAGTGGTATAGTCCCTGAAAAATGGGACTGTCCCACTGAATGCGGGACAGTTGGGAGGTATACATACTAGGGATGTGCACCGACCCCCATGTTTTGGTTTTGTTTTCGGTAGAGATGAGCGTGTTCGGTTTCCAGAGTTCCGAACCCACCCGAATTTAGCATAACCGAGTCGGATCCAAGCAGGCTCGGTGTTTCCCACCTTACTCGGATCTTGGAAACCAAGACAAAATGATACAGTCTGAAATCTCGCGGTTCGCAAGCTTTCGTCTCTATGATAAATGTAGTATATAAGGGACCACGTGACGGACGCCATTTCACTTCGGCTGTGAACACTGAACAGGGAGGGTGGGTAGTGTAGGGCTGGTAGAGGTGCTGGTGCTATCTGCTGTGTCCTGGGCTGGTGCTGATCCATTCTGGTCTCTGGTCACGGTGCTGTCACTGTGCTGTCTGCTGATCCATTCTGGTCTCTGGTCACGGTGCTGTCACTATCACTGTGCTGTCTGCTGATCCATTTTGGTCTCTGGTCATGGTGCTGTCAGTGTCACTGTGCAGTCTGCTGATCCATCTGGACTGTCTGCTGTGTCTTGGGCTTGTGCTGTGTCCATCTCTGGGGCCAAGTTCTGGACTATAAAAAAAAAAAATCAAAGTGTCTTTTATATTTTTCTGTGTGTGCTCGTGGGTATTAGGCTTAACTGCAATAGCGCACAAGAGCCAGCCAGCAATGCACATTGCAACAACCTTGTGCTGCCTGACTCCAGTCGTGCTCCAAAAAAAAAAACTATAAAAGTTCCTAATATTTTTTTCTTTTGTGTGTGCTCATGGGTGTTAGGCTTAACAGCAGTAGCGCACAAGAGCCAGCCAGCAATGGACATTGAAACAACATTGTGCTGCCCGACTACAGTCGTGCTCCAAAAAAAACCCAATAAAAGTGTCTTATATTTTTATCTTCTGTGTGTGCGTGCATGTTAGGCTTAACCGCAGTAGCGCACAAGAGCCAGCTAGCAACGCAAGTTGCAACCTTGTCCTGCCTGACTACAGTCGTGCTCCAAAAAAACCCAATAAAAGTGTCATATTTTATTCTTCTGTCTGTGCTCGTGGGTGTTAGGCTTAACCGCAGTAGCACACAAGAGCCAGCCAGCAACACAAGCTGCCACTTTGTACTGCCCGACTACAGTCATGCTCCAAAAAAACAAACAATAAAATTGTCTTATATTTTTTACTTCTATGTGTGCTCGTGGGTGTTAGGTTTAACTGCAGTATCGCACAAGAGCCAGCCAGCAACGCACGTTGCAACAACCTTGTGCTGCCCGACTACAGTCGTGCTAAAAAAACAAAACAATAAAAGTGTCTTATATTTTTATCTTCTGTTTGTGCGTGGTTGTTAGGCTTAACAGCAGTAGCGCACAAGAGCCAGCTAGCAACGCAAGTTGCAACCTTGTACTGCCCGACTACAGTCATGCTCCAAAAAAACAAACAATAAAATTGTCTTATATTTTTTACTTCTATGTGTGCTCGTGGGTGTTAGGTTTAACTGCAGTATCGCACAAGAGCCAGCCAGCAACGCACGTTGCAACAACCTTGTGCTGCCCGACTACAGTCGTGCTAAAAAAACAAAACAATAAAAGTGTCTTATATTTTTATCTTCTGTTTGTGCGTGGTTGTTAGGCTTAACAGCAGTAGCGCACAAGAGCCAGCTAGCAACGCAAGTTGCAACCTTGTACTGCCCGACTACAGTCATGCTCCAAAAAAACAAACAATAAAATTGTCTTATATTTTTTACTTCTATGTGTGCTCGTGGGTGTTAGGTTTAACTGCAGTAGTGCACAAGAGCCAGCCAGCAACGCACGTTGCAACAACATTGTGCTGCCCAATTACAGTCGTGCTCCAAAAAAAACCAATAAAAGTGTCTTATATTTTTTCTTGTGTGTGTGCGTGCGTGTTAGGCTTAACCACAGTAGCGCACAAGAGCCAGCCAGCAATGCAAGTTGCAACCTTGTGCTGCCCGACTACAGTCGTACTCCAAAAAAACCCCAATAAAAGTGTCTTATATTTTTATCTTCTGTGTGTGCGGCATGTTAGGCTTAACCGCAGTAGCGCACAAGAGCCAGCTAGCATCGCAAGTTGCAACCTTGTCCTGCCTGACTACAGTCGTGCTCCAAAAAAACCCAATAAAAGTGTCATATTTTTTTCTTCTATGCGTGCTCGTGGGTGTTAAGCTTAACCGCAGTATCGCACAAGAGCCAGCCAACAACGCACATTGCAACAACCTTGTGCTGCCCGACTACAGTCGTGCTAAAAAAACAAAACAATAAAAGTGTCTTATATTTTTATCTTCTGTTTGTGCGTGCGTGTTAGGCTTAACAGCAGTAGCGCACAAGAGCCAGCTAGCAACGCAAGTTGCAACCTTGTCCTGCCTGACTACAGTCGTGCTCCAAAAAAACCCAATAAAAGTGTCATATTTTATTCTTCTGTCTGTGCTCGTGGGTGTTAGGCTTAACCGCAGTAGCACACAAGAGCCAGCCAGCTTCACAAGCTGCCACCTTGTACTGCCCGACTACAGTCATGCTCCAAAAAAAAAACAATAAAATTGTCTTATATTTTTTACTTCTATGTGTGCTCGTGGGAGTTAGGTTTAACTGCAGTAGTGCACAAGAGCCAGCCAGCAACGCACGTTGCAACAACATTGTGCTGCCCAATTACAGTCGTGCTCCAAAAAAAACCAATAAAAGTGTCTTATATTTTTTCTTGTGTGTGTGCGTGCGTGTTAGGCTTAACCACAGTAGCGCACAAGAGCCAGCCAGCAATGCAAGTTGCAACCTTGTGCTGCCCGACTACTGTCGTACTCCAAAAAACCCAATAAAAGTGTCTTATATTTTTTTCTTTTGTGTGTGCGTGCGTGATAGGCTTAACTGCTGTAGCGCACAAGAGCCAGCCAGCAACACAAGTTGCAACAACCTTGTGCTGCCCGACTACAGTCGTGCTCCAAAAAAAAACCAAGAAGTGTCATATTTTTTTCTTCTGTGTGTGCTCATGGGTGTTAGGCTTTACAGCAGTAGCGCACAAGAGCCAGCCAGCAATGCACGTTGCAACAACCTTGTGCTGCCCGACCACAGTCGTGCTCCAAAAAAAAAGTAAAAAACAATAAAAGTGTCATATTTTTTTCTTCTGTTTGTGCGTGCTTATTAGGATTAACCGCAGTAGCCACAAGAGCCAGCCAGCAATGCAAGTTGCAACCTTGTGCTGCCTGACTATAGTCGTGCTCCAAAAAAACCCAATAAAAGTGTCTTATATTTTTTTCTTCTTCTGTGTGTGCTCATGGGTGTTAGGCTTAATTGCAGTTGCGCACAAGAGCCAGCCAGCAACGCACATTGCAACAACCTTGTGCTGCCTGACTACAGTCGTGCTCCAAAAAAATAACAATAAAAGTGTCTTATATTTTATTCTTCTGTGTGTGCGTGCATGTTAGGCTTAACCGCAGTAGCGCACAAGAGCCAGCCAGCAACAAAATTTGCAACCTTGTACTGCCCGACTACAGTCATGCTCCAAAAAAACCAATAAAATTGTCTTATATTTTTTACTTCTATGTGTGCTCGTGGGTGTTCTGCTTAACTGCAGTAGCGCACAAGAGCCAGCCAGCAACGCACGTTGCAACAACCTTGTGCTGCCCGATTATAGTCGTGGTCCAAAAAAACCCAATAAAAGTGTCTTATATTTTTTGCTCCTGTGTTTGCGACGCGTGCGTGTTAGGCTTAACTGCAGTAGCACCCAAGACCCAGCAAGCAACGCACGTTGCAACAACCTTGTGCTGCCTGACTACAGTCGTGCTCCAAAAAAATAACAATAAAAGTGTCTTATATGTTTTTCTTCTATGTGTGCATGCATGTTAGGCTTAACTGCAGTAGCACACAAGAGCCAGCCAGCAACAAAAGTTGCAACCTTGTACTGCCCGACTATAGTCATGCTCCAAATAAACCCCCCAAAAAGTGTCTATTTTTTTCTTCTGTGTGTGTTCGTGGGTATTAGGCTTAACTGCAGTAGCGCACAAGAGCCAGCCAGTAACGCATGTTGCAACAACCTTGTGCTGCCCGACTACAGTCGTGCTCCAAAAAAAACCCAATAAAAGCATCTTATATTTTTTTCTTTTGTGTGTGATCATGGGTGTTAGGCTTAACTGCAGTAGCACACAAGAGCCAGCCAGCAACGCATGTTGCAACAACCTTGTGCTGCCCAACTCCAGTTGTGATCAATCGGTGCTCTGGGCCCAAGTTCTTCTGGAGCTGACAAAAAATAAAAATCATTATTTGTTTTTTTTTCTAATATTTTTGTGTGTGTGCACAACTGCACCTTGGCTACACTATTGGTGATTTTGACACTGCTTCAAGACTGCAGAAAATATGGAGGGCTGTCACATGACAGGAGAGCAAGGACAAGAACCACATGTTGTAGCTGCCGCCAGCAGTGCAAGGCCGTCAACTTCCTCGTCCTCTATGAAGGCCCATGACCCAGGGCTTAAGTCACGCCATCGATATGGTAAAGCAAGTTTTACTGAAGTTAAGAAAAAAAAATTGAAAGGATATTTGCCTTTAGATAAATAAAAAATTGGCAATATGCCATCACTACACGAAGTGGCAATGAAAGGATAAGGCCTTGGCCTTTCTTTATGAAGACTGCTGATAGTCCTTCTGCTTGTATTAGTAGTAGTGGTGGCGGTCCAATGAAAAATGTGAAAGTTGTTAAGACAGCTCTGGGAAAACCAACTATGTGCCCTGAGAAATCGAAATCACAAATCCCTGAGGAGAGTGCAAGTGTGTCCGCGGTTGCCATGTGTGAGCCAGACCTAAATACTAGTGTACTGGAGGATCCTCCAAGTTCCAACATTTGTGTGCCCTCTGGAAATGTGGGGAAAGGCAGTCAACATCTTGCACACGTAGTCATTGAGGATGCTTCTGTGGAATTGCACATGGAGGAGGAGGATATTATGTTAGTTGAAGGTGTCAAAGATGATGAGTATGTTGGTGATGAGGATGTTGATGTCGAGGATGTCCTTTGTGTAAGTAAGGCAACAGCTGTTGCCATGGTTTGAAAAAGACAAAGCTCATTGTTGTCATGCCGAGACAAAAAACAAAAAAATCTACTTCTCACGTGTGGAATTATTTCCATCCCGATCCGGACAACAGTTGTCAAGCCATATGTGCCCATTGCCATGCAAGAGTGAGTAGAGGGAGGGACCTAAACCACCTAGGAACCTCCTCCTTGTTACATCACTTGGAGCGCATTCATCAAATATCAAAGTGTACGTCGCCAATTTCCAAAACTCAAAACGTAACAAGTCCAGTGTCACCTACCTGCTCCCTCTCTGTGAGATCCAAACGCCTTCGATCTCCAACACCAACACCTGCATCATCATCTACATCCTCATTCGTGATCGGAAGTAATTTAAAAAAACAATTGACTTTTAAACAGTCCTTTGATAGAGGAAGTATGTATAACAGCTGTCACCCAGATTCACAGCGGATCACTGATGCCATGATGGCTGTGCTAGTATTAGATGGTGAAATAATAAAAAATGAGGATGATAGTGTGGAGGAAGTGCAAAAGGAGGATGAGGGGGAAATTTGTGTCCTATCTGACGCTAATATGGATGTTGATGATAAGGATGTTGTTTTCCGTAAATCAGCCACCAGTGGTAGCAGTTTTTGCTAATGATAAAAAGAAAGCCAGAAAAGCAACATCTTGGGTGTGGAATTATTTTAATCTAAATTCTGACAACAGTTGTGAAGGCATCTGTTCCATTTGTAAAGCCAAAGTTAGCAGAGGAAGGAATGTTAACCATCTAGGCACCTCCTCCCTGTTACGCAATTTGTTTAACAAAATTATAATTTGTAAATTAATAACAAGCAGTCCAGTATCAGCTACCATCAGTTTGGACCATAACATGCAATCTCCATCACCAACACCCTCATCATCAACCTCCTCCTTAATCATTGAAGGTAGTCCTTCAAAAAAATGTTTTGTGGGGCCCAAACAAACCAAGGAGTTCAGCCACGAAAGTGTCAGTCCTAGTGGCTAAAGTGCTTGGTTTGTTAAACTGTGCATGTCCTTTTTAATATCTCACATAAGAGTGGGTGGGAGGGACAATTCCATCTTGCACCTTTACATTTGGCACAATTTGGGGCATTGCCGACTGACATTATTATAGTTTATTAAACTGCCATCCTGTCTGCCACTGCTGTGTGGCAATGTTTCATAGATGTCTGATATTTTTTTAAACTGCCATGCGTTTGTGCTGTTGCTCTGTTGCTTACTTTAGCCAGCCAGCTTGCTGCAGCCTTTGGCCTATATTGGTGAAAAATAGTGAAATCAATATTGTGAGCTGTGAGGTGGTTAAAAATGCCTAGAAATGCCTGAAAATCATTGAATTAAGGTTAATAAAACTGTAGGAACAAAACAGGCCCAAATTATGTGGTTTTAGCTGTTTTTATGATTTTTTTAAGAAAAAAATCCAGATCCAAAACCAAAACCAAAACACAGAGGAAAACAATCCAAAACCAGATTCAGATCCAAAACCAGGGGAGATCCAGATCCAAAACCAAAATACGGGGGTCGGCGCACATCTCTAGTTTTCTACTTCATGTTTTGGATCTGGATCTGGTTTTCCAAAACCACCCTTGCGTGTTTTGGTTTTGGATCTGGATATTTTTTTAAAAAATTATAAAAACAGGTAAACCCACATAATTTGGGCCTGTTTTTGTTCCTACCGTATTATTAACCTTAATAACATTTATTCCCAGTCATTTGCAGTCAATTTTGACCACCACACAGCTCACAATATTGATTTTTTCATTTAGGTTAGGCCTAGGGCCAAAATGTTGCATCCAGCTAGCTGGATGACTAAACTAAGCAACAGCAGTGGGTGGCACTGACATGTGGCCATTTAAAAAAAATGAAAGGTGCATACAGAAGATGCTAAGTGTGGCCATTACAATTTATGGACATTCATAAACAATCAAATTCAAAATGTCAGGCAGCAATGCCCCAAATAGCACATAATGCAGGGAAAAGAGATGCAAGATGGAATAGTCCTTGGGCCCTCCCAACCACCCTTATGTTATATATGAAACAGAACATTCACAGTTTAACAAACCAATCATTTCAGCTACAGGGACTGCCAATTGTGGCTGAAATTATTGGTTTGTTTGGACCCCCATAAAACAAGCTGCCAATGTGCATTGGACATGGAAATTATCCCATACACAAACTGGCTTTACATTACAACATCAAATGTCATCTTTGTCATTGTCCTCATCATCCCCATCAGTTTGTACATCCTCTTCTTCACATAATATTAATTCGTCCCCGCTGGAATCCACCATAGGCACGTATTTTTTTTTATGTGATTGTTGGTAGAGGTCTTCCTCGTGGAATTTGTAATTCATTTTAATGAACATAATCTTTTCCCATTTTGAGGAAGTAACCTCCTACGCCGATCACTTGCAAGGTTGCCAGCTGCATTGAAAACTCTTTTAGAGTACACACTGGAGGCTGGGCAACTTAAGTAATGCAAAGCCAGTTTGTGTATGGGCCTCCAAATTGCCTCTTTTTCCTGCCAGTACTGAAAGGGACTGTCTGACATACCTATTTGGATGTTATCCCTAAAATAGTCATCCACCATTCTGTGATTGGTGACCGTATCAGACATAGTCACGGTAGACATGTCACTATTAGTAGGAAGTTCTCTCATGCCCGACCAGATGTAATTTTTTGGTGACTGATCTGCATGACCAGCAGGGATTCTGTAGGGAAAATGTAGTTTTTTCCTGGCAGCCGCAGAAACTGAAGGAGGAGAGGATGGCGTTTCACGTGCCGCTTCAGCTGACAAATTTTTTACCAACAGCTCTTTGCATCTTTTCAGATTTATGTTCATTGGAAAAAAATACACAAGGTATGACTTAAACCTAGGATCAAGCATGGTCGCCAAAATATATTGATCTGATGTCAAGATATTGTTGACCCTTGGATCCTTGTGAAGCTAATCAAGGGCTTGATCCACCAGTCCGACATACTTAGTGGACTTGCTCCGTTTCAGCTCCTCCTTCAGTTTCTACAGCTGTTTTTGCAAAAGTCTGATAAGGGAAATTACCTGGCTCAAGCTGGCAGTGTCTGAACTAACTTCATGTGTGACAAGTTCAAAGGGTTTGAGAACCTTGCACAACACGGAAATTGTTCTCCATTGCGCTTGAGTAAGGTGCATTTCCGCTCCACAGCCAATATCATAGACGTTGTGTAGCCCTGGATGGCCTTTTGCATATAGAGGGTAGAATTCCACCTAGTTACTACCTCTTGCTTCAGCTGATGGCATGGCAAATTCAACAGTTCTTGCTGGTGCTGCAATCTTCGACAAGAAGTTGCCGAATGTTTAAAATGTCCCGAAATTTTCCGGGCCACCGAGAGCATCTCCTGCACACCCCTGTCATTTTTAAAAAAAATGGTGCACCACCAATTTAATTGCGTGAGCAAAACATGGGACATGATGGATTTCGCCCAGATGTAATGCTTTCACAATATTGCTGGCATTGTCAGAATCACAAATCCCGAGGAGAGTCCAAGTGGGGTAAGCCATTTTGCAATGATTTCCCTGAGTTTTTCTAAGAGGTTCTCAGCAGTGTGCCTCTTAGTGAAACCAGTTATACAAAGAGTAGCCTGCCTCTGAATCATCTGGAATTTGGTAGATGCAGCTGCTATTGCTGTTGTAGGCAATACACCTACCCAGTGGGCTGTCACAGTCATGTAATCTTTAGTTTGCCCTGTCCCACTTGTCCACATATCAGCGGTCAAGTGGACAGTGGGTACAATGGCATTTTGGAGGACAGTAATAAGGTTTTTTTTATTTCCTTGTACAGACTGGGAATTGCTGTTCTAGCGAAGTGGAATCTAGAAGGGATCTGGTAGCGGGGACACAGGACCTCAATTAACTCTCTAAAACCCACTGCATTAATGGCGGACACTGGATGTACAACTAATACCAGCATAGCTGTTATGGCGTCAGTAATCAGCTTTGCAACTTGGTGACTGCTGTCATACTTGTTTGCCCTTGCAAAGGATTGTTTGACAGTTAATTGTTTGGTTACTGTACTACAAGTAGTCTTCCTCCTGCTCCCTTTCTGGGAAGAAGATCCACTCGCAGCGACAGCAGCAGCAGCAACAGGCGTAGTCATCAAGGATCCTTCTGAGGAATCACGGATAAGAGAGGAGTCAATCATGCTTATTACATTGGATGCAGCAGGACTACTTCCAGTGAGGATGTTGATGATGCAGGTGTTGGTGTTGGAGATCGATGGTGCTCCCACAGAGAGGGAGCAGGTAGGTGACAGTGGACTGATTGTTACATTTTTAGTTTTGGAACTTGGCGGCATACACTTTGATATTTAAGGAATGCGCTCCAAGTGACGTAACAAGGAGGAGGTTCCTAGGAGGTTTAGGTCCCTCCCTCTACTTACTCTTGCTTGGCAATGGTTACATATGGCTTGACAACTCTTGTCTGGATTTGGGTGGAAATAATTCCACACTTGAGAAGTGGATTTTTTTGTCTTTTGCCCCGGCATGACAACATCAATGGCCTTTTTCCAAGCATGGGAAACAAGTGTTGCCTGAATTACACTAACGACGTCCTTGGCATCAACATCCTCATCATCAATATACTCATCATCAACATCCTCATCATCCTTAGCGGCAACTACCAAAATATCCTCATCATCCTCCATGTGCAATTCCACAGAAGCATCCTCAATGACTACGCCAGCAATATGTTGACTGCCCTTCCCCACATTTACAGAGGGCACACAAATGTTGGAAGGAGGATACTCAAGTGCACTATGTGAAAGGTCTGGCTCACACATGGCAACCGCGGACACACTTACACTCTCCTTGGGATTTGTGATTTTGATTTCTCGTAGCACACAGTTGGTTCTTCCGGAGCTGTCTTACTCATCTTCTTCTTAACAACTTTAATTTTTTTTATAGTACAACCACTACTACAACAAGCAGAAGGGCTATCATCACTAGAACCACCAGTCATAAATAAAGGCCAAGGCCTTACCCTTTCCTTGCCACTTCGTGTAGTGAATGGCATATTGCCAATTTTTTGTTTATCTAAAGTCAACTTGGCTTTAGATTTTTTTTTCTTTAATAACTGTGACTGTCCTCCATATTCACGGCAGTCTTGCAGCAGAGTCACCAAGCAAGCAGCAATAGTGTTGCCAAATTGCGGCTAACGCACACGCACACACAAAAAAAAATACACTTTTTATTATATAGATTTTTTTTTTGGTCTACAACTTGGGGCCCGGAGCACCCCTGACCGAGGCAGCAGCGATTGATGATGCAGGCAGCACTAGGTTGCTGTCTGATAATAATAACAAGTGCGACAAACGCTCATGCACGCACAAAAAAAATACCCTTTTTTTATATAGATTTTTTTTTTGGGTCCACAACTTGGGGCCCGGAGCACCCCTGACCAAGGCAGCAGCGACTGATGACACAGGCAGCATGCTACCAGCCCAGATGGACACAGCACAGCAGCCCAGATGGACACAGCAGACAGCACCTGCCCAGATGGACACAGCAGACAGCACCTGCCCAGATGGACACAGCAGACAGCACCTGCCCAGATGGAAACAGCAGACAGCACCTGCCCAGATGGACACAGCAGACAGCACCAGCCCAGATGGACACAGCAGAGAGCACCTGCCCAGATGGACACAGCAGACAGCACCAGCCCAGAGGGACACAGCAGACAGCACCAGCCCAGATGGACACAGCAGGCAGCACCAGCCCAGATGGACACAGCAGACAGCAACATCCCTACACTACCCACCTTCCTATTCACTCTCAACAGCCGGAGTGAAATTGCGCTGACGCGGGCTCCTTACAAAGCAGAGACGAAAGCTCGCGGTTTGAGATCTGGCAGGGGAACCGAATGCACGTCCAGTTCTCGCCCCGGAGCTCTAAATTCGGGTGGGATCGGATCTCTGAGATCCGAACCCGCTCATCTCTAATGCTTACCTACTCCAAGGCGCTGTTTGGTATTTTTATCCAGTAGGCATCCAGCGGTTTGGCAAAAAAATACCCATTCCTGCAGACACAGCAGCAGCTGTATGTACATACTGTATATACAGCGATTCCCAGAGTCTGACAGGACCACTATGTGAGTTCCTGCACTTCAGACTTGATTTTATAAGAATCAGACCACTCTTAGCCAATTAGCTGATTAGCTAAGAGTTGCCTGAATCTTACCCAATACAACAGAACTCGCACACGATGAAACACGATTCCATAGACCATCAGAAAACTCAATTCAGTCAAACATGATTCTAAGCTGCATACACACACAACGATTTTGTTACCAAAGATTTTATGAACGATTTAATGAACGATTTTCTGTCAGATTATCTGTCAGATTTTTTTAAAGTGTAATGAACGATTTTTTTGAACTACAAACGATTTTTGCATCTTCCCTTAATGAAAATCGTTCAATTGGTCAGTCTGACTGAACTACAAACTATAAACTACAAATGTGAACGCGCATGAACGATAATCGTTCATCGTTTTAACTCAGAAAGTGAACGATATTTCGATATTTTCAACAATTGAATGATAAACGATATCATTATTGATAATCGTTCAAAAAATCGTTGTGTGTATGCACCTTTAGTCAGTTTTCTGTATTTGATAAAGAATAACTCAAACGTGTCCCAGCAATGCCCAGCCTGTTTATGCTCGGATACATACAAATCTTAATAGATTTACCTAAGACTCTGCTGAAATAGAGCTTTGAAAGTCGATATGATAATTTTGAAATATATTTTACCATCATACAGGCAGTCAGTGAAAGGATAGAGAGCAGGTGTTATGTGGCAGGAATGGGGCTGTTTAATTAACAGCCTGGCTGCTGTATTTTGAACCGCCAAGTGTTCCTTATGGGAGACTCAGGTAACGGATACTGCAGAGGTTCAAACAAGAAAAAACAATGCAAGTACAAATAAAGAAAGATCTGAGGGAATAAAATGCTTCATTGTAGTTATGTTGCACAGATAGATGTAAACTTGGTTAAAACCTGATGTTTAGATGTCAAGCTGTAATACAGTATGGTACATAAAGGTTCTGCACATGATCAGAAGTTTGCAATACTAAAGTGTCATACTTAATTTGACTTTGTTGATCTTGTTCATTTACTGTGAATTCCAATCATAATAATCTTTGAATTACCAGGTTTCAGTCATCAACATGCACTCATCCAATTCTATAACGTAGCTAAAAAGCCACTTAAGTTTGGTATTGGGTTCTTGTACCCGAAGTACAGGCACAGTTGAGTATAATTTTCATGGCAGTGGTGGTTCAGGCCTTCATGGATCATCACGGAGAGCTCCATATTTGCAGTGAGAGACCTCCTCAGTGAATAATACCTGATCATTTCCTTGACCAAGGATCTATTTTGAGTGGTTGTGACAAAGAGGTATATAGTGTGATGGCTTAACCAAGTAATTGGGTTTATCTTTAGGTCAGATACTTCTGATCCAATTAAAAACAAAATTAATAGTGCAACCACTTTAATGCCTAGGAGAAGGAATAACTTGTGTGAAGCCCAGAACATTCTTACTGCAAAGGAGGTCTTGGCCAAGGTGTGAGAGTTTATCCTCAATCAATGCATTGATTATGGTTTTCAGTGCAGAGGACAGGCAGACCTGAAGGAATCTTCAATGGAAGAGTTTTCAATCCAATATAAAAGATGTTGGCATTGACAAATGTTGAAAGTAAGTCTTTTGCTATTTAGAGTGATTATGTAGTCAGTTCTGCTCAAATTAAGCTGTTTTACAGAAAAGCTCAGTAGAGTTTAGAAGCTGAGTGTCACGGTACTAGCAGTTGATGATTCAGGTCAGGATCCCTTAGGTTAGCTCTATGTTCCAGAGTGAAGCTGGTTGGCCTTATAACGCTACTCTTCTTGCCGGTCACTGGTCATGGTAGTGTGAGATTGATGCTGCAGAGGAAGTCAGAAAGACAGATATCGAGACCAAATGCAGACTAGCAGGATAGCCCTTGGCTGTAGTAGGTTAGTAGGATTTGCCAATAGCTGGAGGATAGGCAAGCACAGATTTCAGGCATATACTGGAGCTGTATGCTGGGATATCTGGAGCAGACTGTAGATTATACTGCAACTGGGTACTAGAAGCACATCTGAAACAGTTTGCAGTAATATACTGGAACTGGGTATTAGAAGCACATCTGAAACAGGTTGCAGTAATATATTGTAACTGGGTTCTGGAAGCACAACTGAAGCAGGCTGCAGGAATAAAATATACTAGAACTGGGTTATGGAACCACAACTGAAGCAGGCTCCAGAAATATACTGAACTCAGTGCTAGAAGTACAACTGAAGCAGGCTGTCAGAATGTACTGGTATGGAATGGTGTGAAGCAATACTGGAGCAGGTTACTGGAATATACTGGAACAGAATGCATTGAATCAATTCAGAACCAAGAGCCAAGGTACTAAATCCTCTAAGAAAGAAGATGTACTCGCCATGTACTACCTGTACTTCTTGGTTTAAATAGTGCACCCTAGTCGCTGATGATTGGATTTGCTAAGATGGCAGAGCTCATGGTTCAGAGTAGTGGGAACTGCCGGTAGGAGGAAGCCAGCCACATTTCAGATACATGACTCAGGGGCGGATCTAGACTTGTCTTTTAGGGGGGGCAGTTTAAGAATGAATCATGACTCCTCCCCTCTCTACTCATTCCTCCTCCCACTTCCAGTCCTGGTTCCTCCCATTTTCAGACAATAATCTTATGACATCGCTTTGTGTATCCATTCCTTTCTTCATCTATTTATCTTTTTGCTTCTTCTATTCCTTTTTTTTCCCTTTTCATTTAAAATTTTACAGTCTTCTACCTTCTCATTATGTGACATGTATGCAGTGTGCATGGCTGCAGTAAGAAGGCCCCCACATGAAAATACCAAACATATGGGCTATGCATAAAATAAAACACATGGACCCCCACATTAGAAAAAAAACACATAGGCCCCTGCATGAAAAAAACACACACACACATAGGATCCCATATGAGAAAAAACACAGCACAGCCTCCGCCTTCCTCCACTCCAGACAGCGCCATGCTGACGTGACTAGACACTGTTGGGATGCTGTAGGCAGCCAGCGGGGACACAAATGTACAAAGAGTGACCCAGTCGGACCCAGTAGTGGAGTCCTGGACTTTGGCTTGTGACACTGAGTTGGGCACCTTGGTGATTATTGAATAATATTTCTCCTGAGCAGTGGAATATCAATTCAAAAAGTTCTGATGTATAGTGGTTGAGAAAGGTATTCTGAAAACAGAAAAGAATAGTAGAAGAGAGCGCTGAAAACAGCAGTAATTATAAATATTTATTAGATAATTAACACAAAATGATATAAAAAATCAACATATAACAGTTGCCGGCCAGCAATAGCACAATCAAAATCACTAGTTATTTGTCTAAACAATTTGAATAATGACACACACAGAATTATAAAAATAATTTTCCATAAATATAATTATAATTATAACCTATTATATCTAGAGAGTGTTCAATAAAATATTATATCCCTCTAAAGACAAGCCACAAAATAGAGAGGAAAAAAGAGCAACAGTATTTGTTTAAATAATCAATTATGAAGATACTTTTGTAGCAGTAAACATCGCTTTTCTTTCAAGAAAAAAAGAGAAATACACAGTTTATCTCCTGTTTGATTTGGTATCAAACTTGTCTGATAATACACACGTGCTCCGTTTGCAGTATTCTAGCAGCTTGACCTGTGTAGCAGCTGAAAGTAATTTGTAAGGTCTTATAGCAATGTATTATTTTTTATATATTCAGCTTAGATATACATTTTAAATAAACAGATAGCTGCGCATATATGTTTAACCAAGGATAATGCGTATCAATCCTCTCTAATATGCAATATGTTAGATATCCAACATGGCCATGTGAAAAAAAATAAAAAAAAAGGAAAATTTTAAAAGTAGAACAAAGTTCTTTTACCGGGATATTGAGCCCGCAGCTTGAGGTTCACCAGACTTAAAAGCCGCTTTCAATATTCCTCACTCCGAGTATTCAATCCCCTCTCCGTGTGTGGACGGCATCTATCAATCAATGGCCCTCATTCAGACCCACTCGCAAGCGGGCGCACGTACGTTAGGCGTACGTACAAAAATATTTAAATTCAATGGCTCGCTCGTATTTTCGTTCGCATCTAAAATTCCTCCCTAAACTCTGACGACCCCTTCTCTAACTAACGAGCGTACGAAATAGCGAGCGTACATCCCCGAAATGGCTTGAAAGGAACGCACGCACAAGTATAAACAGGAAGTGGCCTTGTCAGATGTCGATTACCTGCTCCTTTATTCTGCCTACCTCCATCAATCGTATCATGCCAATCAATGTATCAATTAGCTTAATTGTTTGTTTTTTTTCAACACAATGCAAGAAACTTTACTCTTGTCCGTGTTTGTGTTTACCCGCAGAATACGTACGGATGAAACATTCGCTTTTATTGTTCAAAAAACATGTGAACCACAATTAAACAATTGTTCTATTGCTGTGGATCCCCGCATATTTCCCTGGGTTCATTTCTTTATTTAAATTTGCTTACGCATGTCACTGCATCAAGCCTATCATAACTCTCCAGAGATTTCTGGCCCTGTCGAACACATGACTCATACACTAACCAATAAAATTGCTCCTGTTAATTTCCAAAATACATTAGCCAATCAGTAAATTTTTACACACTTTATCAAAAATGATTTTTAAGAAAAACACCATTGCCATCATGAGAGCCTCCGCATTCACCAGGCGCGAGCTGCTGGTGCTTACGGAGGTCATGGATCGCCGGATCACCAGCCAACCTCAACCCATGACCAACCGGCAGAAGCGCTCCGCGTATGCGGAGGCACGGTCCCGCCTGCGGTCCTTCGGCTCACGCCGCAACATCGGGCAGCTGGAGCGCAGGTGGTCCGACCTGCAACGGCGAACGCCCCGCTTGCTGGCATGCTTTCGCATGCAGATCGAGGAAAGTAAGTGTTATGTATTGTGGTTTTAATGATTGTGTTTGTGGGGCAAACTGCGTGTGCATGTTTTCCTGTCTGTCCTATTTATTATTTGTACTCATATCTGCGTGTGCATGTTTTCCTGTCTGTCCTATTTATTATTTGTACTCATATCTGCGTGTGCATGTTTTCCTGTCTGTCCTATTTATTATTTGTACTCATATCTGCGTGTGCATGTTTTCCTGTCTGTCCTATTTATTATTTGTACTCATATCTGCGTGTGCATGTTTTCCTGTCTGTCCTATTTATTATTTGTACTCATATCTGCGTGTGCATGTTTTCCTGTCTGTCCTATTTATTATTTGTACTCATATCTGCGTGTGCATGTTTTCCTGTCTGTCCTATTTATTATTTGTACTCATATCTGCGTGTGCATGTTTTCCTGTCTGTCCTATTTATTATTTGTACTCATATCTGCGTGTGCATGTTTTCCCTCTATTTCTGATTTATTCATTCTACTCCTATTTGGCTTATTTTTGGGGGGGTTTTTTTGTTTTTAGTTTTGGTCCCCGGATTTGTCCATAAACTAACCGCAATTTCTTTGACATATTTTAGGGGGACAGCCAAGACTCCGCCGTCACCGTCCGTCCAGACGGCGTTCTCGGCCACTATCCCCAACCCCCAGCCAACACTCCACCCCAAATCTTTCCCCTATTCCCCACTCCTCCCCATCCTTCCCAGACCCTCTCCCGGAAATGTCGGGCCTCCTTCCCCTCCGTCCCACTTCCCCCTCTCCTCCACCCACCCCTCTTCCAATTACCCCCTCCCCGGAGTCCATCATAACTCCTCCCCATTCTTTGGGGAATGACGGATCCTCCGAGGAGGATCATGGAGGCATTTCCGGAGCTCCCGTTTTGGCTCCCGGTATGTTTTTATTTTGTTTTTTTTTAAAGCACAAACTGTTTGTATATAATCATGTGTCGTGCCTTTCTTCGTGTTTTTGTGGCTTGACTTTTGGTGATTTTGCAGTTTGCCTTTACCTCTTCCTGGTGATTTCAACATACACATATCACACCTGTGGGAATTTGTACATAGGCCTTGTATTTTTGGCAGCACCCCCTTTTTTTTTTTTTTTTTAGGTTTAGGAGTGATTTCGTTGTGTTTTTGTTTTTTTAATGTGGATTCCCTATTGTTGTATTAACCCACACACTTTTCTCACCCACAGAGGAACAGAGGCGTCGGCAAGAGGTGGCGGATTGTGTTGGCCAGATGCGCCAACATGTAATTGGCATTCTTGTGGCCCTCGACCGGCTGTCTGGCCTCCTTCGCCAGTAGTTTTTTTATTTTTGTTCACTTTTCTAAATAAATTTTTTCAGACAAATATACGTTCTGGCTCATTTTTTAAATCCAAAAACAAGATAGTTTAGCATGACATAAGTAGACTGTTCCTGCAAGGATTTCCCTTTTTTAAAAGTTAGATTGTGTTTTGTCTTTGTATGTCAAACAGACACAAGAAACACATAACAGTAACAATGTCATTTCCCTTTTTGGGTGTAGTGTCAATTACATATTTCTACATTTTACAGGTTCCTAGTTGGTGCGCAAGCTGCTTAGGCCAATCTTACAAATCCCAAGGTTGGGCCAGGCTTCCTTTTGGTGTGGGTTGGGAAGCTGAAAACATATTTCAGTTTAGCTCAACTGGCGTCAGTACTGGATTACCCCTTAGTCAAATGTAACTTGTGTTAACCTGGTTACACTTGCTGTTAACGTCCCAAAAAAGGAAGACCATTTCACTCTCCAAACATTTATTCACAACATAACAGAGAAAACAAAGTGGTCACTCCCAAAAAAAGAACACAGTGATAAATTCAAATACAACACATACCAAGAAATAATTAAATAAAAACAAAAAATCAAGAACTGGTTGACGAAGGACCATGCCAACATGATTCCACAAACATGGCGTTGCGATATGGGTTCCAGAATATATGCCCAAAAGGACCAGATCCAGGTTTGGTAAGGGTAGCAGGAAGTAGTGAGCGTTGGAGTGCCAAAGATTATGTGAACAAACAGAAGATGGTGAGAAAAAAAACACAAAATTAGATGTTCGCAAACAAACACAAACACATTAGGTATAAACACTGTAGTTTTGTTACAACTTACCTAAAAAATCTGGCCACCACATCATCGCGTATGGCCCCCCCACATACTGACCTCCGACCAACCTCGGGGGGGCCATCCTCAGGTAAGGCATCCTCTGGCTGCATTGGGACACCACTCCTTATGGCAATGTTGTGAAATATCCCACACAGGACCACAATTTTAGACACCATATCCGGCACATACATGAGCTCGCCACCAGAGCGGTGGAGACATCTGAATCGGCCTTTTAAAAGGCCGATACAGCGCTCCACCACTTGCCTGGTGGCTGTAAGTGCTGAATTATACGCACTTTGTGGCCCTGGTGTGGGAGCCAAATAAGGAGTGAGCAGCCAGGACATGCAAGGGTATCCACTGTCTCCTGTGAAAAAAAAAAAACCAACATCAGGAACACTGTATATCAAGCTTAACATTGTTATGTACTAAAGGTCTCCACTTACCCAGAAGCCACGCATCACCAGCTTGTAGGTTGGTTAATTTCTGCCATATCCCTGATTGCCGGATGACGAAGGAGTCATGAGCACTTCCTGGTAATTTAGCATTCAGGGACAGGATCTGGAGGGAGGCATCACATACCACCATTACATTCAGGGAGTGATAGTGTTTACGGTTTCTAAATATTGCCTCCAGCCGTGCTGGAGGCTGAAGTGGTATGTGAGTACCATCCACAACCCCTATGATGTGTGGGAAGCCAGCTATTTGGTAAAAATTGGCCTTGGCCACACTAAGGGCACCCATATCCAAAGGCATTTTAATAAAATGATGGAGGTGCTTGAAAAGTGCCTCCATCACTGCCCTCAGGATCCGGGAAAAGGAGGATTGGGAGATGCCCGCCACTATTCCCACCATTGTTTGAAACGATCCTGAGGCACAGAAATGTAACACCGCCATAAATTGCGTCAGTGGTGGTACTGCTGTTGGACTGTCAATTTGCCGCTCAAGATCACTTTCTATTAATGAGAGAGTGTCTATGTTGATTTTGGGAGGTAGACGGTAGCGTCTTAAAACCTCATCATCGGGCATTCCAAAAAGGGTGACACGTGTTCGAAATATCTGGGGCCTTGCATGCCTACGATGCCTACGCCTGGGACGAGTTTGAGGTTGGTCGTCTTCCGGGAGCAGGGCCAGAACAATTCGCCCCAGATCTACCTGAAATTCAAAGTTTACAATGTAAGGCTTTTGAGCCACCCCAAAAGTAACATAAAACAACTTAGCTTTATGATACCATCCATAGCTGCTTACATGCCGGGGTATTGTCATGATACGTATAAACTGTAAAAAAGCCAAAAATGAGACATCAAAAATTTAGAGGGTCATTTTATGTTTGTCAAATTGGTGCAAGCCAACACATAAAATAGGCGAAACACACATTTGGCCATCGATGAAAACGACATTGCACACCGTACGTCAAATAGGGGTCAAATGGACCCCAAAAATGGAAAAGGGAAAAGCAGGCTGTGGAGGTGTTTGGCGTGTCCAACATGGATACGGACATGCCAGACTTTGCGGCTCCTCATGTTGGCCAAGGTAAGTCTTGTGATGTCACCAACTCTGAAATGCTATTGTGCCAATATGTAGATTCTAATGTGAGTCTTTTCGCATTTTTCCTAACAGAGACAGAGGCGGATGAGTCTGCTCCAGAGGGGAGCCTTGGCCGCAGAATTTCTGCTGGCTCTGCAGGGGAGGAACCAGTACATCCGGCTGAGGACCCTGCAGAAGCCAGTCCAGGGCGTGCCCCCTCGCAGGCAGTGGGCCTCCTCACAGAACTCAATTTTAAATCGGATTTCCATACGGAGATTCTGCAGAGGATGGACGCCAGTCTGATACGGGTGGCTGAGGCCCTGGAGCAAAATGCTGCGGCCAACGTGACCATTGCTCAGGCCCTGGCGGAAAATACCAGGGCCAACATCCGCATCGCCGATGCCCTGGAGCAGCTCGTTCGCCAGCACATGGTGGAGACGACCTCCCTTCCTGCCGGAACATCCGGATCCTCCACCTCTGGCACAACATCAGCCAATCCTCCAAATGTGCCTAGCCCTGTGCCTAGTCCAGAGGCCACAACATCTGCCTCTGGACAGGCCAGCCCGATGGCATCCCGGACCCGGTCTGGCGCCCACCCTCACCCAGCCAAACGGGCGAGAAAACGGTGACAGCAATGGCGACTTTTCCCACACTCCTTCTGTGCTTGGCTCATATTCCTTTCTGGTCAAAACTTCCCTCTCCTTTCTTGTGAAATTTTTTTAAATTTGGTATTTACGTTTATGTTACCAGTTATGGTTTTTTTTTTTTTTTTTTCCAAATATCTTTGCCACAAAAAAAAGGCAACAAAATATTAGGCCAATTTGTTTGTGTTTAAACAATAAATTTAAAACAAAAAACTGACATTGTATTGTGACATTATTGTACAAATGGGTTACATTTAATCCTGGCCCTAAAGGCAAAAACTGACCCTCTTAAAAAAAAAAAAAGGCCTCTTTAAGGAACGTTTAAAAAATCACATAGCGATGCAAATTCCACAGTAAACCAAAAAAAAGGGGAGCTAATTAAAACATGATGACATTATTGTTACAATAGGCCATAACCAACAAATTGTGAAAAAAAATAAAACACCAAAAATGTACGCTAATTGATTGTGTAATCATGACATTAGCAGCTCTGATTTCCACCTGCGTACGCTTTTGTGCTATCCCAATAAACTGCTTTCCAAACACATACCAAGCCGGTTTTCAATCCAACACTAATTACTTTACTGACCAGCCGCGATTAATTGCAGCACCATCGTTGAGTCCCGGGACGGAGGAGAAGGCCATCGCCAATGTGGTCGAGTAATCCTGACCCTAAGCTGTGCGAGCATTTTGAAGGGAAAGCGGATGTTCCAGTGACGTATGAGACGGTCCGAACACATTTGACGTTCGCATCTGCTAATGTATGTACGCCCCAAAAACGCCTCGCCACGCCTGCGTTTTTTCATCTCCACCCCCGTCAACACCCAAAAACGCCCTGTTCTGTCAATCACATTTGACATGTCACTTCCTGTACGCTATTTTAGGAACGAGAGAAAAAAAACTCGCAATCTGCCGTACGCACATGCGCAGTGTAACACCGACGCATGCACGGTTAGTCAACATCGGAACGCAACGAGCGTACTGTTGTTAACGTGCGGCTCTGAATGAGGGCCTATGTCTGTCAGAGTCCCCTGCCAGGCAGAAAATTAGCCCGCTGTATATCCTTCGGGCTAGGTGCTCATCTCTGGGGGTTGAAGCAGACAGTGAGCCTGCAATACATCCTTCGGGCTGAATGCTCGTCTCTAGGGGTAAAAGTTAGCCGTTCTCTCGAAGTGGGTAGTGTGTAACCCTTTTATTTTTCTTAATTTAAGTTTGTAACTAGATTGGTGCCAGGTACATTTTGCATTTATTCTGAAAACACATTGGCATATTCTTCAGAAAAATTATAATATAGGTATAATTTTACTGTATTACCCAGATTTGAAAATGTCATCATATTTAAAACACCACTTTACATCAAATCATAATCAACTATTGTCTCTGAACACAGAGCAAATGATGCAGAGTTGAACTTATGCCTGTTTGTAGAATGTATATTACATATTTCTGCACTGAGTATGTTCTAGTACTGAGCATACTTAAGTATAGGTGATGCAAAGTCATAAGAATTTCAATCATATCTACACTTATGACTGAGGGGTATAGTCTTCATCATTTAATTTCTACAAAAGCAGGTGAAAATGTACTTTTTCAACTACTTTTGTAGAAATTAAGTATTAAGAGTCATGTAGCCGAAGTTCAGTGGGAGCGCGTTGATGGTTATGCAGAGTTGGATGGAAACATAAATATGACTGTGGGTGCAAGTCTGCATTGATGATATTGACTAAGGGCCAGTGGTGTATCTATAATGTGTGCAGGGTGTGCGGTGCACATGGGCTCCTAGGTCTGGGAAGGGCCCACACCCTGCACCCACATGTTTAATACTTACCTTTCCAAAGTTCTGCATTGGCTGTAGCAGAGCTGCATAAATTGCCTGAAAAATGGCTGCAGCGGCCATTTTCCAGTCATATTGCGCATGCCCTGTAGACTCTGGGCACAAAATAGTACCCAGAGTCTACTGCTGCGCTCAGTGCACTGCCGTCCGCCGGGGAGAGAGGAGGGGCCCCGGACGGGGAATGCACATGATCCCCCTCCTCTCTTAATATGCCTCTGCCATAGGCAAATGCAGGGGGGGTTCCTCCCTCCCCAGCCCACACCATGACCACAATAGAAATAGTAATATAATAGAATGTTACTAGTGCTGCATGTTCTTCTCAGTATCACAAATGAATAATTAGCACCACCTGCGGATCTTTTAACATGTATCAGTCAGTAATAAATAACCTGTGCACCAACTAGGAGATCTGGAAAACATGCACTGTTAGGGATGTGCTGCTATAGAGCCCAATATGTACATATATGTTCAGGGCAGTGCTAGGTTATTCTGCTGCTCCTCCAGACTCCCGGACTTGCTCCCATGCCCTGGAATGGTGCCCACGTCTAAAATAAAAACATTCAGCTCAGGCAGGATGGCCCTACTGCCAAATCTAATGGCTTACTGTGATCACTGGTCCTCTATATGCTGAAATTATGTCACACAATACACTTTGTATGACGCATATTAAAGCTGGTTAAGTGCTAATTATGCCCTCTGCATGGACTGGCCACACTCACTCTAAAATCAAGCATTTGGAAACCCCCCTCTAGAAATCCTGCGTTTGCCACTGTCTGCTAAGGGCAAACCCAACGTATGGATATGGGGCAGGCACATCGCAAGAAGAAGTATAGAAATCTAAATACAGGCAAATATAAGTGTTTCATTTTGTGCATGCAATGTGGGAGCAGATGTGCCTGATTTCCATCAGCATCAGGCAGAAGTTGATTAAATACACAATTACAAAACTGTGAGTTTTATCATTGTGGCAAGTACAGTAATTGTATTAGTGCATCTGAAAGATTTAAAAGATACACAACTCAATTCAGAAGCAGTATAACAAATATAACAGAGGGAATTAGTTTTCAGTACATGCTGCACAGGCCATACCTGACAGACCTGTTCAGAATCCAAAATACAGGCAATATAAGCACACTTATTCAGTGAGCTACGGCATACCCATATGACATACAGGGCAGACTGGTACATGACACGCTTGGGAAAAAGACACGATGAATAGTTTATCTCCAGACTGTGCATCACTTTATGTTTTCATGACTCAACCATCTAATTTATTATAAATATGATTCAGTGGGAAAGTATTTTTTTTTAGAATCACTTGGCAAGCTTCTAGATACCTGGACACCACTGATCAAGAGCAAGTTTGTGTAAATGTTTCACCAGTTTACTTTAAAACAGAAAACTTTACTCTTAATTTATGCCTCCACTAACACACTTTGTTTCTATAACACACAAGTGTAACAGCTCATTTACTATATAGCATAACCGCTTCCACGGGAATTGTACTTTTGTTTCTTCTGGTTTTATGATTTACAAAAACAAACACGTTATTTCTATCCAATCGATGAGAAGAGCTTTCACCTACAGGGAACAATCAGAAATAACCAGCATTCAATGAATCCTACATTATACTGTACACGGCACGAGCTACATGACCATATAAGTGGTCTATATGCAAAACATAAAAACAGTTGTCGTCAGCAGTTGTCCTCACTATTACATATCTGTATATATCTAGTAAAATGGAAGCATGAGGTATTAGCTCATATTTTGATCGCAACTTTAGGCTGGCAGATCTTGAATTCTCCACCCATACAAGGAAAGTACAATGAGAGAGTACTTAGGAGAGACCTTTTAGTATTAAGCAAAAGTATTTTTTTTTGCTTATGGCTTAAAAAAATGTATTGTTCAATAACTGTTTTGGGATTTCTGTGACTTAAGTTATTAATTGAAAAACTTCAGATTTGTCTAATTTATATGGGGGCTGACAGAAAAAATAGCACCTTTGTATGGTCAACATTCTCCTTCTCTAAAATGTTGGAGTGAGTTTTAATGTGATGTACTTGTTTACGAACCTTGGGATGCAATGAACCTTGAGTGGATTCACCACAGAGAAGCAACAGTGCTGAAGATTATGCAAAGATGACTGTTGGGGTACCCCTTTAAGATGAAGTCCAGCAACAGCATAGAGGGCTGATAATATAGAAAAGAGTCGGTTTGGACTGAATAGCAGCCTTAAGGTATAGTGGTGCTTGGCTTGGTGCAGCCTTGCCGAGTGACAGCCTTGAGGGCTGCAAGCACCTGGCCCGATGTGGCCTTTTGGCCATGTAGCAGCCTTGATGGCTGGTGGTGCTTGGCTTGGTGCGGCCTTGGCCAAGTAGCAGCCTTGAGGGCTGGAAGCGCCTGACCAGTTGCGGCATTTGGGCCACGTAGCAGTCTTAAGGGCTGGTAGAACTTGGCAGGAAGAAGCATTTGGGTTGAGTAGCAAGACGCAAAAAAGATGCAGGAGTGCGACTTGTGCTGCCGAGATGACCCAAGCGGCAGGTGGCACTGGAGTGTGGCTTGTGCCGCCTGGATGACACAAGTGGCAGTACACTAGATGGTATGGATTGGAGATGTTGGATGGTGGCCTATGCCGCCGGGATGACACAAATGGCAGGAGCCACTGGAGTGCGACTTGTGTCGCCGAGATGACACAAGCGGCAGGATACACTGGAATGTGGCCTGTGCCACTGAGATGACACAAGCAGCAGGATGCTGGATAGTGACCTGTGCCCCCAAGATGACAGAAGCTGCAGGAGACACTAGAGTGCAGCTTGTGCTGCAGAGATTACACAAGTGGCAGGAGACACTTGAGACTAGCAGAGGTACAAGACACACGACTAGGACACGATGCAAACACCAGAACTGGAAACACGTGAAATGCTATCACTGGCACCCGAGCAACGCATCGGCAGGACAGAAAAAGGAGGAATCACCAATGCAGAACCAGCAGAGATGATGTACAGCTGAATGGAAGGACTTCATGAGTTTACAGTGTGGCGTCTCTGTCTCCCAACAACCAACCTGAGAGAACCGCGAGGAGCACCGTTGTCCAACAAGACATGGCCACGGCTTGTGACAGTACTATATGGACAAGAGAGAGGAACAGTAGGCTACTTGTATGGCATAAAAAACATGATTCATTCTCAACACAGTCCATTACACCCCCCATAAATAGAGTAGTTGTGTTTCACATTTAAAAGAAAGTTGTTTTTCCTACATATGTATTTTGTTTTACATGCTTACAAACATAATCTTGCATTGTGACAGTAAGTGCATCACCTATCCTGCCAATTGTGTTGTCCCTGTGACATTTGCAGCCATTTTTTAGATGACATCTTGTTCATACAACTAGTCACAGTCTCACAGCTAGTACTTTGCCCTTCAGGCAGTGGCGTAACTTCATTCCAGGTGCCCGGAGGCAAGATAAATGTTGGTGCCCCCCCAAAATAAAATGTACCACCCCCCAGCACCTATGCCAGCCCCAGCTGCCGCCCCCCTATGCAGTTCCCGCTGTAGTGGTCCCCCTGTGCAGTGCCCTCTGTAGAGGTCCCCCTATGCAGTGCCGCCTATGTAGTGCCCCCCAGTAATGGTCCTCCTATGCAGTACCTCCAGTAGTGGTCCCCCTTTGCAGTGCCCCGGTAGTAAGGGCCCCTGTAGTGCCCCCAGTAGTAAACTCCCTGTAGTGCACCCAGTAGTAAGCCCCCAGTAATGCCCCCTGTAGAAAGCCCCAGTAATGCCCCCTGTAGTAGGCCCCCTGTAGAAAGCCCCCAGTAATGCCCCCGGTAGAAATCCCCCAGTAATACCCCCTGTAGTAAGCCCCCGTAATGCCCCCTGTAGTAAGCCCCAGTAATGCCCCCTGTAGTAAGCCCCTGTAATGCCCCCTGTAGTATGCCCCCTCTAGTAAGCCCCCTGTAGTAAGCTCCCGTAATGCCCCCTGTAGTAAGCCCCCGTAATGCCCCCTGTAGTATGCCCCCTCTAGTAAGCCCCCTGTAGTAAGCTCCCGTAATGCCCCCTGTAGTGCTCCCAGTAATGTCCCCTGTACTAAGCCCCCAGTAATGCACCCTGTAGTGAGCCCCCAGTAATGCCCCCTGTAGTGAGCCCACAATAATGCCCCCTGTAGTGAGACCCCAATAACGCCCCCTGTAGTGAACCGCCCCGCGAGCGCACACACATACAAAAAAAACCAATACTTACCTGAATCCCCGCTTCAGTGCTGCTGCCTTCCGTCCCCGGCGCCCGCTCCTCGGAACTATGGGAGTGACGTCATGACATCACTCCCACAGTGCATTGCGGGACCCGTAAGCGGAGCTCAGGAGTGAGCTCCATTCCTTCGGTTACAACCGAGGGGAAAGAAGGAGCTGGGTGCCCGCTGGTAACACACTCAGTAGGCGCACGGCAAATAGGGGGTGCGACCGCACCCCCCGTATTGACGCCGCTGGAGGTGAAGCGCCGATCAGCAGCGTTCCATCTCCATAGCAGTGCCCAGAACGGCCCGGAGGACAATGGAGACAGGTGCCCCCCTTAAGGGCTGGAGCCCGGCGGCAAATGACTCCATTGTCTCCGGAAGTCCGCCACTGACTTCAGGATATTGTATGTGGGACCCTATGGGTACTGGAATAATGTACTTTTTTGTTAATTTGTATATACTATAAAATAGTAAATGTAAGTATTTTTTTAGCATTCTATTAGATGATGGTAGTCTTCTATTATATTATGCATATCATTTGAGAAGCATCCCAAAATCCTCTTTGTTGGTGCATTGCGAATAGATTTCCACTATAGCACATTGGTTTGAGAGGTAGCATTTTGTCATTTGCAGAGGAGCAGATATGACAGCAGCAGCTGATGGAAATGGTGGGTGTTTATTGATAAATACTGTATGGAATAAGTGCAGCAGTGCGCCTAGCTGTGCTGGCCAGTGAAAAATGTCATTTCATTTTGCAGAGTGTGATTAATAAAGTGAGCCAAAGGGGTAGAGGCACATTTATGAGGCTTTCCTAGCTGTAGGGAATCCATTTCCTCCCCACGGTATGGCAGCTGGCTGGTGGAGATCAGATCACATTTAATAGGGAGATGCTTTAAACTAGGGATGTGCAGGCTCGGTTCTACTCGGTTCCGTTCGGTTCTTTTTACCGGATCTTATTGGGTTTCAGCTGTCACGAGTTTTGGATAGCCAATAAGGTTCGGTAAAAAGAACCGAACGGAACCGAGTAGAACCGAGCCTGCACATCCCTACTTTAAACCTGCCATTTGCACTTGTAAGAGAAACACATTTCTTGGCTTAAGCATAGAAAAGTGCAACATGTTATAAGGGTAGTACATTGCCCCCACACTCTTTAATACTGGACCTAAATAAAGTTAAACAGGTTGTAGTTGAGATACAAACTTATTTTAGATGTTTTTTCCACTTCTCTTCAAACCTAAAGGCATACTTACCGACTTTTAGATTTTCCTTTCCGTGAGTTCCCTGAAGAGGAGATGCAGGTGGGCAGTGATTGGGGGGAAGGGGCCAGACTATCTGCATAATTAAGCCACGCCCCATCGCTGTAAAATTACTCAAAACCTGCATATTTAACAAGGGGGCTGGACCAAATGTCGAGCTTCTCATAGAATTTAATCATTAGGCCCTGCCCCCAGCTCACGGACTGACAACCTCTGGGAAAATTCTCCCCATTCTGCCCACTTCACCAGGAAGTGGGTGGAATGCGGGAGAAGTGCCTACTCTTCCGAGGGTGCGGGGGGATTACCCAAAAAATCAGGAGCCTCCTTCCGGTTCTGGGAGAGTAGGCAAGAATGCTAAATGCGCTTCTATGCTGGGCAAGCACCTGGATTCAGAGTTTTGCCTAGGTAATTTGGAGATTTGTTAAAGACCTTCATCATCTTTGCACTTCCTTAGCTGCACTACAAATAAAAATATTATTGAAGTTACAGCCCCTTTAAGACTCACTGTTAATGAGGAGAACCAGTTAATACAGTGGTTCCCACAATTAGTCCTCAAGGCACCCATACAGTCCAGATTTTATGGATATTCATGCTTGAGCACAGCTGATTTAATTAGTACCTTAGTCAATTTGATTTGACCATCAGTGCTCAAGCATGGATATCCTTAAAACCTGGACTGTTAGGGTGCCTTGGGGACTAAGTTTATGGAGCACTAAGTTAATAGAATAGGAATTTTCGTATGCGGAATAATTTGAAGAAGCAGAAGTAACAGTAGTTCCTGGCCTGGAGATTTAACTATAAAATGATCTTACGTTGAATGTAATGTTTGTGGTTAGAGTGGCAGCAATCATGGTGGAAATCTGCTGTGCATGAGGAATGTAGGCAAGATTGTAACTGTTCATAGATGATTTATTAACCATCTGGGGATTTCTTGCAATAATGTGTTCTTTTGTCGATGTATTCTTAGTTTCAAGGGCACATAGCAGTCATAAGGTCACTAATATAATACAGGAGGACAAAATGACTGGCATATTGTGGGTTAACAGCACTGCACTTACAGTATGTGCACAGTGTGTGTATGTATGTGTGTGCGTGTGTATGTACATGTGTGTTTTCCAACTGCACTAAGAGTGAGAAAAATTGGAAGATTGTCAAAAATTCCTGATCTGTGCCTCTGTGTGAGAAAATTCTTATCAATGACCTAATGACCTGTGTTTATCATGCTGCCAAATGCCTGAAGTGACTGGCTACCTTTTGAATTGGTAGAGTCAAATGTGAACACTTTATTTTTTTAGGCTTTACTCTCAATTATTTATATTTTGCTTTACGGTTTACTACCTACACCTATGGAATTTGATGCCACAGGCATTTTACCAGTACTTTATAACTAAGGTTTAAGATTATTGTCACCTTTTAGTCTGCAGAACTGGTTTTATTGTATGTGGAATGTGTATATAATAAGTAGAGATGTGCACCGACCCCTGTGTTTTGGTTTTGGTTCTAATTCATCGTCAGGTTTTGGATCTGTATTTTTTGTTTTAATTATAAAAACAGCTAAAATCACATAAATTGGGCCTGTTTTTGTTCCTACAGTATTATTATCCTCAATAACGTTAACATTCCAATCAATTTTGACCACCTCACTGCTCACAATATTGTTTTCATCTAGTTTAAGCCCAAAGGTTGCACTGAGTTAGCTGGCTAAGCTAATCAACAGCAGTGGGCGGCACAAACACATAGCAGTTCAATTTCAAACATGGCACACTTAGAAAATAGAGTGGTATACAGGATGGCAGTTTAATAAACTTTTTTAACAACATATTAGAAAGCAAGAATGTATTCATTAAGTAAGGAGTATGTATGCAGTTGAAGACAGGGAAAGGAAGGATTGATTCATTTGTAAATTTCATTTTTGGATTCTGAACCAAATTTATGAGGAAGGAGGAGAGTGGTTTGTAGAAAAAAATTCCCATTCAAATCAGAATTTTTTTTTTTAATTAAAGGGGCATTCAGGTAATGCTGTCTGTGGCCATGGGCAGCACAGACGGCGTAATGGTTAGCGTTACTGCCTCACAGCACTGAGGTCGTTGGTTCGATACCCACTACGGCCCTAACTGTGTGGAGTTTGTATATTCTCCCTGTGCTTGCGTGGGTTTCCTCCCACACTCCAAAAATATACTGGTAGGTTAATTTGCTCCTAGCAAAATTACCCCTAGGGTGTATCTGTGTGTGTGTGTGATAGGGAATATAGAGTGTAAGCTCCACTGGGGCAGGGACTGATGTGAATGGCCAAATATTCACTGTAAAGCGCTGCGGAAAATGTGTGCGCTATATAAATAACTGGTAATAAATAAATAAATAACAATTTCTGGACATTTTCAGCATTCAGCAACCGCATGTTAAAGATTTCAGTGGCTGTGGCAGTTCAATGTCCAACATGGCACATCTAGGAAACGGGAGGCAATCGGGAAGCCGACTGTCTTATCCCGGCAAGGGTGAAATGCTGGGCATCTTGATGTAGACGCCCGCATTTCCCAGACGCCGGGAGACTGGCGCCTGGCATCACGATCGTAGTGATGCGAGCGGACAGCCGCGGGGGGGGGAGGGTTAGGTTTAGGGCTCCTGGGGGGGACTTAGGGTTAGGCACCCACCGGGAGGGTTAGGGTTAGGCTAGGGGGAGGAAGGGTTAGGGTTAGGCACCACCGGGGGGGACTTAGGGTTAGGCACCCCCCCGGGGGACTCAGATTTAGGCAGTGGGGAAGGGGGTGGTTAGGGTTAGGCACTTAGAGGGGGAATTAGGGTTAGGCACTTGGGGGGGACGTTAGGGTTAGGCATCCCTAAGGAGGGTTAGGGTTAGGTTAGGTTAGTGGATACTTACCTATCCATGATCGGGATTTCCAGCGCTGTCGGTCTTCCGCTGCGTCGCACTCTGCTTCTGTCGGGCTGCCGCTGACGGGAATCGTACCGCCGGCAATGTGGCCGACGGTATTTCATACCAATTCCTAGGAAACAGACTGGCACTACAGTGGCAGACAGGGTGGCAGTTTAAAAAACTTTAGAAATGTTGTTGACTACAAAAAAAGGCAGTCAGCAAAGCCCCAAACAACACATAATGCAAAAAAGAGGTGCAAGATGGAATTGTCCTCGGGCCCTCCCACCCACACTTATGTTGTATATTAAACAGGACATACACAGTTTAACAAACCAATCACTTCAGCAAAAAGTACTGCCATTTATGGCTGAAGTGATTTGTTTGTTTGGGCCCCCACAAAACAAGCTACCAATGGGCAGCTGACTTTACTGGCAATGATCTCTACAAACAAACTGGCTCTACAGAGGGAAGATGTAGTCGCCATTATTTGTCAACATCATCTTCTGCACACGATATTAATTAATCCCGCTGGAATCCACCATTACAGTTGCCTCTGTACTTTGACGTAATTCCTTGAGGAATTTGTAGTTCATCTTTTCCACATTTTGAGGAAGTAACCTCCTATACTGAACGTTGATAAGGTTCCCAGCTGTGCTGAAGACTCTTACACAATGGAAGGTGGGCAGCTTAAGTAAAGCACAGCCAGTTTTAGCAAGGGCCTTCAAATTGCTTTTTGTTCTTGCCAGTAGTTAAATGGACTGTCTCACATGCCTATTTGGATACTATCATTAACATAATCCTCAACCATTCTTTGAATGGTGACTGTATCAGAAGGAGTCAAGGTAGAGGTGTCATTGCGCAGAGTATCGGTGGGCACTTTTTTGTGATAAATTCAGGTTGTGATACTGTGTCTGTGATATATAACAGTCTGTAATGGTTAGTAGGTCAGTGGCCACCACGCAGTGTGTCACAGTCGGTGGGCAAATTTTTTTCGTAAAAAAAAAATATATATTTTTTTGTGATAAATTCAGGCCATGATACTGTGGACCTCATTCAGAGTCGGTCATACGCCACCGATGTTCGCTAAACTGCGCATGAGTAAAATTCGCAATGCGCGTGCAGAAACTAGCTGTTACGATCGGAAATATCTCTCTCCTTGAACTTGGCCACGTCGTTAGTTTGAGTGACAGGATGAGGCATTTGTGGGTGGTAACAGGGGGAGTGGAGATCTGAACGCAGGCATGCCTGACTATGCAAACGGCGTTTTATGGGAGTGCATAATTAATAAAGTAGTGTCATAGCATACGTGACATGGGAGGTTTTTACACTGACTAGATCGTAGTGCTTAAGAGAGGGTATGGTCAACCTTAAGCTCTATGACCAGCTCCGATGGTTTCCGATGGTCTCGATTAATCCTTATATGCCCGGAGATGACGTGTAATGCGAACGAGAAGGGGGTGTTTTTTTAGTCTTACGGCCGCATCCTCCCCTTGCTCGTCCAGCTAACGATCCCATCTTAACGACGCAACTTGCGAGTACATCATTTGCATATCCGGCCCCTTTTACCTTACGACCGTGCGGCCGCAACGACCGACTCTGAATGAGGTCCTTGTGTCAGTGATATATAGCTGTCAGTAATGGTCAGTAGTTCAAGTGCCACCACTTATACAGCCATAACAAAAAGTTTTGAGAATTACACAAGTATTGGTTTTCACAAAGTCTGCTGCTTCAGTTTTTATGATGGCATTTTGCATATACTCCAGAATGTCATGGAGAATGATCGATTGAATTGCAATTAATTGCAAAGTCCCTCTTTGCCATGACAATGAACTTAACCCCCAAAACAACATTTCCACTGCATTTCAGCCCTGCAACTAAAGGACCAGCTGATATCATGTCAGTGATTCTCTCATTAACACAGGTGACAGTGTTGAGGAGGACAAGGCTGGAGATCACTCTGTCATGCTGATTGAGTTAGAATAACTGACTGGAAGCTTTAAAAGGCGGATGGAGCTTGAAATCATTGTTCTTCCTCTGTTCACCATGGTTATCTGCAAGGAAACACGTGCAGTCATGATTTTCACAAAAAGGGCTTCACAGGCAAGGATATTGCTGCTAGTAAGATTGCACCTAAATTAACCATTTATTTAATCATCAAGAACTTCAAGGAGAGAGGCTCAATAGTTGTGAAGAATGCTTCTTGGTGCCCAGGAAGCGCCAGGACCATCTCCTAAAGTTGATTTAGTTGCGGGATAGGGGCACCACCAGTGCAGAGCTTGGTCAGGAATGGCAACAGGCAGGTGTGAGTGCATCTTCATGCACAGTGAGGCAAAGACTTTTGGAGGATGGCCTGGTGTCAAGAAGGGCAGCAAAGAAGCCACTTCTCTCCAGGAAAAACATCAGGGACAGACTGATTTTCTGCAAAAGGTACAGGGATTGAACTGCTGAGGACTGGGGTAAAGTTATTTTCTCTGATGAATCCGCTTTCAGATTGTTTTGGGCATCTGGAAAAACGCTTGTCCGGAGAAGGAAAGGTGGGTGCTACCATCAGTCCTGTGTCATGCCAACATTAAAGTATCCTGAGACCATTCATGTATGGGGTTGCTTCTCAGCCAAGGGAGTTGGCTCACTCACAATTTTAGAACAGTTTGGTGACGAATAATGCTTTTTCCAGCATGATGGAACACCTTGCCATAAGGCAAAAGTGATAAGAGGCTCAGCCCTTGATTTACTGACAATTACTAACTGTAATATATCACAGACACAGTATCTCGGCCTGAATTTATTGAAAAAAAAAATTTAACAAGAAAAACTGTGCCCATTGACTGCGACACACTGCGCTGTGGCCCTTGACCTACTGACATTACTGACTGTTATATCAGACACAGTATCACGGCCTGAAGTTACTTTAGGTTTTTACTTTTTAGCACCAAATAAAAATAAATATTTTTTTTCCCGCACACAACAATATTAATTATATGAAATGATGTTTCTGCACTATAAAAAAAACAAACAATGATTTGCTGACTGCCTATTTACCTAGGGGATTGTAACTGTAGGTAGCACTGCCCATCAAAGACAGTGAGGGGTATTCAATATGAAACGTTAACTTCACTGCCGAAGTTGGATTTGCATAAAGTTACAAATTTTTCCTGAAAATAATTGTAAGACCCCCTTAAAGTTGTAAAAACATGGGGGAACACTATGGGTAACCCCTGTTTTAGCCTTTAATTGAAAGTCGGGATTTAAATAGCCGCAGCAGGTGTTTTTTTCCCGACATTGAAGAAGTGATGCAGAAGAGCACTTAGGTTATTTTTTTCAGTTTTTTTAGTGGTTCCATCAAATTTGGGGTACATGAAAATGGGTACTAGCATATTTTGATGTCCATAAAGTCAGTTTTTAAAAATTCTGCATTTGTGCACCTGCCGCTATAATTCTATTCTTCAAAACACCTGCCGCATACTTGCAGAATAGCCCTGAACCTATTTCCCTATTGTTTAACATTTTTTCCACATTTTTTTTTTAAATGTCATTCTCAGGGATGCAGGCTATTTTTTTTAAGCCTGCACCCCTAAACTCCAATTCTGCACTTTTTTTCGACACCTATTCAATGGTGAAAACTTATCACCGTTTTTTATCAAAGACTTGTCAAAACTGCGATAAGTCTTTGAAATTGAATAGGGTGTAAAAGTAAAACCTGCGATAATGACGTCATAATTGCGATATTAACGCAAAAATGATGTTATCGCACCCGTATTGAATACCCCTAAGTGTCACTAAACCTGTCCTACTCCTGACTCTCACTGTCACTAACTGTCACTACTGGGCTAGAGCTAACTAGCCTATCCTCCTTCCCCTCCCGCAGTCCTGTGAAAAATGAAGCCTAATCACTGTGGAAGAGGCTTATATCAGATCCAAAACACATGAGATCCAATACCGGGATGATGAAGATGTGCCTCGTTATCGGATCAGAAAATAGCGCGGATCTCCTCTGTTAAGGCAAGTTCGGGTGTGTTCGGTTTTCAGAAAACCGAATCTGCTCATCTCTAATAATAAGCATGCTATCCTGGAGTGGCACTGATGAGCAGAGATGAGACCAGCCCACATCACATTTCCATAACATCAGTACTGCCTACCTTCATGGGTTCTCCATGGTTAGAAAGTCAGAGCTGAGCCTATGCAAATATGAGCAACTGTGGGCAATTCAGAATTGTATATATCTCAGCATCATCTCCACTTATAGAGTTAGAGTACACTGTTAATGGGCCTGATTCACTACGGATCGTAATACAGTGTAAGTCTTACTTGTCTACCCTGCCAATTTGGCTGGGAGCCTCCTGAAAATCGTGTGCCGCTCCCACCCCCCTATAAAGGCAGGCAAGCCTCCCAGCAGCCGCCGATCCCTCCTGCCCTCCCCCCTCCTGCGATTTTATAAGAATCCCCCGCAGCAGAGAGGGCCGGTGATGCGATTCGTGCCAAATCGTGTCATTTTGGCCCCACCCCCTGCTTCACAATGCCGAGATTCACGGCATTGTGTAGTGGGGGCATGCCCAAAATGATGTGATCGTGTGGCCACCCAACCGATCCATCCACAACCGCTGGCCATGCCCCCGATTTTGCCGATCTGGCTGCCCCCTCCAGGAAGGGGCAGCCTGAATATCGGCATCTCTGCTGTAAGCACACAGTTCAGTGCGATAGTATGCTAATCCATAGTGATCGCAATGCCGCTGCAGCACTACATAAGGAGTCTCACTTTACTTTACACACATATCCATAATGGTTAGCAAGACAGCTAAAACATCGGTACAATCGAGTACTATCGGACCCATATGCACAGTTAAGGCATTTTAGACCTCACTCAGAAATTGCTTACTTCAGCGCATTCTATGAGGCCTCAGGCTGCGTAGGCTATTACAGTGGCCAACAGCGTTCAAATCCACTGGCACGCCTGTGTTCGGCTGACCACTCCCTGTCACCACCCACAAATGGCCCTTCCTGTCAATCACTGTAATCGCAGTCCCGATCACAATGACTGGTTCGCTCACTCACACTGCGATGTATATATACGCAGAATGCAACAATCGTCTGAATGTGAGCGTATAAGCAACTGCATTCCTTGCTGAATCAAGCCCAGTGTTTGCTGACAGAGATGGCAGCTGAAAAAGAGATTTCTGACGTCACCTTTGGCGCCCTGACTATAATAGCAGCAACCTAGAAATCCAGAGGTTACACCTAAAATAACCTAAAAGGAGTGATTTTTTTATGATTTTGAAAACCAGAATGCGCTAATGTCATTAATAAACAAAAAGAAAAATATACTTCCCTCAATAGGTAAATAGATTAACTTATTTGTCACATGATATTTCCCATGCAGGGCATCCGTTATTACATATAAAACATAAGATTATGAGAGAACCATAGTGTAATCAGGCCCTGATTCAGAGCCGGACACTCTGACAGAGCGCTCGCTCTGAATCAGGGCCGTCTCTCTTTTTTTAGAGCGGCCTCCTGGTCGCTCGCATACACCCACAGCTATAGCGAGCGGCCAGGAAGATGGTCGCAATGGTCAAGACCATCGTGACCATCGGGCTTGCGACGAGACCCTTGTGGTAGGGTCTCGTTGCTGCAAGCCCAAGAGTGCTTTGGCTCTGACAGAGCCAAAAGCACTCCCACTGACATCACTTGTGATGTCAGTGAGGCGGCCCTAGACGGTAGGCGTCCATGGGAACGCCTCCGTCTGGGCAGCTGCGTCCCCAGCCCGCCCACCAAAGGGGGCGTGCTGTCACTCAACATCGACAGCATGTATATTTTCTAATTTTGTTGTTTATTTAGTGATGACAGCTACTTTCACAAAAGGATGGATAAGCCGTGGTGCAGCCACATAGATGTGGCCAACTGTGAACAGCCAAAGATCTGCATTAATTTCTAAGCACATAGGCCCTCATTTTTAAGTGTGGCCTCCTGGTCGCTAGCTAAGCTGTGGGTTACCACCCACAGCTTAGCGACCGACCAGGGCGATGGTCGCGATGGTCAAGACCATCGCGACCATCGGGGCTTGTGACGAGACCCTAAGGTTGGGTCTCGACACCCGCAAGCCCCAGGGAGCTTCCTGCTCTGATCGAGCAGGAAGCTCCTCACTGACATCACTGCTGATGTCAGTGCGGCCGCCCACAAAATGGTAGGCATTCCTTAAGGAACGCCTCCGTTTGTGAAACCACCCCCCTGCCTCGCCTACAAAATGGGCCGAGCTGTCGATCAACATGGACAGCCGGCCCTTTTGTAGTGATCTCCGGAGCGAGAGAGTTTCTCTCTCGCTCCAGGGCTTGCGCACGCGCAGTGTGGCCGCTGTGCGTGCGCAGGACCAAAACATCAACCTGGTTGTGAGTGCGCAGCGCTTGCTACCGGGTCTGAATGAGGTCCATAATAAAAAGGGGGTGTGGCTCAAAGGTGGGGGTGTGGCCTCATGAGTAGAGGGTGTGACCTCACGAGTAGAGGCGTTGCCTCGCGGCTCAAACCCCCGTTTTAGTCACACTTGGAGTACGGAGATGCAGACTGCCCCTGTTGACCATCCTGTGTGAAGTACCAGCTCCCTCACTGTGTCAGGAGCCAAGTGCTGCATGCAATGCTACAGTGCAGCACCTGGGTGTGTGACACCCAAGTGCAGCCCGCACCTCCCGCACCCCCCTTGTGATGCCACTGCATATTAAAGTCCCAGGGGCAAACAAAGTCCAAAAGGTATTTCCATATTTGTCCTCCATTTTCTTGCTATTGCAAAGTCACGCACTGAGGGCCTGATTCAGCAAGGATCGTAATTCTGCTTATATGCACACAATGTAGTTGCTAATATCAGCGGGGATATGCAAATGTTTGCATTTGCAATGCGATCTCAGCCTAACATAGGGACGCCCACTTCCCCTTACTCACATCCATAACATCGAGTAACATCGGACCCATACACACAGTTAAGGCAGGTCAGACCTCACTCAGGAATTGCTTACTTCAGCGTATGCTATGAGGCCTCAGACTGCGTATGGTATTGCAGTGGATAATTTATGCAATGCTGTCACAACGCACTGGCATGCCTGCATTCACCTGACCACCCCCCGTCACCATCCACAAATGGTACCTCCTGTCAATCACTCTGCGATGGATCTGCATACACACTGCACTCTCATTCCCGATCGCAGTTGCTAGTTCACGCACGTGCACTGCTATGAAACGCATGCGCAGATTTCGAAAATCGTTCGACTGCGTGCGTCTTAGCACTTGCGATCCTTGCTGAATCAGGCCCTGAGTAGCATCAATCTTATAGTATTTCTCTTAAAGGTCTTCTTCTGTCTAGCAACAGTCTTTAATTGGCTAATTGTCCACTGTGGTATTTCTGCTTATCAAAATGATGGATACAAGTGGAATTTCAGCTTTTGCAGATGTTGATTTAAATACATTTATGCATTTATAATAATTAAAAACCTAAGAACATCAAGTAAAAAAAGAAGTGTTAACGTGCTCCGACCCCCATGTTTTGGTTTTGGCTTTGCATCTGTATCTCCTTTGAGGTTTTGGATCTGGATTTGGTTTTGCAAAACCGCCCTTGCGTGTTTTGGTTTTGGATCTGTATTTTTATCAAAAAATTATAAAAATAGCTCAAATCACATAATTTGGGCCTGTTTTTGTTCCTACAGTATTATTAACCTTAATTAAAATAATTTTCTGGCATTTTCAGTCATTATTAACCACCTCACACCTCACAATATGTGTTTTTACTACTTTTTTTCACCAATATAGGCCAAAGGCTGCAGCGAGCTGGCTGGCTAAAATACGCGCACGGCAATTTAAAAAAATATAGGACATCTATGAAACACTACCACACAGCAATAGCAGATAGGATGGCAGTTTAATAAACTATAAAACTGTCAGTCAACAATGCCCCAAATTGTGCAAAATGTAAAGAAAAGAGGTGCAAGATGGAATTGTCCTTTGGCCTTCCCGTCCACTTTTATGTGGGATAATAAAAAGGACATGCACAGTTTATCAAACCAAGCACATTAGCGACAAGGACTGACACTTTTGTGGCTGAAGTCCTTCTTTTGTTTGAGCTCCCACAAAACAATTTTTTGGAAGGACTACCTCCAGTCATTAAGGAGGAGGCTGATGAAGAGAGTGTTGGTAATGGAGATTGCATGTGCTGGTCCAAACTGCTGGTAGCTAATACTGTACTGCTTGTTATTAACTTACAAATTATAATTTTGTTAAATAAATTGCGTGAACTCTCTGCAAATGATGTAACAGGTAGGAGGTGCCTAGATGGTTAACGTCCCTACCTCTACTAACTTTGACTTCACAAATGGTACAAATGGTACAGATGCCTTCACAACTGTTGTCAGGATTTGAGTTAAAATAATTCCACACCCAAGACGTGGCTTTTCTGGTCTTATGCCCAGGCATGACAATATCTTTATTTTTTTTTCCATGAGCAAGAACTGCTGGTGGCTGATTTACACAAACATACTCATCATCAACATCTTCATTAGAGTCAGATAGAACACAAATATCCCGAGATTAAATATAGATAGAAAGCATCACTGCGCCTGATAACAGCCTAATAAATATGAATAAATCAGAAATTATAATATTAAAAAAGATAAATTTTATATCACATATAAATACATGTTACTAGTAAATTCCATACAACTGATATCCATAAGAACAGACGCAAAACATAAAAATCACATTTGGTTGGAAATAATGTTGCTAGTAGATTATTCTATTTGCAACTTTACTTCCAACCAAATGTGATTTTTATTTTTATGTTTTGTCTGTTCTTATGGATATAAGTTGTATGGAATCTATTAGTAACATGTATTTATATTTGGGATGTGCAGGCAAAAGTTCAGGAATGATGATGTTTGTCCATGCAAGATGACATTTTGCCTCTTTCTGAGTTCCGTTTTTTTGGAGGGTAAAATCCGAACTCGGCGTGCAAACTCGAACCTATCCGACCCTGAACATCCCTAATTTTTATGTGATATAAAATGTATCTTTTTTATTATTAGATTTTCTGATTTATTCATATTTATTAGGCCGTTATAAAGTGCAGTGTTCCTTTCTTTCTATGTTTAATCTCGCAATCTTTTGAAGTTTTGACACTAAACATCCTACACATGCTGCTAATTTAACATGTGCCAATTGTTTATACATTGAATTATTAGTGCCAGGAACTGGGTAGAGTTCCTACCGCCTGCTTTGAAAATACAAATATCCCCCCCTCATCCTCCTTTTGCACTTACTCCACAATATCATCCTCAATTTCTATTATTTCACCATGTAGTACTAGCAAATCTGTCATGATGTCAATGATCCGCAGTGCAACTGGGTGACAGCTGTTATACTTGCTCATTCAAAGGATTGTTTAACAATTAGTTGTTTTTTTTAAACTAATACTACTAGTGGTCTTCTTGGTCCCTTTCTGGAATGAAGCTCCACCCCCAGGAGCAGCAGAAGGCCTAGCGCTCAAGATTCTTCTGAGGAATACTGGATAAGGGAGGAGTCACCTAGCCTTATCCTGGATGCAGAAGTACCTCTGATCATTAGTGAGGATAATGATGTTGAAGGTGTTGGTGGAGATTGCAGGTGCTGGGATCTAGCTGAGGGAAGGGAGTTAACTGAT
This sequence comes from Taudactylus pleione, assembly GCA_031769625.1. Classification (NCBI taxonomy): domain Eukaryota; kingdom Metazoa; phylum Chordata; class Amphibia; order Anura; family Myobatrachidae; genus Taudactylus; species Taudactylus pleione. Next base: position 18,508,944 of record JAUIMM010000020.1, on the reverse strand, counting down.
GCTGGACTGTCTTTTGTTATTTTTCTAGCACCAGTTTCTGATTTTCCCAAAAATGTTCCTTGAACTCACTGCAAATGACATAACAGGGAGGAGGTTCCTAGATGGTTAAGGTCCACTGGTTTTTCAATGGGCACAGATCGCTTGACAATTGTTGTCTGGATTTGGGTAGAAATGATTCCACACATAAGAAGTGTCTTTTTTTTGTCTTATGCCCAGGCATGACAATGGGCTTTTCCTTATCATGGGCAACAACTGTTCCCAGTGGTGCCTGATTTACACAAACAGCATCCTCATCAACAATATCCTCATCATCAACATCCTGATCATCAACATCCTTATTAGCATCAGCTATACAAATATCCTCCTCATCCTGGTGCACTTCCACAGAAGCATCCTCGATTTCTATGTCAGCATGTTCACTTGTGCTACTCATCCCCACATTTGTAGAGGATGCACAAGTGGTGGAAGGAGGCTCCTCTTCGAGTACAGTACTGGAAAGGTCAGGCTTACATATGGCAGCACTTAGACTCTCCTCAGGCATTTGTGACATTTCTGAGCACACGGCTGCTTCCTGTGCCTTAACAATTTTCATTTTTTTTTAAATATCTACAGGGAGAAGGGCTTACATCATCATAAGAGGCAGAACTACCAGTCATAAATAAAGGCCAAAGCATTAGCCTTTTATTGCCACTTCGTTTGGTGAAAGGAATATTGCCAATTTTATGTCTTTCTGCAGCTAACTTTCCTTTGATGTTTTTTTCTTTACCAATGTAAAAGATTGGTTATTTGATTTTAGATGCCCTGTCTTAAGCCCTGTATGCCCTTGTGCATTGGCTTTAGTACATGACATAGACAGACTAATATTGTCATGACTGGTGGCACTGGCAGCAGCTCCAGCACTAGTATGTGGTTTCTGCTCTCCTCTCAACTGATCGTTCTCAATATCAACAAACATGAATGAAGTGGGGTACAGCACACATGTCAATTTGTAGCAATTTTAAATATTACACTGTGGTATCAATAACCTACAGCATCACAATATGTTTTCTGATTACACTGCGCTACCACTTACAGTGTCACAAATATGTGTATGAATATTACACTGTGGTTCCATTTACAGTGTCACAATATGTGTATGAATATTACACTGCGCTACCACTTACAGTGTCACAATACATGTATGAATTTTACACTGTGCTACCACATACAGTGTCAGAATAAGTGTATGAATATTACACTGCACTACCACTTGCAATGTCACAATATGTGTATAAATAATAAACTGCGCTACCACTTACAGTGTCACAATATGTGTGTGAATATTACACTGTGCTACCACTTACAGTGTCACAATACGTGTATGAATATTACACTGCTGTTTAACTGGCAGCATCACAGTAAAATAAATAAAATAATATAGTACACTGGTGTACAGCACAAAAAAATATATATTATTAATATTATTAGCTTTTACTTTTTATTACACTGGGCACCCTTGGACAGACAGAGCACCCCTAGACCAACAGAGCACCCCTGAAGGACACAGCAGCCCCTTTATGAATGGACAGAGGACCCCTAGATCAACATAGCAGCCCCTGGAAGGACACAGAAGCCCCTGGATGGACAACAGAGCACCCCTGGATGGACATAGCAGCCCCTGGACAGAGACAGAAGCCCCTGGATGGACAACCGAGCACCCTTGGATGGACACAGCAGTCCCTGGACAGACAGAGCTGCCCCTGTATGGACAACAGAGCAACCCTGGATGAACAACAGAGCACCCCTGGATGGACACAGCATGTCCATTCACTACACTCTCCACAGCTAGAGTGAAATGGCGCCATTGACCGGGGACCTTTATAGATTCCAAAACCTGTGAGTATCTAGCAGCAAAAAGATTACGTTTTGCCTCATTTTGGGATCCGAGTCAGGTGGGAAAACCCAAGCCTGACTCGGATTCGTACTCGGATAATGAAGTTCGGGTGGGCTTGGTTCTCTGAGAACCGAGCCCACTCAGCTCTAGTTAGTATAAGTGATGTGGCAATAATATGCACTTTATGAAACAACATTATTTACCCAGTTTTCACAGTATTATTGGCTTCATTCAAACTATTATTTATAAGTTAACTAATGCACTTAGGAGGCTGACTTCTTCACCAATCTTAATTTACACTCATTTGCATGACTAAAATATGGTCAAATCTATACATGGACACATTTTAACACATATGCGCTGTACATATAATGATACATATTTACTCTGAGGCCCTATGTGTGCACCAATACAGCTGGGACTGGGATCGGCAGGATCCTGGGATTTTCACCCAATTAGTGCTTTCTATCCCAGGATTTCTGGGATTACGGGCACATGCGCAGTTCGGCTCAGAGTCTGACGCGCTGCCCTAGTCTGGGCAGGCTGAGCATCTGTGCGTGATGTAAATGAACTCCACGGCCACGTGGTAAGTGACACTGTCACTGAGTCACTACCGGGTACCACTACCTGCTACCTGCTGCACTGCGCAAGTGAGTGCCCTGGCTGGCATGCCTGCAGTGCACTCTCTCTGCTCTGCCAAAGAAACTCAGTGGACTGAAGTTGAAGATGAGGCTATGTCTGTGTATGCTTCTGAAGGAAGGTGAGTCAATTGAATGTATGGGGCTGGGCTGGCTGGGGGGGGGGGGTGGCATGAAAGTTATTTTATTCCTGGGGGGGGTCTCTGAAAGTTTTATTTTATTTCTGTGGGCCTGTGTTTCTGGGCCAGAGTAAACTTCAGGCCTCTCCACAGCACAGAAATAGAATAACATTCAGGCCCAATAATATTTTCATTGACCAACTCAATCCCGGGTATCCCGAGAATCCCGGGATTGAGATTTTTTCAATCCCGAATTCCAGGATTGAAAAAATGTGGCAGGATTAGCTTTCTTATATAGCATTGTTATAAATGACAGTAACCCTTTGAATTGAGAATAAGTCTAAAAGATTTATTTAAGGAAAAATTGTGCTTACTTGCTAGATTTAGGTACAGTCATATATGCATTACCTGCATTCAAAACAAAACAAATACTGGAGTGGTCCCGCACTGATATATTTATGTAAATACAGTATGTCAATCTCAAATCCAGAGAATATGCAGTATAATACCTGCTCTTAACCTCTTCACTCCATCAGTGTGTTCTAATATTTTTTATATATCTTCTTTCAAAATAAATTGGTGGAGGTGCTACCTAACAATCTTGTAATTATTTATTTTACAGAAAAAATAGAAAAAGGACAACATTTTGCTGTGATGCACTACAAGGTCAATCAATTTATACTATGTAGTTATCTGGAAAAGCAATAAAATCACTTTTTTATTGTTAATTATTGTACATTTTTTGTCCAAAACGTAAGGCAAAATATTTAGACAAAATCAAGATATAGCTGATATAGAAAAAGATGTGTACAGAACAGATATATTGAAAATGTGATTAAAAATTCCTTTTATTGTCGGCCATAACACGTGATCTATTTATGTGTATTTGAGTGATAGTTTGATGCAGATTATGCTTGAACGGTATTCACAGATATCCTCTGGTCTATTTTCAATTTCTTATCGGGATATTATTTTTCTGTGACTGTGTTTCTCTAAATGAGCTCTTCAGATATAGGAGAAATAGCCTCTGATACTGTAACTCTTATCTGCAACAATGTTCTCACCCTGTGACTATATTTTTATTTGTATCAATGTGCCATATTCAATTTGAGGCGAAATGTCGGAAATGGCAATAATTTATCACCGATGATGTCATTTTTGCCTATTTCAATTATCTCTGTGTTCAATTACATTGACTTTTCGCCGGCGTGAAAAGTCAATGTAAAAAAACAGGGATAAGTTTTCACCAGGCTTTTGCTGGCGAAAAAAAGTGCAGAACTGGGGTTTAGGGGTGCAGGATTAAAAAAAAAAAATAGCCTGCACCCCTGGGAATGTCCCCTAAAAAAGATATGTGTCAATAAAATGTTAAAAAAAAAAATTGGAACACCCCAAAAAAATGGCCTTTAAATTTGAGGTGAAAAAAAAAATACAGAACACACTTATAAAAAAGCCAAATGAAATCCAGAGGGGTTCCCTTATATGCGGCAGGTGTTTTCTTCATTGCCGCAGTAGAGGTAGGTGCATTTTTGAAGAATTTTTAAAAATCATTTTAGGGGCTTTAAAATATGCTTGCACCCATTTTCATGTACCCCAAAATTTGATGGAACAAGTTATTTTCCCCCCAAAAAAACCTAAGTACTATTCTTCACCACTTCTTCAATAGCAGCATTTATGCACCTGCGCGGCTATAACAATCCCCAACTTCCTTCAGCAGGCTAAAATGGGGGTATCCATAGTGAACCCCCATGTCTGTACATCTTTAGCGGGGATCCAGGGACATTTCCCGAAAATTCCCAATTTTTTGGCGATGATTACCTTTCCACCGGCTCCAATTTTCGCTGCTTCCTAATTGAATACGGGGATAAAGCGGGCACGCGCCCGATACTTTATCCCCGGAAAAGCTGCAATGTGAAGCGAAAAGTCCAGCACTGACTTTTTGCTCCCAAATTGAATATGGCCCTATGTCTACAGGGTGTACCCGGTGGGGTATAGTGGTTTATATGATTAAATCCATCTCTAATAAATTAGGTTTAGGGATCCTTTAGCACAATTAATGAATCCCGGTACTATTTTTCTATTATTCCCCTCGTCTGGTAAATATCACGGATTACATTACATCTCTGTATATGATAACTGCATGCATGTATAATAGCAGTCTTAGCCACAGTCACTTATATGCCCATATTTTTCACTCGGTATTTAACACATCATTCATTGTCATGTAGTATTCATGACAACATGTATTGCATCTAATAGTACATCGACCATTGGCAGCAAGGAAAATGCCGCCGGTCGATGCACTATTAGATAGTATGTGTTTATGTTTTTTTATTAATAAAACCATTATTGGTGAAATCTGATCAAGCCTCCTGTTTCCTAATAGAGAGCAAACATATAGATATATATCCATATATTTTTTCATGTATTGATTACCAATTACTATTTAATATCAAGCGCAGTAATCACTGTATTTTCTATATTATTTGTTTGAGATTATACCTCTAGGGTCTTAACTAAACCTTAATTACTTGCAGCAGGTATTGAATATATTTATTATACATTACCAGCACCAGGAATTGCAGTGAATCACTGCTTAGTTTGTTTTTTTATTGTGATATTCTCTACTGTTCATATTTAGCCATACCAGAAACCACTGTATATGCATATCTACTTTCCTTGGTTTTTATGTTTCCTCTTTGTGTTCGTATGTCTCTTTCCTATTTTTTTTCCCCCCTTCCCCCTACCCCTTCACTCGAGGTTGTACATATACTGTACTATCACGTTGCAGACAGTTATGCTCATGCCATGCCATAAATGTGTTTACTTTTTTGTACCCTCCGTAAAGAATGCCTGATCCAGCAATAGGTTCTTGGAATGTCGGGGGCATCAATTCCCCTGCAAAACGGTGGAAGATTTTAATGTATTTGAATAAGCATAATATTGATCTGGCATTTCTCCAAGAAACCCACTTTGTCCCTACGGAGATTACAAAAATAAATATGTTGAACTGGTCGGTTATAGCTTCGTCCTCTTATAATTCCAAAGCACGGGGAGTTGTCATCTTGATTAAACGTTCTATCCATTTTACCATTACCGATGTTACTTCCGACCCTCTTGGGAGATTTGTAATAGTTTCAGTGATGATTTTTGGACATAAGTATGTTCTCTCAAATATTTACGCTCCTAACACTTATTCAATATCCTTTTTTCAAATGCTACTTGCTAAATTTAGTCCTTTAAGTAATGAGTCTCTTATTATTTGTGGCGACTTCAACTTAATTTCTTCTAATTATTTAGATAAATCTATATGCTTTTCTCTAGCATCTCCCCTTTCCAAGTTTGGTATTCCTATGTTTACTAAAAGATTACAGGTCATTGACACTTTGAGGGCCTTATATATGATTATTATTATTATTATTATTATTATTATTATTATTATTATTATTATCCTTTATTTATATGGTGCCACAAGTGTTCCGCAGCACCTTACATAGTACATAAACTAATAAGTGAACATCCTACAGATAAAGAATATACTTGTCTATCGGTGGCTCACAGTACTTGTATTGATTACATATTCCTCTCTCACCCTTTACTACCTGCAGTCACTGATACTCAAATTGCCAAGATATCTTTGTCCGATCATGCCCTAGTCTCAACCATTTTACATATACAAGATGAACCAGGCACTACAAAGCTCTGGAGGTTTCCCTCTTACCTTTCCCGTTCTATTAAATTTAAGAATCTCTTGGAGGCTGCTTGGGAAGAGTTCAAAAATAACAATCTACCCCACTTGGAGACAGATCCTATTTTATTCTGTATGACTGCTAAAACTGTCATAATTTCTTTCGTTGCAGCCTCTAACAAAAATACACATCAAAGTATCTGGATATGCAGGTCACTCTGTCAACAGCTTATCAACAGTTTAAATCCGACTTATCTCCCAACTCTAAACATTTATACCTTACAGCGAAAACTCTTTTTGATCAATTTATGGAAGATATGGGTTCTCAATTCCTATTTTCAGTTAACTACAAATATCATAGGTTTGGGAATAAGATGGGATTTGTCGAATCTTTTACGTGGTTCCAGCTGCCTGCAACGATTCATCCACTTAGAACTCTACAGGGCACCCTTACCAATACCACGCTCAAATAGCTGATGTTTTGAAAGTATTCTATGAATATTTATACACTTCCGCCCTATCATCCTTGCAGGCTTCTATGGCTTCCTTCCACCTGTCCAGAATGGAATGTTCACTAACCTCTCCCTTCTCTTCTTCTTCTTCTTCTTCTTCTTCTTCTTCTTCTTCTTCTTCTTCTTCTTCTTCTTCTTCTTCTTTTTCTTCATCTTCTTTCTTCTTCTTCATCTTGGAATTGTCTTGTATATCTGACTATTCTCTCTGATATAACAGCGCTGCTTCAAAAACAAATCTAATTGGAGGAGGTTCTTGGAGTCATCAAACAACTTAAATCAGAAAAAGCCCCATGACCTGATAGTTTTAGCGGGGATTTTCACAAAATTCTCATCTCCAAAATAGGAGAAACTTTAGTAGCTGTTTTTAATTCTATTCTCGCCTCTCACTTCATTTTGACTCATCATGAACGTCCTCCCAAAGCCAGGTAGAGATCTTTCACTCCCATAGTCATATCGCCCCACCTCTTTTCTGAATACTGATTATAAATTATTAAAAAAAATTTGGCAGATCGTTGAAACTGGCTCTTCCTCACATTGTTTACCCAGACCAAATTGGCTTCATTTGCAGTCGCCAATCGGCGGTCAATGTCAGCAAAGTGATTTCTGCAATATCCTCTGCCTCTTCTAATACCCCTCCTTCAGATAATTTAATATTGTCATTAGATGATGAGAAGGCATTCAATTTAATCTAATGGTCACATTTTTTTAAATATTTATTTCATTTTTTCCTTCCTGAACCCTTTATTAATTACAAACGCCTACTGTTTACCAACCCCCACACTCAGATTTTAAGTAATGTTTTTTTACCCCCCCCTTTTGTAATTCAAAAAGGCACAAAACAGGGGTTCCCCCTTTCCCACCTTTTATTTGCCGTAGCTCTAGAACCGTTGGTGATGGCTCTGACATCCTCCACTATCTTCAAAGGTATTCATGTTGGCAAAGCATAGGTGAAGATAGTGCTTTTCGAAGATGTTATGCTGTTTTTTTATCTCTGACCCTCTATATTCTATCCCAGAAATATTGAAATTAATATCTGAATTTCTGCATTTGTGGGAAATAAAGTGAATGTTACCAAATTGGAACTTTTACCAACTGGCTCATCCTCTACTTTACTTTCGTCTATAACTGCGAACTCTCTGTTCCACCTTGTTCATTCTCAGTTTAAGTATCTTGGTATTCAGACCAATGCAGATGTAACTAGACTAAGGGCCATATTCAATATGGGGCAAAAAGTCAGAGGTCGGACTTTTCGCCCTCATTTTTTACTGGGATAAAGTATCGGGCGCCTGCCCGCTTATCCCAGTATTCAATTAGGATCCGACGAAAACGAGACCCGGCAGAAAGGTAAGTATCGAAAAGTCCTGGGAATTTTCAGGAAATCATCCTGGCCCCCCCCTAAAGAAGGTCTGACATGGAGGATCACTATGGGTACCCCCGATTTGGCCTGCTGAAGGTAGTCAGGGTTTTTAAATAGCTGTGGCAGATGCATAAATGTGGCTTTGCTAAAGTGATGAAGAATTGCACTAAGTTTTTTTGGGAAAAAAGTAGTCCCATCAAATTTGGGGTACATGAAAATGGGTGCAAGCATATTTTTAAGTTCCTAAAGTGATTTTTGAAAATTCTTCAAAAATGCACCTGCCGCAACCACCCGCAATGAAGAAAACACCTGCCGCATACATGGAGACGCTCCCTGAGTCTATTTTGTTAGTTTTTAATTGTGTCCCCCAACATTTTTTTTTCACCCCCAAAATGAAAGTACATTTTTTGGGGTACCCTAAGGAATTTTTTTTTTTTAAACAGATTAAATTAAGGGGACATTCTAAAGGCTGCAGGCTATTTTTTTTAAGCCTGCACCCTTAAACCCCAATTCTGCACCTTTTTTTCGCCATGTATTACATGGTGGAAATTTATCCCCGTTTTTAAAAAAAGACATATTACACCTGCGAAAAGTCTTTGTAATTGAATATGGGGATTAGTGAACCAGGCGAAAATGACATCATCGGAGATAAATTATCGCCAATAACCCCTTTTTGCAGCCTAATTGAATACGGCCCTAAATGAGGCTAATTTCTCTCATATCCTCTCCAAAATTTCTTCCATCCTGTACGGCTGGAAACTCTTACCCCTTTCCTTATTGGGATAGGTGGCGCTACTAAAATCTGTAATTTTCCCGAAGATTTTCTATGTAATGCAAATGTTACCGGTCCGCATCCTAGAAACCGACATTAAGCGTCTTCATGACACCTTCTACTGTTGGATGACTCTCAATAAGAAACTAGGTAGGGAATCACACCTCCTCTCCCTATGTTACCCTGTGGGTTAACACCTCTTTCCCACCACCTCTTCATAACCCAACCTACTTGCTCTGGTGTGACAAAGGCCTATGTTCTGCTTCAAAAGTTTTCGACCAGGGAGTTACGTGAAAAATTTCTCCTTCTTAATTCTCACTTCTATACGTCTATCCTCAACCAAAAGTTCCCCTTTTAAACAAACTTATGGTTTGTACATGCTCTATTTTCAAATTGAAGCTCATTTGTGAACTTATCAATTTACCTCTCCAACCCCTTCTGGAAAAATTAGAAATACAATGGAAGAATGACATCCCTTCTTTAGCTTCTTCTGAAATGCTGTTTCAGCATCATGATACAACTATGAGGATTTTGAGCTCAACTTACTTCCAGGAGGTTCATCTCAAGACAATTCAGAGAGCATACTTGTCTCCAGTAATATATTAATTTATAAATCCCTCTAATTTAGAGAGTTGTCCTAAATGTCACTATAAACCGGCTTTATTGTTTTCATTGTTTCTGGGAAAATTAAAAAATTCTGGAATAAGGTATTTATATATGTTAACTTTCTCTTTTCTTCTTCATTGGTAACTGACCCCTTAGCCTGCTTATGTATACATTTTTCAAATTGGACCTTAAACCCTCCCAAACAGGCATATACCTTTACTTACTTTGCCATTTACCATTTCTAAAAAGTTAGTTCTGATACACTTGACCTCTAGATCGTAAACGTAGAATATTACAATGTCTCTATTTTGACCATAAATCTGCTATACCTGGTGTTGAAAATATTTGATACAAACTATTTGATACAATGGAATGGTTTTTACATAGGAAACTTCTGACACAACCTTTATTAGATGTATAGCATGCTTTCATTAATAATTCCTTTCTAGAAGAATAATGTTGTGTGGTCAGCATATATGTCTACTATTCAGAACAGCTAAGTGAATATCACATTCTATCCTTCCCTTCCCTCTTTTCTCCCTAATGTTTTCTCCCTTCCCCCTTGTTTGTTGGTCTTTTTCTTTTATTTCATAGTAAAATGGGTCTCCTTACACTCATCACTCAATATGTAATTTGACATAATTTTAAGTCCAATCCTCTCTTGCTAATTGGATTGATATTTTTTTACGCTAATTCTCTCATATTAAGACATACTTATTTTTTTTTCTGACTTACAACAGACTTGTTTGCATACGTCTTTAGAACTTGTATTCCCCATACAGTATATTTAAATGTATATTGTTTCAAATAAATAGATATAAAAAAAAATATGGTTGCATAGGAAAGGGAAAACATAGGTACTGTCAAATTGGTCTTCTTTCAGTACTTTTTCGGGTGATTACAGATTTATATATAGCAATATTTTAACTGGTGTGTCACAAAAAATACATTAACTGACTTGTGTTTCAGTAAATGTGTCACAAAATGATTGTAATTTGTAGATTAGAGCAATATTGGGAAAAATAACAAGTTACCACTAGGTGGCAATAAAGTCTCCCAAACAAAACAGAAAACTTACCATGATTCCCATGAAGGTTAAATGTAAAAAGGGTCTCCTCATTACTGATCGCCAATGCCACTAAACACACACATGCATGATTTTATCTAAGTACTTTGGAAGTTTGGAGTGAATGGAAAGATCTATACTGTAAGTACATTGCAGGTGTGACATTATTTTGTATTTATAAGGTACCAAGCCATTTTGCAGGTAACTTATTACCTAGTAAACCTCACATAGAAGACACTTTTTGTTAATGGTTTCTGGTATTCCAGAACATCATCCCTAGGGCAATCATTATGGCTTATTCCGCCGGAATATCATGTTATATTTTGGTACCTTTCTTGTTAATAACCACTACTGCCATCCTTATTATTCTCATGATGACATATTAAATGGGCTCCATGTAAGACTTTATTGGTAACATAAAGTAAATTGAATGTAACACACTGTTCCGAAGGAAAATACTTTGTTTTTTTTTTGCGCTTATTGATTTTTTTCAGAAACTTTTATACATTATTTTGTGAATTATTGCACAATATTTTACACTTCTCTGTATCTGGGCTCATAAAATGAGATTGACAAGGAGAATTTTAAATTAGTCCTGGAGCTCTAGGATATAGCTGCCATTTGTTGTGTTTACCCCAGTAAGTAGGACATTTAGCAGATGTTATTATTATGCAGGGGCATTTTTAGACTGGAGGGGGTCCGTGTGCAGATTTCCATGGGCTCCCTCCCCCCTAAAATAAAAGTGGTTCTAGTGCATGGGCAGAAAATCACTCTTCTTAATCAGTTTCCTGCGCATGCACCATTTTTTCAGTAATTACTGCATAAATATGGCAACAGCACCAAATTTCTGATGAAATCTTCAGATTTCCCACTAACTGATCTATGTTGGAAGGGGGGCGCTCTGTGCTGTCTCCCTTTGGTTTATATTCCAGGCACTGCCAGAGTCGTGTTACTGCCGCAACCTACCCGGATCCCAAGTGTGTTACTGCACATGCACAACATCTGTAGGTCCTCTCTCTTCATCCTGCATTGGAAGAGGACATGCTCCTGAACATCTTACTGCAGCAGAGACTGTTATAGAGTGGAGGTAACCAGGGCTGGCTCTAGGGGTGTTCGACCTGTGCGGTCGCACGGGGGGGCCACCCATAGGGGGCACACCCCTCCCCAACATCCCGATTTCAGCACGACAGTACTGTCCCGCTGTTCCAACCGTGGGCCGAAGTGGCCCGCGGGTGGTTAAATCGGGAGGTTGGGGAGCCCCACTGTCACAGCTGTGCAACGGTGCCGGACCCCGGAGACTCTCGATGGATGCTGCACGCAGGCGCTCGACATCCATTCAGTGATGGGAGAGCGGCTGGGGGAAGCCCAGCTAGTAAAGCTCCCCCTAGCCTGATGTTATTTGGAGGCAGACACGCCTCCTAATAACGTTACTTAGGGGGCCTGGCCTATGGTAATTAGGAAAAGCCCAAGATAGGGCGCATTGAAGAGGGCCGGTACAGGGTGCTCCGACCCCTGGAGCCGGCCCTGGAGTCTACACAAATATCACTGTGTCATCACCGCTCACTGTTAACGAGCCACAGCCATCATTGTATATGTACACAGGTGTGTGCTACCCTAAATTGTGTATGCTTACTGTGTACCCAGCTGCACATGTAAATGCCCGCCCAGTTGTGATGTCAGTCACAACACATCGGGCCTATGATTGGTAAGTGTGTATGCTTACTGTGTACCCAGCTTAAGCAATGTGCAAGTTACACCTATTCGCACTACTTGGTTGACATTTCCATTTGAATTACTGCATATAAGAAAACTTCCAAACAAAATGTTTTAATATAAGAACGGACAGATTACGCCAACCACAAATGGCAAATCTGTAACAGCAAGAGAACCAGAAAACCAAGCTTTCCGTTTTTTAGTGAATCTCACTCACCATACAAAAGTATGGTGATGCGATGCTTAAAGAAAGCAGAGGTGCCGCAAGAGAAAGAATAACTTACTCTACGGTAAGTACGGTAAGCCTCTCTATGAGTAGACGAGGAGAGTGAAAAGCCCTGTTTTCAGCTAAACAGAACTTTTCATTGCTTTATGAATAGAGCCGTTCGTGTTTTTGGTTTAGTAAGTATTTTCTACACAAGGTAGAGAGTTATATACATGGCTGTAACTAGGGATGTGTAACCGGAGGGATTCACAGTGAGTGAGTACTGAACAACAACAGGTAAGTGGAGCTAGGGGGATGGGAAGAAGGGGGGTGCAATAGTATAGTTGGGGAAAGTTTAGAAGTAAGTTGTGTGTGGGTTTTATTATAAGGTTCAGTTATGATGAAGGGGTAATTGCTATTTAGGGGGTTAATTGACAGGAAGGGTTGTCTTTATTAGACAGAGGGAGGTCTGACTGCAAATGGAATTACTGATGTGGATGAGGTGCTGTTTATATGAGGGGTGGTCAGTTATGGTGAATTGGGCTGCTATAATCATCCTGAAGTAGTTCATGATTTTTAGGGGGGATTTTTTTGGGATGAGGGGACAAAATTGTGTGACAGTTTCAAAACTATTCTGTGTTGTATAGTGGACATTCACATGCTCTCTGTATTATATGGAGGTCAGTGCTCTCTGTATTATATGGCGGTCAGTGCTCTCTATATAATATGGCCGTTATTCACATGCTCTCTGTATTATATGGTGGCAATTCACATGATCTCTGTATTATATGGTAGCCATTCATATGCTCTTTGTCCTATATGGCAGTCATTCACATGCACTCTGTATTTTATGGCAGTCATTCACATGCTCTCTGTATTATATGGTGGTCATTAACATGCTCTCTTTATTATATAATGGTCACAAAAATGCTATACATATTATATGGTGGTCATTCACATGCTCTGTGTATTATATGGCAGTCATTCACATGCTCTCTGTATTATATGGCAGTTACTCACATGCTTTTCGTATTATATGGCAGTTATTATTAATAATAATAATAATAATAATAATAATAATAATTTTATTTATATAGCGCTTTTCTCCTAAAGGACTGAAAGTGCTTTACATTTGCCTTTAGATTACAGAATACAAAATAAGCTTAAACAAGGGACATTAGTGAAATGCTTGGGTGAAGAGGTAAGTCTTGAGTGTATTTTTGAATGATGCTCTATGTATTGTATAGTGGTTATAAAAATGCTCTATCTAATGTTACAGGCAGTCAGAACAATGCTTTCTGTATTGTATAGTGGTCACAATAATGCCCTCAGTATTGTATGGTGGTCACAAAAATGTGAAGGAGATTATGCGTACTCTATCATAATCATATGTATTTCAGTCCTATCTCCACTTGGGACTGGGTGGGTGTAACTGGGCTGCAACAGAAATGGCTTGCTATGATGTGCTGACAGGTTTGCAGGCACTGCTGATTGAAAATATTGCCTATCACCACTTATCATTAAGTACACCATATATGTTTTCTTTCTTTATGGATTAGTTTGCTTTGTAATTTATTTTTTGTTTCTATAGTGGGAGGGGAGTTCTTTGTAAGATTTTCTTTCAGCTCCAGTTTGTCTGGTATTCTTTGTATAAATAGATCAGAATGGGGGCCCCAAACCAGCATCTTACCTATGTACTAATCCGGCTCTGCATTTCCCCCTAGTAACTCAGCATCATCCACTAAGTGATGAAAAAAGTTCTCTATGCATATTGTTACTTGTCTATATCATCACTAAAATTCTGTAAAAAAACTGAAAAGAGACAAAGATATAAACAATATAAACCTTTTAAAGAATTAAGAAATTGCCCATAGCAACCAGTCAGACTCTACCTATAATTTTTCAAGCGCATTCTATAAAATGATCACTAGAAACTGAATGGTTGCTATGGTAAACTACTCCACTCTTTAGAAGGTTTAATATATGTCCAGTATTGTTCATTAAGATTTTCAACTTTTGATCACATTTTCTGTCACACAACACAAAACTTTATTTACAGTTTTTTCTTCAGTGACGTTTTTGGCCTGCCTGACGGCTTCTTACTAGAATGTGTATGGTAGCAGTGCCACACTTGGCTCAGGTTCCCATTATCTGTGTGGCGTTTGACAGGTATCATTTGGAGTCTTGTACAAATCCTGTGTAATCGAGATAGGAATTATATGGACTAAAATATTTAATCAAGTCCAATTATGCCTGCTTTGTGACTAACCCACTCTGCTTTCTTCTTCAATAAAAGTGTTAAGTATTTTAGATCTTAGGCCATGTTTTCTTTGGATGTGAGTCACTTATTGCACATATGCCAAGGCCTCTCTTGCTGTCATGAGCTTAGCTGTCAGTGTATGTTTAATGGCCAAAGGAAATCTTAGTCACGATGCATCATGACGTCTGTACTGCACCAGTTTATTATTGCTCAGTGTCTTGGTTACAGCCATGAAATAAAGATGAAAAGAAAGGCAAATCTAAGTGTTAAGAAAGCTGGAGAATGTTTAGTCATCTAGGACTCTGAGTGCCTGGTGCACTTCTCAGTTACCAGTGTACGTGAAGAAAGCAACAGGCTCTGTCACTATAATATACTGTATAAAATGATCAAAATGGCTGATATATTTTTGGTTTTATATTGTTTTTAATGATTTGAACCATGCACAATTTGGTAAGTTATATCTTTTTCTATACCTATAATGTGCGTGCCAAAACAGGCAAACATCATCTAATGAAATGGACATGTGCTTCTCTTTGTGCAAGCTTGGAGAGAGATTAAGTGGAGAACTTGCCCAAAGAAACCAATCAGCTTCTGTCATTTATTTATCAGAATGTTTGAAATGAAAGTTACAGCATACTTGCCTACATGCTGGCTGCTTCCTCTGGGAGAAAGCAGCCAGGTCGGTGTAGCCGGGGGCGGGGCCTGTATAGAGAGGCGTGGCCGGACACATCACCAGCGTTTAGGGGCGGGACAGGGGGCGTAGTCACACGATCACGTCATTCAGGCTCCGCCTCCCGCTACACAATGCCGATATTTCCAGCATTGCTATGAGGGGGCGGAGTTATGATGACGCGATTCAGCGCGAATCGCATCATCAGCCCCTCCGCAGCGGGGGTTTAGCACTACATTGCGGGGGGGACTGGAAAAGTCGGGAGGCCTGCCTACTTTTCTGGGGGGCCGGGACCGGCACCTGATTTTCGGGAAGCTCCCGTCCAAATCGGGAGAATAGGCATGTATGAGTTACAGTAGAAACTGCATGGTTGCTTTTGGCAATTCCTCCACCTTATCCAAGGATTGTTACTGTACAGCTTCCCCTAGATATTTTTAAAACAATTATTTACTTTCATTTTGGGAATAGTATTTTTATGTCAAAACTATCAATCTAAAACAATGCTTGTTTCTGTGGGACAATGGTGGCTGTTATAAATTGCTATATAAGCTAGATATAAGAATGTGATAGGACCTATAACAGAAGTGACACAATCTTATATCTAGTCTGCCTTGTTTATAGGTCATAGTTGCTGACTTTCAGATCGGCAGGGCATGGCCGGAAAAGGCGACGTGGCCGGGCAGATGCCTGACGATCACGCCATTTTGGTCCCGCCCCCGCTACACAATGCTGATAATACAAGCATTGTGAAGCAGGGGGTGGGGCCAAAATGTTTCAGCGTGAATCGCGTCACTGGCCACCCATGAAAGTGGGGGTTTAACAGTAAATTGCGGGGAGGGTCCGGGAGATCGGTGGCCGCCGGGAAGCTTGCCTGCCTTTCCGGGGGTTGGGAGCTGCACCCGATTATCGGGAGGTTCCCGGCCAAATCGAATCGGGAGGGTAGGCAACCGTGATTGATATAGGTTGTTTCTTGCTGTATTCTTTTTAATGGAGAGATCTATTTAGTGCATCTCCCTATAACCCCAGATGCACTGTTTGTTGCTCCAGATCATGCACTGATCTCTAAGATCAAAACAAACTGTACAAATTGGGTTTATGGTTCTTCATCTGTTAAGTGTTAAATAACAGAGTAAGTAATGCACTCATTTGTATGCAAATGTGCCCATTTAACCGTTATATGATCCCTGAGAGCATACCTACGGTAGGTACACCTATTTAGCTCCAGTGAGCATACCTGCAGAAAACACACTTCTTTAACCCCTGTGAGCATTACTAAAATAGGTACAGCTACAGTATTTAACCCCTGTGACCATATCGACTCTAGGTGAATCCTGTGAGCATACCTAAAGTAGACGCACCTATTTAACCCACTGTGAGCATACCAACAGTATATGCATCTATTTAACCCACTGTGAGCATACCAACAGTAGATGCATCTATTTAACCCACTGTGAGCATACCAACAGTATATGCATCTATTTAACCCACTGTGAGCATACCAACAGTATATGCATCTATTTAACCCACTGTGAGCATACAGTACCAACAGTAGATGCATCTATTTAACCCACTGTGAGCATACCAACAGTAGATGCATCTATTTAAGTCCTGTGAGCATACCAACAGTATATGCATCTATTCAACCCACTGTGAGCATACTGTACCAACAGTATATGCATCTATTTAAGTCCTGTGAGCATACCTAAAGTATGTGCACATCCACTCCTTCGGTTGCATGTGATGTCGTTAGGTTTCATTTGCTGCACATCAATCCTGACGATAGTGTGCACATCGCCTAATCTGTACGTCCAAACGGGCGACCTGCGATATGTCAGTCCAATTTGACATCACCTTCTTGCCACTCCCTGTTCCTCCCACTGTTCTCCACCATTTCTGTGCATGCTGGATGGTGGACGCTGCCATCCCTGTGCAGAATGGTACCTCAGTGCTCAGTGACAGCAGCAGCAGCAGTAGCCAACATCACCACAAAGCAGCAGTGCTCTGTACTTTGGTTTGAGTTCACATATGGGGATGCACTTTTTAAGGGGAATGTTGGTACTTTTGCTCTGGTTACAAATGTGCATATTTAAACAGTGCTAATTGTTTACATATGGGGATGCACTTTTTAGGGGACATTTGGGGGCTGTTGCTCTGATTACAAATGTGCATATTTAAACCCTGCTATTTGTTCCCATATGGGGATATACTTTTTGGGGGGCATGTGGGGTTGTTGCACTGATTACATATGTGCCTATTTGAACCCTGCTATTTGTTCACATATGGGGATGTACTTTTTGGGGGGCATGTGGGGTTGTTGCACTGATTACAAATGTGTGTCTTTGAACCCTTTTATTTGTTCACATATGGGGATGTACTTTTTGGGGGGCATGTAGGGACTGTTGCTCTGGTTACAAATGTGCCTCTTTGAACCTCGCTATTTGTTCACATATGGGGCTGTACTTTTTGGGGGGCATGTGAGGGCTATTTTTGTTATATATATATATATACATATATATGTGTGTGTGTGTGTTGGTCTATGTGAATATTTTTTGTTCAAATATAAAATTATTATCAAATCGGATTTCTAATTAATATCTTTCATTTTTAAACTCCTAAAATGTTAAAATTCAAAAATATATAACTGGAATTTAATATCAACATTAAAAAAACTAAATGTCAAAAATAAAAACATTAATTAAAAAGATGAAATGAGTTTATAAATTGTCCATTATATTCAAACAGAAGTCTATTTCATTTTGGAATGGTGTAGCAAGTTACCATTATAATAGTAAATTTTGAGTCCTTTTTCCCTTGGATCCAAATACGGAATATACAAAATAATTCCTGGATGTCTATAGGCAAAATGAATGTGTATGGAGGCTCCAGTCAGGGGCACTGAGAGAGGGGTTGAATGGGTACTAATTACCCAGGCCAAGGCTTGTTGGAGGGGCCTGGCAGGGACCCAGGTCCAACGCCGAACCCCCTTCCTCTTATCTGTCAGCAGCTCAGCACATGTTGGGCTGCAGTGGGAGACCATGGAGACTGCTGCTGCTCAGTGGCAGCAGTGAGCAGTCTCCTCTCCTCTGTCTGTGGGCTGGATTTGTGCTGGGCTGAGGGGCTTACAGGACCCCCTCCCCAAAGATGCAAATAGTTTTTTCAAGGGGGCAAGGCCATGCCTTCCATGATTAGACCATGCCCCTGATAGTAATGGGGCCCTGGGTCTGGAGCAAAGACAACCACAGTGAGGTGGATGCAGAATGGTTTCACAAAAAGATCAAGAGCTACCACACTGTGTTCCTCAAGGAGCTTGAGAAAATGCAAGCATCAAAGAGATCCGGGGCGGGAGCAGATAAAGTGTATCATACTGAACCTTGGTACTATGGCCTGCTCAAGTTCACCTTTGACCAAGGTGAGCAGAGACCCTCTTTAAATTCTTTAGCCCTGACAAGGCGAGCTGGACTGTATAGGCTTAGAGATGGTAAGTTAAAAAAATGAAAATGTGAATTTTTGCCAGTTATTTAATAAAGGCATCTTGCCATACCACTGCTGTCACACCATTTACATATGCCAGGTCTGTTTGGCATATGCACATATATGCATGTGTTTGTGTACATTTTGCAACAATTGTTGTCAATCTATCCCCCTCCTTTGCATGCTCAACTTCATCTGGCAAAACAATGCATGTGGACCTTTGATGTTTGGTTTTATTGTGCAGATAATTCTGCAACAAGCAGCACGCCATTACCACCGAGTCAATTTTATTCATATGCAGATTTATGGCTTAATGAATAATGCAGAAACTTAGCATTCCAAAAGCGTTCTTCACAATCTGCCTAGCTCTAGAAAGCCTGCAAATAAATATCCGCCTCTCTTTTGTTAATGTCCTTTGCAGATATGGCTTCATCACATTTTCATGTAAGGCAAATGCCTCATCAGCCACAAAAACAAATGGTGGCCCATGCTTGGTATCTGCGACATATGGTATATTTAGAGCCTTGGACATCATTTTTTCATAGAAAAACAAACATAACAAAGTGGAAGCTCCTCAACTCAATTTGGCAATACTCTACAGGTGCATGAAAGGGAGGGGTCATACTAAACAAAACAAAAAGAAAGGGGGGTGACCCCCAGATGTCCCCCATCACAGTAAATTATTCCTGCAACAATACTTGAAAACTATATGGTTATAGAACTTCAGAGATATTTGTTGCATGCATTTGCAAATACATGGGAAGCCACCAGGCCAACTATGGAACCAGCACTTGGAGGGCATGCTGATTCCTATAGTGCAAATTGGAGGTCCCAAGGGTGACTCCCAGGTAATCTGACTCTCAATTTGGATGCATTTCTGTATGTGCCTTTACCATGAGGTCTTACAATAGACAATTACATGGCCCAGAGTAGGTACTGTTATCATGCAGTGTAGGGACCACCAGTATCAGAGAAGCCATTAAGTTGGCCTGGTGGCTTACCATGTATTTGCAAATGCATGCAACAAATATCTCTGAATTTCTATCACCATATAGTTTTTCAGGTATTGTTGCAGGACACTACAACCTCAGCCTTCACCGCCTCCATCCCATCAAATGCTGCAGTCACACCACCTTTACATTCCACAGTCCAGCTCTCAACAAATACCCTCTACACCCATACAACGTGCAATAAAGAGTGGTATGTTGTAATATGGCTCACAGGAAGAGAACACTGGTGACCACAAATATCATCATTTTCAATAGGAGGTATTTATAAAGTAGGGAGACATAAAACAGTCATCAATCAGCTGCTAGGGTTTATGAATCAAGCATTCTAGAGAAGTTACCTGGTGGAGAGGTAGCCCATAAAAATCAATCTTTTTCTAGATATAATTTGCAAGTACAATCTGTAAATGAAAGGTAGAAGGTGTTTGGTTGCTATGGGCAACTTCTCCACTGGGCCACTTCTCAGTTCTTTGCACTGCTTGATAAATAAACCCCTAATTTAAAAAGGTGCTGATTGATGACTGCTTTACCTCTTTCCACTTTATAAGTGTGTACACTAATGTTAATAGCCCCCTGCCCCTAAAGTTTATGTGTTATAAAAAGTATGTTATTTTAATAAAAATGTGATAATATTATTTGGGATTTTAGACCTAAAGTCATTGTTCTGTTAAAAAAATTGCTAAGCAGTTGATATGCACTTCTAGTGCACTGATTTCATCAATGCTGCATGTTACAGTGTGCTTAATAAAGAAAACTTGTTGCAGGGTGCTTAATAAAGAAAATTGTTTAAGTGCAAATCTGTGTCCTCATTTTTTCTTACCTTAAGGTATTGTTGTTGCAGCACAAGTATGATGGCTTTGTAGTTCTCAAAGCTTCTGATGAGCCCCAAAACTTGCAGAGACATGAGGGAGCCAAAATTGAGATCAGCCAGGGACTTCCTAGTAGCCAGGAAGCTAAGGGTGGCCTCCAATCTCTCCTCTGCAAGGATGGCCCTCCCTAACCTGGTGTCTTTCTTCTCAATGTAGGAGTCAGCAGATGCACCAACTCCTGAAAGGTGACATCATTCAACGGCAGGAAATTCCCTTTGGTCATCAGGATTATTCTCCTAAATCTCCAGGAGCAAATGCATGTGAGACATGGAGTCTCTCTGCATCACCACTCATTGGTCCAGCAGGCCTGCCCTACTCTTCTCCTCTTGCAAGCCTTCTGGATATCAGGGAATGACACCAAAATGACAGTGTAGGTAACTTTCAACTGCAGAATGACTATTTCTTTCAAGATGTTCTCCTGTTTTTCTGCCCTGCTTTAATAAAATAGCTCTACATGAGCATGTTTTGCTTTTACAATTGACTTTTCTCTTGTATTTGTACAGTGAAAGCCATGCAGCCACGTCAGGTAAGTGGTTAAGTCCAAAATAGTCTGTTAACAGGGAAATGTATCACATATTTAAAATTATTTTAAAAGTATATTTATATTTGTATACTTTAGTTACAGCCCATTAAAGCTCCAGAGCCTGATTCAGAGGTGGATGCAATTGCAGCCGTGACTTCATTTGTATGCTAATGCCATGGTCGATGATCTTCCTACTGAGGCGCTCTCTGGCTGTGGCACTAATCCATCGCTGTGACTATTAAGGTACACCATTGGTCACGCAATCGTAGACTGCATCAGCCCTATGGAGGTGCAATTCCTCCATCTGAACATGGTCGCTTGTGATAGTGCAGCTGCGTGTTTAGATGCAATCGCTGACCATGAAATATACGCGCCTACCCCTGTTACCAACCAGAAACACCCATTGATTGCATCCCTCAGCATCCAAATTCACTCTGCATCCTCGGGCGGTAACCATCAGGACAAATGCACAGTACTTGTAACAATGGCCAACTGCATGATAATCGGCATTGTGTGTAGTTAGCGTGCACATATGAATCAGTCCTTCAGAGTCATGTATTCACCAATCTTACTGGGGTTATCTTCTGCTCAGACAATGATAGGGTTGTACTGTATCTGTCTAATACTGGACTAAACACAGGACTGTGCAAGGTTTCTCAGTACCAAAGGGAAATCTTCAGACTAATGGGTGAAAGTAACAATGGAAAGGTTTCTCCAGGGTAGGGGGTGGAGGGGTATTCAGGGCAGCCTAATGCTTTAGAGGTACTACACACAGCCAACATGATGTGACCAATTAAGAAAAAGGGGCATGACGGCATTCAAATTCATGCAAGTTGAATATGTGGAGGCATATTATAATAATTTACTCCACCCCAACTTTTGCTTCTCAGGAGGACTTGGGGGTTGCAGCAGCCCCATGATTGACAGTTAAGGGGCACCATGGAAAGCAATTTATGTGGGCCCTGGTCATCAAAACCTAATTGTGCCTCACTTGTATTGGACACTTCATAACTACTGCGCAAAGAAACTTACACTTTTTCACACAATGACTCACACTCTCATTCAATCATACACACTAATACACATTTACCTGTTCCTGTTTCCTGATTACTCTGTGACTTAGGCAGTGTGCAGCTATGGGGTGATAACTGTGCTCTGATTGGCTGAGTGACTGTGTTATGTCAGTTAACCAATTGGAGTACAGTAGATGGTGCAGTGGAGTTTCTGCCTGCAGAAGCACTGCTAGTTTTGGGCGCCCTGGAGTAATCACCTTATACTGTGTGGGGCGAGGAATGGATTGGGCATCCATCAAATTCCAGCACTATAGGCAACTTAATTAAACTGCCTAATGGTAGATGTTCTGTCTTTAGTATATGCTTCCCTTTGGACTAATAATTAGATATAAAGCATAACCTTCCTACTTTCAGTAATCCAGTCTAGATGTGAAGATCTAAAGAAGAATGATATTTATTGTACTAGTAGAAGATATTGGTAAAACTGTAACAGAAACAAACAACAGAATACAATTACAATATGCAACTGAATTAATGCAATGCAAACAACATAAAAACATACTGCATATAAAACTGACAGCAGATCTAATGGTAGCAGATGTGGATCAGAATTGTTACCATTGATGCTGTGCTGAGGGGAGGGGATGTAGTTGGCATTCTGATGGAAGGAATGCCAGTACTCAGAATGCCAGCACAGGAATATCGACACCAGTCAGAATCCCAGTGCCTGCATCCCAATTGCTGGTATCCCGATGGTAAGTATTCGGGTTAGGTACTAGGGGGATGGTTAGGGTTAGGCTGCAGGAAAGGAGGGTTAGGTTTAGGGATAAGGTTAAAGTTAGTGTTAGGATACTTACCTGCAGGTGTCAGCACTCTCACCTAGTCGAGATTCTGGTATCGGTATTCTGAGTGCCAGGATCTTCAACGCATCCCATACCAACCTGAGAGGAGAATATATGCACCAGTTTGCAGAAGACCATGAGGAAACTAAGAAGGATGCCTCTAGTATCTCCTACCCAACTACGAAGGCTTGAGTTGTTCAGTTAAACTGATACTAGGCTGACCACTAGACAGAGCTTACACAGCAATAACTGCATATGAAAAAGAATTCAGAAGGCATAACATGCTCTCTGTCTGGTATCAGCTGATACAGTACCATAATTTAAATTCTAAGAAGGTAGCAACAGATTCAGTTACGATAATGGTCTAAGAAACAACTTAGTCTCTATCTGTTTGTAGATCTCGACCTCAACCTTACTGACCTTCCCATCTTTGCTTTCGAATGACAGTGCCATTCATTGCTTTGTGACTGATCACAATGTCACCAGGTTTTAAATTAGGTTTGGCAACTTGCCATTTGTTCCCTGGCTGTAAAGTAGAGATATACTGTCCCAGAGGGTGTATGCAAAACTGTGTAGTGTCTCCTTTGATATTTGAATAAGTCTTTGGTGTTGAACTCTTCAGTAGGAGAATGGATAACCCTAGTCTTCTGAGTAAGAAGAGTGGCAGGTGTAGGCAGAAGTGGATCTTCTGGGTCATCTGGCATTGACAATAACTGAGATTATAGTATGGAATGTAGACACTTGCAGATGGATTTCAACATCTTAGTCTGTGTCTCCTAGCTCAAATGTGTCAAATTCAAAAAGATTCAAAACTGTGAGTCATAAAATGTCTTTAAGAAGACTGGCTGAGACAGCTTTTGTAGCATGGTGTTCCTTATTGTGAACAGTAGATACATACTGCCACTGATTTGGATTGGTGGATCTCCTGATCAATAGCACACGACTGTTAACATAAACATGGAATTATCTGGTCTAACACTGCAAAAGAAAGTTGCAGTCTGGGTGCGGTGTGCTTTGGATGTGGTGCCAGCTTTGCCTATAACAAATCCAATGTGACATTGTCTTTTAACGTCCAAAGTTTTAAGATATGCAACAGCAGCTATTGCCTTGACTGAAGCATCAGAGAATACACACACTCTGGTTCTGTATATCTGTAGAAGGCATAAGAGTATATGATTGTGTAACATAAAGGTTAGTTAAGGCAGACAGAGAGGTTTCCACTCTTCGCACAGATCCATTTTCTGTGGAGGCAGTGGGGCATACCAGTTGAATGACTCACAGGTTAGAAGAGCTAGGCTTTACCATGATGGGAGCTGAAAATCCTACGGAGTCATTCAAGATGTTTATAGTAGACAAGACACCTCTGCGAGTGAAGGGCCTTTTTTCACTACTCACTTGGAAGGTAAAGGAGGGAGATTTTATGTCCCATAAAAGCCCAAGACTGCGTTGAGCTGGTGGAGAATCAGTTCCTAAATCTGAATTCCTTAAGTCATTAGTATGATCTTGGGAAGAAAAAGTTTCCATCACTCCTTCGCTGTTTGAAGCTATTTTGTGAAGCCTGAGGTTTGACCAGGCAAACATTTCCTGAGCTCTATTGAGGAGGCTGATTGCAGTCTCATCTGTTGGCAAAGATTTTCCAAGTGAACAGAAGTGTTTAAGAACTTGCTGTCTGTTATTAGGTAGGCAATGTTGTGGGCTCTAAAGGTTAGAGGTGCAAACAAGCTGAATCAATATGACCATCACATATTGATTCACTGACTGAAATTCTGGAATCATTTGACATATGAGTACAACCTCAGTTAAATGCCAAATGTAAGCATAGTGTCCATTGTTAAGAAGCTGCACTTTTCTTGCCTATTTAAGTGCTTGATTTCCAAAGATGATAATGGTTGACAATGATTAAAAAAATAACGATGATAAATTCCAAATTTCATAAAATACTAACAACTTTCAATCCATGATCATACAATAAATTAATCTATAAATTTGATGCTGTTTATAGCTGAGGACAATAAAACATAAAAGGAAGAGCATAGCTTCTAGAAATACACACATAAAAGCAATGTGGATGACAATGAATCTTATACATTTACCATGGCTATATACCATGTGTTTTTTATCAGACCATCATACCATCGAGAAAATAAACTCTCTATAAACAAATATTTTTTGCAAAATGTAACTTTTTATTCTATTTGTGCAAATTTTAAGATGTTAATTATGTAAATTATATGAATACATATAACATGTCAATAAACAAACACTCCTAAACAAGGACATCTGAGAATACACAGAGGAGCTAAGCTAGTCAACAACAGCGTTCTAATCAGTTTTAAGGCAAAGCTTGTGTACAGCTGTCTATATAGCCAAAGAAAAATGATAACTTAATGATGATTATGACAGAAGACTTTGAAGTATATAAGGCAGGAGCTCACGGTTGTCTCCAGTGATTATTATCAGTCTTGTGTTCAAGGGTGATTTGGCGGAAAGAAAAAAAAATCTCTTAAGGTTGATCCATGAATAAATATGTATATTCAAAATAGTTTTCATATTCCCAAACCTCTGATGTCATACTCTCTTAACTTAGTTTGTTTTTGAAAAGTAGCAGATGCAGCTTTTTCCTCATTGTTTTATAACTGTGAAGGGGAGGGTTTACTTTCTGACAAGATTTTGACTATACATTGTTTTACTAAGAAGTACACTCTATATTATACAAGAGTAAAGGGGAGGTTTGAAAACAAAGAGCTTTATAGTCAGCAATAGTACAATTAAGTAGATCAAAATATATATTTTTTAATAATTTTATTGTAAGTGTTCAAGATATTTTTTGTTTAAAATACCTGTTATTTGAAAAAAAAATTAAAAACCATGTTTAAGAATACTAATATTAACAGAGGAAAAGTTACATTCAGTACATTCAACAGAATGTCTGGAAGCTTTACAAAGAATGTTTGTAAAAACAGCAATATAGTATAAATAACTAAATAACGGACAACTAAAACATTTTTTGGATTTCAGTTTTTGATTACTAATAGTGCTTGAATGGTTATGTGCAAATCCTCCAGCAAACAATATGAACATTTAAAAAATAAATTGATTCCTGATGTATACTTTACAGCAAAATATGTGAATGTTTATTTTATTTTATTTGGCTTTGTACTGTATATCTTTATTTATTACCTCACAATGGTGATATTCTTGACACCCCTTCTAATTTAAAAAAAAAATGCTTTAGAATGCTGAACTCCATTTGTCCGAGACACATATTATCCAAAAAGGAAACCAAGAATATTTGATGATATTTTAGCCCATATAAACTAAATTGTATCATAAAGTTACAAATAAAAAACATGTACATACATAAATAGTTTAATAGATGTTAGATTATGAAAACACACTGATTAAAGACATTTGGCCATAATTAGTATGAAACTCAAAGCCTTATCATCATTTTCACTAATGGGAGTTATTTTGCAATTACATCATTTTTAGATGCCCCCTATCTGTCAATTTACAATATGATGGTGACATGTTAGACATTAAGTATTTGACAGTATATCAATGTTGTGACAAATGTCCAAATAACTATAAAATATTATAATAACTCAAGGAAAACGGCAGAATGTACACTTTCAACTGCTAAGATTGTTTAGCAATTACATAATAATGGGAAATTGTATGTTCTTCAGCTTGTGATCAAAAGGAACAAGAATAAAGAGAAAAACAATAAAGAAAAAAAAACAGATCCCAATAAATGTCTTTAACAAAATTATTAACTATTTCTTTCTTTTGTATACATGTTTATTTTTTTATTTTGATACGAATGAGCATGTCTTCATATGTATTTGATTTTTGTTTATTTGTAATATATGCTATAATCATGAACAAGACATCAGGTCAAAAAATATTATGCAATTATTTTGATGACTTCATGCACCTTGCATCAGGTACTCAATACGTACAACGCTTTAGTATTTCATTGGGTATTGAAGAGGATACATTACATGTTGTATTTTTCATGCAAAGTATTGAAGAAAGTATCATCAAAATAGTTCTTAAAGGACAAACAAATCTAATTTATATAAAATAGCTAATAATAACATTTCCACAGATGCACACAAAGACACACACACACACTTTTTTTCAAAAGCTTATTGGAGCCAAAGGTTTACAATATCTTATGGGACATTATAAAAACATAAAGGTTTTAAGAGCAAATGCGGCCTGTCACTAATTGCTGTACTACTTAGTCAATTGAAAACAAAATGACTGTGATGTAAATTGACATTATCAAGAATCATACTAGTTCTTTGTATGAAACAAATACCCACACAATGGTTTGCAGGCTTGCTAGATGACTTTAAAATGCATAAGTATATAGCTACACAGATGGATGAGTGTAGGCCACTGTAACTATAACTTTGGAATTTATTTACAAAACCTATTAATTTTAATAGGACAGCATCTTTAACCCCTTTATTGCTAAAGACAAATGGGATTCTGCCTAAGCACTACAGGAGTTCAAATGGCCAAGGGAAATTTACTGAAAGGTAGTTGTCATTGGGAGTGAGAGGGGGAAGGTTATTAGGGCTGAGGATATAATGATGTCATTGGAAGTTGAGAGGGGGAGTGTCATTAGGACTGAGGGCATGATGATGTCAATGGGAGTCGAGAGGGGGCGGGTTATTATGGCTGAGGACATGATGATGTCATTAAGTAATGCTTTTTCCAGACACTATACACTACTACACAAAGTGACAAAATGGTGGAGAGAGGAATAAAAGTGCTCTATCTTCCCCATTCAACATTCACAGACTCTGGATTATTCCTGTTTGAATGAGGTTTGCAGTTATTTTTATTATTGTTTCTTTGCTTTTGCAAATGCAAAATCAATTGTATTAGGTGACTTGTGAAGTTGTCACTGGAATAATATAACAATAAAAATAATGCCACAGTCTGTGTTATAACTGTGATATGTTGGAATTTGTTTGGTATTATCTGAAAAAGTCTCTTCTTGTTCTTCAGTGTCCTGCAAACAAGAATGCCAACATCTGCTAGAGCAGCAGACATATAAAAACAGTGTGACAAACAGGACCATTAAACAATCTGATTTTCTTGTTGGGAGGGTTGCATGCTGTTGAGTAGAGTATTAAAATGTAGAATTTGATAGCGTGTCTTAAAGTTTTAATGATGTGTTCATGAATATAAAGCATGCTTCCACTGGCCACTTTATGTCTTCTTTTCTGCATAATTAGTTCTATCTGTTTTATGAGCTTACTGTTCTTACCTTGATCTTATGAAAATGATTTACACTAATATGTTATTCCTGAACTAGTCTCTAGCAAACTATTTAGTCACATTACATTTTTGTATGTTCTACAGTATATGATATTTTCAAGTATACTGTTTCATTTTGGTCACCTAAAAAATATAAAATCTGACTACAAATTTTATTGCTTACATTTCTCTTGTATCTTAATTATACAAATGTAAATATATATATTTTTTTCTTCTAAGTATTGGTTGCTATGGGCAACAACTCCACTTCTAAAAACCCACACTTTAGTAAATATACCCATACGTATCAATAATCACTTTGCTATTAGTTAAATAACATCACTAGGCAAAACATTGTCTGGCTTGTTACACCTTTTCCAAGCCCCATGGGTCAAAGAGTTTATAGCTTATAATCAATATCTGTATAATTATTATGTTTTATTTTTATGGCATCATGAGTGTTCCTTTGTGCCATACAAAGGGAATAAAACATACTCCAAATTTACATAAGTACACTAGACAGTTACAGACAACTTACAGACATCTGCATATGTACATAATTATATAAAAGCAACTAGCAATTTGTATAATTACATAGAGTAGAGCTTACTTTCTGTGTGATTCAATTATTGCTCTCTAATCTCGTGCTTTATATAATATTTTTATCATATGTTTTCACTGTAATGTAACATGAATCACAAGGAGGTGACAAGATGTTTTGTACACAAATCTCATGATAATCAGGATGGTTTTTACTGCTGGCCACAGCCAGGGTCTATATATTGAGATTGCGTTTGATGTGAAAAAGTGGGAGACATTTTAGATGAAAATGAGCAGGGACAGGTACTGTAGGGGGCATGGCCTAATCATGGAAGTGTGACCACGCCCCCTACAAAAAATATCTGGAAAAAAACCCCAGTATGCACAGGGGGTCGCCATGTGCCCCTCAGCCAAGAGCAGATCCAGGTATGGGTCAGCAATCAGTGCGATCACAACCCCTCGCACATTATGTTGGTAGAAGGGACTGATTCCTGAACCCACCTCAACCCAATACACAGCAGCATTTGCTGGGCTGGGGAAAGAGGCTGTGGTGCTAACAGATAAGAAGGTGAAAGGTGCCTAGGTGTCGGTAGGATCTAGCAGCCCACATAAAGCCGTGCAGTGGGGGTCCAGCCACAGTTGGAGGAGGGGGGGTCTAGCCACAAGCTAGGGGAATCCAGCCGCCTGTGGGGGAGGGGATGACCGTGAGTGGGTTTGCCAGCAGTAGAGTCTGACTGTGTCACTCACAGTCACTGACAGCAGTAGAGTATGACTGTATCATACATAGACTGTCAGAGCCAACACTGAGACATTCTCTCAGTCCATGCTCCAGGGGTACGGACATAGTGAAAGTGGTGTTGCACTATTGGGTAAATCCTATGAAGTGCTGCAGAGGGGTCATTGGAGCATGTGATAATCTCTGATTGCAGGAGCCCATCATATGCTCCTCTGACCCATGGAGATCAGTAACACCAGCCTCATGGTGGGAGATTCACAGTGAGTGAGAACAAAACAGCAACAGGTAAGTGGAGCTTAGGGGTTGGGAAGAAGGGTAGTAATTGGTATCATTGGGAAAAATTTATATAAAGGGTGTGTGTGGGTTTTATTATGAGGGTCAGTTGTGGTGAAGGTGTTAAAGTTTTTTCGGGTTAATTAACTTTAAAGGTTTTTTTTAGACAAAGAGAGGTACAGTAATCACTGAGAATGGAATTACTGATGTGGTTAAGGGACTGTTTATATAGGGGATGGTCAGTTAATCTGAATGGGGCTGCTATAATCATCTAAAAGTAGTTCATGATTTTTTAAGAGGGTTTTTTAGGATGAAGGAACAAATTGTGTGGCATTCTCAAAACTACTTTGTGTTGTATAGTGGCCATTCACATGCTCTCTGTAGTATATGGAGATCATTCACAGGCTCTCTGTATTATATGGCTATAAGTACTCTCTGTATTATATGGCAGTCATGCACATGCTCTCTGTATTATATGGCTGTGATTCACATGCTCTCTCTATTAATTAGAGGTCATTCATATGCTCTCTTTATTATATGGACATCATTCACATGCTCTCTGTATTGAATGGTGGTCAGTGCTACCTTTATTATATGGCAGTCATTCACATGCACTCTGTATTAAATGGCGGTCAGTGCTATCTTTATTATATGGCAGTAATTCTCATGCTCTCTATAGTATATGGTGGTCATTCACATGCTCTCTGTATTAATTGGAGGTCATTCATATGCTCTCTTTATTATATGGACATCATTCACATGCTCTCTGTATTATATGGTGGTCAGTGCTCTCTTTATTATATGGACATCCTTCACATGCTCTCTGTATTATATGGTGGTCAGTGCTATCTTTATTATATGGCAGTAATTCACATGCTGTCTATATTATATGGCGGTCATTCACATGCTCTCTGTATTGTATGGCAGTCATTCAGATGGTCTCTGTGTTATATGGTGGTCAATCTAATGCTCTTTGTATTAAATGACAGTCATTCACATGCTCTCTGTATGATATTGCGGTCATTACAATGCTCTTTGTATTATATGGCGGTCACTGTGAACTTCATGGCAGTCACAAAAATGCTCTCTAGAGTGCATTGTGGTCACAAAAATGCTTTCAGTATTGTATGTTGGTCACAGATATAGGAAGAGGGCGATGCGTACTCTATCAGAATCATATATCTCTGAGTCTGATCTCCACTTGCGACTGGTTTGCTATGACATGCTGACAGAATTGAACATGTTACCTATTGCCACTTATGTTGAGTATACCCTATATGTTTAATTTGCTTTGTATTTTTTTTTTGTATGTGTAGTGGGAGGGGAGTTTTGTAAGATTTTCTTTCAGCTCCAGTTTGTCTAGGAAAAGGTATTCATTATATGAACAGATCGGGATTGAGGACCCAAACCAGTATCTTGCCTAGGTCCCCGTAAAGTCTTAATTTGGCTCTGCCCACTGGGCCAGTCAAACAGGTCCGGGCCTGGGTAATTAGTACCCAATCCCTTCAGCTCAGCTCTTTGAAAATAAGCTACAGTATGTGGGCTGATTAATTATATAAAAATATATAAATGGACATCTGGAATATAAAACAAGGCAGAGCTTTTGGAGGTGGCACTTTCCCCCAATAAATATAAGAAAAATAATGCATAATTTCCTAAGAAAATAAACTACAAATATAGGAGCTCATTCAGACCCGCTTGCAAGCGGCCACTCACTCGTACATGGCCAATGTTATGCATTTGCTCATGCGTATGCATCGCAGTGCGCGTGCGCAAACTAGTTTGAGTGATCGGGATGCGCTCACTCGCCCAGCAAAGACACCCCAGTGGAATGTGACAGGAGAGGCCATTTGTTTGTGGTAACAGTGGAAGGACTGTAGTAACGGGGGAGTGGAGTTGTGAACGCAGGCGTGCCTGAGTGTTTCAACGCTGTTTTAGAGGCATGCATAATTAACAGGCAGCGTCATAGTACACGTCACCTGGCTGGTTTTTACACTGAAATGCTCGCAGTGCTTGTGGTAGGGTAGAGGCAACCACAAGCGCTGCGATCGCTTCCGATGGTCCTCGATGTACCAATGTTTTAATACACTTCCTGGAGATGATGTGTGCTAGTGGGCGGCTCACCATATGCTAATGGGCATCTGCATACACAAAGTGATCGCTCGCCAAGACATAGTGGGCGTGCTTATGCCTTGCCGTGCGATCACCTGCCTTAACGTCACTTAGCTGAATTTGCATACGCAGGGAGCGAGCAGCCACATCTAGCGAATGGGTCTGAATCGGGCCCATAATTTTGATACATCTTTAAACTTTTGTCCTGGTCATTATAGAATACTACCATGTATATCGCCCCCAGCACCAGTGGCGGACCTAGCGAGTGGTGGGCCCAGGTGCAGTGATATCCTTTGGGTCCCTCACCCTGCCGACATGCACCCCAAATCAGTAAATAACATTAAATTTCTCTTACATTTATTTGACTATATGTGACACATATATTGTATTAAATGGAATTCAAATTACATTTCTGATCTCCTGTGTCCATGTTTTGGGTTATATTTATGAAACGGTGGGTTGGAGATGAACATTTAAAGCAGAACTAACACTCAGTGTAAAGCCTACATTTTCTGCTTCGGCCACTGCTTCGTAAATATAGCCCTTTTGTCTTTTTATCAGCTATATGCTAAATTAAACAGAAAAATAAATATTTGTGGATGTATTTTTTGTTTAAAAATTACTTACTCTCTAAGTTACTGTAGTATTCTTGCAGCTGCTGCCTCTCCAGTGCCACCCTTCTGCTTCTGCAGCTCACCACTCTTTGGGCCTGATTCAGAGCCGCTCGTAAGTGGCTGCTCGTTCGTTCCGAGCAATGTTTGCACAACTGCGCATGCGTACGGATCGTAATACGCATGCGCGAACCAGTCAGTGCGTCCGAAAATCGTTTGTTTGCTAAATAGTGAATGCCTGCTATTTTGAGTGACAGGAGGAGGCGTATGTGGGTGGTAACAGGGGAAGGTGCTTGAAAACGGGGAGTGGAGATCTGAACGCAGGCGTGCTTAAAGGTCAAAACGGGCGTTTTATGGGTGTGCATAATTAATACAGCAGCGTCATTGACCACGTCACTGGGTTATTTTATAGTCTGAACTGCTCGCAAGATTGCGGTAGGAAAAACCAACCACAAGAATAGCGAGCAGTTCATACGCTGGTCGATGTACTCGATTAATCTAATAAATAGCGGACATGACGTAGGATGCGAGCGGCCATGGGGCGTAGTTTTCAAAAAAACGACCGCATGTTTTATACGCTCGTTCAGACCTAGAGACGTGAACAGACCGCAAAGAGCTAACGGTTCATTTGCATAGCCACCCCTTTTTTCTGAACGAGCGAGCGCAAATAGCGTCCGGCTCTGAATGAGGTCCTTTGTCTTTCCAGCTTACTCCCCTGTGTCACTCAAGCCCACCCCCTGGGTCACTCCAGCTCCCTCCCTTACATCAATTCAGCTCACTCACCTACATCACCCCAGCTCACCTCCCTGTATCACTCCAGTTCATACCCCTGCATCAGTCCAACTCACCTCCCCGTCACTCCAGTTCATACCCCTGCATCACTCCTACTCCCCTGTGTCACTCTCACTCAGGCCAATGTGTCACTCCAGGTCACCCTCTCTGTCCAGCTCATACCCTCTATGACTATTCAGCACCAGCCAATTTCGGCCCATCACTGACCCGCCCCCTTTATGCATATTTATTGAATTGATGTCCACTGCCACCACTATTGAATTGTTTAGCCACAGTAACTGCCCTCTTGACCACCCACCAAACTGCTATATTTGTTAACAGGATGTTATTGGCTACAAAGCTGACAACTTCTGCCTCAGTCCTCCATTCCAGTTCCCATAGTGACATGATCCCTTCCATGACATACAGTGCACAATGCTTTGCTCCTGAACTTCTTTCCTTATGTATGATTGCAGTAATCTGTGTAGTACTAGTTAATTGGTAAGAAAGTTGTTTCAGCACAGGTAACTGCAATCAAACATAAAGAGAGAAATCCAGGAGCAGAGCATTAGTGTACCTGATGGAGGGGTCATGTTGGGGGGTCTGTAGTGGGGTCGGAATGAGGGGCATCCACTCTTTCAGTGTCCAGACATATCTTGTTCCCATCACTGGAAGAGGGGGAGGCTCCATCCAAATCATCTATTGGACAAAACACAGTGGGGCAGATGTATGAAGCTCTGGGAAGTGATAAAGAGGAGAGTGATAAGCGACCAACCAATCAACTCCCAACTGTCATTTTTCAAACACAGGCTGTAACATGACAGTTGGGAGCTGAGTGGCTGGTCGGTTATCACTCTGCATTTTATCACTTTCCAGAGCTACATACATCTGCCCAAGAGGGCGCTCTGTGACGCTGTGAAAGGAGGCGTCGATCGGCAGTCAGCAGGGACTGTGCAGTGCAGCATGTATCCTGGGTCTCAGGGAGGAGTCATAGGTGAGAGGAGGGGAGGGGTGGGGAGACAAGGGACACTCCTCCTCTCTCCCATATGGACTACCTCCTCCTTCTTCTTGATTACAGTATGAGCCGACTGCAGCAGCATACTATAATGAGTCATTCTGACTCATTATAGTACTGCTCTAATAATGCTGCCAGCCATGGGCCCCTTCATTGTGGCGGGCCCCGATGCAATGCACCAGCTGCACCACCAATACTTCCACCCCTGCCCAGCCCCATCACCTCTACCAGGCTGCAGCTGAGTACAGATAGCATGAAGTCAGGATCAGATGTTTAATTTACTACACAAACCCCATTGTACAGCAGCTCCTGAAACTCACAAATTAACTAAGAAGTGAATTTAGCTGAGAGTGAGTTTTCTGATGGAGAAGCAGATCCAGATATCTCCCTCGAGGAGCAGGTTTTGAAGGAGATCACTCACCCAAGATTGCAGTGTCTTCTCTCTGCCTAACTCTCCCGAACATGCAGCCTGCACATATCAGTGAGATATGTGAAGGCTGGTTATGTGTTAAACCTGTAAAAAAAGGGTTAAATCTTTAAAACAAATGATGTAGGGTCCCCCCCACCCTTAAGCATAAAAAACCCCAGACTGCTTGGCAGGGTTCCTAAATTTATGAGGAAAAAACATTTAGGGTACCCCCATAATTTAAGAACCAGCACTTGGCTGCAGGGCCAGTCCTGGTTTTAAATATAAGGGGAAAAAATGTGTAGGGGTCCCCTATATTTAAAACCAGCACCAGAACCAAACCGACTGGGGGAATAATGCCACAGCCAGGAGACCCTATCACAAGCTCTCCAGAGCCAAAGCATTAATACCACATTCTGGTCAGCCCAAGCTGGGGTTCACAGGGCAGGTGGGGACCCCCAATGAAGGGGTCTCTACTCTCCTGAAACCCCAGGCTAAGGCGGAAGCCCAGGGCTCTTCCCCGCACCCCTGGGCTGTGGGTGCGGGGGTAATAATGGGGAAAATAGTTCAAAACTATTTTACAGTGGAACTACATGGGTCAGCATGCCTGCCCTTTTGCACTTTTTAAACTACAAGTGTCAGTAGGCAGCCAGGCACCTGTAACCCCCACTGTAAAATAAATAGTTAAATAACCACAGTACACACACACTGTATACACTCACACATACTTACCTGCTGCCAAATGTTCACATCTGCTTGTCCCTTAGAATCCACTGGGAGTACCTAAAAAACAAAAACAATACTCACCGGGAAGCAGTCGGGAAGCTGACGGATGTAATCCCGACCGCCGGCTTCCCGACCGTCTAATCCCGGCAAGGGGTTAAATGACAGGTGTTGAAATCCTGATGCCTGTCATTTTACCTATGCCAGGAGCCCGACACCCGGCTTATTGATCGAAGGTAATCCGGGCGCCAGGCGTGGACAGCTGAGGAGGAGGGTTAGGTTTAGGGCTCCCGGAGGGGACTTAGGGTTAGGCACCCCCAGGGGGAGGCTAGGGTTAGGCATCCCCCCGGGGGACATAGGTTTAGGCAGCGAGGAAGGGGGAGTTAGGTTTAGGCACTTAGAGCTGGGATTAGGGTAAGGCACTTGGGGGGAGGTTAGGGTTAGCCACCCCTAAGGGAGGGTTAGAGTTAGGGGGTAGAATAGGGTTAGCAAATACTTACCTTGGACGATCTGGATTTTCACCCCTGCCAGGCAGCCGCTGTCGGGATTTGAACCGCCGGCCATGTAACAGGCGGTAAATCATACTGAATCCTACTCACCTACATCCTGGCACCGCTCTCTTTAGCATCCCTGGGTATTAGCAAATAAACAAACTGAGTGACCCAGACCAGACACTTTACATTAGCGGTGTATGTGTGTGACCACATACACCGCTAACCGGCTCCTGACTGCTCAGTGTGAACTGTCAAGAGCCGGCAGCCAATCAGTGGCTTCTAACTGTAGAGTGGCTGCTGATTGGCTCTGGCTCCAAACAGTTCCCACGTGGGCTGGTCAGTCAGTCAGTCAGTAGCCAGATCCAATCAGCAGCCGCTCTACAGTTAGCGGCTGCTGATTGGCTGCCAGCTCCTGACAGTTCACACTGAGCAGTCAGGAGCTGGTTAGCGGTGTATGCAGTCACACACCACTAATGTAAAGTGTCTGGTCCGGGTCACTCGGTTTGTTTTTTTGCCAAGACCTGGGGATGCTACAGAGAGTGGTGCCAGGATATTGTTTTTGCTTTTCAGATACTCCCAGTGAATTCAAAGGGACAAGCAGACGTGAACATCTGGCAGCAGGAGAGTGTGACAGGTGTATGTATTAAAGTTATACTGTATACAGTGTG
Organism: Taudactylus pleione; assembly: GCA_031769625.1. Classification (NCBI taxonomy): domain Eukaryota; kingdom Metazoa; phylum Chordata; class Amphibia; order Anura; family Myobatrachidae; genus Taudactylus; species Taudactylus pleione. The sequence goes on along the minus strand of JAUIMM010000020.1, from coordinate 18,472,117 downwards.
TGTGTACTGTGGTTATTTAACTATTTATTTTACAGTGGTGGTATGGGTGCCGGCCACCTGCTGGCACTTGTAGTTCCACAAGTGCAAAAGGGTAGGCATGCTGGCACATGTAGTTCCACTGTAAAATACAATAGTTTTGAACTATTTCCCCCATTATTATCCCCCGTACCCACAGCCCAGGGATGCAGGGAAGAGCCCTGGTCTTCAGCCTAAGCCTGGGGTTTTAGAAGAGGGGAACCCCTTCTTGGGGGGTCCCTACCTCCCCTGAAATCCCTGGCTTGGGCTGACTGGCTTGGGGTTTTAATGCTTTGGCCCTGGAGACCCGGTGACAGGGTCTCCTGGCTGTGGCATTACACCCCGGTCTGTTTGGGTCTGGTGCTGGTTTTAAATATAGGGGACACCTACGCAATTTTTCCCCCTATATTTAAAACCAGGACTGGCCCTGCAGCCAGGTGCTATTTCCTATATTACAGGGGAACCCTACTCATTTTTTGTAATTTAAGGAACCATGACTGGCTGAGCAGCCCAGGGCTGGTTATGCTTTTGGGGGGGACCCTACGTAATTTTTAAAAAAATTAAAATTAACCCTTCATTTACTATTTACAGGCAGAAAGATACATGGAACACACTGATCTGTGTATGTTTCTGCCAAACTCGCAGTTCACAGGCAGGTGTATTGATTTCACAGGAGTGTTGTCTGTTCTCATGAGAGTTTAGAAATGCTCATCTTTGTAATTCCCGAATCCTATCTTCACTAGTGAAAAGTTACTTGAGTTTGACCGATGGTGAAGTGAAGAGAATTTGCTAACTCTCCAGAATTTTCCCATAGCAATGGAGATTTCTCTCCTGTTCCATATTAGTAAATTTGCGAGTGGAAAAAATGCCCAAACTCTCCAGAGAATGCTAACTTGACCAACCTCGAATCTTAGTAAATTTACCCCCAAGTCTTAAGGACCCTGCAGTCATTTAAACATGCAATAGAAAATGTGTAATTCATTACAATTGCCACCACTTGGTGAATGTGTTTGCAGTGTACATATTATACAACACAAATCCAATTAGAGAATAAACAATTTAACTTCTTTCCTTTCATTTTTCATCAGATTAGAAATTTACCCCAATGCAATATTACTCTTTCACAGACCACACATTGCAACACATCTTTTTACGTTAATTCTTAATTTATATGTATATAATTTATAATATTTGGCTCTTTTCTTTTAGCCAGAAGTGCCTTTCCACTTTCCTCTTTATACTTAGCCATGCTTGTTAGTCTGACATATCAATGTGATGTGTATCACCTGACCTAAGCCAAACAAATTAAACTCCAGTTTGTATATGACAGGGGTCAGGGAACTTTTTTACCTTTTACCCCAAAATATATTTAGATACGCCAACGTTACCCCCTTGATTTGAAAGGAAGGAAATCCTATAGTAGTGCTCCCATATAATGCCCCTGTAGTAGTGCCCCCATAGTTATGCCCCTGTAGTAGTGCCCTCATAGTTATGCCCCTGTAGCAGTGCCCCTATAGTTATGTCCCTGTAGCAGTGCCCTCATAGTTATGCCCCTGTAGCAGTGCCCCCATAGTTATGCCCCTGTAGCAGTGCCCCCATAGTTATGATCCTGTAGCAGTGCCATAGTTATGCCCCTGTAGCAGTGCCCTCATAGTTATGCCCCTGTAGCAGTGCCTTCATAGATATGCCCCTGTAGCAGTGCCCCCATAGTTATGCCCCTGTAGCAGTGCCCCCATAGTTATGATCCTGTAGCAGTGCCATAGTTATGCCCCTGTAGCAGTGCCCTCATAGTTATGCCCCTGTAGCAGTGCCTTCATAGATATGCCCCTGTAGCAGTGCCCTCATAGTTATGCCCCTTTAGCAGTGCCCCCATAGTTATGCCCCTGTAGCAGTGCCCCCATAGTTATGCCCCTGTAGCAGTGCCCCCGTAGTTATGCCCCTGTAGCAGTGCCCCCATAGTTATGCCCCTGTAGTGCCGCTTGTACAAAAGAAAAAAAAAACACTTACCTTAATCCCCGCTTCTGCATCCACCGCCGTCCTGTCTGCCCGACTGCTCCTCGGAACTATGGGAGAGACATCATGATGTCTCTCCCATAGTGCACATGGAGAGAGCTGGAAGCTGGAGTTCAGAAGAGAACTCCAGCCTCCGGCTAATGCGACACTGCAGGGAAGGAGCCAGGGTGCCCGCTGGTAATAATATCTCAGCGGGTGTCCGGCTTAGAGCCTCTCTGCGGCACTGGGCTGGAGGTCAATGACACCGGATGCAGCAGGTGCGCCACTGCACCCAGCGCCAGTGACCTCCATTCCTGGGGTAATGGACAGACAGCTGGGCATGAAATGATTCATATGCATGCCCGGCTGTCCGGCCATTACCCCCAGGAATTTCAGTTTTACCCCAAGTGGGGTAATTTACCCCTGTTCCCCGACCACTGGTATGTGACATAAACAGCTTATTTAATGAACATCCCAGTCACTGGGATAATCTATATCCCAGTGACTGGCCAATGTGCAGTAGACTACGGGGCCAGAGTCTACTGAGGAGGGCCATCAGAGCAGAGATGCCTTGCCTTGGCTGGTGCCTTGCCATACAGTATGTTTGCAAATGTATGTAACTGAGATCTCTGCATTGCTAATATCATGTAGGATATAAGTCTGTTTAGTTGGTTGATTGCAGTGTGTTGTAGGAATTTGCTGTGTTTTTTTCATGTCTAGATTAACCCCTCCCTTACGTGCACCTCTGATGGGCCAATACATTGATCGAGCAACCACCATTCTGTGTATCACCATTCTTAGAGGCATGTATGGGGCCAGTAGCTGGAGGGTATGCTGATCCTTGTAGTGCCATATTTTAGAAACATGGGGTGCCCCCAGGTGAGTTAGCTCTAAATTTAGAAATACATAAATGTATGACCCAAAATGGTGCTACTATTGTGTAGTGCAGGCCCAACAGTGCAGAGATGCCTTGCCGTGGCTGGAGGCTTACAGTATCATACTGCAAATGTATGTAACGGAGATGTCAGTTTTGCTATTATCATGTAGGATGAAAGTCTCTTTTGCTGGCGGAATTTTTTCTGCTTTCAGCTTAGAAAATCAGCTGCTGCTGTTGATATCTGAATCTCTGTTGCACTTTGGCTGAATACAATGTTGGGATCCTGTTTGTAAAAGGTATAGAAATGATTCACAACTTCGATAGCTGAGTAACAAATGAACAGTTAAGGTCTCCTTCCCCCTAACATCATATCAATAGCTCATTGCAGTTATAAAAAAGTTTCCAGAACAGCTGAGTGAGGCAGCACCAGAGTAATCTTACTGCTCGCCAGGCTAGTTGGTTGTCAGTGAGTCTGATTCACCAGCGATCAATAATGCAACTACATACGCAGATCGAGCGATTGTTGGCCATTGTTCATGCATATAAGCTGCACTGCGTGTGTGATGCGATCGCACTCTGCAATCATACATGCACAGAGGAATCCATCGCAGAGTGAGTGACAGGCTCTGAGCATTTGGGGGTGGTGACGGGGGAGTGGTTGGAAAAATGCAGGCCTGCCTGTCCATTTGAACGCTGTTGCTTGGGCATGCATAAATTAGCCACAGTGATTGCAAATGCAGCTGGAGAGCTCAATGCATGCGAGGAGACTTGCGATGTCTGCGGCTGGTCAGACTTGGTGTAAATGCTGCGTACCTGTGCGATGTGTGTCGATGGTACTGATGTTTACACAGAAGATCGACATTGGACGAGAAAGAAGTAGTGGGCGTCTTTATGGCGGCTGAGCTTTTGAATTAATTAGCATATTTTCGCTGTTGTGTTCTGTGCAAATTCGCAGCTGCAAACGCAATAGTGATCATTACTGAATAAGGACCAGAGAACACATGTGTGAGCAGTCTTCCTGTCTTCAACATGCTTATTAGAGCTGGAAATTTGGACTCAGGCATCCTGTTCCAGAGTCCACAAACATTGAATATAAACGTTGTAGAAAAAAATTATAATAAAAAAAAAAATACTGCTGCTGTCCATGGTAAATTGGCTTTCCCATGGGGAAGTATTGCAGTAGGCCCCAGTGAAGTATATCTTCTGCTGTAGCCAGCAATAGTCAGTGGTGGCGAACCCTGGCACTCCAGCTGCTGTGGGACTACATATCCCAGAATGCACTCCCAGAGTTTTGCTATTAGGGAATGCTAAAACTGTGTCAGGGCATGCTGGGATATGTAGTCCCACAGCAGCTGGAGTGCCAGGGTTCGCCACCACTGGATAGAGGGGGTGGTTTGATAAATACACAGAAGACATAAATCCTGCAAAAACTCCAGTTTTCTGAGGATGTTATGGTTTTTTATCATTAGTAAAAAGACCCGTATGTGCTTATGAATTCAGAATGTACGTAGAAAAAAATTTGAGGCATTGCTTTTGCCCATATTAACCTAATTATTTACTACTCATTACATTTTAGCTTTAGCAAGCAGCAAAAGTAATGCTTTGACAAAATCTGTTTTCTGTTCATTTTGATAGTGACACCATTGAGATGTGTTTCTAGGGCTACCAGTGACTGGACGCAAATTTCTGAACAAACACCCATAACATTGCCACTAAATTAATCTATAATTACGGTAACTTATAGTACCCATTTTTTGTTGGTAAAAAAATCGGTACAAGCAGTTTATTAGTTTTTTAATGTGTTTTTAGTTTTTCAATAATTGTTCAATTAGTGTGTCTGTCACATTCACAGTTATATCTGTGCAACTTAACCATACGTATTAAATTTTTAATAATAAACCTTGACACTGTATAAAATTGTGTATTATTATATAATGCTAACACTGTCTGTAGCCTGTGTTTAGTGCCAGGCAGCAGACAAGAAGGCAAGATCATTGCTTCGAAGCTTTTCTATCATGCTTTCATCCTGGGCTGCAATTTGTTAACATCTGAAGTTCTAAATAATGAAACTAGAGGAGTTACACTTCATAAAATATTCCTTTTTTTATAGGTTTTTTTTTTCCTCTGCGGTATCCAGTTTACTGGTTCCTTGATTAAATCCACTTGTGATATGATGTCCTTTCATCCATTAGATAGGCTGCAAACTACAAATCATTCTCATGCTCTGAATAGTCCAGACAATGCTTCATGGCTATCTCCACTAATTTATGAATGTCATCAATGTGATCTCCTTTTGTCTATTACCTATCATGTTCATTATCTACCTTAACATCAGATCCATATTGTAGTATTTCTTATCTAATATAAAGTACATACATTTTTTCTGTGTTATTGTAATGAATTTACAGATGCAGCATTAAAAAAAGACTTTATTGACATACAAATCATTGGAAACGGGTACAGAACAGGCCAGACTTTCTCTTACTATCTCCTTTTAAAAAGAACACAAGATGTTGTGTAAAAATTATACATTGGTAATAATGTCTTGGTTTGCTTTGGTCAGACAACAAGTTCAATTTAGATGGATTTTTGTGGCATATTTTAGCATCAATCATGCTTCCCATCATATCAAACAATCTATTATCTACATAGTCAACAAATTATATATTAATCTGCGACTAGCATAAATATTATCTACATACAAATACCTTGACAAAGATCCAGAAGGGACCGAAACGTTGGTGTTACTACTTGTTGTTACAATGGAATAAAGCCTCTTTTTACTACCAACTTCAGAGACTGGTGAGTGCACCCCTACTTTTTGAATTATATACATATATGCATATATACATTTGTGGGTTTTATGTGCATTATGATGACTGATATTGTTGCATTATGAGTCTTTTAAATGTAAGCTATATTTTATGAAGTTCAAAAATACTTTTTATATCTAAAATAAAAATCATCTTTGATTTCTATACTGACTGTTTTATTGCCGTTTTGTTGGGTGATCCTCTTCCAGTGAGTGGGTATATTTGCAGACAACCAAGGACTCCCAGCTCTCTGACAACCTATTCTGATACAAAGAAGTACAGACAAATCAAACCGTTGATTTTTATATATGTATGGACATATCCAAAACTTGATAATCCACAAACTGTTGTTTCAAATGTTATATATTGTTTCTGTCTGATTTCAATTTCCTACACATTTACTTCCGGGTCCCACTAAAAGGGGGTCCTCCTGTGAGGTGCAGCTGATTAGAGTTAGGCGCAAAGAAAGGTTTATTTTATACTAGGATATATATATATATATATATATATATATACATATATGTATATAATCTCTAAAGCACCGTGAGACCTGTTGGAGGAAAGCACTATATAAATGAAATAATATATGATAAAGTAGTACAACACTGATAACCGGATAAGAAAAGTCGTGCTGTGATTTATTGTTTTCTGTGAAGTCTCACTGAGTGCCATCCATTAATTTGCATCTCTGTATACTGTATATATAATATATATACAGTATATATATATATATATATATATATATATATATATACATATATATATATTTTTTTATTTTTATTTTATTAGTATACATTTAAGTATTCACGGTACTTATTTGACCAAGTATCTTTATTCACGAATTCTATTTGTATCTTGATGTCTATTATCGCTCCGTTATAGACATTTTGTGGGATGATTCCAGTGTGTAGCCCGTCCTACTTTTGCTAAATTCTGTTTCTGTTAATAACCATAATATCAAAATAATGTGTGAAGAAAACATTTTTGGATATATTAACAAACTCTATAAATCACACCTATAAATTAGCAGATGCTAGATCAGAGTTGTTAATTATAGTTTATGTGAGTAAGTTAGGAGTAAGAATTGCCAATGCAGCACAAGTTCTCCATTATTGACTCTCTGGACTTTCACACTGTATACACCAATGTATGTTCAGGCACTTTCAAATGTCACTAATTTTTTTTTTTTAAGTCTATTTTTTTATCTGCATTTTTTTTTCTAAATTTATAAACTCTCTTTTGACATGTAAAAATGGTAAACAAATTCACCTATTTATTTAGAAAGAGACATTTCATCTAGCGAAAGTGCAAAGTATCATAAAAATTGACCTGAAAAGTTCACAGAAAATTACCATGTTGTAGTAAGTACAACATACAGTAGATAACTGGAGTCAGAAAACGTGCTGAGAGAAGTGAAGAAAATGCCAATCTACAGTATGTCGTACATGGCAGAAAAATAATGACTTTTTTGTGCTTTTTTATTTTTATTTTTAACATAGATTTATTTTAATTGTTATTCAACATCCCACTATCCATGAAGGTCTCAAAACTAGAAAAGAAAAAGATAACTACATGCTGTTGGCGGTGATCATGTCATGCATACACACATGATCAACAAATGTTCCTTCCCACACTTGTTCTATAAAACAATTTAATGATGGAGGAGGGAATGACAGGTATAGTGTAGGGAAAGACGGATGACAGTTCCCATATTTGTATTAAAAAAATATATATATATATATATTATATATATATATTTATATATATATATATATATATACAGGTGTGTATATATATATATATATATATATATAGGAGGAAGCTATTTTGCTATAAAATATGTTCAGGAGCTCCTGGGGAGGGGGCAGAGGTGGGTGGAGCTGTGGGCAGAGCTACAACATGGTGGATTAGTGTATAAACTGTTTTTTTATTTTAATAATAATTTGTCAATATTTGTGCTGTGGGGCTGGGTGTTATAATAACATGTCAATCGATCATATAACATATACAACTATAGAAATATAAGAGAAAACTGCTTTTACTTCACACCCACACCCACCCACAGAAAACTAGATTCCATACTAAATATTTAGTGAAAGCCTCATCAATTCTATATGAGAAAAGCAGGATCCATGTTATTATTGAAAAAGCCAGATCCACATAGAATAAATGTAAAAATAGCCAGATCCGCATAAAATACATTTAAAAATAGCCAGATCCACATAAAATACATAAAAAGCCATATCAACGTAAAATACATTAAAAAGCCAGATCCACATAAAATACATTTTAAAATTCATTAAAAAAAACAATATCCATATAAAATATATACAAAGACAGATCCACATAAGCTACATAAAAATTCAGATCTACATAAAATACATAAAAAAGCCAGATCCACATAAAATACATAAAAAGAAAAGCCAGATCCACAAAAAATATATTTTAAAATTCATTAAAAAAAGCCATATACACATAAAATACATACAAAGTCAGATCCACATTAAAAAAATAAAAATTCAGATCCACATACAATACATAAATATTCAGATCCACAGAAAATACAAAAAAAGCCAGAATCACATAAAATACATATAAAAAAGTCAGATTCGCATAAAATACATTAAAAAACCCATATCCACATAAAATACACAAAAAGTCAAATCCACATAAAATACATAAAAATTCAGATCCACATAAAATATCTATAAAAAGTCAGATCCACATAAAATACAACAACATACCAGATCCACAAAAAATACATTAAAAAAGCCAGATTTACATCAACTACATTAAAAAGCCAGAATTGGTTATCTTTTTTTAGCTGTCTACTATATGTGAACTTTTTCTAAAGACAAACTCTCTGGAGGATCTCCTATCTCCAGCTTTCTGCAGGCAAATTTAAGGGCTGGTCACACCTGTGCATTGTGGGCATATTATCACTGTCAGAGGCCGGGCCCCCAGTGTTGGGAATGATCCTGATGATGGAGCTGTTCAGGGTGGTTTCTTGCAGCAGGTGGCTCCACACCAGCTCCATATTATTTAGGGTATCCACCCTGCACTGTATGCTGGACCAGGTCAGCAGCACCCCATCCTCGGTGAACAGCAGTGGCAGTTGGTGGAGGATGCTGGAGGCTAGTGGTGTAACTAGAACTTTGAGGGTCACATAGCAAAATTTTGAAGGGCCCTCCAAAAATCTTCTGTAGACTCAATTGAAGTGTCCTACTCCTATTGCAGAGGATCACTTTACTCCAAGGCTCACGCCTAGTGCCTGCCTATAGTGGGCCACACCAGTGACCTGGGCCTAAAGCCCAGATCACTTTAATTAGTGGGGTCTCAGATCTAGTGCCTGCTTATTCTAGGCCATTGAAGTGGCTTGGGATTAATGCCTAAAGCCACTTTATACTTAATATAGGGCTAAGGCATGGAGACAGCATATCTGTGGGCACATAGAGTGACCTGGGTCTAATGCCCAGAATCACTTATACTTGTGGCACAGACTTTATACCCACCTAACATGTCCCACAGGACTGTGGCCTGACTATCCCCATAGACCTGGTGTTTCTTACATTTCCCAGAACCATTAAATACATTTTCTGATAGCTGACCATACCTCTCAACTGCTAGAAAACCAGTACGTGAGGATGTGGTCATGCAACATTGGAGCATCAGTCTAATGCCTTGTGCTTCCAAAGTGCTATACCACCCACACGTTCACTTCCCTCCCTAGCAAAAAACCCATACATTTCTGTGAACCTTTGCCACAACTGTCACCTTGCACACCTGCCACTAATGTGAGCAGGAATGGCTTCTGTCAGGACAAAGGAACAAATTTTTGGGATGGCTGGACAGTCCTTTCAAATCAAAACTGTTTTACGTTATTTGGGACTTACTGTATGCAGCTATGTGCTACATGAAACACTGACATTTTCTCTATGGCTTGCTGCTGCTTGATTAATCCCATACTGTAGCTGCATGGTAGTATAAATACCCTATATGTATACCAAAAAAATTGACCCATAAAAACATAAAAATCAGACAAATTTTGATGCATCAACAAATCAGCAAAATGTAAAAATGTTCTAAAGAAAAATGAATAAAATAAGTGCAAGCTTTTTCGAATTCAATGCAAATTATCTTTCAAATTAGAATAGAAAATAATAAAAATAATACTTGTATATTCTCTATGATATGAAGACACACATTAGGGTGTGGGAGGAAATTGTAATGTAAACATTTGGAGAACATCTAAAAATAAAAAATCATCATTTAACCCATGATATTAGAACAGTGACACAACATACTAACCACTTGCAACTGTACACCCTATACAGCCAGCTTCTTCCTAAACATCATAGCTTTATATGTGTTTGTGTTTTATATATATATATATATATATATTAGGGGTGAGCGGGTTCGGATTCCTGAAATCCGAACCCCCCCCGAGCCCCCCCGGTCCGAGGCCGATTCGAGTCAGGCTCGACTTTTCCCGCCTGACTCGGATCTGAAATCGAGGCAAAACGTCATCATCCCGCCTTCCGAGTCTCGAGGGTTTTGGATCCTATATAAGGTACCCGCGTCGGCGCCATTTTCTCACTCGGCTGTGGACAGTGAAGAGGGAGGGTGGGAGTTAGGGCTGGCTGGGCTGTGTAGTGTAGTGTAGTGTAGTGCAGAGAAGTGTTGTGCTGTGCTGTGCTGCGCTGTGCTGCTGTTGTCCACTACTTCAAAGTCCATAGGGGCTGGCTATGCTGTGCTGTGCTGCTGTTGTTAATAGGGGCTGTGTCCACTACTTCAAAGTCCATAGGGGCTGGCTGGACTGTGTTGTGCAGTCAGTTCTCCATAGGGGCTGTGTCCACTCCAAAGTCCTGTGCAGTGTCCCAGTCCTAAAGGGGTGCTGTAGTGTTGTCTAGGGGGTGCTCTGTCCATCAGGGGTGCTCCCCCCAAGTGCTAAAAAAATAATATTTTTTCTGTGTTTGTGAATTGTGTGCGCAGTAGCCGCACGTGCATCAACAAAGTAGTGCCAAGCGTGCGCCTGTGTCATAAGCAAAGGGCCGGCTGGCTTGACCGTTAAAGGGCGCTGTAACCCCCGAAAGTACACTCCAGTCCAAACCAAAAACAAAAATATTTTCTGTGTTTGTGAATTATGTGCGTAGTAGCCGCACGTGCATCAACAAAGTAGTGCCAAGCGTGCGCCTGTGTCATAAGTAAAGTGCCGGCTGGCTTGACTGTTAAAGGGTGCTGTAACCCCCAAAGTACACTCCAAACCAAAAAAAAATATTTTCTGTGTTTGTGAATTGTGTGCGCAGTAGCCGCACGTGCATCAACAAAGTAGTGCCAAGCGTGCGCCTGTGTCATAAGTAAAGGGGCGGCTGGCTTGACCGTTAAAGGGTGCTGTAACTCCCAAAGCACACTCCAGTCCAAACCAAAAAAAAAATTATTTTCTGTGTTTGTGAATTGTGTGCGCAGTAGCCGCACGTGCATCAACAAAGTAGTGCCAAGTGTGCGCCTGTGTCATAAGTAAAGGGCCGGCTGGCTTGACTGTTAAAGGGTGCTGTAACCCCCAAAGTACACTCCAAACCAAAAAAAAATTATTTTCTGTGTTTGTGAATTGTGTGCGCAGTAGCCGCACGTGCATCAACAAAGTAGTGCCAAGCGTGCGCCTGTGTCATAAGTAAAGGGCCGGCTGGCTTGACCGTTAAAGGGTGCTGTAACTCCCAAAGCACACTCCAGTCCAAACCAAAAAAAAAATTATTTTCTGTGTTTGTGAATTGTGTGCGCAGTAGCCGCACGTGCATCAACAAAGTAGTGCCAAGTGTGCGCCTGTGTCATAAGTATAGGGCCGGCTGGCTTGACCGTTAAAGGGTGCTGTAACCCCCAAAGTACACTCCAGTCCAAACCAAAAAAAAAATTATTTTCTGTGTTTGTGAATTGTGTGCGCAGTAGCCGCACGTGCATCAACAAAGTAGTGCCAAGCGTGCGCCTGTGTCATAAGTAAAGGGCCGGCTGGCTTGACCGTTAAAGGGTGCTGTAACTCCCAAAGCACACTCCAGTCCAAACCAAAAAAAAAATTATTTTCTGTGTTTGTGAATTGTGTGCGCAGTAGCCGCACGTGCATCAACAAAGTAGTGCCAAGTGTGCGCCTGTGTCATAAGTATAGGGCCGGCTGGCTTGACCGTTAAAGGGTGCTGTAACCCCCAAAGTACACTCCAGTCCAAACCAAAAAAAAAATTATTTTCTGTGTTTGTGAATTGTGTGCGCAGTAGCCGCACGTGCATCAACAAAGTAGTGCCAAGCGTGCGCCTGTGTCATAAGTAAAGGGCCGGCTGGCTTGACCGTTAAAGGGTGCTGTAACTCCCAAAGTACACTCCAGTCCAAACCAAAAAAAAAATTACTTTCTGTGTTTGTGAATTGTGTGCGCAGTAGCCGCACGTGCATCAACAAAGTAGTGCCAAGCGTGCGCCTGTGTCATAAGCAAAGGGCCGGCTGGCTTGACCGTTAAAAGGTGCTGTAAACCCCAAAGTACACTCCAGTCCAAACCAAAAAAAAAATTATTTTCTGTGTTTGTGAATTGTGTGCGCAGTAGCCGCACGTGCATCAACAAAGGAGCAGCGCCAAGCGTGCGCCTGTGTCCCATAAGTAAAGAGCCGGCTGGCTCATTTCTTAAAGGGTGGTGTAACGCACAAAGTGCACTACTCTCCAGCAAAAATAAAAAAATATTTTCTGTGTTTGTGTGCGCCTTAGCCGCACGTATATATCAAATCGATATAACATAAATGGAGGACCAAACTTTCTCCAATAAAAATAAAATAGAGAAAGATCAAGAACCACTTCCTCTTAGTGCTGAAGCTGCTGCCACTAGTCATGACATAGACGATAACATGCCATCAACGTCGTCTGCCAAGGCAGATGCCCAATGTCATAGTAGAGGGCACATACAATCCCAAATGATAAAGTTCAGGAAAATGACCTTAAAAAAAACATTTAAATCATCTGAAGAGAAACGTAAACTTGCCAATATGCCATTTATGACACGGAGTGGGAAGGAACGGCTAAGGTCTTTCCCTATGTTCATGACTAGTGGTTCAGCTTCACATGACGATGGAAGCCCTCCTCCCACTAAAAAAATCAAACGAGTTAAGCTGGCAAAAGCACAGCGAAGAACTGTGCGATCTAAGAAGATATCACAAATCCCGAAGTAGAGTCCAAGTGTGGTGGCGGTTGCGATGCCTGACCTTCCCAGCACTGGACGGGAAGAGGTGGCTCTTTCCACCATTTGCACGCCCCCTGCAAGTGCTGAAAGGAGCACCCACAGTCCACTTGCTGATATGCAAATTGAAGAAGTCACTGTTGAAGTACAACAGGATGAGGATACTGGTGTAGCTGGCGCTGAGGAGGAAGTTGGCGAGGAGGATTCTGATGCTGATGTGGTTTGTTTAAATCAGGCTCCGGGGGAGACAGTTGTTGTCCGTGGGATGAAAAAGCCCATCACGGTCATGCCTGGGCAGAAGACCAAACATTCCACCTCTTTGGTCTGGCAATATTTCTATCCAAATCCGGACAACAACTGTCTTGCCATATGTACCTTATGTAAAGGTGGAATAAGTAGGGGTAGGGACGTTAACCACCTAGGAACATCCTCCCTTATACGGCACCTGCAGCGCGTTCATAAAAAGTTACTGTCAAGTTCAGAAACTTTGGCTAAGACCGTAAGCAGTCCAGGGACACCTAAATCCCGTTGTCCTGTTGTATCCAAGCGCCTGCAAACCACACCGTCAACTCCCTCCTCGTCAATTTCCTCCTTAGTCAGGATCGGAAGTAGTCCTGCAGGCCATGTCACTGGCATGACTGACTCTCCTATCCGGGATTCCTCTGGAGGATCCTGAATTGCTACGCCTCCTGCTGCCGCTGCTGCTGTTGCTGCTGCTGGGTGTCGTTCATCATCCCAGAGAGGAAGTAGGAACACCACTACTTTAACTAAACAATTGACCCTCCAACGGTCCTTAGCGAGGAGGATGAAGTACGACAGCAGTCATCCTGAAGCAAAACGTATAACTGAGGCCTTGACTGCTATGTTGGTGTTAGACGTGCGTCCGGTATCCGCCATTAGTGCAGTGGGATTTAGACAATTGATGGAGGTAGTGTGTCCCCGGTTCCAAATCCCGTCTAGATTCCACTTCACTAGGCAGGCGATACCGAGACTGTACAGAAACGTCAGAAAAAGTGTCCTCAGTGTCCTGAAAAATGCCGTTATACCCAATGTCCACTTAACCACGGACATGTGGACAAGTGGAACAGGGCAGACTAAGGACTATATGACTGTGACAGCCCACTGGGTAGATGTATCACCTTACGCAGCAACAGCAGCAGCGTCACCAGTCGCAGCATCTCAGAAACGCCAGCTCGTTCCAAGGCAGGCTACGCTGTGTATCACCGGTTTCAGTAAGAGTGACACTGCCGACAACCTCTTAGAGAAACTGAGGGAAATCGTCGCCCAGTGGCTTACCCCACTTAGACTCTCCTGGGGATTTGTGATATCTGACAACGCCACCAATATTGTGCGGGCATTACATCTGGGCAAATTCCAGCACGTCCCATGTTTTGCTCACACAATAAACTTGGTGGTGCAGAATTTTCTGAAAAGCGACAGGGGCGTGCAGGAGACGCTTTGGGTGGCCCGAAAAATTTCTGGCCACTTTCGCCATTCTGCGACTGCGTGCCAAAGACTGGAGCGCCAGCAAACACTCTTGAACCTGCCCCGCCATCACCTGAAGCAAGAGGTTGTGACGCGGTGGAACTCAACCCTCTATATGCTTCAGAGGATTGAGGAGAGGCAAAAGGCCATTCAAGCCTATACATCCACCTATGACATAGGCAAAGGAGAGGGTATGCACCTGACTCAAGCGCAGTGGAGAATGATTTCCGTGTTGTGCAAGGTTCTCCAGCCCTTCGAACTTGCCACACGTGAAGTCAGTTCAGACACTGCCAGCTTGAGTCAGGTCATTCCCCTCATCAGGCTTTTGTAGAAGCAGCTGGAGAAAGTGAAGGAGGAGCTAAGACGGAGCGATTCCGCTCGGCATGTGGGACTTGTGGATGAAGCCCTTCATTCGCTTTGCCAGGATTCCAGGGTGGTCAATCTGTTGAAATCAGACCACTACATTTTGGCCACCGTGCTCGATCCTAGGTTTAAAGCCTATGTGGTGTCTCTCTTTCCGGCTGACACAAGCCTGCAGAGGTGCAAAGACCTGCTGGTGAACACACTGTCAGCTGAAGCGGAATGTGACACGTCAACAGCTCCTTCTTCATTTTCTCCCGCAACTGGGGCTGCCAGGAAAAAACTTAGGTATCCTAAGCAACCCGCTGGCGGTGATGCAGGGCAGGCAGGACCAAGTTTGGACATCTGGTCCGGACTGAAGGACCTGGCAACAATTTCTGACATGTCTACTGTCACTGCATATGATACTGTCACCATTGACAGAATGGTGGAGGATTACATCGGTGACAGCATCCAAGTAGGCATGTCAGACAGTCCATACCTGTAATGGCAGGAAAAAGAGGCAATTTGGAGGCCCCTGTACAAACTGGCTCTATTTTACCTGAGTTGCCCCCCCTCCAGTGTGTACTCCGAAAGAGTGTTTAGTGCAGCCGGGAACCTTGTCAGCGAAAGGCGTAGGAGGTTGCTTCCACAGAATGTGGAGAAGATGATGTTCATCAAAATGAATTATTAGCTCTTCCAGGGAGACCAGCCTCCAGAACATACAGAGGGACCTGTGGTGGTGGATTCAAGTGGGGACGAGTTAATACTTTGTGAGGATGAGGATGTACACACTGAAGAGGGTGAGGAATCGGTGGATGAGGAGGATGAGGACTACATCTTGCCTCCGTAGAGCCAGTTTGTGCAGGGACAGATTAATTGCCAGCTTGTTTTGTGGGGGCCCAAACGAAGTGTGCATGTCCTGTTTATACAACATAAGGGTGGGTGGGAGGACCCAAGGACAATTCCATCTTGCACCTCTTTTTTTTCTTTGCATTATGTACAGTTTGGGGCCTAGTTTTTCAAACTGCCATCCTGTCTGCCACTGCAGTATCACGCCTAGATGGGTCACGTGTTTGTGCCGCCCACTCGTGTCGCTTAGCATAGTCATCCAGCTTCCTCGGTGCAACCTTTTGGACATAAAAACACTATTGTGAGGTGTGAGGTGTTCAGAATAGACTGGAAATGAGTGGAAATTAAGGTTATTGAGGTTAATAATAGCATAGGAGCAGAAAAACCTACAAATTCTGTGATTTTAGCTGTTTTTGTGCTTTTTTTAAAAAAAAAAAACATATCCAAAACACAAAACCCAGAACCCAAAACACGGAAGGGTGGTTTTGGCAAAACCAATCCAGATCCAAAACACGAAGAAAGATCCAGATCCAAAACCAAAACACGAAAAGTGGCCGGTGCACACCACTAATATATATATATATATATATATATATATATATATATATGTATATATATATATGATAAGGAAAACAGCGGCACTCCGGGATTTGTAGTAGTTAGCAAAGTGTATTCATATAAATCCAATGTTTCGGGGCAGCGATGCCCCTTTGTCATGGTATGCAATTCTGTATGCATTGTATATATACTAGGGGTGTGCACCGGCCACTTTTCGTGTTTTGTGTTTTGGTTTTGGATTTGGATCTTTCTTCGTGTTTTGGATCTGGATTGGTTTTGCCAAAACCACCCTTCCGTGTTTTGGGTTCTGGGTTTTTTTGTTTTGGATCTGTATTTTTTTGAAAAAAAAAGCATAAAAACAGCTAAAATCACAGAATTTTAAGGTTTTTCTGCTCCTATGCTATTATTAACCTCAATAACCTTAATTTCCACTCATTTCCAGTCTATTCTGAACACCTCACACCTCACAATAGTGTTTTTATGTCCAAAAGGTTGCACCGAGGTAGCTGGATGACTATGCTAAGCGACACGAGTGGGCGGCACAAACACGTGACCCATCTAGGCGTGATACTGCAGTGGCAGACAGGATGGCAGTTTGAAAAACTAGGCCCCAAACTGTACATAATGCAAAGAAAAAAAAGAGGTGCAAGATGGAATTGTCCTTGGGCCCTCCCACCCACCCTTATGTTGTATAAACAGGACATGCACACTTTAACAAACCTATCATTTCAGAGCCAGGGTCTGCCACACAACTGTGGCTGAAATGATTGGTTCGTTTGGGCCCCCACAAAACAAGCTGGCAATTAATCTGTCCCTGCACAAACTGGCTCTACGGAGGTAAGATGTCATCCTCATCCTCCTCATCCACCGATTCCTCACCCTCTTCAGTGTGTACATCCTCATCCTCACAAAGTATTAACTCGTCCCCACTTGAATCCACCACCACAGGTCCCTCTGTACGTTCTGGAGGCTGGTCTCCCTGGAAGAGCTGATAATTCATTTTGATGAACATCATCTTCTCCACATTCTGTGGAAGCAACCTCCTACGCCTTTCGCTGACAAGGTTCCCGGCTGCACTAAACACTCTTTCGGAGTACACACTGGAGGGGGGGCAACTCAGGTAAAATAGAGCCAGTTTGTACAGGGGCCTCCAAATTGCCTCTTTTTCCTGCCAGTACAGGTATGGACTGTCTGACATGCCTACTTGGATGCTGTCACCGATGTAATCCTCCACCATTCTGTCAATGGTGACAGTATCATATGCAGTGACAGTAGACATGTCAGAAATTGTTGCCAGGTCCTTCAGTCCGGACCAGATGTCCAAACTTGGTCCTGCCTGCCCTGCATCACCGCCAGTTGGTTGCTTAGGATACCTAAGTTTTTTCCTGGCAGCCCCAGTTGCGGGAGAAAATGAAGAAGGAGCTGTTGACGTGTCACGTTCCGCTTCAGCTGACAGTGTGTTCACCAGCAGGTCTTTGCACCTCTGCGGGCTTGTGTAGGCCGGAAAGAGAGACACCACATAGGCTTTAAACCTAGGATCGAGCACGGTGGCCAAAATGTAGTGGTCTGATTTCAACAGAATGACCACCCTGGAATCCTGGTAAAGCGAATGAAGGGCTTCATCCACAAGTCCCACATGCCGAGCGGAATAGCTCCGTCTTAGCTCCTTCTTATTTTCTCCAGCTGCTTCTGCAAAAGCCTGATGAGGGGAATGACCTGACTCAAGCTGGCAGTGTCTGAACTAACTTCACGTGTGGCAAGTTCGAAGGGCTGGAGAACCTTGCACAACACGGAAATCATTCTCCACTGCGCTTGAGTCAGGTGCATACCCCCTCCTTTGCCTATGTCATAGGTGGATGTATAGGCTTGTATGGCCTTTTGCTGCTCCTCCATCCTCTGAAGCATATAGAGGGTTGAGTTCCACTGCCTCACAACCTCTTGCTTCAGGTGATGGCGGGGCAGGTTCAAGAGTGTTTGCTGGTGCTCCAGTCTTCGGCACACAGTCGCTGAATGGCGAAAGTGGCCAGAAATTTTTCGGGTCACCCAAAGCGTCTCCTGCACGCCCCTGTCGCTTTTCAGAAAATTCTGCAGCACCAAGTCTATTGTGTGAGCAAAACATGGGATGTGCTGGAATTTGCCCAGATGTAATGCCCGCACAATATTGGTGGTGTTGTCAGCTATCACAAATCCCCAGGAGAGTCTAAGTGGGGTAAGCCACTGGGCGATGTTTTCCCTCAGTTTCTCTAAGAGGTTGTCGGGGGTGTACCTCTTACTGAAACCGGTGATACACAGCGTAGCCTGCCTTGGAACGAGCTGGCGTTTCTGAGATGCTGCTACTGGTGACGCTGCTGCTGTTGCTGCGTAAGGTGATACATCTACCCAGTGGGCTGTCACCGTCATATAGTCCTTAGTCTGCCCTGTTCCACTTGTCCACATGTCCGTGGTTAAGTGGACATTGTGTACAACGGCATTTTTCAGGACACTGAGGACACTTTTTCTGACGTTTCTGTACAGTCTCGGTATCGCCTGCCTAGTGAAGTGGAATCTAGACGGGATTTGGAACCGGGGGGACACTACCTCCATCAATTGTCTAAATCCCACTGCACTAATGGCGGATACCGGACGCACGTCTAACACCAACATAGCAGTCAAGGCCTCAGTTATACGTTTTGCTTCAGGATGACTGCTGTCGTACTTCATCCTCCTCGCTAAGGACTGTTGGATGGTCAATTGTTTAGTAAAAGTAGTGGTGTTCCTACTTCCTCTCTGGGATGATGAACGACTCCCAGCAGCAGCAACAGCAGCAACGGCAGCAGGAGGCGTAGCAATGCAGGATCCTCCAGAGGAATCCCGGATAGGAGAGTCAGTCATGCCAGTGACATGGCCTGCAGGACTACTTCCGATCCTGACTAAGGAGGAAATTGACGAGGAGGGAGTTGACGGTGTGGTTTGCAGGCGCTTGGATACAACAGGACAATGGGATTTTGGTGTCCCTGGACTGCTTACGGTCTTAGCCAAAGTTTCTGAACTTGACAGTAACTTTTTATGAATGCGCTGCAGGTGCCGTATAAGGGAGGATGTTCCTAGGTGGTTGACGTCCCTACCCCTACTTATTTCACCTTTACATATGGTACATATGGCAAGACAGTTGTTGTCCGGATTTGGATAGAAATATTGCCAGACCAAAGAGGTGGAATGTTTGGTCTTCTGCCCAGGCATGACCGTGATGGGCTTTTTCATCCCACGGACAACAACTGTCTCCCCCGGAGCCTGATTTAAACAGACCACATCAGCATCAGAATCCTCCTCGCCAACTTCCTCCTCAGCGCCAGCTACACCAGTATCCTCATCCTGTTGTACTTCAACAGTGACATCTTCAATTTGCATATCAGCAAGTGGACTGTGGGTGCTCCTTTCAGCACTTGCAGGGGGCGTGCAAATGGTGGAAAGAGCCACCTCTTCCCGTCCAGTGTGGGAAGGTCAGGCATCGCAACCACCACCACACTTGGACTCTCCTTGGGGATTTGTGATATCTTCTTAGAAAGCACAGTTCTTCGCTGTGCTTTTGCCAGCTTAACTCTTTTGATTTTTTTAGTGGGAGGAGGGCTTCCATCGTCATGTGAAGCTGAACCACTAGTCATGAACATACTAGGGATCGACCTTAGCCGTTCCTTGCCACTCCGTGTCGTAAATGGCATATTGGCAAGTTTACGTTTCTCTTCAGCTGATTTAAATGTTTTTTTCAAGGTCATTTTCCTGAACTTTGTCATTTGGGATTGTATGTGCCCTCTATTAAGACATTGGGCATCGGCCTTGGCAGACGATGTTGATGGCATGTTATCGTCTATGTCATGACTAGTGGCAGCAGCTTCAGCACTAGGAGGAAGTGGTTCTTGATCTTTCTCTATTTTATTTTTATCGGAGAAAGTTTGGTCCTCCATTTATGTTATATCGATTTGATATATACGTGCTGCTAAACACAGAAAATATTTTTTTATTTTTGCTGGAGAGTAGTGCACTTTGTGGGTTACACCACCCTTTAAGAAATGAGCCAGCCGGCTCTTTACTTATGGGACACAGGCTCTCGCTTGACGCTGCTCCTTTGTTGATGCACGTGCGGCTACTGCGCACACAATTCACAAACACAGAAAATATATATTTTTTTGGTTTGGACTGGAGTGTACTTTGGGGGTTTCAGCACCCTTTAACAGTCAAGCAAGCCGGCCCTTTACTTATGACACAGGCGCACGCTTGGCACTACTTTGTTGATGCACGTGCGGCTACTGCGCACACAATTCACAGACACAGAAAATATATATTTTTTTGGTTTGGACTGGAGTGTACTTTGGGGGTTACAGCACCCTTTAACGGTCAAGCCAGCCGGCCCTTTACTTATGACAAAGGCGCACGCTTGGCACTACTTTGTTGATGCACGTGCGGCTACTGCGCACACAATTCACAAACACAGAAAATATATATTTTTTTGGTTTGGACTGGAGTGTACTTTGGGGGTTACAGCACCCTTTAACGGTCAAGCCTGCCGGCCCTTTACTTATGACACAGGCGCACGCTTGGCACTACTTTGTTGATGCACGTGCGGCTACTGCGCACACAATTCACAAACACAGAAAATATATATTTTTTTGGTTTGGACTGGAGTGTACTTTGGGGGTTACAGCACCCTTTAACGGTCAAGCCAGCTGGCCCTTTACTTATGACACAGGCGCACGCTTGGCACTACTTTGTTGATGCACGTGCGGCTACTGCGCACACAATTCACAAACACAGAAAATATATATTTTTTTGGTTTGGACTGGAGTGTACTTTGGGGGTTACAGCACCCTTTAACGGTCAAGCCAGCCGGCCCTTTACTTATGACACAGGCGCACGCTTGGCACTACTTTGTTGATGCACGTGCGGCTACTGCGCACACAATTCACAAACACAGAAAATAATTTTTTTTTTGGTTTGGACTGGAGTGTACTTTGGGGGTTACAGCACCCTTTAACGGTCAAGCCAGCAGGCCCTTTACTTATGACACAGGCGCACGCTTGGCGCTGCTCCTTTGTTGATGCACGTGCGGCTACTGCGCACACAATTCACAAACACAGAAAATATATATTTTTTTGGTTTGGACTGGAGGGTACTTTGGGGGTTACAGCACCTTTTAACGGTCAAGCCAGCCGGCCCTTTACTTATGACACAGGCGCACGCTTGGCACTACTTTGCTGATGCACGTGCGGCTACTGCGCACACAATTCACAAACACAAAAAATATATTTTTTTTTGGTTTGGACTGGAGTGTACTTTGGGGGTTACAGCACCCTTTAACGGTCAAGCCAGCCGGCCCTTTACTTATGACACAGGCGCACGCTTGGCACTACTTTGTTGATGCACGTGCGGCTACTGCGCACACAATTCACAAACACAGAAAATATATATTTTTTTGGTTTGGACTGGAGTGTACTTTCGGGGGTTACAGCACCCTTTAACGGTCAAGCCATCCTGCCCTTTACTTATGAGACAGGCGCACGCTTGGCACTACTTTGTTGATGCACGTGCGGCTACTGCGCACACAATTCACAAACACAGAAAATAAATTTTTTTTTGGTTTGAACTGGAGTGTACTTTGGGGGTTACAGCACCCTTTAACGGTCAAGCCAGCCGGCCCTTTACTTATGACACAGGCGCACGCTTGGCACTACTTTGTTGATGCACGTGCGGCTACTGCGCACACAATTCACAAACACAGAAAATATATTATTTTTTAGCACTTGGGGGGAGCACCCCTGATGGACAGAGCACCCCCTGGACAACACTACAGCACCCCTTTAGGACTGAGACACTGCACAGGACTTTGGAGTGGACACAGCCCCTATGGAGAACTGACTGCACAACACAGTCCAGCTAGCCCCTATGGACTTTGAAGTAGTGGACACAGCCCCTATTAACAACAGCAGCACAGCACAACACAGCCAGCCCCTATGGACTTTGAAGTAGTGGACAACAGCAGCACTACACTACACTAAACTACACAGCCCAGCCAGACCTATCTCCCACCTCCCTCTTCACTGTCCACAGCCGAGTGAGTAAATGGCGCCGACGCGGGTACCTTATATAGGATCCAAAACCGCGAGACTCGGAAGGCGGGATGATGACGTTTTGCCTCGATTTCAGATCCGAGTCAGGCGGGAAAAGTCGAGCCTGACTCGGATCGGACTCTGATCGGGGGGGCTCGGGGGGGTTCGGATTTCAGAAATCCGAACCCGCTCACCCCTAATATATATATACATATACTCTAGAATGCAGACTGGCAACAAAGTTGAACCGGAGTTTCAATATGTTATTCACAACATTTTCGTCAAATGTTGTAAATAACATTGAAATGTTTAACTTTGCTGCTGGACATATACTGTAATTTGGACCAAATTCCTCGATTCTTTATATATATATATATATATATATATAGTATATATAAATATACATAATTAAAGATATTGTATAAAATTACCCTCAGGCTATGTTTGTAAGGTGAATATAAGACATATGCATTCTGTGTTTAGACTTGGGTCCCATTTCCAAGATATCTCATTATGGTGTGCATATATTCCAAAATACGGAAAAATCTGATATCCATAATATATCTAAAACACTTCTGCTCCCAAACATTTTGGATACAGGAGACTCAAGCTGTATATATATATATATATATATATATATATATATATATATATATCAGAAAACAGATTGATTAGGTCTTGTTTGAAAACTTTCACCACTAAATGCAGACGTCCACACTTTACTTGTCCTTATGTCATTTAGAAAACCTAATACATAAATTATTCAATTGACCTTCCTTTCTCCAATATTATTTTGCCCATTTTAATACAGAGCTTACAACTAAGTACCATTCTGTTTAAACTTCTGCGAGTTGTTGAGTGAGGATATTGCCTATGTTAGCAAGTATGTTAGGACAAATTAGCCTATTTTAACTAGAAGCCATTCTTTTCACGCTTTTAATGAAGGCTAATGCCACACACTAGAATACTTCTCACCTCATTACTACTCATAAAAAGCAATGATCCATTCAAAGCCCATAAGAGATGTAAAAGAGCCCAGCCACTCTCTTTCTGGCACACCAGAAAGAGCCGCCTCTCTCCCCATCCTTTGAAGTTGATCATTAGGATGTTTAGCAGATAAAAGAACTCAAACACTTATCTGCATAATCTCACGTCTGACACACGTTCATGTTTCTCTCTTTTCATTTAATTTCGTGTGGCTGGTGTCTAGCGTCAGTAGTTTGATTGTGATGGTTTAATGTCTGAAATGCAGCTTTCATTTAGCAAGAATAAAGGACATGCTTTAAATAAAGATAAATGGATGTGATGCCGAAGCTCTGCCCGAAACCTCAAATTATACATTTTTACTATTCATGCTTTTTTCCTCTAAATGAGGACTTTGTAATATAACATGTTCTTCCAAGGGCTGTTGTAAACAATGTCATTTTACCCCATAGCATAAACATAAGTAGTCTCGTATGACTGCAGTTGTTATTATATACCAACATTTATTTATGAACCCCCATAATCTGTATCATGGTTAAGGTTTAACACAAGACATAAAGTACAGTAGGTTTATGAATGTATTTATGATTTTGCCACCAGTAAGGTAAGACCTGTATGCAAAGGTGGAGCAGTTGTTTTGTTTGGGCAGCACAGTGGTTAGCATTGCTGCCTCACCATGGGTTTGATTTTTGATGTTTACGTGGGTTTATTCTCTCTCTCCAAAACATGCCGATTAGTTAACTAGTTTCTGACACAATTTTAACCTGTTGAGAGTGTGCTTAACAATTTAAGGAATATAGATTGTAAACACCCCTAGAGAAGTGACTGATTTGAATGATTAAGTGGCAGATGTATCAAACTTGTGAGAGAGATAAAGTGGAGAAGTTGCCCAAGGCATCCAATTAGCAGCTAACTTTCATTTCATATACAGTACTGTGCTAGATAAATAAGAGCTTTAAGCTGGTTGGCAGCTATGGGCAACTTCCTCACTTAGGGGTCTATTTACTAAGCATTGGATGGCGATAAAGTGAATGAAGATAAAGTGCCAACCAACCAGCTCCTAACTGTCATTTTTCAAGCACAGCCTGTGACATGGCAGTTAGGAGCTGATTGGCTGGTACTTTATCTCTGTTCACTTTATCTCCATCTAAGGTTTAGTAAATAGACCCCTTAATCACTTGTGAAGGTTTGATGCATTTCTCCATAAGAGATTTATCAAACCTCCTAAAGAGGGCCAATGGTGGTATTACCCAAAGCAAATAATCCAATTCTAGCTATCATTTTATAGAATGTACTAGATTAATGATAACTAGAATCTGATATCTAGTATTCTGTATAAAGCACTCCGTAACATCTAAACACTATATATATAGGTTAAAAAATAAATAAGAAAACATGTGTCATAGACCTGCATGAATTTTTACTTTGTTGGCCTCCTGTGGCAGAACATGTAAATTCAGCCGTGACCTGATATAGATAATGGTCTGACAGTACTAGCGATGCTGTACAGCTGTGCTGGAGCCGAGCTGCCAATGATAGCCTGTGGTTCCACCTCAGCAGCTGAAATCCCAATCAAACAGTGTTTTCAGCAGCGCAGAAGCTATCGGTTTCCACACACTGTCGGACATGTTAGCTACTGTTAGCTCAAGGTCACAAATGCTCTAACAACAGAAAATAAGGAGGATGCAAAGTAGTACTGATTGCGTGTTACACATCTTAAGCATGCTACTTTCTAACTACCCTGATACCTTTAAAGTTGTCTCTTTTATTGTCACATTAAAAGTCCTATTCGCTACAACAGCACTTGATAGTCAGCAGCAACTATTCATTTTGTTTTATTTGCTGCCCCGATATAATCCTGCAAAGTAGTTAAACCCCAACATTGTAGAGGATTTGGTAAATTAAAATATTTTTAAAACATAATACAAAAAAGATATCATCCTATTTATCAATATTCATTTAATTCAGAAATTTTCATTATTTGGGGGGGGGGTCTAGATTTTTTTGTAAACACCTCCTTTAAAATGTTTTTCAGTTTCTCAGATATGAACCTTTTAGAAAGAAGACACTTCTTCACTAATGAAGGAGGAAATTCAGATAAACTGGATGCTGATAGTCTATGCTCCAATCTACTGTACATAACAAAATATTTACAAACTGTAAAGTCTGGAGGTAATAACTGCACCCTCAGTTTTAAGATCACTTTGGCTATTTTGCTTGTAGGATTGTTGTATAATTGTTTGAGATGTTTGTTAATAAGCAATTAAAGTTATTTTCAGAGTTAGAAAATATCATGTTACTGTTTTTAATGTAACTACAGTGTTTGTGAATTGCTTCCCAAGTGTCAGTATCATTTAAACTTTCTTACTGTCTTTATGAGGTTAAAAAAATAATTTACATTTTTTTTCTCACAACATTGACTTTAGCCATACCAGGTGCATGCTAATATTTTACTAATCACAATGAAAGCATCGTAGGTTTTGTTTTTGGTCAACTGACAAATTTACTATAACAAAAGCTACAGTTGAATAAGTTCTATTTTTCTTAATTTGTTACTCAAATACAGTATTTTGGGACTAACAAATAGAAATATACAACAGTACAGATGTGTCCTCATAAATTGTTGCTCAAGTAACTGGAAAAAGCTCCACGCAACACATCAGGTCCAGGGTTACTCACCCATACCATGCATCTTTCTCCCTCAAAAATTTCATCTTAGGGCCGTATTCAATTAGGGAACGGAGTGTCCAAAGGGTTCTGAAAGAAATCCCCAAATTTTTAGCCAAAAATAGGGATTTTGCATTTTTTGTCTACTGGCCTGGGATGGAGGAAACTTTTCTCCAATTGATTCTCTCCATTTTTGCCTGTTTGCCATTTCCGGCTTTTTTTGGCAAAAAAAGTCAGTTTTTGCCAATGGCAAAAAAGTATGTTTTCACCGCTAATTGAATACGGCCCTTATCCACATGAATAAAACAGCTGGAAGCAACTAAACTACTCTGCTAGATTGCACTGATCAATTAGATGTGCAACATTTGCATATCTGTGTGCAACTGAATCTGAATCTATGCAAGAAGAAAATATAAAGTGGAAAGAGATAAAGTACCAGCCAATCAGCTTCTAACTGTCACTTTACAGGCTGTGGGCTCCATTTATCAATGAGTTATAGAAACTAGGTGTATAAGGACACATCTGTATTTAAAAATCACTGTGGTTAGTAACACTGCTTAACTTAATTGATTATTTATAGCTTATGATATATTATGATTTACCCAGTTTTACCCATCACTTTTAATATTACAGGTCTTGATATTTCATTGACAATTCATTATTATTTTGTTTAATGAAAATAAAAAATGATTTTCTAGTATAGTATAGTATAGTAATATTTGAACAACCGAATTTAAAGGGTTCCGGGTCGAACCGAGTCCGAGTTCAGAATCACTTTAGGGTTCCGGGTCGAACCAAGTCCCAGTTCAGATCTTCCTGCGGTTCGGAACTCGGATTTAAAAACCGCACTCAGGTTTTGTATTGAATGCTAACAGGTCAAAATTATGCAATTTTATCTGTTTATTTATTTATTTAGTTTTAAAAAGTAGAAATACAAAACCAAAACACATGAGAGGGCTTTTGCAAAACCAAAACACGAAAATGAATCCGGATCCAAAAGCAAAACCAAAACACAGGGGTCGGTGCACATATTAAGCTCACCTCTTTGCCCAAATTCTATCTACAAACCCTCAAGACAAGAGTATGAGATGCGCACGACTCTCATTTGCCCATTGCATATGCTCAGCTAAAACTTCACAAGATCCACCCATTTATCCAACATGCTATCTACTAATGAAAATATCATACTAAACCATTTCCAGGGACTCAGAAATGTTGGAATTTAGAATATTGGTTTTTACATTATCTACCATGGACAGAATTAAAAAGCATTTCTGAATTATAATTATAGCGTTGTTATGCTATGAATAATTATGTATTTTAGCCATTTTGCTGTCATAGAACTGTTCATATTTTATACATCAGGGAATATAGAGAATTTCAGATGCTTCTGCTGGACAAATATGGAATTCTATTGGTAGCACTTGATAATACAACATATCCATATACTGTACCCTCTAAAAGTACAATTTCCAAAATTTAGAGGTTAAGCATATTATTTTTTTTTAAAATACCAGTTGTGTGGCACGCTCACTCAGTGAAATGAGTGAAAATATTTACCTTATTCTGTGTTTGGCTGCCGAATGTTGCATATTTCGCAGAACTAATTTAGCATAAGTCTTCCAACTAGAATTCCCAGTCTTACACCAACAACACCACAAATGTGAATGAATTGACACAATCATCAACCCAGTTTATCCAAATTTGGTGTTACAAATACAATGTTGAATGCCATGCAACAGAATGGGGATGCAATAGCGATATTCAAAGACTGTATGGGTGGAATGTTGTATCTTTTTTAAACAACCTGTTCTGCTGTTCCATTTGATTCACATAACAGTTACCAAAATCTGGCCTATATCTATCACTAAGCATTTGACAAGCTTATATCTTTATACAGCTAGTCCACACTATTTCCTGTATTGTTATATTTAGCTTCCCAATGCACAGTGCTGCAGAATACATGATGGTTTCTTACTAAATTATAGTAAAAAGAAAAGATTTGTACAAATGTCCCTATTTTTCATTACGAATATTAAGATCTGTGAGTTTCAATTCATCTTATTGATGTGTGTCTGTACTTAGTCTTATTGTGTATCTTACTATTATCACTTCTATCATTATTACAACTCATTTTATCCTAAAATAGGGCCTGATTTAGAGCCGGACGCTCTTAATCAGGGCATTTTTTTTATGTTGCGGCCTCCTGGCCGCTTGCTAAGCTGTGGGTGACCACCCACAGCTTTTGCGAGCGGCCAGGTGATGGTCGCGACCATCAGGGCTTGCGACAAGACCCTTGGGGTAGGGTCTCATCCGTCGCAAGCCCCAGAGAGCTTCCTGCCTTAACAGAGCCGGAAGCTGTCCACTGACATCACTGGTGATGTCAGTGGTGCCTCCCACAAACGGCAGGCGTTCCTTCGGGAATGCCTCCGTTTGTGTAGCCACACCCACTCCCCGCCTACAAAACGAGGCGAGCTGTCAATCAACATCGACAACCGCCTCTTTTGTAGTGAGTCCCGGAGCGAGAGAATTTCTCTCTCGTTCCGGGGCTTGCGCATGCACGCGCCACGCATGTGCAGTACCCCACCATCGACCCGCTTGCGAGCGTTATGCGCTCGCGAGCTGGCCTGAATCAGGCCCATTATGCTTGATGCAGCTTCATTCATATCTTAAAAAATACATGACAGTATGGGGATATTGGGGCTTTACTGCTTAATTTCAAGGGTCACATTTGTGTTTATATATTGCTAATGCTTATGTGCCATTTTGATAGTGGCTGAGAGCTAGCCATAGGGCATGCAAACATACTATGGCTAGCCCACATTCACCAAGTAGTACCAAATGTCATTCTGATTCCTCACATCATACAGCTCCTCCAAACAAAAGGAGAAAAGCTTTGCTCCCCCTTGCAGTCACAGCTACCTGGTGTGCTAACCCATGTGCTTCCCTAAGACATGCAGAATAGTGCACTAAAGGGAAAATTACAAAAAATGAAAATAAAAGGATAAGCGCAATTTGTGCCTGTGTCACTGAGGATGGAGCACAATATTTTATATTTTTAGCAGAACCTTTGACACATGTGGTTAGTTTAAGAGACCGGAATAGGAGTGGCACTCATGTCTTAAAATAATATGGGAAGAGCCAAGAGGGAGGCCAAGGTGGGAGGTACAGAGGGCCATGGCATCATAAATAACATCATACATGCCCCGGAGAGCCCATTTCCCAGAATCGAGGAGGATGGTCTACTCTTTTGTGAGTCTGGGTGAGCTCCCAACAATTTGTGAGACATTCCAGGGCAGTAGGCAAGTATGTATAAAGCATGCATACAGGAATGCCTCATGGGTGATATTCTCTGACCAATTCAAGTTTGTCTGTATATTCATCAGTGATTCATTGCCAGACTAATTAACAGTTTATTTTTCTGAAACATGTACTAATTTCTGGTGTTTACTTCATACACCCAATAGACAGACAGACAGCGACAGACAGATAGATAGATAGAAAGATAGATAGATAGATAGATAGATAGATAGATGGGGCAGCACAGACGGTGTAATGGTTAGCATTACTGCCTCACAGCACGGAGGTCGTGGGTTTAATTCCCACTACGGCCCTAACTGTGTGGGGTTTGCATATTCTCCCTGTGCTTGCGTGGGTTTCCTCTGGGTGCTCCGGTTTCCTCCCACACTCCAAAAATATACTGGTAGGTTAATTGGCTCCCAACACAAATTACCCCTAGTGTATGTGTGTGAGCATGTGATAGGGAACTTATATTGTAAGCTCCACTGGGGCAGGGACTGATGTGAATGGACAAATATTCTCGGTAACGCGCTGCGGAATATGTGTGCGCTATATAAATAACTGGTGATAGAGAGATAGAAAGATAGATAGATGGGAATAATCAGCTCTTTAGACATATTAATGTGACTGAATCACCAGGGAAACAGGAAATAAGTGAAGCACCTGCCTGGAATTTGTTAGGTTCTGTACAGATGTATTACAGCTGCACCTGCACATATGAGGGGGAGGAGGACAGTTTCACTGAAGGAGAAAGTAACAATTTTATTTAAACCAGATTGATAGGGAACAGATCTCCTTAGAATTATGAACTGTTACAAAACATCTTGTCTATTTTTAAGATAGATCATAAATCAGTCCCTAAGTAATGGACAAAGATGACACCATTAGTGGGAATTTAAGTATAGCTGCAGGATTTCAATTTCAGAAAAACAAGCTTCAGAAAAGCCATAGAGTAGGAACTGAGCTGCAATAACTGAAAAATGTGCAGAATCGTTGGTGGGGGTCTGTATCCCTAGTGCTTCTTTTGGCAGCCACAGCACTTGGAGAGGGTTTTATAGGGAAGGTTTGCGGTAGATTAAATCAGTTGCATAAAAGTCAAAAAAGTGTTTTGTTACTCTAAAAGTAAAATTATATAAATAAGAACAACAAATTATTGCATAACTAATTTCCCCAGTGAAACAAATCAAACAGTGACTGTTTAGGGTCATCCCACTTTTACTCTCTCAGTTTTATTGCTGTTATCCATGGACTGCTTGTAGTCTTCTTATCACTTTCTAGCTAGCTAGACAGGAAATTGGAAAGTCCTCGTCACATGTTCTGCCAAAACTGCTTTAATGTCAAGTCAACACTATTCTTTATTTCCTAAAGATGGAAAAACTCCAATCAAATTAGCACTGAAATCAGCATTGAATTTCTAAATGAATGGATCATTTTCTATAATATATTTATACATTTCCGACATGAAATAGACTAAGCCACTATGCCTTTATGCAGCAAAGGAAAATAATAATTATGAATATTTATTTATTGACAGTTATATAATGCACATATTAGGCAGTGCTTTGCAGAGAACATTGGTAGTCATTCACATTGGTTCCTGCCCCAGTGGAGCTTGCAATCTATATTCCCTATCACATGGACACACACATACACACTGTGGTTCACTTTTTGTCATAAGCCAATGAACTATCCATATGATTTTGGAGTGTGGGAGGAAACCTATGCAAAAACAATGAGAACATAGAAAATCCTCAAAGATACGGCAATAGTCAGGAACTGAACTCATGTGAGGCAATAATGCTAACCACTATGCCAGCTACCCTGACCAATTCTTTATCTATATAACTCCATTCTCTTAATGAGACACAGAGCCCAGAAGTGGAGGCAGCCATCTTGGGCACACTCAACTGCCATTCTACATTTACATCAGTCTAGGGGACTACTAAATTTAAAAAACAATTTGATAATAGTAAAGGATTTTCCCTGCGCTTTGGAGAATAAGCAGTAGCCATTAGCTCAGGTACAGCTCTGCGGTTTTCAGTAAGTTTCTTAAACTGGCTATACATCGGAACTTTACCGTTCCAACCAGTCAACTAGTTGGCTAGTTGCAACGATAATCGGTCAGTGTGTGGGAGAAAACGATAATCGGTTGTTTGCTCCCACACACCAAAATATGGTAAAAACAGTCGGTCCAACTAGTTGGAAGAATCAAACATGTTGATTTTTCCCAACTATTTGCCTGATAACACTACTCAACAAAATTAAAACATTCTCTGCATCTGGCATGTGAATATGGGGCCTATTCATCATACCTACAATATCGAGGGAGGTAATTAGGTTTAGAACTCTCATTGAGTCCTACCTAATTACCGGAGGAATTTATCAATCCTCCTCCCTATAACTATCTATTCCAAAAAGCTGTCATTTTTGCGATGACAGCTTTTCGGGAAATAGATAGTTTTCCCTGTCTGCTCTAACTTACCGCAGCTGGAATCCGTGCTGTGCATGTGCTGTTACAATGGTAAACCCAGCGCATGCGCAGCACTACTTACAGCCCCAACCCCCCACTCCCCCCTCTGCTCACCTCCCCCCGTCCCGCACTTACCTGCCCGCTGCAGCGCCTCCGGCTCTGTCCTGCTGGTCTGTCATGTGGTCTTCCAGCAGCACACAGTTTAGTTTTTTTTTTCTCTAAACTTTATTGTGTTCTGCTGGTAGAACACAATGTCAGCATTGCATATGGAGCCAGAAGACGCATCAGAGCGCCGGAGGAAGACTCCAGGGGACCTGCAAAATACATGATTTTGGGAATTTGATGAATACCATAATTTCCATATCCCCATACTAATGTATGAGGAGTGTGGAAATTAACGCAGGGGGACTTAGCAAGGAGATATCAGTGATATCTCCTGTGCTAAGTGGCTTCATGAATACTAAAATAATGTTATTTAAGGAAAATGTCCTTAAAAACGTTATTTTAGTGTTGATGAATAGGCCCCTATGTGTTTTCACCTAATTTAGGGATGCTGAATTCAGTGGAACACTCAGATTGTCTCTATCACGTCACATTTATTAGATACACACTAGTAACAATAGTGGTAATAGCTAAATCTGAAAAAAAGAAAGATAACTGAAAATTGTAATTAATCTCTATTGAATTTAAATATTCTCAATGTACTCATTTATATATTACTAATAAAACTACAGAAACGCTTAACAATCCAAATTAGCCATAATGTAATTGTCAATAAAAGATAAAATGTAAAGTCACTTTGCTTTAGGGAAATAGGATGTTGACGCTTCCCGTTTGTACAGTTTCTCATTGGTCTCTCTAAAAAGGAACCAGCAGTAGTCCCCATCATTTCAGGGTCCCAGTATCCTTAGTAGTGATGCTCTATTGTCAGAATGTCTTGGTGAAATAGTTACCCCTGTTAATTATTTTCATTACCCAGGTTGTCAGTGAAAAAGTCTGGATGGTAATGTAAAAAGTGAATTTTAAGTGACATTCTACAGCCCATATTCTTGTAGTTGTCAAAAAGCTCATTCACAATGGACACGTATTTGGCCTCTTTTCTGTTCCCTAAATATTCACACATAGCAGCCTTGAAAGTGAACCAAGCAGCAGACTCAATTTCCTGCAATTTAGTGTTAAATATTTAATTAGCAAGCAATTTCCTTATTTGGGTGCCAACAAATATGCCTTATTTTACTGTAGGATTGCTTTTCTTAACATTGAAAACTTCAGGTGGCTGAAAGCCTGACCTTCTTTATCCAGAGCTTTCACAAAATTCTTTATTAGGCCCAACTTAATGTGAAGTGGAAGTAAATGATTAAATGCGTCTCAACCAATGCAGTGTACGTGACATTTTGCTCTATGGCCACTTCTTTGCAGTCTAGTGATTTTTAGTGTCTATGGTGTCCCATAAATGTAGGAAACAGCAGTACTTTGTGAATCCACCATGTCAACCTAACCTAACCTAAGTCAAAACAACAAAGATTTCATCCATGATCCTTATACTTGATTCCCTCCAACAACACAGCCATACTTTCATAAGTTTCTTTCATGTCCACTGCATAGGCCAAAGGCACTATGTTCCCATTATGGAGTAACAATGCTTTGTGGCATTAGCTCATGCTATACCATTGAGGTAGCAAACTTACTTTTAACCATTCAGTCAGATTAGTAGTGCAGGTTATCCAAGAAATATGGGGTGCCAAGATTTTATCCTGGCCACCAAGAGCACAGTCAAAGTACATTTTATAAGATTTCTTTATCAAGGCCCCAATATGATTTCTTTGACTTTTTGTGTGAACTTACTGCATACATAACAAAAGTTATAAGGAAGGTTTACACATACATGATTTTAGCAACTGCCATTACTTACAAAGTGACATTCATATGCACAAAATGTACACATGAAGATATGAAATGACGAATACAAGAAAAGATACCACTGATATAAAATGGAGAAATGAAACCAAATGTAAATTTGCCACTTGCACTGGTCACTGCAAGTGGTTTGAAGCCACATATCTCCTTATGGTGATCAGCCATCAGCCAGAGTGCTGGGACACAGAGATGGAGGCTCCATCACAAACCAGCCCACTGTAAGAACACCCCCTCCCCTCTAGTTACTAATGATCAGCATACAGTTCAGGGAGCTTCCTGCATACTTTCCCCTCTGCACGCCGGTCGAGAGCTAGGACAGGAGCCAGCAAGCAGCATGGTATCCAGTGCTAAAAAGGAAGATTCTGCCCCAGAGTCAGCACATGGAGGAGAATGATTAAGATGAGGAAGGGAATTCTGATGACATAGAGGATGAAGAGTCTGTGCAGGATGTGTACCCCATAGTGCAGAAAGAAGGAAGTCTTGCTGAGCACTTACTGTGATTAAATAGTTTAATTTTTTAATTTACATTTTTCAAAATATCTAAAAAATCTTACGTGATATCACATTTGTGATTGTCTATTTGGATTTTATAAATTGATATGTACATATATATTTATCACAGATGCAAAATGGCTGGTCTAGTATAGGGGAAACATTGAAAACGTTCCCGCCAACTGAATGATAAGTAGGCGGACACTGGTCGGCAGTGTCCGCCTACTTTTGTCGCAATCATCTCTTATGACAGGTACCGCTGCTGCTGCTTCGTCCATCATGGACCGGGCACCACTAGGACAGACGGAGTCTGTTGAAATCCACGGACTGCAGTATATAAGTGTGTTCTTTAATATACTTCAACCAGTTGCCAACAAAGTGTTCTAATTAGGCTAGTTAAGGACCTGCTCACCCTAGCGGGTAATGAGATTAAAACATTATCTCTTTCTGGAACACTGAATGGATGACAGTGGGATGGTCAGAGTGTAGTATTTTAATGTATGTGCCCCAGTCATTGCACACCCATCTATCCAGACACAGACAATGTGAAACTTAGCCAACTATCCAGAAAATGCCATTCCAAATTCATCTTGGTGGTCACCGCTGTCCCACACCCACCATGCTTACCTGGGGCTGTTTGTCAGTACAGGATCCCTGGCAGAGGCAGGAGGAGGATGAGGATCAGTGCTGCTGCTGAGGAATGGGTGACTGCAGCTGCACATGGTGTATCCTGTTATATAAGTTTTGTACTTATATACATTGTTTACAAATAAATTGAGTATTGATTTCCTTAAATATTTCTCTCATTAAAGTATCCGCCCTTAACGGCAATCACAGCAGTGAAAACAAGGGCCAACTTTTCTAAAGTTTCAGCTCCGATTGCAGCCCTACTTGTGGCAACTCCCAAAGGTGATTTTGGCTTTTTACTTGCACATCTTGAACACACCTGTCCAGACGATTCCAAAGTTCAATTGGATTGCAATCTGGACTCTGGGGTGGCCAAACCATGTTCTTCAGCACTTTTTGTTGTTATTTTGACTGAACATACTTTTGGCAAAGACTTGAGGTATGTTTTGGGTTGTCATCTTGCTGTAGTGTTAAACCAGGACCAATAAGACAGGTGCTGGAAGGGGTGGCATGGCACATCAGGATGTTGTGTTAGTTTGGGAGTCCATGATTCCTTTGATTTTTTATGAAGTCTCTAATCGTGCCACCTCTGAAACATCCAGACCATAATGGAACCTCTTCCAATTCTTGACTGTGGGCTGAATGCAAACAGGAAGCATGTGCTTACCTGTTGCATGAGAAACGAACTTGCGCCTATTGACCCTAAACACCTCAAACTTCTTCTGTGAAAAGAACCTTTTTCCAAAGACTAGTACACAAATTTTCTGGACCAAATTTTTAATACATTAGGCAGTCGAAGGAAATTACTGTAGCTACAGTTTGCACAGGTACAAAATTCCTGCAAACCCATGACATTGGAAGGATAGAAAAAAAAGCATTTGATAAAATCTGAAACTACAGAAAAGTATCTTCTGACAATTTTGTACAGTAAAACATGTTTGGTGATCATGACAATTGTATTGTTACTTTGTTTTTGTACCCTTTAGTATGTGTTGGTGGTAAGTATCTATATTATTATATGTGTTAGCCTTCTGTATAAATTAAAATTAAAGCTGGCATTTACTAAGAATGATTACCTAATTAAGCAGCTCTTGCAGAACTCAATGCTGAATAAGCTGTATGACCTGTACCTCAAGGCTGGGGCAGATTTTCAATAAACGATTGTTTGACATGCAGCTGGCATTTGTTGATCATATGGGGAGTGGTTTAGGGTTTACAGTGAATAATAATAATATTTATATAGTACTTTTCTCTCAATAGGATCAAAATGATTTATATTTACAACACAAGATACAAAATAAAAAATAAGATCAACAGAAAAGGAAAATAAGCATTTGGGTTGGTTTTTTAAGGAACAAAATGACATTAGTGAAATGCTTGAGTAACTAGGTTAGTCTTGAGTTTGATTCCAAAAGGATTCTAGATTGGAGGCCTCTCAAATTGAGAGGAAGCGAGTTCCATAGAGTTGGAACCGTAAAGCTAAAAGCTCAACTCAAGATTAATTAAGGGACATTCTAGGTTCTGCTAATAGTCCTTCAACTATACTGCAGTAAGTGAGGGGGGCAGTAAAGAAGGCAGTAAGGAATCAGAAGCTGTATCAGGTAGATTGGATCATAAGCTCTTACGAGCAGGGCCATCTACCCTCTTGTGCTTCTCTCTACTTTAGTTTCATCTACTTCTTACTCACCACTAGGGCACCTAACACTTGGTTGCTTATGCTCTGTTGCTTATCTGGGTGTTATGGTCGCTAATGTAGCAATATATATTATCCATGTCCTGGTCCTGTATTGTATTGTTCTGTAAGTCGCTTGTCTACAACTTGTTTATGTACTTTGTAAGGCGCTGTGGAACATTTGTGGCTCTATATAAATAAATAATAATAATAATCATGGTTAGGGGCTTTGAAAGTCAGTAAGCCAATCTTGAAATAGATTTGCCATTTTATAGGCAGTCAGTAAAGGGAGTAGAGAATGGGAGTTATGTGGCTGGAATGTGGCTGGATAGTTAACAGCCTGGCAGCTGCATTTTGTTCCAGCTGCAAGTGGTGCAATTCTTTTACCGGGAGACCCAGGTAGATGGCATTGCAGTAATCTAAGCTTGATTAAACAAATGCATGTATGACTTTGGGCAGATATTTTGAGGCAATTAAGTGCTTGATTCTGGTTAGGTCCTGCAGATTAAAGACTGAGGATTTGATTGTGGCTCAAACCACAGCCAAGACAACACCTAGATCCTGCACATGATCAGTGTTTTGTAATTCTGAACCCCCAAGCGTAAGTCCAGTTGGTTGGCTAAGCTGCACTATTATTGTTTGATGGTGAGCTCCTATCATATGGACCTGTTTTATCAGGCTTTAGTAGCAGCCAACTGGCACTCATCCACTCCTGGGAGCTCAGCTACAGTATACAGCTATTTAGGGTTGGTATTAGGTTCTAGGTACCCAAAGTAAAGTACAGGTATAATTGTGTATCATCTGCCTAGCAGTGGTAGACATCTGATTATTTTATTATTACAGTGGTAGCATGTAAACTGCAAAGAGCATGGGAGAGAGTCTAGAACCTTGTAGTACACTGCAAGGCAGTGGCATTGGTGACAAAAGAAACTCTCTTTGACCTGCTGGTTGTGAAATTATTTAAACCAGCTAAAGACGGTGCCATCCAGTCCACAGTAATTTTTCAGGTACTCAGGTTTTAATCCCATAGTCCACAGTATCAAATGCTGCAGAGAGATCCAGGAGTACAGTATTTACCTCTTTGTTACTGAAGTTTCCTGATAATAAGTACACTGTTTTTGCCTTTGCACTGTACATTTCAACTTGTGCCTACCATTTATTTGTCTGGTTCCTTTCTCTCCTGTGTCTTGCTGCAATGTGTGCCTTGATGGGTAAGGTGGATGTTGAGTTCGTCTGTTACTCCTCCATTGTGAGTCCTTTAGGTTTATGGGTTTCAGGATCGAGCATGAGGTTGAAGTAAACAAATGTTTGCCCATGGATTGTTCAACATCATAAATGGTGTGCCTCTGTCAAAACAGAGGAGCTTGTGGTAGCTCACTACCTTGATCCCTCCTTTGTGCAGGTCCAGTTGGATCATCCCGCTGTACAAGATTGCTATTTTCCATACAAACCTTATTTTTGGCATTTTTCATTTAATTGCTTATGACTAGGGATGTTCGCCAACCCCTGTGTTTTGGTTTTGGATTTGGATCTGTATATCCTTGTGTTTTGGATCTAGATTTAGTTTTGCCAAAACCAACCCTTGCGTGTTTTGATTTTAATTTTGGATCTGTATTTTAAAAAAAAAACAGTTAAAATCACATATATTTTTATTTGTTCCTACAGTATTATTAACCGCAATAACATTCATTTCCACTTGTTTACAGTTAATTTTGACCGCCTCACAGCGCACAATATTGTACTCATGCTGTTTATGTCCAAAATTTGCGCCAAGCTAGCTGGCTGACTAAGATAAGCGGCGGCAGTGGGCAGCATAAACACGTGGCAGTTCAACTTCCAACATTGCACATAAGGAAACATATGTTTTCATTAATCAAGAGGCCTGAGGGAGTTGGTGTATGTATGTAGTTGAAGGCAGGGACAGGAAGGGGTGATTGGTAGTAAATTTAATTTAATTTTTTTATTCCAAAGCAAATTTATGAGGGAGGAGGGGAGAGCATGGGTGAACAATATGTCTCATGTTTTGCCCAGAAAATCAACTTGGTGGTTCAGAATATTTTTTTTAATTAAAGAGGCATGCAGGAGATGTTGTTTGTGGCCATAAACATTTCTTGACATTTTTGGCATTCAGCAATTGCATGTCAAAAATTGCAGCAGCCATGGCAGTTCAACTTCCAACATGGCACATCAGGAAACAAATGTTGTTATTATTCAAGAGGCATGAAGGATTTGTAGTGTATATGTAGTTGAAGGCAGGGAAAGGAAGATTTGATTAGTAAGTAAATTGAATTAAACTTTTTGATTCTGAAGCAAATTTATGAGCAAGGAGGAGAGGGGAGGAGGGGAGGGGAGGCATTTACAAAAAAATATTTTACTCAGTCCTTACACCAGAAGAATCCTTCAGCGCTATGCCTGCTTCTGCTGCTGGGAGTGGATTTTCATCCCAGAAGGGAACCAGGAAGACTACCAGTTGTACTTTAAAAAACAATTGACTGTTAAACAATCCTTTACAAGGGGGAGCAGGTATGACAACAGTCACCCAGTTACATAGCGGATCACTGACACCATAACATCTATGCTGGTATTAGATGTGCATCCAATATCCGCCAATAATTCAGTGGGTTTTAGACAGTTAATTGAGGTCCTGTGTGCCTGCTACCAAATCCCATCAAGATTCGACTTCACTAGAAAAGTAATTCCCAACCTGTACAGGGACATTAAAAAAAAGACTTAATTAGTGGCCTCCAAAATGCCGTTGTACCCACTGACCACTTAACCATAGATATGTGGACAAGCTCAACAGAGCAGTCACAAAATCTGTGATATAAGGTTTATGTAATACATTGTGTTCTTCTTCCCAATGGACACAAACTGAAGATATGTAAAGAGCTGTTGGTAAGCAAATTGTCAGTTCAAGTGGCACGTGATGCAGTGATGGATTTGCCTTCAGTTTCTCCAGCAAGTGCATCTGCTGAGGAAAATCTAAACTTTCCCAGAAGACCCACTGGTGATGCAGATGAGTGAACTCAAAACACAACAACTTTTTGGATGGATGCGCTGCAGATGATGTAACAAGGTTCCTACCTCTACTTACTCTGGCTTTATAAAGGCTACAGATGACTTGACAATTGTTATCTGGATTTGGGTAGAAATAATTCCACACATAAGAAGTGGATTTTTTGTCTTTTGCCCAAGTATGACAATGGGCTCTTCTTTATCATGGGCATTAACTGTTTCTTCCACTGGTGCCTGATTTACACAAACAACATCCTCATTAACAACATCCTTATTAGTGTCAGCTACACAAATATCCTGCTCATCCTGGTGCATTTCCATAGAAGCATCTTCGATTTCTATGTCAGCATGTTTATGTGTGCCTACATCATCATATGAGGCAGAACCACCAGTCATAAATAAAGGCCAAGGCCTTAGCCTTTCCTTGCCACTTCATGTGGTGAAAGGCATATTAACAATTTTATGTCTTTCTGCAGCTAACTTTCCTTTTGATGTTTTTTTACCACATTAAAATATTGGTTCTTGATTTTAGATTCCATGAGTTTAGTCCTGTATGCCCTTGGGCATCGGCTTTAGCAGATGATGTAGATGGATTAGTATCATCATGAATGGTGGCTCTAGCAGCAGCTCCAGCACTAGTATGTGGTTCCTGTTCTCCTCTCAACTGATTGTTCTCCATATCAACAAACATGAATGAAGTGGGGTACAGCACACACATCAATTTGTACCAAATTTAAATATTACACTGCGGTATCAATGACCTACAGAAAAGAAGTACACACTGCACTAATACTTAGTGTCACAAGATTATGTATGAAGAAGAATAACACACTGTGATACCACACAAGATTATTTATGAATAAGAAAAGAATAGCACACTGTGCTGCCACTTACAGTGTAACAAGATTTTTTTATGAATAAGAAAAGAATAACACACTGTGTTGCCACTTAGTGTCACAAGATTATTTATGAATAAGAATAACACACTGCAATACCACTTACAGTGTCACAAGATTTTTTATGAAAAAGAAAGGAATAACACAC
The DNA here is from genome assembly GCA_031769625.1 of Taudactylus pleione. Lineage (NCBI taxonomy): Eukaryota > Metazoa > Chordata > Amphibia > Anura > Myobatrachidae > Taudactylus > Taudactylus pleione. The sequence goes on along the minus strand of JAUIMM010000020.1, from coordinate 18,431,711 downwards.
TGCGCTGCCACTTAGTGTCATAAGATTATTTATGAATAAGAATAACACACTGCGATACCACACAAGATTATTTATGAATAAGAAAAGAATAACACACTGTGCTGCCACTTACTGTCACTAGATTACTTATGAATAAGAATAACACACTGCAATACCACTTAGTGTCACAAGATTTTTTATGAATAAGAAAAGAATAACACACTGTGCTACCACTTAGTGTCACAAGATTTTTTGTGAATAATATAAGAATAACACACTGCACTGCCACAGTGATGTCATTATGTTTTATACAAAATGCATGTTATTTAGCACTTTGTTGTGGTCTTGTAGTCAACGTGTAGACTAATCATTTATTTACGATTGAAGAAAAAAGTGAAAAGTTGAATATTAGACTGTGCTACCACTTACAGTGTCGCAAAACTTTTTATGAATAAGAAAAGAATAACACACAGCCACTTACAGTGATGTCATTATGTTTTATACAAAATGCATGTTATTTAACACTTTGTCGTGGTCTAGTATTTTACGTGAAGACCATTTATTCATGATTGAGGAAAGAAGTGAAAATTTGAATATTAGCATGCGCTACCACTTACAGTGTCACAATATTTTTTATGAATAAGAATAACACACTGCTCTACGACTTATAGTGTCACAATACGTGGACAATAAACTGTGGTCTGGTCGGCAGTCTCAGTAGTTCCTGTAGTGTCGACATCCCGTGGGTGGGGATGGGTTAGTACAGGCTGATTCATTCTTAGGGCAACAAATATCAATATCTTCAAGCACTGCATTCTACTCTTACTGCTTATGCACAGGACTGTATTTCCTGCTTCTGGATTGGGAGCTCTACATAAAGGTGCTAAGTCATTGGAAATCATTTATAAGTGCTAGATCTGCTTTGTTAAGTAAATTGTTCTCTATTATAATGTATAATTTTATTTTGACTTTTTGACTGACTGTGAGCTGTCAGGATGCAGCCTGGTATTGGCCACTACTCACCACTGTGCCGGTGTCCTTGAGCTTAGGTGTTCAGTCACTGGAGGTGAAGGTGAGTGGTGGGCTGAGTATTCTCCCAAGGGCCTGCTAGGGCTTCTGTGCGTGCATCCTTGTTCCCGTGGTGGTGGGCATGGGCGCAGCCATGTTGGTCCTTGTCACCTGACTAGTCTCTCCCAATGGTTGTCCTGCAGTCACTCAGCTGATCTTCTGATCCAATGACCAACTACCTAAGGGTATTTAGTCTGACTCCAAGAACAGGAAGCTGTTGTTCAACTTTGATTTTCCAGTGACTGTGATTACTAGCTGTTGCAGCTTTCCAAGTTCCACGTTCTTTCCTACCAGTGTTATATCCTAGAATCTGGAATAGCTCCTAGCTTTATACTGTTTATGTCCAGTGATTCTTTCCAGTGTTTCCCAGGATCAGACTCCTCCAGTGATTTCTTCAATACTTGTCACTGTGCTGAATCTCCAGCACTAATCAGCGTCTAGTTCCCTTGTGTATATGTCAGCACCTGTCTGTGTTGAAACACCAGTTAAACTATTTCAGCACTAATCAGCATCTAACTATCTTGTGTATATGTCAGTGCCTGGCTCTGCGCTGAATCTCCATTTTAACAATTTCTACACCAGTCCTGCATATGGGTCTCCAGCGAGCATACTCAGCACAGCAGCTGTGTACTGATTCCAGTGTCATTCTCCTGTGCCTGTGTTTGAATCTCCAGCATGCGTACTCAGCACAGCAGCTGTGTACTGATTCCAAGTGTCATTCTTCTGTGCCTGTACCTCTGTTTGTATCACCAGCATGTATACTAAGTACAGCATCTGTGTACAGACTACCAGTGTCATTCTCCTGTGTTTGTGCCTGCCTCTGGATCTCCGGTATTTCCCAGTGCACCTCTGTGTCTACATTCCTGTGTTTCCCAGAGCAAACAAGCATCTGAATAATTTCCAGTATTTCCAGTGCCACTCCATGTCCCAGTGCCATTCCAATTCTAGTATTATATCTCTGTCTTCTGCCACTCCCAGGTACCTCTCCAGGGGGCCGCTACCTGCTCACTTGGTGCGGCGAAACCTAAATCCTAATAGGGGAGTCACTGGTGAAGACCACCAAGTGGGTTAGACTCTGTGCCTCTGGGCAGGTCTAGCCAAACCTGGGATTGACCGCAATAGGAAGACATTATCACTGTCACCCCTGTCAGCTACTGCCCTACCACCCTAACTCCCGGTTCTTGACCTCTACAGAGGTATCCTTAGTGCCTGAGCGTGACACCAGCCACTTGCTGATGGCTTCCTAGCAAGTATTTTAGTTTTTACTTTGGTACAAGTTACAAACATACCCCTTCACCCATCCCCACTAGCATTATGTATGTAGTTTCATAGTTGATGGTGTGACTGTTTTCACTCCTTGTTTCTTCTATAGCTTAATATTTCTTTATCATTTTGCAGGCTTCAGAATGGATCTTGAATTATGTATCACAATTGTTCATGATGTGCAATCTATTGTTGGGGCATGTCCCGAGTGTCATGTAATGTGATTATCATTCCCTGCCATTCATGGCATAGCTGCCAAGGTGGGGTTATCATGGAGAAGACAAGGAAGAAAATCAGCAATGCATTTTCTCATTGTGTTGTGGGCCTTGGGCATGTGGCAGTATACCACCCTTTGATCAACTTTCAGGATGCCCACCTGCTTTGGTGGGATGGTGTGCACCTCACCAACAAGGTCATTTTCTAGTTTCTGTAAAGCTGTTTAGGGTTTTTGTAAGGTTCTTTATGATGTGAGGTATGGTGGTGGCATAAGTTCTTTACTGAAAACCTTGATTAGCGGGAAAGAATGGCAGTCCAGTAACCATATTGCTGTAAATTATTATTGTGTTGTGCTCCCCTTTAATACACTTGTTAAACTGATTGGTAAGGCTGATTTCACCCAACTGGGGTCAGCGGTACTGGCTTGTTGGGTGGGCTTTTGCAGGTGTTGTTGGAATAAGAATCAAATATTGTTGGTAATTAACTTACATTAGTCAAGTTGCATCACTGATAGTTGGACATTCTTTTCATCTTCCACTGTACAAACATAAATACTGACCAAAAATGTAGCGCCACTGAAATATCTTGTGTCTTTAATTATTAGATTGTTAAGGTTTTTTTTTTAATATGGTTATAGGCATTTAAGACACAGGGGTCTATTTACTGAGCAGTGTTAGGAGACAAAGTGAAATGAGATAAGGTACCAGCCAATCAGCTCCTAACTGCCATGTCACAGGCTGTGTTTGAAAAATGACAGTTGGGAGCTGATTGGCTGGTACCTTATCTCATTTCACTTTGTCTCCTAACACTGCTTAGTAAATAAGACCCCACAATCTTTCATCAGTAGTTAGGGCATCTACAGGAGCAACATGAACAAAGACTTTATTTCCCACAACAGCGATGCCTGGGTTTGCCTGACAGGCAAATGATAAGCTCCAGTTGGTGGTACCAATGTTACAGTAGGAATAACAGTTTGTAATATTTGTTGTTGCTGTTTTTTTTATTAAGAAAGACAAAAGCTGGTGTTATAGAAAAAGGAGTAAAATGCATTTACTTACGTGGTGTAGATACATGGTGCCACAGTGTGAGAGGGTTTACTATTGTTGCATCACAACACTAGAGCCTTGAGTTTGCTTCTTACCATATGTCTCTCTGGGTGCTGTGCTTTCTTCCCACGGTAGGCTACAAAGATATACATAGTGGCAGGTTATATTTCTTAGGGGAAAAGATTGTCCCTAGTGTGCACATTGTTGTTCCTCTTAGGGAAATTACCTTGTAAGTACCTCTGAAGCATTTGACATGCATGAATAAAAAAAATGGTTATATGAGTCTTGGAGCTTAAAAAATATAAGAATAATAATAGTAAATGATTTTTAAAAAGTATGTTCTGTTGGTTAAGTGATTGATTGCAAATCTAAAAAAAGATAAAACACATTTTGAAAACTTTGAAAAGCCTGTAAGTTGTTGAGATCAAATTAGAGTAAGATAAGAAAACACGTAAACATTGCTTGTTGTTTACCCCAGCGATTGTCTTCACAACAGATATTGGTGAATGGTGATATATTTCAAACATAGCGGCACTAAATCTTACTGATGTACACAAAGAATGACCAGCACTTCTCTGTTGCATCTTAAAGTTTCTGGACTATTCAACACTTGACATGTGTTTTAACAATAACTCATTGTAGAACTGAACATGATGTTAAGACAATTCCATTTTATACATGGGTATGGATTAGGTTATGATGAGCATTTCTATTATAATTGAGAGTGAATAGAAATGAGAATAAATGAGAAGTACTGTACAGTATTCTCCATTCCCAGAGGCCGCTCAGTCTTGGTAGTGTAACACATGCACAACACTGGAAGAGTGGTAAGACTAGATAACATACATACAGATTCAAAGCATTGCCTAACATTGATTACTGATGTGGTCTGCTGTTGTGCTTGTCTATGGTACAATAAACGGTTTATATACAAATTCTTTGTTGCAGGTTTAAATCTTCTGTAACGGCCAGGTTCTAAGGTTTATCTGCCAGCTGGCAGACATAGAGGTGCTTGTGCTGTATTTGATTGAGGTCATTAACAGTCGAAACTGTCAGTAGGTGACAGCAAACAGAGACTTCTTGCCCTCAGGTCACAGCTGGACTACAGCAACTTGCTCCTGATTAAACAATAAAACTAATAATGACAGTCATATTACTTTCACATTTTTGAAAGAGGCACAAAGTTGATCTACAGTTGACTGTCAATAGACATACAATCAGAATTAAAAAAAATTACATGTTTGTTAAAGAAGTACATCACAACCTCAATCCAAACAAGATAATGTACAGTATGTACAACATTCACCTATGAAGTTCATTCAAAGCCATCAAAGCTAAACAATGCACTTTAACATTGCAAAATACTGACTCTGTTGTATGGAAATATCATATTGGCACATGTGTTATGCAAAGCTGTGAAGTCTGACATACAACTGCAGATGATTGTTCCAAACCAGGGGAGCATAGAAGTCATGAGTTCAATTACTGACAAAGGCACTATCGATGTTGAGTTTGAATGTTCTCTCTTTGTTTGTATGGCTTTCCTTCTGGTGCTTGAAATTTCCTCCCACAACCCAAAAACATACCAGTAGGTCAATTGGCTTCTGACTGAAAATGTAACACTAGTGTGTATGTGTGTCCATGTGGTAGGGAATATTATTATTATTATTATTATTATTATTATTATTCTTCTTCTTTATTTATATGGTGCCACAAGTGTTCCGCAGCGCCTTACAAAATAAATAGACAAATAAGTGAACAAGCAACAAGTGACTTACAGTACCATACAATGCAGGACAAAGACAAGGTTTATATACATTGCTGTACTCATCATAACACTCAAATAAGCAATAGGGCAGAAGCATCCAGGTGTTAGGTATCCAAGTGAGGAGTAGATTACAGTATAAGGTAGGGGTGGGGAACATTTTTTCTGCTGAGGGCCATTTTGATATACATAACATTATTTGCTGGCCTGTTGCAAGCCATGCCCCCCTGTGCGGGGCCACAATCACCGGTGATTACAGCAATGCCCGGAGCATCCTGGTGATGCTCTGGGTAGCTGTAAAGACACTCCAGGCAGCACTGCTGCATAGATTCTGGCTGCAGGATGCCATTCTAGGCACCCTGCTAGTCAGATGAAGCTAGTAAAAAAAGCTCTGAAGGCCAGACCAAATGACTCCGCAGACCTTATACTGCCCCTGGGCCTGAGGTTCGCCATCCCTGGTATAAGGAGTAGCACAAGAGGTTAGATGGCCCGCTCATGAGAGCTTACAATCTAAGGGGGCAGGGCAGACAAACAGGTGTGACACAGATGGGGTAGACAGGGAGGAAGGTTAAAGTAGCAGCGGGTTAGGCTGAGAGCTGGAAGGCTTTGATGAAGTAGCCGGTCTTGGGAGGCCATTTGAAGATTTGTAAAGAGGTGGAGAGTGTGATAGGAAGAGGGAGAGAGTTTCAAAAGTAGGGAGCAGCACGGGCAAAATCTTGGAGGCGGGAATGGGAGGTAGTAATCAATTGGCAGGAGAGGCGACGTGCATTTGTTGAGCAAAGAAGGCGGACGGGAGTGTGAAAGGAGATGAGGTCAGATATGTAAATGAGAGAGGAATGGGTGAGGGCATTAAAATGGAGTGTAAAAACCTTGAATTGGGATCTCAAGGGAAAGGGAGCCAGTGGATTGCTTGTAGGAAAGAGTAGGAAGATGTAAAACATTTGGAGAGGAAGATGAGCCGAGCAGCAGCATTGAGGACAGATTGGATTGGAGAGAGGTGGGAACCAAATAGGCCAGATAGGAGGAGGTTACACTAGTCCAGTCTGGGGATGACCAATCAGCAGATAAGGGTTTTAGTATCATCCTGAGTGAGAAAGAGTCTGATTTTGGAAATACTTTTCTGATTGTTAGCTCCACTGGGCAGGGACGGACGCGAATGAGTGAAAATGTTTTTGTAACGTGCTGTGGAATATGTCTGTGCTGTTTAAATATGTCCTCAGATTAATAAGGGGTCTATGTACTAACTCTTGGAGAGATATAGGGCCTGATTCAGACCCGGACGCAAGTGGCCGTTCGCTCGTCCACCGTACGAGCGAAAAAATTTAAATTTAAGCGCTTGCTCGTATGTTCGCTCGTAGCTAACCTTCCGCCCCATATTCTCCCAACCCCTCCTCTAGCTAGCGAGCGTTCAAAATAGTGAGCGTCCGTCTCCTCTTTGGTTGCATTGAGCGCTCGCACAAGTCAATTCCGGAAGTGACCCTGTCAGTTTTCAATTGCCTGCTATTTCATTCAGCAAACATACTTGAATCGATTAATAGCAATCACTATATTAATTAGCTTAATTGTTATTCACATGTTTGCAATCCTTTTTTTTTTCAATGTCAATAAACTTTATTATTGTTAGTGTGTGTCATTGCTTCCACAGAATACGTACGGTTGGACCAAGGGGATGGTTGTTCAAAATTAAAAGTTTGTTTGAATGCTACTCTCGTTTTGTGTTTTTTTTCTAGCCTGATTTTTCATCTTTTTTTTAATATTTAAATTAGCTTACGCATGTCACTGCATCAAGCCTATCATAACTCACATTATATTTGTGAGGGTGTAGGTCACATGACTCATACAATAACCAATAGAATGCTTTCTGTTAATTTACAAAGTACATTAGCCAATCAAAATTTTTCTAGGACCTTTATTAAAACTGTTTTGTGTAAAAAAAATCATTGCCATCATGAGAGCCTCAGCTTTTTGTAGGCATGAGCTCCTGGTCTTCACTAATGTGATGGACCAGAGAATCACAGACCAGCTGCCCCCATCACTAACCTCCGCAAGCGGCTGGCCTACGCGGAGGTGCGGTGTCGCCTGCGTACGATTGGCTACCGCAGGAATATCGGCCAAATGGAAAGAAGGTGGTCCGATCTGAGGCGCAGATCCCCACGCCTGTTGGCCAATTTGCGTCAGCAAATACATGAAAGTAAGTATTTTTTTAAATTTTATTTAAAATGTAAGCATACCTGTGTGTGCATGTTTACTGTATAGCCCTGTTTCTTTTTTTTTGGACATACCTGCGTGTGCATGTTTACCGTATAGCCCTGGTTTTTTTTGTTTTTTTTGGTGTGTAAATTGTTGAAACAAAAAATGAAATATGTAATAATATAAATTTTTCTACATCATTTAGGGGCTGAGTGCAGACTACAACGTCTCCAACGTCATCGACGTCGGGCTCGTCCCCTATCCCCCACTCCCACTCAAACCTCCTCTGCCCACTCTTCCCCAAATTCCCCCTCCAACCCAGACCTGGCTGACCGTGAGGCCCCTCCCTCTCCTCACATTCCCATCCCTCCAAATTCACACTCCCCTCAACCCCCCCCCTCTCTTTTCCTCACCCTCAACTTCCTCCCAAATCACCCCTCCTCCATCCCTGCTGCACTGGCCCACCTCTGATGAGGACGATTTTGGGGCTCCAGGACCAGGCACCATTATGACCGGTATGTTTCCCTTTTAAACTATGGGTGTTTTTTCATTATTTTGATTTTGGTTGATGTTGTCCTTTTGCCTGTGCAGTTCAAAATTGTAAAGTATTTCTAATGTTTTTGATATATATCTTTGTGAAACAATGTCTAGGATGTTTTCCCCTTAGACATATGACACATGTCCAAACACTCATACTTGTGTCTTTCTTGTTTATGGTACCAACAAATGTTGTATTTTTGCGTCGTTGTAACTCTCTTTTATGTTATTTTTGGCAAATATTTTTTGTCTTTGTTTTTCAACAATCTTTTCGTTTGGCATTCCTTTTGTTTTGTAGTTTTTTTTTGTCACCTTTTTTTGTATAGTCTGATTTTTTAGTTGTTTTTTCACATATAAATTAAGGTGTCATTTTAGTAATCCGACCATTTTTTTAACCCACAGAGGACCAGAGGCGTAACGAAGAAATTTATGCAGGCTTGCAGAATTTGAGGGGCCATGTAGTTGCCATGCTTGTGGCCTTGGATCACATTTTGGCGCGCCTGCGCCACTAATTATTTTATGTTTCCCTCCAAAAATGTTTTAAAAAATAAAATGTATTTTGATTTATTTCAGTCTCATTCCTTGTGTGTAAATCTTAGATTGTTGAACCTTACATAAGGCTACTATTTGTCCCTGATTTTTAAAGAAATGTAAATATGTTTGTCGAAAGCTCAAGTAAGTATGTAAGCTTGCACATTAAACACATAACAATACCAATAGGTTTGGCGAAGTAACCTCAAAATGTGAATATTTTTTGGTGTGGGTAATGTTAAATTTAAAGCTACCTGCTTAGGCCTACAATTGCAAACATACTGATTCACCATAATACCTTTGGTGTTTGTTTTTAGCAACAAAGCAGGGTACTAAACTTTTCCAAATAAGAAATTACAGTATTAGGCATTAAGCAACTTTGCATTTTTAGAAACAGGTTACACTTGGTTGGAATTTACGATGGAAATGGTTGGTGCACGTAAAATAAAATTTTAATACACACAAATAATAAACACGAAGTGAATACACACAATAAATACAAAAATTCAAAACACACACACACGTCAAAAACACACCAAAACCCCCCAAAAAACAAACCAGGAACTGTTTGAAGAAGTAGCATGCCAACATGAATCCACAAATGAGGAGAAGAAATCATTGTTCCCGAAGTTATATCCAATGTGTCCACATAAAGTCATTTGTGTTGATCAGGTAGTAGGCGTGGTTTTTAATGGTCAGTTTAGGGATTAAAAACAAAACAAAAAAATCAGTTAAAAGTGTACTTTAAAATATTACATGTCTACATTGTGGCATTTTTAAACATTATGAGGAAATAATTACCTAAAAAATCTAAAAAACTTCATCGCGTATGGCCCCCACCACATACTGACCTCCGACCAACCTCGGGGGGGCCATCCTCAGGCAAGGCATCCTCTGGCTGCATTGGGACACCACTCCTTATGGCGATGTTGTGAAATATCCCACACAGGACCACAATTTTCGAAACCATAGCCGGCAAATACATGAGGTCACCACCAGAGCGGTGGAGGCATCTGAATTTGCCTTTTAAAAGGCCGATACAGCACTCCACCACCTGCCTGGTGGCTGTAAGTGCAGAATTATACAGACTTTGTGGCCCTGGTGTGGGAGCCAAATAAGGAGTGAGCAGCCAGGGCGTGCAAGGGTAACCACTGTCTCCTGTGAAAACAGATAAAAAAACATCAGGACCATTGTGTAACAAGCTTTGCATTGGTTTCAACAGAAGGTGTCAACTTACCCAGAAGCCATGCATCACCAGCTTGTAGGTTGTTTAATTTGTGCCAAATCCCTGATTGCCGGATGACGAAGGAATCATGTGCACTGCCGGGGAATTTGGCATTCAGGGACAGGATCTGGAGGGAGCCATCACATACCACCATTACATTCATCGAGTGAAAGTGTTTGCGGTTCCTATATATAGCCTCCAACCTTGCTGGAGGCTGAAGTGGTATGTGAGTGCCATCCACAACCCCTATGATGTGTGGGAAGCCAGCTATTTGGTAAAAATTAGCCTTCGCCACATTAAGGGAACCCATATCCAATGGCATTTTAATAAAATGATGGAGGTGTTTGAAAATGGCCTCCATCACTGCCCTCAGGATCCTTGAAAAGGAGGATTGGGATATTCCTGCGACTATTCCCACAGTGGTTTGAAAGGATCCTGAGCCACAAAAATGTAACACCGACATTAATTGCGTAAGCCGTGGTATTGCTGTAGGACTGTCAATTTGCCGTTCAAGATCACTCTCTATTAATGAGAGAATGTCTTAGATGAGTTGTGGCGGAAGACGGTAGCACCTTAACACCTCATCATCTGGCATTCCAAAAAGGGTGACACGTGTTCTATATATCTGGGGCCTTGCACACCAACGAGGCCTATGCCTGGGACGAAGTTGAGGTTGGTCGGGTTCTGGAACCATGGCCAATATAATACGACCAACATCAACCTGAAATGTTAAGCAAGGTAGTTATAGGTTTAGACAAATGTGTTAAGAAAAATATACTTATCTTTTCCAAGAAAACCAAAGATGCTTACAGGCCTGGGACGTGTCATGGGCAAATCAACCTACATTTGAAAATTTGAAAATTTTTAAGATATTAATTTTAAAAACTATGATTTTAAAAAAATTTCATATTCTAAAAAATAGAGAAGGGAGCACACATTAATTCTCAAAATAGTACGCTACATTTAGTGGTAAGACATGATTTTACACAGAAAAATTGTAAACACATTAGTTCGCTAAATGGTACGCTACTTTTACAGTTAAATAAGGACACAGTTCGCTAAATAGTACGCTACTTTTACAGTTAAATAAGGACACATTAGTTCGCTAAATAGTACGCTACTTTTACAGTTAAATAAGGACACATTAGTTCGCTAAATAGTACGCTACTTTTTCAGTTAAATAAGGATACATTAGTTCGCTAAATAGTACGCTACTTTTACAGTTAAATAAGGATACATTAGTTCGCTAAATAGTACGCTACTTTTACAGTTAAATAAGGACACATTAGTTCGCTAAACAGTACGCTACTTTTACAGTTAAATAAGGACACATTATTTCGCTAAATAGTATGCTACTTTTACAGTTCAATAAGGATACATTAGTTCGCTAAATAGTACGCTACTTTTACAGTTAAATAAGGATACATTAGTTCGCTAAATAGTACACTACTTTTACAGTTAAATAAGGACACATTAGTTCACTAAATAGTATGCTACTTTTACAGTTAATTAAGGATACATTAGTTCACTAAATAGTACGCTACTTTTACAGTTAAATAAGGACACATTAGTTCGCTAAATAGTACGCTACTTTTACAGTTAAATAAGGATACATTAGTTCGCTAAATAGTACGCTACTTTTACAGTTAAATAAGGATACATTAGTTCGCTAAATAGTACACTACTTTTACAGTTAAATAAGGATACATTAGTTCGCTAAATAGTACGCTACTTTTACAGTTAAATAAGGACACATTAGTTCGCTAAACAGTACGCTACTTTTACAGTTAAATAAGGACATATTATTTCGCTAAATAGTATGCTACTTTTACAGTTAAATAAGGATACATTAGTTCGCTAAATAGTACGCTACATTTAGTGGTAAGACATGATTGTTCACAGAAAAAAAACAACATTACTTAGCGAAACATATGCTAAGACCAACACATTGAATTTGTAAATTCATGAATCCAAAAACACTTACCAAAAAACAGACAAATATGCCAAATTTCAAAAACTTCACTCGGTCACTGCCAAAATAACTGTAAAACAAAAAAAAAATTAGAAACAAATGTAAACTATTTACTATTATTTTTTACGGTGGTTTTTTTACATACTTACTCAAAAATGCAAATAAAAAAAGCCGAAAAATATAAAAAAATGCTAACGGAAAATAATGAAGAAAAAAGCCAAAAGATCCAAATAAACCAGTCCTCCTTCTACACAACAATCGCCAACAATCCACTCCAACGCTAAACTTCCAACAATCAAAACATGCCACCTCGACTTGAGTCACACAAGCCATAAATAGGCTTTATTTTCCCGCTCAAATTAAGGACGGACAATAGGAGCGCACAAGGAATGATGCGGCCGAATAATGCTGACGCATGTATTAAAATGTCACTGAAGGCCAAAATCGGTCTGCTACATTGACCAAAAAAGATGAGTACAGAGCAGCAAAGTACTAGCCAACAGGCACCATGTAAGTGTTTTTTTTTTTATGGGAAAATGCGTATGTTTAACATTACATTTTACAACATTTTACTAAAAATCTTTTTAACATTTTAAAAAAAAGGTGTGGAGGATGCCATGGAAGAGGCTGCTGGCCCTGGTAGGCAAACTAGGGCCAAAAAAAATGGCAGCCACAATTCACAAGGAAGGAGATGGAGGTTTTGGTGCAAATGTGCAATGACAACCTGGCACAGGCACCAAGGAATATGGGTGCAACCCAGAGATGGAAACTGTGGGACGACATAGCCAGTGGTGTCAATGGTGTGGGTGAGTTTGAACGTTCAACCCGGGAGGTCAACCGCCGGTATGTAAAAACTACATTTTAGTAAAAAGTGTTTACAGGTCAAAAAACTGCAGGAATAATGCCAACTTTTAAACCAAGAGATGGAGCGACTTCAAATATCAGCTTAAACAAAAACTGGCTGATAGGGCTAGGCATGCAGGGGGGACAGGTGGGGGTACCACCCCTGTGTCACTTGAGCTCACAGATTTGGAGGAGCTAGCCCAGGGGTGTGTGCAGGATGAGGAGGTGTTTGGCGTGTCGAACATGGATACTGACATGCCAGACTTTGCGGCTCCTCATGTTGCCCCAGGTAAGTGCTGTAATGTTACCAACTCAGAAATGTGTTTTTGACAATATCTAGATTATAATTTTACTTTTTTCTCTTTTTTCTCACAGAGACACAGGCGGATGAGTCTGCTCCAGAGGTGAGCTTTGGCCGCAGAATTTCTTCTGGCTCTGCAGGGGAGGAAGCAGTAGATCCAGCTGGGGACCCTGTGGCAGACAGTCCAGGGCATTCCCCCTCACAGGCAGTGGCCCTCCTCACTGATCTCAATGGTAAAACAGATCAGCAGACCGAGATTCTGCTGAGGATGGACGCCAATCTGCTACGGGTGGCGGACGCCCTGGAGCAAAGTGCTGTGGCCAATGTGACCATTGCTAAGGCCCTTGCGGAAAATAATGGGGCCAACATGCGAATAGCAAATGCCCTGGAGCAGCTCGTTCGCCAGCACATGTTGGAGCCGGCCTCCCTTTCTGCCGCAACATCAGGACCCTCCACCTCTGGCACAACAACAGCCATCCCTCCAAATGTGCCTTGCCCTATGCCTAGTCCAGAGGCCACAACATCTGCCTCTGGCCAGGCCAGCCGAAGGACTTCCCGGACCCGTTCAGGCTCCCTCCAACCCCCGGCCAAATGGCCTAAAAGGCGATGACAGCACTGGCTAATTTCCCCACAATCCATCTCTGTGTTTGCCCCATATTCCTGCATGGCAAAAACCTCCCTCTCCTTTCTTGTGAATTGTTTTTATTTGTTTTATTTCTGTTCAAATGCCACTTATTTTGTGGGTGTGTGTGCAAAATGATTTCTATATTTTGTCCCATGAAAAAAAATATGTTTACTTTAAAAAAAACTTGAAACAAAATATGTTTACTTTAAAAAAAACTTGAAACAAAAATAACAAAAAATTATTCACTTTGGAAACAAAATTGCAAAAATCTATTGTTGATTTATTCACAAACTGGTTAAAAGGTAATCCCTCTAACAAACTTACAAACAGTACAACGGAAATAGAAACATTTCATATTTTGCCTAAAAAATAAGGGTTAAAATCAGTTTATTAGTTTTAATTAACAATTATCCAAAAAAAAAGGACGATTGGTTTCTTGGTCCAAAAAAAAATAAAAAACATGCGTACAATATTGTTTGTCTACAAAATAAACACTTACAAATATGTAAAAAGCACTCTAAAAACACAAACATTTGTTAGCTAATTGATTGTATGCCCCAGAAATTAGCAGCTGAGTAGTTCACCTGCATTCGGTTTTTAACTACTAAAAAAGGTCTATTTGCGAAACACCTTAGAAGCTGTTTAGCAATTAAAAGTTAATTGTATTTGTTGCCTCAATTGATTAATCGCAACACCATCGATGAGTCCGGGGAAGTACGAGGAGACCGTCGTCATTGCGGTAGACTATACCAGACCTAAAGCTGAGCGAGCAGTCTTAATGGAAATTGGATCACACAGTGACGTGTACAAAATAGCGTCCACATTGGACGTTCGCACAAGATAATACATGTACGCCCAAAAAACGCCTTGCCACGCCTGCGTTTTCTCATCTCCACCCCCATTACCACCCATAAACGGAACAGTCTGTCAATCAAATGACATAGGTCACTTCCTGTTCGCTGTGTATACGAGCGAACGAGAAATGATCCGGCCGCACATGCGCAATGAGAACCGGACACATGCGTGGTTTAAAACAATCTAATGCATACGAGCGAACGGCTGATAGCGTCCGGCTCTGAATGAGGTCCATAAAGTGGATAGAGATGAAGTACCAACCAATCAGCTCCTAACTGTATCTTTATAGGCTGTGTTTCACAAATGACAGTTAGGAGCTGATTGGATGGTACTTTATCTCCATTCACTTCATCTCTCTCCAAGGCTTAGTACATAAACCTCATAGATGAAAACTGCCATAGGGTTTATATGGATTATGTTGTCTTTTATCTCATTGGAAATTTTGCATAGTAGCGTAGATAGGTCTTTCACAATTTTATAGATGCATCTAAGCAACTGCATTCAAGTGACATTCTAGTATGAATGGCTACTGTATAGTATTAATGAGCCCAGTGCTAAGATTGCCTTAAAAGACCACCAAACCAATTGGATTAGGACTACAGTATTGCTAATCTAAAGATAAAATCTTGGGGTAAATTCATAGTTGACTCAATGTTATGGGTAGGTAATGTTTAGGATAAAGATTATTGGGTTAGGATTGACCACCTTTTTTTATTCGGTTCATGAGATGTAGGGGTGACCTTAGTAAATCAACTACTGTAAAAGAAAAATATTGTCATCTATGAAACAAGTTGTCTCTTGTCTTCCTAGGACATCAAGGGGCCGAGGACAAAGCAGTTGAAGGTACTTTCTTTATTATGAAGTCTATTTGTGGGCCACCTGTCTTGGCGTGCACAGGGTAAATGTCCCTTTACTTTGTTAAAATGGTCTTCTTGACTAGAAAAGAGACATAAAATCAAAAGAATGAAAAAATATAACAGCGCTGCTTCCCTGTTCAGATTTCTATCATTTAGAGTAAGTACAGTACATATCCCAAGGAGGAAACACATATATATCCTTAATTCGACATAATATATCTCTCCAAATAGTCCGAGCAGTAAAAAAAATGCAATTGATATCCAAAAAGGAGCCTTGACAAAGACCCGAATCAGGGTGGAAATGCTTCGTCAGCAGGTGGAAGCGGGTTTTCCGGCAGAAGGAGGTGCCGAGTGCTGATTATCAAGCCTAGTTAGCGGGACTAATTAGCTGTGTTTCACATGCCAGGAGCTACACTATAGGAAGGCTAGCGGTCTCCACCACATGGAAGCCCCAGAAAAACATCTGTTTGCAGTCTGGTGGAGTACCGCGATCCCAGACGTATGACGGTCTCGGGGTAATGTCTGTTTGCAGGCTGGTATTTTTACCTCATTGCATATCAGGCTTGCTAGAAGATCCGGTGAGCTCAAGGAATTATTCTGTCTGACTTATGCATGACTGACTGATCTACAGAATCGATGCACCCCTTATGAAGAGTTTTTGGATTTATTTAATAATGGAAAGGTCTTTAACATACATCTGGCATGTTAGTAACTGCTTTTCCCAAGTGTGGGTGAAACATTAGAATTGTATTATTCTTCAGTTTTTTGGGATATACAGTATATATATCTATCATGTTGAACTAAGTAAAGATATTTATTTGGATTTTATTCCCTTTTTTTGCCTTGGATATACAGGTATATTACATTGAACCAAACATATATACTCCTTTCTGGATATGAATTGCATTTTTTTTCTGGTGGGACTTCTTGTGTTTAGAAAAGAGGGTTTAGAAGTAATCCCACACTGGACTAAGATGAGATACTATATCAACAACCAACTTATTCTAGAACAATCAGTGTATAAATTCGAAAAATATATGTTTATTATTTATAGTTGGCGGTGCTCCCCAAGAAATGTAAAAGAATACACAACTAAAAAACAAACATTTAGCAAAGAAGCTAAATAGAAGAAATTCTTTACATGGGGCACTCGTTAATCTGGAATTCAAATTCCAGAAATGAAAAAATGATATATCATAAAATATAACCTTTATTTTAGCTAATTAAAATTTAATTGGTATCCAAACTCAAGGCATGAATGGTTAGTCTACCCCGAAACACATATATAATAAATTCTATTGATGTTGTGGCCAGATGTTTAAATAATTCACATTCATATCCAACCACCAGTATAAAACTTAATTGGTTTAGTGGCGAATATATAAACCATAAAAATGTAATATCTAATCACCTAGGAGTTTATAAAAGTGATACAATGTACAGAGAACTCTTTGAAGTGTATTAGTAGATATTTCTCCGTATAACAGTCTGTGTTTTTGTAACTCAAGACATCCATTCACAATAGAGATACAAATGGAAACATATCCCTGTTATTATGCAGCAATGTGAATACAGGTATTCCAAAAAGAAAAAGATCGGTTAACACAGATTATACTCCTCCTTAGATACAGAAGTATCTTAGTTATAGCTCTTATGGTGGGAATCGGTATGAAATACCGCTGACCGCATGGCTGGCAGTTCGATTCCCGGCAGCATCAGGCCGACAGTGGAACAGATCCTGGCAGCGGCAGCCCAACAGCGCTGGAAATCCCGATCGTCCCCAGGTAAGTATGAACTAACCTAACCTACCCCCCTAACCCTAACCCTCCCTTAGGGGTGCCTAACCCTAACCTCCCCCCCAAGTGCCTAACCCTAATCCCCCCTCTAAGTGCCTAAACCTAACCCCCCCTTCCCCGCTGCCTAAACCTAAGTCCCCGGGGGGGGTACCTAACCCTAACCACCCCCCGGGTGTGCCTAACCCTCCCTCCCCCTAGCCTAACCCTAACCTCCCGGAGGGGTGCCTAACCCTAAGTCCCCACGGGGGCCCTAAATCTAACCCTCCCCCCCGCGGCTGTCCACTCACGGCGCCCGGCATCCCTTCGATCGTGGAGGCCCGGCGTCAGTGAAGTGAGCGGCGTCTACATCTAGACGCCGGTCATTTCACCCTCGCTGGGATATGACAGTCGGGAAGCTGGCTGTCGGTGTAATGTCAGCTGGCTTCCCAATTGCATCCCTTTATGGTGATGTTTGGGTTTGCTATCCCTCATCCAGTGTCCTCTCAAGTAAGAGTATGGTTTATATATTCGCCACTACACCAATTAAGTTTTATACTGGTGGTTGGATATAAATGTGAATTATTTGTGATTTAAACATCTGACCACCACATCAATAGAATTTGTTATATATTTGTTTTGGGGAAGATTAGCCATTCATACCTTGAGTCTGAAGGTATACAATCGGGAAACCGGCTGCTTTAATACCGGCAGCCGGCTTCCCGACTGTCATATCCCGGCGAGGGTGAAAATCCGGCAATCTAGATGTCGACGCCTGACATTTCCCCAACACCGGGAGACCGGCGCCCAGCATCCTGATCGAAGGGATGCCGGGCACCTTGAGCGCACAGCCACTTTAGGTTTAGGGCACCCAGGGGGGACTTAGGGTTAGGCACCCCCCCGGGAGGGTTAGGGTTAGGCTAGGGGGAGGGAGGGTTAGGGTTAGGCACTCCCGGGGGGGACATAGGGTTAGGCACTTAGAGGGGGGATTAGGGTTACGCACTTGGGGGGGAGGTTAGAGTTAGGCACCCCTAAGGAGGGTGAGGGTTAGGGGATTAGGTTAGGTTAGTATATACTTACCTTAGCGACGATCGGGATTTCCAGCGCTGCCGGGCTCTGCCCATCTGTCGGCCAGGCTCCCGGCTCATCTGTCGGCCATGCGGCCGGCGGTATTTCATACCGATTCCAGTCTGGATACCCCTAAGTTTTAATTAGCTAAAATAAAGGTTATATTTTATGATATATAATTTTTTCATTTCTGAAATATGGATTCCATATTAACGAGTGCCCCAAGTAAGGAATTTCTTCTATTTGGCTTCTTTGCTAAATGTTTGTTTTTTAGTTGTGTTTAGAAAAGAGACATATCTGATAATAAACTTTTTCATAAATTCATTATTAATATTAACAGACGGTAGATGAATAATGATTTAATTAGATTTATTAAAAAATAAACAAACAGGCCAGAAAATCTAGCAGCTAATTGTAGCCAGTCTTTAACTAGCCCTCATTCAGGGACCGTATGTGGGAGGTAACAGGGAGAGGTGGCTCAAACGCAGGCTTGTCATGACCGTTTCTGGGATGAGTTGCAGACTGCATTGATAATATGGTTTTGGCATCTTAGTTCCAGCAACCAATCTGAGTAACCATGTGGTTACTTAAGGTGGGTACATACCTGACAGATATATCTGGAGATTGAGTGATCATACACACTGAACAGTCATCATCTGCTTGTGCCCTTGGATCCCGGGGGGCGGGACCCGTTGGCCGGTGGGCTGGTCGGGTGTGTGTTTCGCCCCCTCCTTGTGGTTGCCGCTGTGTGTGTACAGGCGGTCTATCGACCGCCCGTACACACCTGTAGACATCTGCAGACATATCTGTCCATTGGCTGTGCAGCACAGCCTATGCAATATGTCAGTGAATGACGACGTTCACCGAAATATCGCGGGTACACACTGGCCGACGTGCAGCAGATATATTGGCTGATCAATTGATCGGCCAATGTATCTGTCAGTGTGTACCCAGCATATGACTTCAAATAATCAACTGATCTGCATCCAATTCTGCATCTTTGTATGCAAACGATTGGATTTACGAAGAGCATATCACTGGAAGTCCAAGTGGCTGTGACATTTGCACATTGTCACACAGCTGGTGCATACAAAGTTTACAGCAGTTTTCAGAATTAGGGTCTATCTCTGAATCAGGTCAATAGTGCAGTGCTGCAAATGTATAGAACTAGAATATTGCCAATGTCTGAGCTGGTGCAAAATTCAAAAATGTGTCCTCCAACCCATTATCTCATTTTAATAATCTGGCTCCTCAAAGATGAAATCACATTTTGCATGAATATGCAAAAGCACGTGGTCTGCTGCTCTTACCCCGTGCTTGCATGGCACAAGGTGACTCTGCCATTTCCTCCCATCAACCGGTACAGTCTTCTGCCATATTTCTCCAAAAACTCATGCACACTGGTAAAAATCTATCCAAAGGACATCTGGGCAAATTAAAGAAACACTACATTATGGGCCTGATTCAGTGATGAATAACGCTGTCACTGCTGATTCTTTGTACACAGCTGCTGTGCAAGAATATGTAATTATATACAGTGGAGGCTTCAGGGGTGAGGCTGTAGCGCAGTCCAAAATTCAAATAGGGGAGACACACCAAATGCCAGTGAGTCCCAGCTATTTAGGTTTGGCAGCATTTGAAATGCCAATTGGTGTGGTTCTTCTAGTTGAATTTTGGACTGCGCTGCAGCCCCCCATCAGGGTAAGGATGCCGTCTCCTGGGGTTGATGGGTGCACTTTCACAGAGTAGCTATTTAATAGCACAACAGTCCAGGTATACTTGGTACAAGTAACTGCAGCTAGTTTTGTTTTGCTGCATAAAGATAAATAAAACATAAAAGAAAAGCCTAGCCTGTCCGGCTCTAACTAAACAAAAGATCCCCTCTATCAGTGTGGTTGAACATAATGTTCCTCTCACAAAACAACAGTATTAACACATTACCAGTAATCACAGTCTCTCAACAGGCCTGCTGCCTATTCCCCAGGTTAAATGTAGTCGACATCCTGGGGCACACAATATCGGCAGTGAGAATCCCAGTACCAGAATCCCAACAGGAGTCAGTATTCCAGAAGTAATTGGATAGCAGTATGTATGTAAAGGTAAAGGTAGGTGGCATCACCATACTGTGACATCTTGGAAATACCTAAACCCGCATCAGTTGTAATCTCATGAGTCAGTTTGAACACTGGCTAGGCTTCTCATGACAAAGAAATGTGAATTATTGGAGTTTGAATGGAGCATGATAGTCCTTACTTGATGGATGGGACATTCCATTTCCGAAGTTGCGCAGACATTCAACATTCATCAATCTTTGGTGTCATGTGTGTACATGGAATACCTCATGGAAGGCATTACCACCCATAATGGACAGTACAGTGGCCAACCACGGGTGCATAATATTCATGACCAGTGACATCTGACCAGAATTGTCCATGGTAACAGACAAGCAACACTGGCTCAAATCACATCCCATTCAATGCTGGAGATACCAGACATATATTCAACAGGTTAGTACAGCGTTCATTAGCTTCTACTGGATATGGTAGCAGAAGACCCACCAGAGTGCCCCTGTTAACATGACGACACCGGACACAGTGACTTACCTGGGCACAATATGGTGCTAATTTGACCTTGGAGGATTGGTCTCATGTGGTGTGGTCCGATGATTCACAGTTAAAGTTGTTTTGGGCCATGGACCCAAGTTGTCATCAAGGACCGTACAGGCCGGTCATGGTTCCATAATGGTGCGGGTGTGTTCAGGTGGCATGGGTTGGGTCCGCTGGTCCGCCTTAACATATCATTGACTGGTAACTGCTACATTGCATTATTTGATGACCATTTGCAGCCCTGCATGTACTCCCACAATAATGGAATATTCCAGCAGGATAATGTACCATGTCATCGGTCCCAAGTTGTCCAGACTTGGTTTGAGGAGCATTCTGGAGAATTCTGACAAATCATGTGGCCTCCACGTTCACTGGACATGAACCCAATCGAACATTTATGGGACATGGTGGAGGGGTCCATTTGCACACAAGATCATAAACCAACCAATAACAGGGAGCTGTGGGTGGCTATCCAGATGGCAGTGGTCAACATATCTCCAGAGATCTTTTGTCCGTTTGTGGAATCGCTGCCATGCTGAGTTGCCGCACTTTGCCAGGCTAGAGGGACCCTATATGATACTAGGCATCTGTCCCATGACTTTTGCTACTTCAGTGTATGTATATAGTTATAGTGATAAACTGTGCTGCTTATTTGGGTAAAATGACTGTTGATGTAGCAATGTTCATAAACCTTGCAGTCCATGTTCTCAAATGTTTTGTACTGTAAGTGTCTTTTTTTTCTTGTTTTGTTCATGCTGTTTCTGTTTATGTACTTTGTTATGTGCTGTGGAATTCTTGTGAGACCATTTAAATAAAGGCTAATAATTTTTTTACAAGTTTTAATACATAGAAATTATAATACATTGTATAAATCAACTGACAAAAATTGACAAAGGTGTCATAATCTGGCTTCTTAGCCCACCCATATGTATGTATGATCTAGTAATGTAACATATGCCTGTAGCAAAAGCATTACGTGTTGGTCCCTGGAGTAAATTAAATATGATATACAGCATAAAGTGTGGAAGCTGCCAAACTCTAGTCATGTTTCAGTGATTTGCGTTGAGGTCAATAGCTGGGGAGGTACTGGCTGACTAACACCCCCCTTTTTAAAAAGAACAACAAAAGCATAGGGTTCCTTCCCTCTATTTAACAGTAACCAGCACCAAGCTGAACCAGCCAGGGGATAATACCATAGCAGGGAATACACTCAGTGTTGGATCCTCCTGCCATCACATTAACCACCCCTAAACTAGTCTGCCCAGTGCTGGAATTCCTCAGGAAGATAGAATCCCAAAAAATTAAAACTCAGTCCCCCCTCCCAAGCAACAACCAGCACTGGGCTGCCCCAGCATGCTGACACTTGGAGAAAAACAAGTGCCTAAATTCCCACTGGAACTTGTAATCTACCTGTAAAGAAAATATTAAAATAAATACACAACACTTGATGTTTTAATAAAAGTTTATTATACAGAGTTTTCACATGGGGGCGGCAGTCTTAAAGCTCTTTTACATGGCTGCCTCCTCCCAAAGGCTTTCAAAGTCTTAACCTGCGGGGCGGCCGCCTTTAAGCTCTTTTATATGACCTCTGTCTCCCCAGAGCTTCCAGTGTCTTCACCTCAGGGGTGGCGGCCTTTAAGCTCTTTTGCATGGCCACCACCTCCCCAGTGCTTCTGGCGTCTTCTATCATCAGGACCTCTTTCACGCTCCTTCCTTGCCAGCAGACTGACAGCTGCTGCCTCATACTGGCTTATATAAGCCAGCCAGGGGGTTGGGGCGATGATGCGGTGAACCTTGATTGGCTCGTGGTGTTCATCTTGAGTTTCAAAAATGATGCTGAGATGCTATTTTTGAAACTGGAACAGCTGCTGAGTTCTGCAGAATTCTAATTTTCACCAGTGTGATGCCCTGGTATTTTTTGTCTGGGCTGGTTTGGGGGCATCCTGCGCCCCAGATGTAGGGATTTGCCCTACAAGAGGTGACCTGGATGGTGGTGGGCAGGCCCATATTTTTGGCCCAATATATGCTAAATACCTCTTATATTATATTTAATTTTAATACTTATTTCAATTTTGAGTAATAGTAATGATTGCATAGTTCATCTGTATCCATTTTTTCTATGCGTAGAACTCTACAGCATGGCTGGCAGGAACTGGATCCTCTCAGATCCAGGCCTGCCACTATGCCAGATTTCTATGCCGGGTCCAGCCGTCGCTAAAGCCCACCCCTCTGTCGCGTCCCCATCCCATATGCCTGCTACCACCCAGTGATGACAGCGGATCTACTGACTGACGGGTGTGCTTCCATGTGGACTGACAGCACATTCCTGTCAATGAGGCACTTCTATAGGTGCCACTTTGCCCTATTTTTTCAATGGGCTTTTACAGCACGTGGCATGGCCTCGCCCACCGCTTCCCCTGGTTTTCTATTGTCAGCAGGAGGCATCGCTCTTGCTGCCTCCTGATTGATTTTAACTGTAGAGCAGAATCTGTGTTATAAATATCTTCTTTGTATCATTGTAATCATTATGACAAGGGAGGCTACATCTCCCTTGTCTTCCCTGACTGCATGTCCCTGTAATATGTATGTTTATAGCGCTTTATTAGTATCTGTACACTTACAAACATTAAAAACAAGTGTCAGTATTGCATAGCAGCAGTACATAAAGAGGGGTATTCAATATGAAACGTTAACTTCACTGTCAAAGTTAACGCTTCATATCGGAGTTTTTACCTGCGTTAAAGTTACGGGCGCGCTCCCGCTTATACCCGTATTCAATATAAAATTAACGAAAACGGGAAACTCCGAAGTTGGATTTGCGTAAAGTTACGAATTTTTCCTTAAAAAAATTGTAAGACCCCCCTAAAGTAGTAAAAACATGGGGGAACACTATGGGTACCCCCGTTTTAGCCTTTAATTGAAAGTCAGGGATTTAAATAGCCGCAGCAGGTGTTTTTTTCCAACATTGAAGAAGTAAAGCAGAAGAGCACTTAGGTAATTTTTTTAATTTTTTTAATTTTTGCAGAATAGCCCTGAACCTATTTCCCTATTGTTAAACAATTTTTTCCCATTTTTTTTTTCACCCCAATTTTGAAATAAATTTTTTTTTAAACTTTTTTTGACACCGTTCTTTTTTAAAAGTCATTCCCAGGGGTGCAGGCTATTTTTTTTAAGCCTGCACTCCTAAACCCCAATTCTGCACTCTCTTTCGACACCTATTCAATGGTGAAAACTTATCCCCGTTTTTTATCAAAGACTTTTCAAAACTGCGATAAGTCTTTGAAATTGAATACGGTGTAAAACTAAAACCTGCGATAATGACGTCATACCTCCGATATTAACGCAAAAACGATGTTATCGCACCCATATTGAATACCCCTAGTAGTATGTATTTGAGTATTACTATGATTAAGAAGGGAACATTTTTACAAGGGTTCAGTATTACACTACAATCTCAGTTTTTTTTTGCATAGCACAGCTTTTGGCTATGGTGGATGAAGAAAAATAACAGTATATTTCGGAGGAAAGATGATGGACTTACCTTTGGGCTAATATGCTCTGTGTCATTGTGTAATTCTGTTTACAGGTACTGTACGGCTGCTGTTTGTTTTCTTTGATGTGTGATGATTGTTGCCTGTTTCAATTGTGTCATGTCTGGATTAGGTTGTGTTCCCGGACTGCGGGCTAGGACTAGAGCTGGAGAAGGAGCTGTGTGCAGAAAGCTAGATGGTTTGATAAAGTGCACATGGGTGATGTAGTGGTTTAGAGAAACCACACTGGGATCAGACTAAGTTGAGTAGTACAAGGAATGGGATTAGAGCTAGCAATGCAGTACTCTCTTGACTCGGACTGAGACTGGTGCTGGGCTGGAACCGGTAATGTGTACTTAAGAAATCAGGCTAAGACTGGTATTGCGCAACACTGGAACTGAGCTGGGACTGGTAAAGCTCTACTCTGTAACTCGGCTAGGACCACTAATGCGTACTTTGAAAACTGGGCTGGGACTGATAATGCATAACCCTGGAACCAGGCTGGGACCGGTAAAGCTCAACTCTGGAACTGGTCTATGACCGGTAATGCGGAATTTGGAAACTAAGCTGGGACCAGTAATGTGTAACACTGGAACTGGACTGGGACTGGTAAAGCTCAACTCTGGAACTGAACTAGGACTGGTGATGCGTATCTCAGAAACTGAGCTGGGACCGCTAATGCGCAACACTGGATTCAGTGATTCTGGTAACTGGACTGGAACTGGTTGTGCTGGAGACCAGAGTGGAACCAGTGATGCTGGTGACCGGAATGGAACTGGTGGAGCTGGTGACTAGACTGGGACTGGTGGTGCCGGTGACCAGAGTAGAATCGGTGATGCTGGTGGCTGAACTGGAACTGGTGGAGCTGGTGACCAGACTGTGACCAATAGAGCTGGTAAGTGGCAACACATTGGAGGAAGAATCTTGAAGCAAGTGCTGCTAAGTAAATGAACGCTGGCTAAGAGCAAGGTTTCACTGGCAACCGGCTATCTATCCAAGAAATCCTTCTATAGAGACTGTGGTTGATGATTGGGCAGCCGGGGCAGCTCATCCTGAACAGGTCACCATTGGCGGTACAACGATCACATGATTCTAACAAAGATGTCTGTGCCCAGGGAACGGGGCTCATGGGAGCAACATAGAGGGAGATGTCAGAGTAGCCTGGTGTATCTCTGAGCTGAAGCTATTGGTAAGCAATGCTGCTTTGACAGCAAGGTGGACAATAGACACCAGATCCTGGAATACCCCCACAAGAGCCATGAGGTGTGCCAGAGAGGTAATTGCCAGGGAGAGGGTTCAGGGACCGTGACACATTGTTTGGAATAGCTGTAGGTACTCTCAGGGACATCGAGAGCTGTGGTGGGCCTAGGTATGAGAGGGTGTGTGGCTAGATTAGGGGGATGTGGCCACACCCATTCCCAGGTTGTTGTTTTTTAAAGTACTATGCGCGGTGCCGCACACTTGGAAAGTAGGTGGATTTGTCCCGCTCAGCATGTGATCGCACAGAGAGGGCAGAGTCTAATATAATACTCACAATGAATATTCTATTACTCTGCCCATTATATCATACATCGTTTTGAGGGCGTTTTATGGGCATACATAAATTACCTGCTACGACCGACATAGAAGGCCAGAAGTAGTAAAACGTCACTCTGCGAGCAGATTCGAGGCCTGGCTGATCATACAACTTGAGGTTGGGTATGTGCTCTCGCAAGCTCCAGAGTACAATCGATACTATCGAATGTTATTGATGTTAGGATTAGGATTGATGTTTCTATTTTGAGCCACACAATGCAAGCAGCTAATAATCTTTTGTTGAAGCTAATAATACTGCTAATTGGCTTGTAATTGATTCAGCTGCGTTAGCATTAGCGAATAATAAGAATAAATAAATTTCATGGGGATGGCTTATTCTATGCGTTTTTTTGTTAATTTTACCATGCATTTAACAACACAACATTATTATTCCAAAATCCGGGTTTAAAATCTTTTTTTATTAACAAACGCACTACCAGTAAAACATCAGCATGAACTAAATGACATTTGAACAATACAACACAAGCGGCCGCACCTATCAGAAAATTAACATACAGCGACTGACAACTACTGACAATGATTGACTCAATCGCTAGCTGCTATCACTCGCTAGCTAGAGGAGGTGCATTGTTCAATTATGGGCGTCACTTTGGTTGCGACCGACCGGCTCTGCGATTGCTTCCTTTTTCAGTTTCTCGGTCGTTAGGCATACGACCGAGCGGTTGCTTACGACCGACTCTGAATGAGGTCCTAGGTTCAAAAGCATATATGAAAAATAGACTAATAAAGGAACATTTTATTTACAAAAAGAAGTACAATGCTCAGTTACAGTAATGACAGAAATAAAAAGGGTTACAAAAATATACAAACGTGTATTGCAATTTCAGGATAAAAAGGAAAAACACAAAATTACACTCGGCTTATTATGGTCCAGGCGGCACAGCAGAAATTGCAGATCCAATCTTCAATTTAGAATTGTTCACCCCAAGTCTGACACAGAACAAAATGCTCCCATATATTTTATTACCCCCCCCCCTATAGTGATGTCATGACCCAGTCCCTGATGACTTCCATGCTAGGACCAACCATGTAACTTTTAATCTAACTTAAGATAACTGTATATAATATCCCCTGTGTAATAGTCACATGAAATATGGTATGTTCACATTAATCTGCATACTTAAGCTACAAAAATGATTGTAAACAAGACTGCTCTGGTATTAGTGATTGTTTAGATACCTCATTGCTCCGAAGCAACACTTCCTAGGAACACTCAAATCACACCAGACCAGCATTCAGACTTCAGGTATATTTCTGAAACTCCTAGCTATTGCAGAAATATTACGTTTACTTTACATCTACAACAGATAGAATATGGGGATGCCCTTGATCCCTGCTTATGTTCAGGTACAACTTCTGGCCAGATGGCTGTTTGAATTAGCAAACACAGGGGGGGTTTCTGGTTGCCTAGAAACCCCCCTCCCCTGCCCACACCATGACCGCAATAGAAATAGCAATATAATAGAATTTTCCTAGTGCTGCATGTTCTTCTAAGTATCACAAATGAAATAATTAGCACCATCAGTGCCAGCCAGTAATATGTGTCATCAAGTAATAAATATACCTGTGCACCAAGTAGGAGATCTGGAAAACATGCACTGTTAGGGTTGCACTGCTGTAGACCATCTGTAGGGTTAATTACTAATACTGTTATCCAGTGCATATTAAAGCTTTTTAAATCCGGTTAAGTGCAAATTATGCCCTCTTAATGGACTGTCAAAACTCACTTTAAAATCAAGCATTTGGAAATCCCCCTCTAGAAATCCTGCGTTTGCCACTGGAATACCCCTGCTGTTTTTGGTGCCAGCTGTTCCTATTGATATGTGGGGGCAGAATAATAACAAAACATTAAAATAACATAACTCACAATATGCCTTGATATCTATAATCTCTATAGCTATTTTTTTAATAATTCTTTTTGTTTATTGCATTTAGTATGTTGCTTTTTGTGCTACACAGTAGTTATTTTCTTTACTATGTTTGTAGTTCTTCAGGGTTTATATGAAATTGAAAGACAAAATTGCTATATATGAAAAGCTATTCCAAAGGCACAACAAACTAGGTATAGAACCATCGCAGAGGCTTCAAGGAAAGTCACAGATTTTGTTGCAGATGCTATGTCCAAAGGGCCTGATTCAGCTTGGATCACAACATTAATACGCAAGCAATCGGCCAATTATTGCATACTGCACATGCATATGCATCGCAGGGCGCGAACCAGCCACTGCGATCAGGACTGCGTAGACCCATCGCAGAGTGATTGACAGGAAATACTGTTTGTGGGTGGTGATGGGGGGTCGGTCGGGGAAAAGCAGGTGTGCCAGTGCATTTGAACGCCGTTGCAGGGGCGTGCATAAATTATCCACTGTGATACCTTACGCAGCTTGAGGACTCATAGCGTGCAATTAAGTTAGCAATTTCTGGTCAGAGCTTGTGCAAGTGTGCGTGAGGCTGCGATGGTACTCAATTGACCCATGGTTTCGCAGTCTTGCTAATCATTACGGATGTGTGTAAGATAAAGTGGGCATCCTTATGTTGTGCTGCGGCACAATGAATTAGCATACTATCACAGTTGAACTGCGTGCATAATCACTATTGCTTTCACAGTTGCGGTAAGTAGTGTATCAGGTCCAAAGACAGGTTACTCTAGAATGGGGGCTCCGGCTTCTGAAATATATATGTATATTTTATAGATCAATGATATATAGCAATAACAATATTTTCTTTTAATATTCTTTTAATTTTCAGAAGTAAAAATGTAATACAAAAATTAATAGATTTGATTTATATGTTACCAAGTGAACTCTACAATGGAACAAAAGATAATTGTCAAAGCTCTAGAATTTTC
The DNA here is from genome assembly GCA_031769625.1 of Taudactylus pleione. Lineage (NCBI taxonomy): Eukaryota > Metazoa > Chordata > Amphibia > Anura > Myobatrachidae > Taudactylus > Taudactylus pleione. The sequence continues at coordinate 18,403,018 of JAUIMM010000020.1, read as the reverse complement.
AACAAATGAGATGACACAATCCAATCAATGTGGATTCAAGCTGAAAAAAAACCCTTTATACTTACAGTTCAAAAAATTGGGAGAATTATCTCCATGTGTCTCAATGGCATCGTCTTAGTGGAAAATGCCCTTTGTACATAAATATGCTTGTTATAGAGGAATGTGCTTTGATTAACATCATTTATTACTGGAATATAATGTCATGTAAAAGTCAACCAGTAATCTTTGGTCCACGTTTATTCTAAATTGTAATTATAATGTTGATCACAAAAACTTTTAATTAATATTCTAAACATTCAATTATGAAAATCAATATTTAATTTATATTGCATTAAGCTGATACAGTATATACTGAGGAACATAAATCTGGAAACAAATAATCAATACATTTGTTGTTATTTTTTATTATTAATATTATATTATTATTATTATTATTATTATTATTATTATTATTAAAAGCTGTACAGCGCTATTGTGCAGTCTCCATGATGCTCCTTTAGGGAAGCAGCAATACATAACCAAGATGGCCACCGTTTGGTCTTCTGCTCCATATGCGCGGCACCATCTTGTCACTGTGAAGTATCGCTACAGTAGGACACGGACGTGTTCAACTTAGCTCAGATTTACTGCATTCCACACCTCACTCACAGCTTGCATCTTGCACCACTATCTAAATACTGTACAGTTATCAGCTGGTGGTCTGTCTGCTCTGCTGAAGCTCCGCTCCGCCCCTATTTACTACAGTCCGCATTTCAAATATAGATTGTATTGTGATAATTTCACCTAAACTCGCATTGCGAATTTAGGAATTATCATGAGAATGTATCAACATTCTCCAGCAGGGACAAAGCTTGTGAGAAAGCTTTGTCCCTGCGAATCCTCACCGCACACTGTACCTTGTATATTTCGCAAAAACATACCGTGGCAGTGCCTCCGCGAAAGCGCAAACGCTGGCTAGCGCTATATGTCAACAAAAAGATTTATCAGAATAAAAATATTTGCATGTTTTTTATGTAGTATTTTCTGTAAGTTAAACCATCCACATATGAACAATGTGTATGCAAATTGTAAATAAATGTAGTTTTAGCATACATTGTTTTTTAAAAAAAAAATCCAATATAATTATATAATTTACAGATAGAGCGCCTGATTAAGAACCACACACAGGGCTTTATTCAGAGGCGGCCATATGGTCTACGACCGCACGGCCGCCTCGATGTTTGTCTAGTGCGCATGTGCACGAGGGAGCCGGCTCCTTCGTGCGCATGCGTGAGACCCGCTACGACCGACAGCGCCGGTTGTAGCGGGTCTCTTTCCAAAGGGGGCGAGCTGTCGATGTTGATTGACAGCTCGCCCCATTTGGAAGGCGGGCCAGGGGGGTGGCAGCCCAAACGGAGGCGTTCCCATGGGAACGCCAGAAGCTCTCCGGGGCTTACAACAACTGAGACCCTACCCTAGGGTCTCGTTGTAAGCCCCGATGGTCTCGATGGTCAATGACCATCGCGACCATCACCCTAGCGGTCGTTAGAGCTGTGGGTGTTAACCCACAGCCTAACGACCAAAACAGAGGCGGCCGGTCAGGATGCAAGCGGCTGCCCAGTTTCTAAGCGACCGCTTGCATCCTCCGACCGCCTCTGAATGAGGGCCACGATGCTGATGTTCACATAGTTGTGTGATTTTTTGCAACTGCGCATGTGCAAAAAGTTCTAAAAATGTGTAAAGTGCATGCATTACAGAGGGTATTCGATTAAAAGATCAACAGTGAATTGGTTGACAGCCAATAGGTCGACACCAGATTGTCAACAGTGCAAAAGGTTGACAGGGTTAAAAGGTCATCAGGTTTGAATGGTCGACACAAAAATGGTCTTCACATTTTTATATGGTTTTTCAACATTTTTACGGGATAGGGTAAGGGTGAGGTTTAGGACTCGGTACTTCGGGACAGAGCCGTAGAGATCTTGCCTGAGCATCATTAGTGTTGGGGGTGTGGCCTAATCACAGGAGGTGTGGCCACATCTTTTTAGAAAAAATAAAAAACCCTATTTGCACTAGGGAGGGGGAAGCTGTGAGCCCCTCAGTGAGGCGAAAATCCGAGTCAGCATGATCAGTGTGATCGCTCCCCCCTGACAGACAGGAGAGGAGATTGCTTCTACTGCTCAGCAGCAGCAGTCTCTCTGGTCTCCCACTGCAGCTCAGCACACAGCAGCATGTGCTGGGCTGCTGACAGGTAAGAGGGATGGGGGGGGGCAGCCTAAACAGGCACCTCCAACAAGCAAAGGTCAAGGTAATTAGTACCTGCTCCCCCATCTCAGCGCCCCTTCTTGGAGGAGGGTAGGGTTAGGCTGCTGCAAGGGACAGTTAGGGATAGGCACTAAGGGGAGGGTTAGAGTTTGGCTAAGGTTAGGTTTATTCACTAGGGGAGGGTTAGGTTAGGCACCAGGGGGAGGGTTAGGGTGCGGATTATGGTTAAATTACAACAATTTAGACAATTTTTTGTCAATATTTGTGTCTCGACCATTTGAACCGGTCAACCTTTTAACCCTGTAGTCCTTTTTCACTGTCGATCCTTTGTCAGTCGACCATTTGGTGTCAGTCTATTTACTGTCGACCTATATATTGTCAATTTTGTATACCACACCCACACAGAGTGTATGCACAAAGTTGCTGTTGCGATTGCAATAGATGGTATAAGAAATTTTGTAGAGAAGTGATGGACATTATTGAGTGGTGACTGGGAAGAGGCTAGAAATGCTGACAAAAATGGTCCATTCAGTGGGCTTATTATGGGGGTGTCGCGGGCGTGTCAATGCCATCACCTGCATACACAGAGGCCCAGATGCAGACATAGGAGGTCATAGTCCAACAGAGAAATGCACCAATCAGTATTATAGCATTCACAGACAATAAATGTGTGTGTCTCAGTTCTTGCACATTTGGAAGCATGTATGTACACAAGGAAGGAGTTTGTATCTACATTTACATAAAGTCAAAGAGGGCTACTGGCATTAGATGCTGCTTCTGTGTCTGACTCCGAATCAGGCCCAGATTTTACTAGTATTATTTGTTTCATTTATACTGTCACAGATGTGTGAATTTGTCGATCCATCTCAGGAACCTTGGGTCTAGTTGAAGATGGACTGAAATGGAATTCGAAGCCCTACACATCTAGTGAAATCCCTGCTCATCTAGTGAATCAGAACTGGAGTATCACTGGAGACAGGGAAGGTCCCTAGACCAGGAACTGGACTGGATTGCCGGTTTAGTTTTGATAAGTAGCAATTCATGTAAACTTACCTGATATGTGATGCGGTTAATGCAGGTTCGGCGATCCGGTCTTCTCTGTGTGCTGCTGTCATCTAGCCAGTGGCTCCTGTGCTGTGATTGAATCTTCAGTGCACTGGCATCTGTGTTGAGGGAGGTAATCTCAGCGGTATTGGCAGGGGAAGATGGGGGTAGGGACAGAGCAGAGGGGCACTGGGTAATAAGTAGGAGGGACTCAGCATATGCATAAGTTGGGTCACTTTACTGTAGTTGCGGGCGGTGGCTGGTGTGTGTAGGGGTATATCGAGGGGGCCCTATGGCATTAGATGCATGGGTCAGTGTGGAGTTTACTATACTGTAGCTGTGGTGGACGGCAGGTGTAGAAACAAAGCAGGGCACTGGAGCAGCCAGCAGTCAGCAGGATGTGAGCCAACATATGCTTATGCCCTGGGCTCCTCTGATTGGCATCTGGCTCAGAAGGGGGCAGAGAGAACAGGGAGAAAATAGGAAGACAGCTGCTCTTCTCCTCTAACAGCACTGCTTACACCATCCTGAGATGGATAATGCGGTGCTAGCAGAGGAACAGAAAGCTGAGCTTTCCATTCCTTTATGAATTGCACTCACTATACAAAGGTATTGTGATGTGATACATACAGGAGCAGGTGCTCCCACTGGAGAATTAATAAGCTTCTCCAATAGTACCTTGCTCTATGAATAGCACAAAGCAGAGAAGTGCCCTGTTTTCACATAAACAGGAAACTTCACTGCTTCATGAATAGACCCCGGTATAACAGTTCTTTCTGCAGGAAAATATGCTGAATACAGTATAATGAAAGCAAGTGTTTTGGAGACTTGGAGGTAGATGTACTAAGCCTTAGAGAGAGATAGAGTAGAAAAAAATCAGATCCTAAATGTCAATTTTCAAACACACCCTGTAAAATGACATGAAATGTGCACTGGCCTGCACAGGTCATCTATTCAGGCTAACTTTCTGGTTCCTGCTCTGCTGTTTGCAGTGTACCTCATCTTCCCCTGGCTGCTGTAACCACGCTAGCATGCCCGCCATTTTCAGGCATGGGCGCAGCCATGACACCTGACCCTCCAGTCCCTGGGTAAGTGGTGATCATGTGATTCTGAACTCCACTCATTGTGGAGTGTCTTTCATCCATTCAGACACACTACAACAGACACCTGATCCTGTAAGCCAACCAGCACAGACCAGGGGGATAAAAGGATTCCACTGACTAGCAGTCAGTGCCTTGGACAACACGTCTCTCTTGTGCTACATTACTAGGCTCCAGACTTATCCTCATTGCTGTTGCAGAAGTACTTACTCCATCAGTTGCTATCCGATACCAGCACCATCTGTTCTATCCGATATTCAGCCAAGTGGTAACTACTCAAGTCTAACCTCATTGGTACTTATTCGATTACCAGCATACCAGTTCTACATTCATCAAGCTATAACCTGGACCCTTGGTCCCAACTACATCAGCTGCAACTGGAATCATGGGATCATTGTCATTAGCTATTACTACCATTCCCTGTTGTTTTTGTCCATGGTTCTCGGGGCTTGCCCTCAGTATCTCCGGAGAGTTCTAGATAGAGTCCTTGGGTGACCCTACCAGGGGGCCGCGACCTGCACATCAGATGCAGCAAAATACATATCTCTTTGCGGAGTTCCCTGGTGAAAAATGCTGGTGTGTTTATACTCCTGGCGAGGTTATTAGTCAACTCCCTAAACCTGTCTAGTTCTCAGTTCCCCGCTGTCTCCTAAGTACAGTGCTGTCTCTTAAGTCTAGTCATCGGTGCTACCTCCTGGGTCCTGTCAGTCTGTGCAATCTCCAGAGTACAGTCTCTCTAGGTTCCTCCTCCATAGTCCTAGTCATCACCAGGCTCCAGTACCTGAGCATACAGTATTCCTCAAGTCCTATTCATGTTTTACTCTGCTGTCTCCTCTCCACCTGCTCCTGTGTCTGCACATGCACAGAAACTATATTAAGCCTGCTAATCTCCAGATCCTGAGTTCCACCACTGAGCCACCAGTATCACAGTCAAGAACACAAAACACCACAGTCCTGACAGTTTGTACAAGGCCGATAGACTTGACCAGTGATCAAGGCGTGGGGGTCAGCGGCTATACAAAATTTTGTTACTCACATGGAAAGTCATGAGGCTACCCAGCAGCAAGTAGTACGTTTCCTCAAAGATGTATCTACCTGACTTGACCAGTGGCAAACGCAGGATTTCTAGAGGGAGGTTTCCAAATGCTTGATTTTACAGTGAGTGTGGCCAGTCCATAAAGAGGGCATAATTAGCACTTATCCAGCTTTAATATGTTACATAAAAAGTATATTGTGTTGCATAATTCGAGCATATACAGGACCAGCGATCACAGTATGCTATTAGATGTGGCTGTAGGTCCATCCTGTCTGAGAAGAATGTTTTTTTCAGATGTGGGCACCATTCCTGAGCATTGGAGCAAGTCCAGGAGTCTGAGGGACTAGCAGAAGAACTTAGCACTGCCTTGGACATATATATACATATTGGTCTCCTTATGTACTGGATAGTGTTTTATTATACAGTATTAATAGTTGACCCTATTGATGGTCTATAGCAGTGCACCCCTAACAGTGCATGTTTTCCACATCTTCTAGTTGGTGCACAGGTATATTTATTACTGGCTGACACATTTTAAAAGATCCACAGATGGTGCTAATCATTTCATTTGTGGTACTGAGGAGAACATCCAGCACTAGCAACATTCTATTATATTACTATTTCTATTGTGGTCATGGCGTGTGCTGGGGAGGGGGGTTTCCAGGCAGACAGAAACCCCCCTGCATTTACCTATGTTGACACTCTACAGCAGTAGCTATTTGCACAACCTCCAGGTCCTATGGCTGTCATACCTACTCCAGCCCTAACACCGGCTATGTCTCTTCTCCAGCTGTCCTCTGAGTAAATTTTATGGCAATCCCAAAACCTGCAGAGGGTTTTTAAACTAGTGTGAAATCCACTTTGAATTATTGCCACACAACGTCCCTATGGATAGGACAAAAATAGCCTACATCATATCCCTGCTCATGGGCCCAGCTCTGAATTGGATGTTCCCACTCTGGAAGAAAGCTCACCTACTACTGCCTAACTACAAGGAGTTAGTGGCTATGTTCTGCATGATGAATCAGGCAGGACATCCTCAGTGTCCTTTGAGATTCTACGCATCTGTCAGGGTTCCCACTCCATGGGAGTACACAGTTCAATTCCAAACCCTAGCCTCAGAATTGAACTGGAACAACGAAGCTCTCACAACAGCTTTCTGGGCAGGAGTTTCAGATCACATCAAGGATGTGTTGGTGACACAAGACTTACCGGATTGTCTTGAGAAACTAATCTCCCACTGCGTAAAATTGGACTTACGTATATGGGAAAGATCTTGTGAGAAGACTTGCAGAGAATCTCCTAGTTTCCATTCCCTGAGATGTGCTTGCCCACCTCCACCGATGGTGGATGAACCTATGCAAATCAATAAGTCCCAACTGTCATGTGAAGAACGAACTCGTCGACAGAGAGAAAATGTATGCTTATATTGTGCTGCTTCCAGTCACTTCATTGGCTCCTGCCCTATTCGGCCGGGAAATGTCAAGTCCTAACCTGTAATGGAGGAGTCCAATTAGGACTTTCTAAAGAATCTTGTTCAGAGTCTGATTTACTACTCCCAGTTTCCACTGAAACCAAGCTTGGTTCTGTCCTTGTTGATTCTGGTGCTGCAGGAAATTTCATTACCTATACCATCAGTGAGAAACTTAAACTGCTGGTTAAACCTCTTTCTCGATCTGTATTTCTAACTGCCATTGATGGAAGTAGGATTCATGAGGGCACTATTAGCCACCAAACCATTCCAATGTCAACTCAGATTGTAGCCCTTCATTCTGAGATCATTGAATACCTAGTGATTCCTAGAGCGACAAATAAAATTGTTTTGGGTATGCCTTGGCTCCAGCTACATAATCCAAGTATATATTGATCCATACTGCAGGTGAAGGCATGGAGTACTCATTGTCAGCAACATTGTTTTCCCCAAGTATCACCACTCCAAAAATCCAACTGGATATTCCATCAGAGCTTACAGGGGTGTATCAAGACTTCTTGGGCATCTTCAGTGAAAAAGCTGCAGATCAGTTACCACCACATTGTGACTGGGACTGCCCAATCGATCTTGTACCTGGTAAAACTCCACCCGAGAGAGTGTTCTTATCCCCTTTCTGTCCCCAAAACCCAAGCTGTGACAGAGTACATCAAATACAGCCTTTAGAAAGTATTCAGTCGTCCTTTCTCTTCTCCTGCTGGTGCCGGGTTCTTCTTTGTGAAGAAAAAGGACGGTGGCTTAAGACCCTGCGTAGACTATTGTGGATTGAATGATTTCACCATCAAGAACAGTTATCCACTTCCTCTTATCACCGAGTTGTTCAATAGAGTCAAGGGTGCTACTGTTTTCAGAAAGTTGGATCTCCGCATACAACTTGATCAAGATCCGCAAAGGTGATGAGTGGAAGACAGCCTTCAATACCAGAGATGGGCACTACGAGTATCTGGTAATGCTCTTTGGTCTATGCAATGCTTCAGCGGTGTTTCAATATTTTGTGAATTACATTTTCAGAGATGCACTGTACAAATTAGTCATTGTCTACTTGAACAATATCCTGATCTTCTCTCAAGACCTTGTTACCCACCGACAGCAGGTGTATGAGGGTCTAACTCATCTCTGGCAAAACCATCTCTATGGTAAATTGTGCCTTCCAGGTTCCTTCTATACCATTCTTAGGGTGCATCAATTCCGGCACAGAACTTTATATGGAACCTGAAAAACTCGAAGCTTTTACAGGTTGGTCACTCCCCTTGTCATTGAAGGCGGTACAGCAATTCATTGGTTTTGCAAACTATTATCGCAAATTTATTTGAGGACTTCCTACCCTCAATACTCCTATCACTGTACTCACCCAGAAAGGTGCTAATCCTGTTAAATGGTCAGAAAAAGCGCTTTCCACATTTCAATTGTTGAAGCAGGCATTCATTTCTGCTCCAGTGTTACATCAGCCCGATGTGAACAGGTCCTTTATCCTGGATGTCAACGCATCCACTGTAGGAATCAGTGCTGTGCTTTCTCAGGCATCTGAAGATGGTAAGTTCCATATTTTTGGGCTCTACTCACACAAGTTCCTACCATCTGAAATTAATTATTCTATTGGAGACCAAGAATTACTTGATATCAAGCTTGCCCTAGAAGAATGAAGATATCTCCTAGAAGGTGCTAAATCAACATCCTTACACATCATAAGAACTTGCTGTATCTGAAGTCAGCACAATGTCTTAATCCTCACCAGGCTTGCTAGGCCCTGTTCTTCTCGAGGTTCAACTTTAAAATCTCGTTGCATCCAGGTTCTTAAAATGTAAAAAGGGATGCCCTCTCTCAGTCTATGGTATTACATGATGAATCTTCAAAAAATGAAGACCTATAATTTTTTCTACTGCCTTCGCTACCACTACAGTGACCCCTGATCCCCAGTGGGGAAAATGTTTGTATTTGAAAATCTTTGAGGAAAATTACTAACTTTGGCACATTCTTCTAAGTTTGCCGGTCATCCCAGTGCCTAGAAAGTTTTGAGCTTCTCCAACATACCTACTGGTGGCTTCAGATGAGAGACAAAGTCTAAGAGATTGTGGCCTTTTGCCCAAAGTGTGCTCAACATTAACCTTTTCGCCAATCCCCTACTAGAGTTTGTGGCCAAATTTTGGCACACACTATGCTGAGCTTTAAAGGTGAAATTAAAGTAATAGAGCAGCGCCGTGTGGAATTCAGTGCAGACAATTTATTATAAATTTCTTATAAATACATAATATTCCTCTCAATAAAAAACTATAGGTGACATTTAAATAAATCCTAAATAGATAGAAAATAGCAGAATGCATTAGATATGGCATATATCAATACAATAAAAAGTCCTGTGAGGTAGTTAGCCACACTTAGGCCCTCATTCAGAGGCGGCCGGAGGATGCAAGCGGTCGCTCAGAAACTGGGCGGCCGCTTGCATCCTGACCGGCCGCCTCTGTTTCAGTCGTTAGGCTGTGGGTTAACACCCATAGCTCTAATGATCGCTAGGGTGATGGTCACGATGGTCATTGACCATCGCGACCATCGGGGCCTACGATGAGACCCTAGGGTAGGGTCTCACTTGTCGTAAGCCCCGGAGAGCTTCTGGCTCTGTCAGAGCTGGAAGCTCTCCACTGACATCACTAGTGATGTCAGTGGGGCCTCCCCCAAACAGCCTCCGTTTGGGCTGCCACCCCCCCGGCCCGCCTTCCAAATGGGGCGAGCTGTCAATCAACATCGACAGCTCGCCCCCTTTGGAAAGAGACCCGCTACTACCGGCGCTGTCGGTCGTAGCGGGTCTCACGCATGCGCACGAAGGAGCCGGCTCCCTCGTGCGCATGTGCAGTAGACAAACATCGAGGCGGCCGTGCGGTCGTAGACCGTACGACCGCCTCCGAATAAAGCCCTTAATCTATGGCAGTCCGCAATTCACTGTAATGGTGTGACTGATAAAGAATGAATAGTCACACAATTTATTCCCAGCTTCAAAATGACACATATGAGTAAAAAAGTTAGTTTGTTTCAAATGATTTTCAATTGTATAAGAAGGTGATTGCTGGTTTGTGCCAGCTAATATACTTGCAGAAATAGCATGTGGGATGAGGAGTTGATGTACCCGGCAGGGGGTCCGATGTAAGCCTTTTCCAGATGCTATCAGATTAATTCACCAGCGGGTGATAACAGCCAGCACTCCAGTGTGGGACTGTCTCTCCGCGATGTGGAGGGGGTCCGTCGGAAGACTCAGGTACCTCTTATTCCAGTATGTGCTCCACTGAGTTTGAGCAGTCTCTTTCCTACAGTATCTTAGTGGAATGCTGTTTGGGGCGGAGCAGCTCACAGTTGTCTGTTGAAGTGGGCTATCTGTGGCCAGCGTGTGCTCCGTATTGAGCGATCTTAGTGTGGAAGGTAGGTGTGGATCCTTGACACCTTTCTCCCAGTAAGAACACACTCCCGGTTTCCTCAGAAGGCAAAGTAATGAATTGTGTTGGGGTGGAGAATATATAAAGCCACCCATTCATTGGGTATAATTTCAGATGCTTTCAGCTGTTAGATAATTAAGTCCTGAAAGAGGTGTAGTCATTGCTTTGCAATGTTAAAGCCATATTTTAACAGTTTGATTCAGTGAGCTTGTTATCTACCCTTTAAATGTCATATAGTTAGTACATAAATCATTAGAAAAATAGAATAAAAAGTAAGAATAAAAAGGAGACATTTTATATAAAAAGCATTTTAAAGAAAAATAAATTTTTAAGGAAAAGAAGTAAGTGTAAAAAAGTATATATATTTTTTTCAAAAAGTATATAAAAAGACACTAATATGCTTCATAGCGTAATTTGATTAATTAGTTATGTTATTTAATTTGAACTGATGAACATGTTTCTATATTCCACAAGAAGGAGTTAATGTATATATATATATATATATATATATATATATAAAACTAGATAATGATATTCATAGAAGTAACATATAAAACAAAATATTTCATTTAGCATATTTTTAAGAGTGTACTTTATCATTCAGGAAAGTGAACATATAGGTGAAAATATAGGGACATATAGATTGGATGAAATTTGAAGATGGCGTATATCCAGAATAATGGGGATTTTAAAGTAGTCAGAATTCCAATTCTACACTCCCATTCAGTCCATCAGGAAATAAGGTCTAGTCTGTGGTCTGTGTCCAAAAAGCTTCTCTGGCACACAATCTGCGGTAGCGGTCACCCCCTCTTTGTGTTAATGGTATTTGCTCAATCACAGTGGCCTGAAGTAATATTGGGTCAGAAGAGTGTATCTGGGAGAAGTGATTGGGTATACCATGCTTTAACATCCGATTCAAGATGTTTCTGCGGTGTTCTAGGAACCAGATTTTAAATGTCCTAGTCGTCCTCTCTACATATTGTTTCTTGCAAGGGCAAGTAAGTACATAGATCACAAATTCCATTTCACAATTGAGGAAAGATTCAATATTATTATTATTGTTATTATCGTTTATTCATATGGTGCCACAAGGGTTCCGCAGCGCCTCACAAAGTACATTAACAAATGAGAAAACATGTAAAACAGCGACTTACAGTACAAGACAATACAGAATAAGAACATAGGCCCTGATTCAGACCCACTCGCAAGTGGGCGTACGCACGTTCGGCGTACGTAAAAAAATATTTAAATTCAAGCACTCGCTCGTATTTTCGTACGCAGCAAAAATTCCGCCCCAAACTCAGGCGACCCCTCCTCTAACTAACGAGCGTGCCAAATAGCGAGCGTACATCCCCGAAATGGCTTGAAGGGAACGCACGCACAAGTACAAACCGGAAGTGGGACTGTCAGATTCCGATTACCTGCTCGTTTTTTCGGCCTACCTCCCTCAATCGTATCATGGTAATCAATGTATCAATTAGCTTAATTGTTTTTTTTTTTCAACACAATGCAATAAACTTTAATCTTGTCCGTGTTTGTATTTGCTCGCAGAATACGTACGGCTGAAACCTTTGCTTTTATTCTTCAAAAGACATGTTAGCCCCAATTCTTTATTTAAATTTGCTTACGCATGTCACTGCATCAAGCCTATCATAACTCTCAAGAGATTTGTGGCCCTGTCGAACACATGACTCATACACTAACCAATAGAATTTGTCCTGTTAATTTCCCAAATACATTAGCCAATCAAATTTTTTTGGGGTGCTTTATTAAAAATATTTTGCCAAAAAAACACCATTGCCATCATGAGATCCGCCGCATTCACCAGGCGCGAACTGCTGGTGCTGACGGAGGTGATAGACAGGCGGATCACCAGTCAGCCTCCACCCATCTCCAATAGGCGCAAGCGTTCCGCATATGCGGAGGTACGTTGACGCCTGCGCTCCTTCGGCTCACGCCGACATATTGGCCAGCTGGAGCGCAGGTGGTCGGACCTGCATCGGCGGACGCCCCGCTTGCTGGCATGCTTTCGCATGCAGATTGCGGAAAGTAAGTGTTCTGGACTGTGGTTTTCAAGTTTCTCTTGTGGGCCCTAACTGCGTGTGCATGTTTTCATGTCAGTCCTATTGAGTCATTGTAGTCATATCTGCATGTGCATGTTTTCATGTCTGTCCTATTGAGTCATTTTTTTTTTGGATTCCTGTTGAAACTAACCACAATTTTGTTTTCATTTTTTAGGGGCACAGCAAACACTACGGCGGCATCGCCAGACAAGACGCCGGTCCCGGCCCCTCTCTCCAACCCCCAATTCGTCTATCACCCCCTCCTCCCCAGACCCTGTGGCCGAAATTTCAGGCCTACTTCCCCTCCAGCCCAATTCCCCCTCTCCTCCATCCGTCCATCCTCCAAATACCCCCTCCCAGGATTCCTCAAACACCTTGCCCCTAGGTTTGGGGAATGTAGCCACCTCCGAGGTGGTCCAGGGAGTGGCTTCTGGCTCTGTCGTTTTTGAGAACGGTATGTTTTTAAATTTTATTTTGGACACCACAAACTGTTTGTATGTAATCATGTATCGTCCCCATTTTTTTTGCCTTTCTGTCGCCTTAGGGTATTTTTGGGGGTTGTCTTTACCTGTTCCTGCTGATGTCACCATACACATATCACACCTGTGTGCCTTTTTTTAGGGCCCTTGTATTTTTGGCCTACGACATTTTGGGGTGCTGGGTTTTATCCGTGTAATGTTTTTTGACCCACAAGCTTGTAAGTTTTGGTTTGCTTGTTTTGTGTTTTTTTAGAATGTTGCTTCATTATCGATTTATTATTCCCCAAACTTTTGTCACCCACAGAGGAACAGAGGCGTCGGGAAGAGATATTGAATTGTGTTGGCCATATGCGGGAGCAGGTCACCAGGGCCTTGACCATCTGTTGGTCCTCCTTAGGAATTAGTTTTTTTTTAATTTTATTTTCGATTTGTTTCATAATAAATCAGTTTTAAATCAAGCTCTGTCTCATGCGTTTGGAGTAAATCCAAGATTCTTTACACTGACATAAGTAGACTCTTCAAGCAAGGATTGCCACAGAATCTCACTACAGATTGTGTGTTGTATTTTGAATGCAAACAGGCACAAGAAACACCTCCCAGTACCAATGTCATTTTCCTTTTTTGTGGTGGTCAACATGATAGTTTACACCATTTTTCAGGTTCCGATTTGGTGGCCAAACTGCTTAGGACAATCTTACGAAGGCAACTGATTGTACAGGATTCCTTGTTGTGTTGGTTAGTACCCCGAAAACATATTACATTTTAGCTCCACTTGCTTCATTACTGGGTTACCCCTTAGGTAAAATTAACGTTTTGGAGTTTGTTTACACTTGCTTCTAACGTGCCCAAAAAGGAAACAAATTACACTCTCCAAATATTTATTCACAACAGAAATCAAAATACAAAGTGGTCACTCACAAACAAAACACACAGTGATAATCAGAAATACACCACATACCAAAAACACGAAACAAACACACAACAAATCAAGAACTGGTTGCCGAAGGTCCATGTCCACATGATTTCAAAAATATGGCGTTGCAATATTGGTGTCAGAATATATTCCCGAAGTTTCCACATAAAGGTTTTTGAAGGGTAGCAGGAAGTAGTCATCGTGGGAGTGCCAAAGATTATGCAAACAAACAGAAGATGGTGCAAGAATTAATATAAAAAAAGATGAACGCTAAAAAACCGTAACACATTGGGTATACACACTGTTGTTTGGTCAATAATTACCTAAAATATCGGGCCACCACATCATCGCGTATGGCCCCCCCACATACTGACCTCCGACCAACCTCGGGGGGGCCATCCTCAGGTAAGGCATCCTCTGGCTGCATTGGAACACCACTCCTTATGGCGATGTTGTGAAAGATCGCACACAGGACCACAATTTTCGAAACCATATCCGGCAAATACATGAGCTCGCCACCAGAGCGGTGGAGGCATCTGAATCGGCCTTTTAAAAGGCCGATACAGCACTCCATCACTTGCCTGGTGGCTGTAAGTGCGGTATTAAACTCTCTTTGTGGACCTGGTGTGGGAGCCAAATAAGGAGTGAGCAGCCAGGGCATGCAAGGGTATCCACTGTCTCCTGTGAAAAAGAATAGACAACATCAGGATCACTGTGTATCAAGCTTAACATTGTTATGTACTAAAGGTCTCCACTTACCCAGAAGCCACGCATCACCAGCTTGTAGGTTGGTTAATTTGTGCCATATCCCTGATTGCCGGAAGACGAAGGAGTCATGTGCACTTCCTGGTAATTTTGCATTCAGGGACAGGATCTGGAGGGAGGCATCACATACCACCATTACATTCAGGGAGTGATAGTGTTTCCTGTTTCAAAATATGGCCTCCAGCCATGCTGGAGGCTGAAGTGGTATGTGAGTACCATCCACAACCCCTATGATGTGTGGGAAGCCAGCTATTTGGTAAAAATTGGCCTTGGCCACACTAAGGGCACCCATATCCAAAGGCATTTGAATATAATGATGGAGGTGCTTGAAAAGTGCCTCCATCACTGCCCTCAGGATCCAGGAAAAGGAGGTTTGTGAGATGCCCGCCACTATTTCCACCGTTGTTAGAAACGATCCTGAGGCACAGAAATGTAACACCGCCATAAATTGCGTAAGTGGTGGTATTGCTGTTGGACTGTCAATTTGCCGCTCAAGATCACTCTCTATTAATGAGAGAGTGTCTATGATGATTTTGGGAGGAAGACGGTAGCGTCTTAAAACCTCATCATCGGGCATTCCAAAAAGGGTGACACGTGTTCGAAATATCTGGGGCCTTGCACGCCTACGATGCCTACGCCTGGGACGAGATTGAGGTTGGTCGGCTTCCGGGAGCATGGCCAGAACAATCCGCCCAAGATCAACCTGAAATGGCAAGATTGGAATGTAAGGTTTTGGACCCACCCCAAAAGAAAATTAAGAACAACTTAGCTTGATGATACCATCCATTGCTGCTTATATGCCAGGGTATTGTCATGATACGTCCAAACTGAAATTAATCACAAAAATAATTTGACAAATTTTACTCTGTGCATTTATGTTTCTAAATTTTGTGCTAGACAAAACTTAAAATATGCGAAACACACATTTGGCCAAAGAGCAAAATGACATTGCACACAGTACATCAAAATGGGTTGAAATGTAAGCCAAAAAAACAAAAGGGCAACCACAAAAAATTTTACAGGATTAATAAGCATTTAAAAATGTGCTAATTAGTTCGCAAATACAAGTTAATAAACAAACTGAGAAAAATGCGCTAATTAGGTCGCAAATACAAGTCACAATAGTAAGTAATAAAAATGCGCTAATTAGGTCGCAAATACAAGTCACAATAGTAAGTAGTAAAAATGCGCTAATTAGTTCGCAAATACAAGTCACTATACAAACAGAGAAAAATGCGCTAATTAGGTCGCAAATACAAGTCACAATAGTAAGTAGTAAAAATGCGCTAATTAGTTCGCAAATACAAGTCACTATACAAACAGAGAAAAATGCGCTAATTAGGTTGCAAATACAAGTCACAATAGTAAGTAGTAAAAATGCGCTAATTAGTTCGCAAATACAAGTCACTATACAAACAGAGAAAAATGCGCTAATTAGTTCGCAAATACAAGTCACAATAGTAAGTAGTAAAAATGCGCTAATTATTTCGTAAATACAAGTCACTATACAAACAGAGAAAAATGCGCTAATTAGTTCACAAATACAAGATAAAAAATGGACTTACCAAGAGCAAATATATAAGATTCCAAATCAAAAGGTCTTTGGGTCCGAAATTAATAAAAAGCTAAAAGATATGAAATTATGGATCCAAAAATTTAAAACAAGAAGAAACACAATGAGACACCAATTGAACCAAAGTTAAACTTCACAAAACTTACCAAATCAAGAAACGAGGCCAAAAAAAAATATACCAAAAAAGAGAACGGAAAATAAAAACGCAAATCTAGCAAACAAAATAAACTCCAAACGCCAACTCCTTTATCCGCAAACAAGAAACTCCAACCAAGGTAACCTCCAACAATCCAAAAACGCCACCTCGACTCGAGACACACCAAGCCATAAATAGTGTTTCGTTTCCCGCACAAATTAAGGAGGGATCATAGGAACGCACAATCAATGATGCGGCCGCAAAATAAGGACGCATGAAAATACGTCACGAAAACACATTTAAATTCTGGTGTATTTCTTGTTTGGACCTCAGACATGGCGACAGACCAGGGAAACAATGCCCAAGAGTCAGGCGGTAAGTCTTTCATGCATTTTGTATCAATGATTAATTTGAAACATAAGATTGGGCAAGTTGTGAATTAGAGAAATCTGAATATTTACACAAATAGGTGAGGAGGATGACATGGAAGAGGCGGCTGGGCCCAGTATTCCGGCCAAAGCTGCAAAAAAAAAAAGGCAGCCACATTTCACAAGAAAGGAGATGGAGGTTTTGATTCAGAAGTGTGTGGACATCCTGCCACAGGCAGACAGGAATATGAGTCTAAGCCAGAAGTGGAGAATGTGGGAAGAGGTAGCCGTTGCTGTCAATAGGGTGGCTGATTATGTCCGTCTAGCCCGGGATGTCAAACGGCGGTAAGTAAACACTTGCCCCCCCCCTAAAAACAAACACCATTTTAAACAAAAGGATAATGGCTTCCATTTTTTCCCACAGATGGGGCGACTTCAAATATCGCCTAAAGCAAAAACTCGCGGACAGGGCTAGGCATGCAAGGGGGACAGGTGGGGGTCCCACCCCTGTGTCATTGGAGTTGACGGATTTAGAAGAGCTGGCACAGGGGTGTGTGCAGCCTGTGGAGGTGTTTGGCGTGTCCAACATGGATACGGACATGCCAGACTTTGCGGCTCTTCATGTTGTCCCAGGTAAATCTTTTGATGTCACCAACTCTGAAATGTTAGTGGGCCAATATGTAGATTCTAATGTGAGTCTTTTCTCATTTTTCCTAACAGAGACACAGGCGGATGAGTCTGCTCCAGAGGGGAGCCTTGGCCGCCCAATTTCTGCTGGCTCGGCAGGGGAGGAACCAGTACATCCGGCTGAGGACCCTGCAGAAGCCAGTCCAGGGCAATCCCCCTCGCAGGCAGTGTCCCTCCTCACAGAACTCAATTTCAAATTGGATTTCCATACGGAGATTCTGCAGAGGATAGACGCCAGTCTGCTACGGGTGGCTGAGGCCCTGGAGCAAAATGCTGCGTCCAACGTGACCATTGGTCAGGCCCTGGCGGAAAATACCAGGGCCAACATCCGCATCGCCAATGCCCTGGAGCAGCTCGTTTGCCAGCACATGGTGGAGCCGACCTCCCTTCCTGCCAGAACATCAGGATCCTCCACCTCTGGCACAACATCAGCCAATCCTCCAAATGTGCCTAGCCCTGTGCCTAGTCCAGAGGCCACAACATCTGCCTCTGGACAGGCCAGCCCGATGACATCCCGGACCCGGTCTGGCGCCCTCCCTCCCCCATCCAAACGGGTGAAAAAACGGTGACAGCAATGGCGACTTTTCCCACACTCCTTCTGTGCTTGGCTCATATTCCTTTCTGGTCAAAACTTCCCTCTCCTTTCTTGTGAAATGTTTTTAATTTTTTGTTGTACGTTCATGTCTACAGTTATGTTGGGCCAATTTGTTTGATTTTGGGACTGATCTTTGCCAAAACAAGATGTCCCCAAATTTTTTATTAATTTAGTTTTGGTTTGACCAATAAATTGACGCCAAAAATCTGACATTGTAATGTGACATTATTGTACAAATGGGTTACATTTAATCCTGGCCCAAAAGGCAAAAACTTGCAAAAAAAAAACCACACAATTTAAAAAAAAAAAGGGCTCTTTAAGGAACGTTTAAAAATTCATATAACGAGGCAAATTCAACAGGCAAAAATAAAAAGGTGAGAAAATTAAAACATGATGACCCTAACCACCAAATTGAGGCCAAAATAAACCCCCACAAATGTACGCAAATTGATTGTGTCATCCTGACATTAGCAGCTCTGATTTCCACCTGCGTACGGTTTTGTGCTATCCCAAAAAACTGATTTCAAAACACATACCAAGCCGGTTTTCAATCCAACACTAATTGCTTTTCAGACCACCCGCGATTAATCGCAACAACATCGTGGAGTCCCGGGACGGAGGAGAAGGCCATCGCCAATGTGGTCGAGTAATCCAGACCCTAAGCTGTGCGAGCATTTTGAAGGGAAAGAGGATCATCCAGTGACGTATGAGTCGGTCCGAACACATTTTACGCTCGCATCTGCTAATGTATGTACGCCCCAAAAACGCCTCGCCACGCCTGCGTTTTTCCATCTCCACCCCCGTCAGCACCCAAAAACGCCCTGTTCTGTCAATCACATTTGACATGTCACTTCCTGTACGCTATTTGACGAACGAGGCCCAAAAAACTCGCAATCTGCCGTACGTACATGCGCAGTGTTACACCGACACATGCGCGGTTAGTCAACATCGGAACGCAACGAGCGTACTGCTGTTTGTGAGTGGCTCTGAATGAGGGCCATAGTTTATAAACATTGCTGCAGTGATCATAACACTCAAAAAAGCAGCAGGGCATCAGCTACCAAGTGTAAAGTGCCCTTGTGGAGAGTTTTGAATAGATGATCATATGAGTGAGGGAAGGAAAAGCACATAAGGGAAGAGGGCCCTGCTCGTGAGAGCTTACATTCTATAGGGGGGAGACAGACAGGGGTGACATAGATAGGGTAGGCAGTGAGGAAGAAGCATGTAAGCAGCAGGTTAGGATGAGAGTTGGAAGGCTTTGAAGTAGTGAGTCTTGAGACCCCGTTTGAAGATTTGTAGACAGATGGAGAGTCTGATAGAGAGATGGAGAGAGTTCAATAGGAAACTGTTGTCCAGAATGATTGGACAAAAAATTCTTCTGTCTATGGGTTATATGTTTACATGTAATACGGTTTAGGAATTGTGAGGAATATATGTAGGGACTCATTTTGAACTGATTTTGGCTTGAAGTGACTGGAAACTAATTTCTTTTGAAGATTATCGGCTCATTTAAAAATGATGACAGGACTCTCTTTCGACTCATTTTTAAGAATGGGGTCCATTTTACGGATGGAAAAATTATCGTGTGCAATCCTTTTAATTTTGTGAGCCAGACTATTTTGTTTAGTTACAAAGATGACTGAACTATCAAACCTTTCCTTTCCTTTTTCTTCTTTTTCTTTTCCTTTTTCTTCCTTCTATTTGTTGTCTTATCTGCTTGAAGGAGATGAGGTCTCTCCAGAGACAGTGTATCCCAAAGGGCCGGATTTAACAGTCTGTCGGGGTACAATTTGTCCCTGAACGACCCCATCAGATCCTTTGCTTGTTCGCCGAACTCATCAATAAGGGAGCAGTTGCATCTCAATCGTCGCAGCTGTCCTCTCAGAATGTTATTTAACCAGCTTTTCTGATGGTTGCTGGTATAGCACAAGTAATTATTACAATGTACATCTTCTTGGTAGATGCAAGTCACAATTTCATTATCTACAATTTTCAGTGTGATTCTAGAAAGTTTATGGTCTGATGGTGTGCAGTGCTCCTGAGGGTTAAATTAAATACATTGTGGTTAAGGTGTTTAACAAAAGACAAGATATCAGAATGATACCCTTTCCAAATAAAAAACAGATCATCTATATATCATGCATAGAGGACCATGTTCATGCTAAAGAGGCTATCCCAGATGTAACGATCTTCAAAGGCACCCATATAAATATTAGCATTACTGGGTGCGAACCTGGTCCCCATTGCTGTGCCAAGATACTGATGATATAAAACGTGATTAAATAAAAAATAATTGTGTGTGAGGATATAGTGAATAGAAGACAGAAAAAAGTTACGCTGTTCCACTGAGACCCCACCATAGCTGGTGAGGACCTCTTTCACAGCTTTGAGGCCTTGATTGTGTGGTATATTAGTATAGAGGGAGGATACATCACAAGTGATGAAAGTATAGTCCCTCCCCCATTCAACTTCAGAAATTTTTTTAAAGAACTATATAGTATACTTGATGTGGGATCTCAGTGCAACAACATAAGGTTGAAGGTGAAGGTCTATATAGTGAGAGATATTAGCAGTGAGAGAATTAATACTGGAGATAATGGGACCCCCAGGTGGGTGGTGAAGTGACTTGTGTATTTTGGGAAGGTGATAGAAGGTGGGAGTGACAGGGTGTAAAGGAAATAGAAAATTAAATTCATCTTTAGTTATAATTTTTTCAAACAGTGCAGACTTCAACAGTGTAGACAAATTGCTCTGATATTGTTTTGTAGGATCTTTCTCCAACACCATATAGAACTTGGTGTCCGATAATTGTCTAAGTGCTTCAAGGGCATAATCATCTGTATTTTGTATAACAACACCACCACCATTGTTGGCAGGTTTAATTGTAATGGATGTGTCTCTTTGTAATTCTTTAAGTGCTTGCCTTTCTTGGTATTTTTGAGTTGCCCTTGATTTGGTACAAAGTATTACAATGTCCTATAAGGTCTTTTGATAGAAGGTCTCAATTTGAGGACTTTTATATCTAAGAGGATAAAACTGTGACTTGCTCCTACATTCAGTTGTCAATCTCTCTTCAGAGTCTCTATTAATGTCGAAAATGGGGATGTATGGTTCAGAGGGTGCATTGTTCTCCTCCAATAAATTCCACAGTTCATCAAGAGGGACCTTATCCTATTCTGTCAAGAACACATCACCATTTCCGAAAAGGGGTATCTGTTAGGACTGGAAGGCCATCTATTTTCTTTTTTTTTTATGTTTTTAACTGCAAAGTATATTTTCCTGCATAAGTTCCTAATATATCTATTAAGCTCGATGAATAGATCAAATAGATTAGGATTTGAAGAGGGGGCGAATTTTAGGCCTTTAGATAGAAGGTCAGTTTGTGCTGTGCTAAGTTCTTTGCTGGAGAGGTTGAAAATATTATTTATCTTATATATCTTAATTTGTGGTCCTTTCTTCTTTTTTGTAGATACCATTCTCATGCCTCGTTTTCTTCTAGGACTTTTTCTCATCTGCATTTTGGGGTTGCAATCATTAGAGGGGTTTGTTGGTTGTGTGGATCTATTTCAGAATTCGATGGTACATAATTCAAATCTCTCTCTGTGTGGCCGAAAAGGGGCGCTATTAGGTTTAGCATTGTAATTAAGTTGCTCTGTGTTTCTTCCTCTATACATGGTAGTGGGATTTGTATGTTAAAGGTCAAATTTAAGTTTTTTTCTGCATATAACCCCCAAACCAATGGGCAAATGGAACGAGTGAACCAGGAGCTTGAAACCTTTTTGAGATTATACATCAGCTCTACTCAGGTCAACTGGGTAGAGCTTCTTCCCTGGGCAGCACATAACTTCTGATATCTTTTAGAATGTAAGTTCTTACGAGCAGGGCCCTTTACCCTCTTGTGCTTCTCCCTACTTTAGTTTCATCTACTTCTTACTCACCACTAGGGCACCTAACACTTGGTTGCTTATGCTCTGTTGCTTATCTGGGTGTTATGGTCACTAATATAGCAATATATATTATCCATGTCCTGGTCCTGTATTGTATTGCTCTGTAAGTCACTTGTTCAACAACTTATGTACTTTGTAAGGCGCTGCAGAACATTTGTGGCGCCATATAAATAAACGATAATAATAATAATAATATCACACTGCCACCAATACTACTCCTTTTTTTGCTGTTTATGGGCAACACACCAGAGTGCCGAAATTTCTAGTCTGCTCCATCATTAGATGTATCAGTTGCTACTTCAGCTTTACAACAATTCTCGCAATTATGGAGAAAGATTCATGTTTCTCTTAAAAAAGCATCCAAGAGTTACAACATTTTTGCAGATTGCAAGAGGCAAGCTTTTCCTAAATCTAGTTATCCACTCTTAATCTACGCCTTAGATTACCCACTATGAAATTTGCTCCACTTTTCATTGGTCATTTTCCTGTGGAGCGAGTGATCAATCCAGTGGCATATACATATCTCTTCTTAGACCTCTTATTTTAAATAATTTCCAAACATCCCCTCCTTATGGTCCTAAAGTAAAAACACAAAGAGGCATCGAGTTTGAGGTGGAGAAAATTCTGGATTACAGATGTCATAATGGTCATTTCCAGGGGTATATTTATTAAGGTGCGGGTTTTTAGAGGTGGAGATGTTGCCCATAGCAACCAATCAGATTGTACTTAACATTTATACAGCACCTTCTAGTCGATAATAACTAGAATCTGATTAAATGCTATGGTTAACATCTCCACTTCTAAAATCCCACACTTTAGTAAATATACCCCAAGTATCTATTTGACTGGAGTGGTTATGGACCGGAAGAGAGAAGTTGGATCAAAGCAGCAGATGTTTATTGTCCTCGTCTTGTATCTTCATTTTATCAGAAACAGAAACCTTGTGGGTGTTTGATGCCCACCCATAAGAGGGGGAGTACTGTCAGGAATTGTGTTACTGTGCTACAGATCTTACCTTCACGCTAGTGCACTGGCATGCACAGGTCATCTATTCAGGCTAACTTTCTGGTTCCTGCTCTGCTGTCCACAATGTACCTCATCTGCCCTGGCTGCTGTACCCCCACTAGTATGCCCACCATCTCTGGGCCTGTGGGCTACCATGACATCTGAGGTCAGCTTAACGCTGATCCTCCAGTCCCTGGGTCTGCAGCGTTCATGTGAATTCTGAACTCCACTCAGTGTGGAGTGTCCTTCAACCAATTGGACACAATACAATGGACACCTGATCCTGTCAGCCAACCAGCACCAACCAGGGGGGATGAAAGGATTCCACTGACTAGCAGTCAGTGCCTTGGACAACTCGACCTATTCCAGTGCTATGTTACTAGGCTCCAGACTTCTCCTCATTGCTGTTGCAGAAGTATTTACTCCAGAGGTTCCTATTCAATACCAGAACCATCTGTTCCTATCCGATACCAGTACCATTGTTCTCTATCCGATACCAGCACCATCAGTCCCTATCCGATACCAGCACCATTGGTTCTTATCTGATGCCAGCATCATCGACTCCTATCTGATATTCAGCCAAGTGGTACCTACTCAAGTCTAACCTCATTGGTACCTATCTGATTACCAGCTTACGAGTCCTACATTCATCATGCTATAACCC
Source organism: Taudactylus pleione (assembly GCA_031769625.1). NCBI lineage: Eukaryota > Metazoa > Chordata > Amphibia > Anura > Myobatrachidae > Taudactylus > Taudactylus pleione. Next base: position 18,379,491 of record JAUIMM010000020.1, on the reverse strand, counting down.
GGACCCTTGGTCCCAACAACATCAGCTTCAACCAGAATCATCAGATCATTGTCATTGGCTATTGCTACCATTCCCTACTATTTTTGTCTGTGATTCTGGGGGCTTGCCCTCTGTATCCACAGAGAGTTCTAGATAGAGGCCTTTGGAGACCCTACCAGGTGGCCACAACTCACACAACAGACACAGCAAAATCCATATCTCCTTGCGGGGTTCACTTGTGAAAACCGCTGGTGTGTTTAGACTCTGCGCCCCTGACTAGGGTACTAGTCAACTCCCTAAACCTGTCTAGTTCTCAGTTCCCCCAGTCCAGTGCTGTCTCCTGAGTCCAGTCATTGATGAAACCCAGTTCTGTCAGTCTGTGCTATCTCCAGAGTACAGTCTCTCTAGGTTTATCCTCCATAGTCCTTGTCATCACCAGGCTCCAGTACCTGAGCTTATTTCTTGAGTCATATACATGGTTTACTCTGCTGCCTTCTCTCCACTTGCTCCTGTGTCTGCACATGTGCAGAAACTATATTAAGCCTGCTAATCTCCAGATCTTCAGTTCCACGAGAGCCACCAGTATCACTGTCAGGAACACAAAACACCACAGTCCTGACAAATGACAGTTAGGAGCTGATTGGTTGGTATTTAATGCTCCAGGAGTGCCTGGATGACCAGGAGGATTTCAGGCAACAATGATGTGACAACACAGGACAGGTCTTGTGACACAAACAATCTAGAATGTTTTAAAAAGAGAATTACCATTTTTCCAGGGTTTAGTCTCTGTATCCATAATGAATTCTACCTAAATTACAAGGAATCTTTGATGTTCGGCGCTATTTCTTAGATGGTGGGTATATTTTAAAACCAAAGTCAAAGGATGAAATGTGGGTGCATTAGATCACTGATCCTTTCCCAGTGTCTTCTCCTTGTGACCACATACAGTTCATTATGTCTTTCATTTATAGTTACTCAGTGTAATGTTTAAATAATTAAGGCACTTTAATTAAATCATAAAATATTTAGGACATGGGCCTCCTTAGTATTGTATTTTCTTCCAGGGCTGCTGAGGTTGCTATTGGGTTCTGGTTCTGTTGGTTTTTGGGCTCACTAAAATGTAAGCACAGCCCCAGTTTCCGCAAAAATACAGTATGGACCCTTGGGTCCTGGATGGGGACAGTATTCCAACTGCCCTGAACAATAATCTGCCACCATCGAGCTTTCATGGGTACATTGTAACCGCTGAGCCCCTCTTCCAGTACCCCGGTTTAAAGTTGCTGTTCCTCCCAGTGTAAGGCTTTGTACAAAATTTTTGGTGCACAAATAAACAAATTAAATTGTATTTGTTGTTTATAATTCTGCATTTATTAGAGAGCTTCAATTTGCCAGACTCTGAACTATATTGTTGTTTGTCTATATATATATAATCAAATTGAACATTGGATCATCACCATTGTATAAACACAGGGACCAACCTGTTCCATTTTTCCCAAGACTCACAAAAAGCAATGAGAAAGGTGAATTACATTTTAGCACCAGCAATTAGACTACTCCACTTGAATCTATCCGCAAAATACAAATTAATTGGGAAGATGATTTACACCAGACATTTACAAATGTACAATGCGAAGCACATATTCTGTGATCAGGGGCGGGCTGGGCCGGGGGGCCGGGTGCCATCTGCCCCCCGGGCCGGTACAAGTTTAATGATCCAGGGCCGCCTGTCTGCTGGAGGCAGGCAGAGGATTCTTCTGCTCTCTGGCTGCTTGGTGCTATAACAAGTGTTATGCGGCAGGGCTAATAGAAAATGGCTGCCCCCACAGCAGGCTACAATAACATGGCCGGCGTCGACCAATGGGGAGCAGAGTTTCCTTTTCCCCAGTGTTCACCCAGTGTTAACTGCAGATGCAAAATTTATGCTGCAGCAGCTGCACACAGTTGGAACTTGGAATCTGCTGCACTCACCCTAGGTAACTTTATATGTCTATATATGCTTTGCTATCTAAACTATGTTTGAATAATTCTGGGTACTCTAATTAAACATCACCACTATGATCCTTTACTATCAACTGTGTCACTAAAGTGTACCTGACTTACATGTGCATATTTTGCATCTTTTGTGTTAATTTCTCATGTGCACATTGCTCCTGTGTGGAGACATTCCTTTGGATTTGCTAAGTGCGACCTGAGATTTTTCTGCCTTGGTCAGTGCTTGCACACTGAGGCTAGACGGAATTTGTATGTCATACCGCCGGACCTAAGCCCGGCGGATGAAATACCGAAGCCGGAAGGCTAGCAGCAGGAGATTCCGATGGAGGTAAGTAAACTACCTAACCCTCTCCTCTCCCCCACCCTAACCCTCCTTTAGGGGTGCCTAACCCCAACCTCCCCCCTGGGGTGCATAAACCTCACCCCCCTACCCGCAGCCTCAACCTAACGCTCCCGCGGGCAGGTTAGGGTAAGGCACCGAAAGCCGGAAGGCTGGCAGCAGGAGATTCCGATTGAGGTAACTAAACTACCTAACCCTCTCCTCTCCCCCACCCTAACCCTCCTTTAGGGGTGCCTAACCCCAACCTCCCCCCTGGGATGGCTAAACCTCACGCCCCTACCCGCAGCCTGAACCTAACCCCCCCGGGGGTACCCGACCCTACCCCCACTTTCCACTACCCTACACCTCCCGGGGGGGGGTGTCTAACTATTACCATACCAGGTTGTCTAGGTTGAATTTTTGTGCACTGCTGTTAATAATTTCCGTAGCACAGTTGAGTGTATAATGCATATCATATATAAATATATCCCTGTTGCTTTGATATGAACAGTGGGCCTAATTCAGACCCGCCTGCGAGTGCTGAGCGCTTGCAAGTGGGTCGATGTTGGCCCAGTGCGCATGCGCACGAGGGAGCCGGCTCCGTCGTGGGCATGCGCAAGACCCGGTTAGCGACGGCCAAGCCGTCGCTATGGGTCTCGCTACAAAGGGGGCGTGCTGTCGATTGTGAGTGACAGCACGCCCCCTTTGGTGGGTGTGCCCTGGGCGTGGCTGCCCAGATGGAAGCGTTCACATGGGAATGCCTACCGTCTGGGGCCGGCCCCACTGACATCACAAGTGATGTCAGTGGGAGTGCTCTCGGCTCTGATAGAGCCGAAAGCACTCCAGGGCTTGCGGCAACGAGACCCTACCACAATGGTCTCATCGCAACCGCAAGACCATCGCAACCATCTTTTTGGCCGCTCGCTATAGCTGTGGGTGGTCACCCACAGCTATGCGAGCGGCCAGGAGGCCGCTCTAAAATTAGGAAGGACGGCCCTGATTCAGAGCGAGCGCTCTGTCAGAGCGTCCGGCTCTGAATCAGGGCCAGTGTTTTAAATTCACCAGCCCTTCAAGGTTGATCGTTGTGCTGACATTTGTGTTAACAACTATTATATATGTAATTTCATCTATTTTTTATTATTCCCTGGCTGCCGGTTATTTTAATTTCATATGTTTATGTATTCATTATATTTTACCTTTATGTGAATTATTTTTTCCCCCTTTCCCCTCCCTATCACTATTTGTGTAATTTTACTTTTCTATTGTACTGTTTAATGGATTTACGTCCACCTCTCTTATGTATTTATGCTTTTGAAGATAATTACCTTGATTTTAATGTATATTTTTTAAAAATTACATTTTAAAATAGGCATTGTGCCCCTGATCCGAGAATTTCTCTTATCTTATTTTTACTTCAATCTGCTTCCATTTATGCTCTGAGGGTGCACCTCCACAATTCCATGCCCTTTGCATAAAGAGTAATTTATATGATATGTGAAAGTCTTTTTAAACTTATACATATCCTGGTTACCAAGAAATTCCAGTGCTCAATGACTTTCCCCCTTGTACCCTTGGATTATTCCTATATTTTATATCAGTCATTAGAATAGTCTCTGTTTGTCCGACAGACCTGGTAGCTGATGAATTTGATTGTAGTTCTTAGACATAATGGGCAGGGGTTAAAGTGGGGCAGAACTGCGTTCTGTCAGTTCTATTTGGAGGCGGAACTAGTTCTGCCTTCTACAGTCCACCTTACCTGGCCAGTCAGCCCTGTGCCGCAGGGAGTTGCTGGGCGCCATCTGAGATTTTGTTACCAGCGGGTGCCGTCTCCTTCCCTACAGCGGCAATCAGAGGCTGGAGTTCACTCCTGAGTTCTGGCTTCCACCTCCCGCAGTGGGCACTATGCGAGAGACATCATGACGTCTCTCCCGTACAGTAGTTCCGAGGAGCAGCCAGTCGGATGGCAACGGACACAGGAGCAGGGCTTAAGGTAAGTATTGTGTGTTACAGTTTCTTTTTTGTAAGGGGTACTACTAATGGGGGCATTACCACTCGTGGGGGCACTGCATAAGGGGCACCACTCATGGGGGCACTGCATAAGGGACACCACTGCTGTGGTCTATGCATAAGGGGCACTACCAATGTGGGGAAATGCATAAGGGGCAACACTACTGGGGCACTTCATAAGGGGTTACCACTACTGGGGCCATTGTGTAAAAGGGGCACTACTGTGTGTAGTAACATGAATAAGGGACACTACTGTGTATCATAACATGAATAAGATACACTACTACAGTATGTGGTGTAATGTGAATCAGGGGCATTACGTGTGGTGTAATGTTAATAAGGTTGTGCTACTGTGTGGTGTAATTTGAATTGGGCATACTATTGTGCGACCATGCCCCTTTCCTTTGAGACAATGGCACATTTTGCGCTACCGTGCACGCTCTCCCTTTCTTAAAAAAGCGCCAAGAATGGGGGGGGGATGAGTTCCACCACATCTCTAGGATCAGTGCTAAAAGTGATCCTAGAGATGTGGTGTTATTCAATTGTTTTTACAAGTTCTATTTCTTTTGAGCACCCAATTGAGCAATTCAGTTGTTGCTCCATTCGGTTGCTAATAGCTGCAGGTGCACACAATTCTGCTCGCAGCCTCCTAAGGTGGCAAGCAGAAATGTGCTATAAGCAAGATCTTTGTGCTCCCAAACAGGAGTTTGGGTGCCCAAAGCAGTGCTTTAGGTTAGTTTAACCACATTGCACGGCTCAACCTGGTGCTTCTGGGCACCCGCATGTGGTACTCGCGCACTGGTGATAAAGCCAGGGCCACTTGATTGTTGTTGCCCCCCAGGCTTAAAGTTGCCAGCCAGCCCCTGTCTGTGATGTTAAATTCTAAAATTATTCAGAAAATACAGTTAAAACTTTTACATAGACTCTATCCCAGGCTCAGCCCTCATAGTTTGCATAAACTGTGGCCCAACCACTCAAATGTAATGAAGTGGGATTGTTCTACATACAACAGACTTTCTGTTAGTAATTACAGCCAACTGTTGGAGCACAGCGTGTTGCTTGCTACTTTTGTAATACAGTAGATGTCTATAATGAGATTATAGTTTTACTTAGTAGCGTGTCTGCATATTTGGTGTAATAAAACCTAACCATACAATGTCACTAATTTCCTATTTCTGTGATAATAAAAATATCCCATTGTTTCTGGCTGTGCCTTTATATATAACCTGATATCATTAAACTTCACTTTAAATTATATTTTAGCATCATTCCATTTCAGAATCATACTCTGCGTTATTTTATGGAGTTCAGAATGCATTTTACCATGTTTGAAAATATACAGAATAGTCATTTATAATGGTAACCCCTTTCAGCAATATAAATATATAAACGGAGAAACAGAGCCAATGACCTATTAGTTATATTTATTTCCTAATTGCAGTGGGAAGCATCCTGCATGTTTAAATAAATATTGTTAACTATGACCCCTTGGTTTGCCAGAACTGATAAGACAATTGCTTGACCTATATGAAGCACGTACATTATGCGTGAGTATGAATACAGCAGGAAAACAGGAAACAATAAATCAGAAATTAGGGCACTGATTGTTGTAGCTAATTACATCAGATCTCTGCTTAATTTCTCACTCTGTCATTTTAACCTGATTTTCCTTGCCAACAGACTTTTCAAATTGCTCACATCAAGTACATACAAAAATTACAAGGTTTAGTTATTATGACTGACAAATAAATGAAAAGTAGAATGTTCTCTTTCACTAAATAGAAGCATTTGACACTCAACAGATACTTTCAAGCTTTATTTTATATGCCATTTTGTTCCACACTACAGTATGTAGCAGGTGCATTTGGTTTGACATTATCTGATTAATAATAATCTGTAATTGGCTGTGGTCTATTGACAGCATCATCTTATTGGCTGATGACATCACCACTGATGTATGTTAATGATGCTGTTAAGTCAGATGTAATAAAAATGTAATAATTCAGCATACAGTATAGTGGAAGTGTAAAAACTGGCTTTCTCCAAAATGGGTATAATTTAGAATGCACGTGTTTCCACTTTCCACATCAACAAAGTAGTGCCAAGCGTGCGCCTGTGTCATAAGTAAAGGGCCGGCTGGCTTGACCGTTAAAGGGTGCTGTAACCCCCAAAGTACACTCCAAACCAAATAAAAAAATATTTTCTGTGTTTGTGAATTGTGTGCGCAGTAGCCGCACGTGCACCAACATAGTAGTGCCAAGCGTGCGCCTGTGTCCCATAAGTAAAGAGCCGGCTGGCTCATTTCTTAAAGGGTGGTGTTACCCACAAAGTGCACTACTTTCCAGCAAAAATAAAAAAATATTTTCTGTGTTTGTGTGCGCTTTAGCCGCACGTATATATCAATATAGCATAAATGGAGGACCAAACTTTCTCTGATAAAAATAAAATAGGGAAAGATCAAGAACCACTTCCTCCTAGTGCTGTTACTGCTGCTGGGAGTTGTTCATCATCCCAGAGAGGAAGTAGGAACACCACTACTTTTACTAAACAATTGACCCTCCAACAGTCCCTAGCGATGAGGATGAAGTACGACAGCAGTCATCCTGAAGCAAAACGTATAACTGAGGCCTTGACTGCTATGTTGGTGTTAGACGTGCGTCCGGTATCCGCCATTAGTGCAGTGGGATTTAGACAATTGATGGAGGTAGTGTGTCCCCGGTTCCAAATCCCGTCTAGATTCCACCTGCATCCTCAAAGCAGCAGCGAGAAGCGTGCGTCTGTCTGTTAAAGGGTGGTGTAACCCTCAAAGTGCGCTCCACAAACAATAAAAAACTTCTTCTTTTTTTTCTGTCTTTGTGAAATGTGTGGGCTGTAGCCGCACCTGCATCCTTAAAGCAGCAGCGACAAGCGTGCGTCTGTCTGTTAAAGGGTGGTGTAACCCTCAAAGTGCGCTCCACAAACAATAAAACAATTCCTATTTTTTTTTCTGTCTTTGTGAAATGTGTGGGCTGTAGCCGCACCTGCATCCTTAAAGCAGCAGCTACAAGCGTGCGTCTGTCTGTTAAAGGGTGGTGTAACCCTCAAAGCGCTCCAAAATATAAAAAACTATTTTTTTATGTGTTTGTGACTTGTGTGCGATGTAGCCGCACGTGCATCAACACAGTAGCAGCGCCAAGCGTGCGCCTGTGTCATAAGTCAAGGGCTGATTTGGACATCTGGTCCGGACTGAAGGACGTGCCAACATTTTCTGATAAGTCTACTGTCACTGCATATGATACTGTCCTCAAAGCAGCAGCGACAAGCATGCGTCTGTCTGTTAAAGGATGGTGTAACCCTCAAAGTGTGCTCCACAAACAATAAAAATATTCTTCATTTTTTTTCTGTCTTTGTGAATTGTGTGGGCTGTAGGCGCACTTGCATCCTCAAAGCAGCAGCGACAAGCGTGCGTCTGTCTGTTAAAGGGTGGTGTAACCCTCAAAGTGCTCCAAAAAATAAAAAACTATTTTTTTTATGTGTTTGTGACTTGTGTGCGATGTAGCCGCAAGTGCATCCTTAAAGCAGCAGCGACAAGCGTGCGTCTGTCTGTTAAAGGATTACATCGGTGACAGCATCCAAGTAGGCATATCAGACAGTCCATACCTGTACTGGCAGGAAAAAGGAGCAATTTGGAGGTCCCTGTACAAACTGGCTCTATTTTATCTGAGTTGCCCCCCCTCCAGTGTGTACTCCGAAAGAGTGTTTAGTGCAGCCGGGAACCTTGTCAGCGAAAGGCGTAGGAGGTTGCTTCCACAAAATGTGGAGAAGATGATGTTCATAAAATGAATTATCAACTCTTCCAGGGAGACCAGCCTCCAGAACGTACAGAGGGACCTGTGGTTGTGGATTCCAGCAGGGACGAATTAATACTCTGTGAGGATGAGGATGTACACAACACTGAAGAAGGTGAGGAATCGGTGGATGAGGAGGATGAGGACGACATCTTGCCTCCGTAGAGCCAGTTTGTGCAGGGACAGATTAATTGCCAGCTTGTTTTGTGGGGGCCCAAACGAACCAATCATTTCAGCCACAGTTGTGTGGCAGACCCTGGCGCTGAAATGATTGGTTTGTTAAAGTGTGCATGTCCTGTTTATACAACATAAGGGTGGGTGGGAGGGCCCAAGGACAATTCCATCTTGCACCTCTTTTTTTTCTTTGCGTTATGTACAGTTTGGGGCCTAGTTTTTCAAACTGCCATCCTGTCTGCCACTGCGGTATCACGCCTAGATGGGTCACGTGTTTGTGCCGCCCACTCGTGTCGCTTAGCATAGTCATCCAGCTACCTTGGTGCAACCTTTTGGACATAAAAACACTATTGTGAGGTGTGAGGTGTTCAGAATAGACTGGAAATGAGTGGTAATTAAGGTTATTGAGGTTAATAATAGCATAGGAGCAGAAAAACCTACAAATTCTGTGATTTTAGCTGTTTTTATGCTTTTTTAAAAAAAAATACAGATCCAAAACACAAAACCCAGAACCCAAAACACGGAAGGGTGGTTTTGGCAAAACCAATCCAGATCCAAAACACGAAGAAAGATCCAGATCCAAAACCAAAACACAAAACACGAAAAGAGGCCGGTGCACACCCCTAATATATATATATATATATATATATATATATATATATATATATATATATATATATATATATGTGTGTGTGTGTGTGTGTGTGTATTTTTGTGTACACAGCATTATACGGGAGTAGATGTACTAAACGCTGGAGAGAGATAAAGTGGAGAGATAAATTACCAACAACAGCTAATTTTTAAAACACAGGGGTCTTTTCATGTAGTTCTACTAATCATTGTTGTATATATTGAATCTCTTCGATGCAATATATAGTGATGTTAAGTATAATTTCAGGTACACTTACCTTCCAGCAATGCAATGCGATGCGATGTGAAAGGAGGCCCTCTGCAATCTTGGATTCAGCAGTCCTGCGCAATGCGTCCATGGGGTAGAAGAGGGGGAAGGGAGGCAGGTGGGCGGGCAGGCTTAGAGCGAGCCGAGTGAAGCAGGGAGAGTAGGGGGCCAGAGTGAGCCAGAGGAAACAAGTAGAGGTCCGGTTCTCTGACAATGTAGTGCAGTGTGTTATTCATATTCATAAATAATCTTGTGACACTGTAAGTGATAGTGCAGTCAAATATTCAACTTTTCACCTCTTTCCTTAATCATGAATAAATGATTAGTCTACATGTCAACTACAAGACCATAACAAAGTGCTACATAAAATGCGTTATATATAAAACATAATGACATCACTGTAAGTGGCAACACAGTGTGTATTTTTCTTATTCATAAATAATCTTGTGACACTGTAAGTGGTATCGCAGTATGGCCCTCATTCAGAGCCACTCGCAAACAGCAGTACGCTCGTTGCGTTCCAATGTTGAATAACCGCGCATGCGTCGGTGTAACAGTGCGCATGTGCGTACGGCAGATTGCGAGCTTTTTTGGTCTCGTTCGTCAAATAGCGTACAGGAAGTGACCTGTCAAATGTGATTGACAGAACAGGGCGTTTTTGGGTGTTGACGGGGGTGGAGATGGAAAAACGCAGGCGTGGCGAGGCGTTTTTGGGGTGTACATACATTAGCAAATGCGAGCGTAAAATGTGTTCGGACCGACTCATACGTCACTGGATGATCCTCTTTCCCTTCAAAATGCTCGCACAGCTTAGGGCCTGGATTACTCGACCACATTGGCGATGGCCTTCTCCTCCGTCCCGGGACTCCACGATGTTGTTGCGATTAATCGCGGGTGGTCTGAAAAGCAATTAGTGTTGGATTGAAAACCGGCTTGGTATGTGTTTTGAAATCAGTTTTTTGGGATAGCACAAAACCGTACGCAGGTGGAAATCAGAGCTGCTAATGTCAGGATGACACAATCAATTTGCGTACATTTGTGGGGGTTTATTTTGCCCTCAATTTGGTGGTTAGGGCCTATTGTAACAATAATGTCATCATGTTTTAATTTTCGCACCATTTTATTTTTGCCTCTTGAATTTGCCTCGTTATATGATTTTTTAAACGTTCCTTAAAGAGCCCATTTTTTTGTTTGTTTTTTTTGTTTTTTCCCAGTTTTTGCCTTTTGGCCAGGATTAAATTTAACCCATTTGTACAATAATTTCACAATCCAATGTCAGATTTTTTGTTTCAATTTATTGCTCAAACAAAATAAAAAAAAATAAAAAATTTGGGAACATCTTTTTTTGCCAAAGATATGTCCCAAAATCAAACAAATTGGCCCAACATAAACATACAAAAAAATTTAAAAACATTTCACAAGAAAGGAGAGGGAAGTTTTGGCCAGAAAGGAATATGAGCCAAGCACAGAAGGATTGTGGGAAAAGTCACCATTGCTGTCATCGTTTTTTCACCCGTTTGGATTGGGGAGGGAGGGCGCCAGACCGGGTCCGGGATGTCATCGGGCTGGCCTGTCCAGAGGCAGATGTTGTGGCCTCTGGACTAGGCACAGGGCTAGGCACATTTGGTGGATTGGCTGATGTTGTGCCAGAGGTGGAGGATCCTGATGTTCCGGCAGGAAGGGAGGTCGGCTCCACCATGTGCTGGTGAATGAGCTGCTCCAGGGCATTGGCGATGCGGATGTTGGCCCTGGTATTTTCCGCCAGGGCCTGACCAATGGTCACGTTGGCCGCAGGATTTTGCTCCAGGGCCTCAGCCACCCGTAGCAGACTGGCGTCCATCCTCTGCAGAATCTCCGTATGGAAATCCGATTTGAAATTGAGTTCTGTGAGGAGGGACACTGCCTGCGAGGGGGATTGCCCTGGACTGGCTTCTGCAGGGTCCTCAGCCGGATGTACTGGTTCCTCCCCTGCCGAGCCAGCAGAAATTGGGCGGCCAAGGCTCCCCTCTGGAGCAGACTCATCCGCCTGTGTCTCTGTTAGGAAAAAAGAGAAAAGCCTCACATTAGAATCTACATATTGGCACAATAACATTTCATAGTTGATAACATCCAAAGATTTACCTGGGACAACATGAGGAGCCGCAAAGTCTGGCATGTCCGTATCCATGTTGGACACGCCAAACACCTCCACAGGCTGCACACACCCCTGTGCCAGCTCTTCTAAATCGGTCAACTCCAATGACACAGGGGTGGGACCCCCACCTGTCCCCCTTGCATGCCTAGCCCTGTCCGCGAGTTTTTGCTTTAGGCGATATTTGAAGTCGCCCCATCTGTGGGAAAAAATGGAAGCCATTATCCTATTGTTTAAAATGGTGTTTGTTTTTAGGGGGGGCAAGTGTTTACTTACCGCCGTTTGACATCCCGGGCTAGACGGACATAATCACCCACCCTATTGACAGCAACGGCTACCTCTTCCCACATTCTCCCCTTCTGGCTTAGACTCATATTCCTGTCTGCCTGTGGCAGGATGTCCACACACTTCTGTATCAAAACCTCCATCTCCTTTCTTGTGAAATGTGGCTGCCTTTTTTTTTTGGCAGCTTTGGCCGGAATACTGGGCCCAGCAGCCTCTTCCATGTCATCCTCCTCACCTATTTGTGTAAATATTCAGATTTCACAAAATCACAACTTGCCCAATCTTATGTTTCAAATTAATCATTGATACAAAATGCATGAAAGACTTACCGCCTGACTCTTGGGCATTGTTTCCCTGGTCTGTCGCCATGTCTGAGGTCCAATCAAGAAATACCCCAGAATTTTAATGTGTTTTCATGACGTATTTATACATGCGTCCTTATTTTGCGGCCGCATCATTGATTGTGCGTTCCTATGATCCCTCCTTAATTTGTGCGGGAAACGAAACACTATTTATGGCTTGGTGTGTCTCGAGTCAGGGTGGCGTTTTTGGATTGTTGGAGGTTACCTTGGCTGGAGTTTATTGTTTGCGTATAAAAGAGTTGGCGGTTGGAGATTATTTTGATTGGTAGATTTGCGTTTTTATTTTCCGTTCTCTTTTTTGTTTTTTATTTTTTTTACCTCGTTTCTTGATTTGGTAAGTTTTGTGAAGTCTAACTTTTGATCAATTGTTGTTTCATTGTGTTTCTTCATTTTTGTAAATTTTGGATCCATAATTTCATATATTTTAGCTTTTGATTAATTTCGGACCCAAAGACCTTTTGATTTGGACTCTTATATATTTGCTCTTGGTAAGTCCATTTTTTATCTTGTATTTGTGAACTAATTAGTGCATTTTTCACAGTTTGTATAGTGACTTGTATTTGCGAACTAATTAGCGCATTTTTACTACTTACTATTGTGACTTGTATTTGCGAACTAATTAGCGCATTTTTACTACTACTATTGTGACTTGTATTTGCGAACTAATTTGCGCATTTTTAAATGCTTATTAATCATTTTAATTTTTTTGAGGTTGCCCTTTCGCTTTTTGGGCAAACATTTCAACCCATTTTGATGTACTGTGTGCAATGTCGTTTTGCTCTTTTGCCAAATGTGTGTTTCGCATATTTTAAGTTTGGTCTAGCACAAAATTTAGAAACAAAAATGCACAGAGTGAAATTTTTCAAATAATTTTTGTAATTAATTTCAGTTTGGACGTATCATGACAATACCCCGGCATGTAAGCAGCAATGGATGGTATCATCAAGCTAAGTTGTTTTGAATTTTCTTTTGGGGTGGGTCCAAAGCCTTACATTACAATCTTGCCATTTCAGGTTGATCTAGGGCGGATTGTTCTGGCCATGCTCCCGGAAGCCGACCAACCTCAATCTCGTCCCAGGCGTAGGCATCGTAGGTGTGCAAGGCCCCAGATATTTCGAACACGTGTCACCCTTTTTGGAATGCCCGATGATGAGGTTTTAAGACGCTACCGTCTTCCTCCCAAAATCATCATAGACACTCTCTCATTAATAGAGAGTGATCTTGAGCGGCAAATTGACAGTCCTACAGCAATACCAACACTTACGCAATTTATGGCGGTGTTACATTTCTGTGCCTCAGGATCGTTTCAAACAACGGTGGAAATAGTGGCAGGCATCTCACAATCCTCCTTTTCCCGGATCCTGAGGGCAGTGATGGAGGCACTTTTCAAGCACCTCCATCATTTTATTCAAATGCCTTTGGATATGGGTGCCCTTAGTGTGGCCAAGGCCAATTTTTACCAAATAGCTGGCTTCCTACACATCATAGGGGTTGTGGATGGTACTCACATACCACTTCAGCCTCCAGCACGGCTGGAGGCCATATTTCGAAACAGGAAACACTATCACTCCCTGAATGTAATGGTGGTATGTGATGCCTCCCTCCAGATCCTGTCCCTGAATGCAAAATTACCAGGAAGTGCACATGACTCCTTCGTCATCCGGCAATCAGGGATATGGCACAAATTAAACAACCTACAAGCTGGTGATGCGTGGCTTCTGGGTAAGTGTAGACCTTTAGTACATAACAATGTTAAGCTTGATACACAGTGATCCTGATGTTGTCTATTCTTTTTCACAGGAGACAGTGGATACCCTTGCATGCCCTGGCTGCTCACTCCTTACTTGGCTCCCACACCAGGTCCACAAAGTGAGTTTAATACCGCACTTACAGCCACCAGGCAAGTGGTGGAGCGCTGTATCGGCCTTTTAAAAGGCCGATTCAGATGCCTCCACCGCTCTGGTGGCGAGCTCATGTATTTGCCGGATATGGTTTCGAAAATTGTGGTCCTGTGTGGGATCTTTCACAACATCGCCATAAGGAGTGGTGTTCCAATGCAGCCAGAGGATGCCTTACCTGAGGATGGCCCATCCCGAGGTTGGTCGGAGGTCAGTATGTGGGGGGCCATACGCGATGATGTGGTTGCCCGATATTTTAGGTAATTATTGATCAAACAACAGTGTGTATACCCAATGTGTTACGGTTTTTTAACGTTCATCTTTTTTTATATTAATTCTTGCACCATCTTCTGTTTGTTTGCATAATCTTTGGCACTCCCATGATGACTACTTCCTGCTACCCTTCAAAAACCTTTCTGTGGAAACTTCGGGAATATATTCTGACACCAATATTGCAACACCATATTTGTGAAATCATGTGGGCATGGACCTTCGTCAACCAGTTCTTGATTTGTTGTGTGTTTGTTTAGTGTTTTTGGTATGTGGAGTTTTTCTGATTATCACTGTGTGTTTTGTTTGTGAGTGACCACTTTGTATTTTGATTTCTGTTGTGAATAAATATTTGGAGAGTGTAATTTGTTTCCTTTTTGGGCAAGTTAGAAGCAAGTGTAAACAAAATCCCAAACGTTAATTTTACCTAAGGGGTAACCCAGTAATGAAGCAAGTGGAGCTAAAATGTAATATGTTTTCGGGGTACTAACCAACACAACAAGGAATCGTGTACAATCAGTTGCCTTCGTAAGATTGTCCTAAGCAGTTTGGCCACCAAATAGGAACCTGAAAAATGGTGTAAACTATCATGTTGACCACCACAAAAAAGGAAAATGACATTGGTACTGGGAGGTGTTTCTTGTGCCTGTTTGCATTCAAAATACAACACACAATCTGTAGTGAGTTTCTGGGGCAAACCTTGCTTGAAGAGTCTACTTATGTCAGTGTAAAGAATCTTGGATTTACTCCAAACGCATGAGACAGAGCTTGATTTTAAACAGATTTATTAAGAAACAATTAAAAAAAAAAAAAAATTAATTCCGAAGGAGGACCAACAGATGGTCAAGGCCCTGCATTAGCCCGGTGACCTGCTCCCGCATACGGCCCACACAATTCTCAATCTGTTCCCGACGCCTCTGTTCCTCTGTGGGTGACAAAAGTTTGGGGATTAATAAATCGATAATGAAGCAACACTGTAAAAAAACAAAAAACAAGCAAACACAAACTTACAAGCTTGTGGGCCAAAAATAAATTACACGGATAAAACCCAGAACCCCAAAATGTCGTATGCCAAAAATACAAGGGCCCTAAAAAAAGGCACACAGGTGTGATATGTGTATGGTGACATCAGCAGGAACAGGTAAAGACAACCCCCAAAAATACCCTAAGGCGACACATGATTACATACAAACAGTTTGTGGTGTCCAAAATAAACTTTAAAAACATACCGTTCTCCAAAACGAGAGAGCCAGAAGCCACTCCCTGGACCACCTCGGAGGTGGCTACATTCCCCAACCCGAGGGGCAAGGTGTTTTCGCCATCCTGGGAGGGGGTATTTGGAGGAGGGACGGATGGAGGAGAGGGGGAATTGGGCTGGAGGGGAAGTAGGCCAGAAATTTCGGCCACAGGGTCTGGGGAGGAGGGGGGAAT
Organism: Taudactylus pleione; assembly: GCA_031769625.1. NCBI lineage: Eukaryota > Metazoa > Chordata > Amphibia > Anura > Myobatrachidae > Taudactylus > Taudactylus pleione. Next base: position 18,363,918 of record JAUIMM010000020.1, on the reverse strand, counting down.
AGAGGAATTGGGGGTTGGAGAGAGGGGCCGGGACCGGCGTCTTGTGTGGCGATGCTGCCGTTGTGTTTGCTGTGCCCCTAAAAAATGACCAAAAAATTGTTGTTAGTTTCAACAGGAAACAAAAAAAATAAATAAAAAAAAATTAAAAAAATAGGACAGACATGAAAACATGCACATGCAGATATGACTACAATGACTCAATAGGACAGACATGAAAACATGCACATACACATATGACTACAATGACTCAATAGGACAGACATGAAAACATGCACATACACATATGACTACAATGACTCAATAGGACAGACATGAAAACATGCACATGCAGATATGACTACAATGACTCAATAGGACAGACATGAAAACATGCACATGCAGATATGACTACAATGACTCAATAGGACAGACATGAAAACATGCACATGCAGATATGACTACAATGACTCAATAGGACAGACATGAAAACATGCACATGCAGATATGACTACAATGACTCAATAGGACAGACATGAAAACATGCACATGCAGATATGACTACAATGACTCAATAGGACAGACATGAAAACATGCACATGCAGATATGACTACAATGACTCTATAGGACAGACATGAAAACATGCACACGCAGTTAGGGCCCACAAGATAAACTTGAAAACCACAGTCCAGAACACTTACTTTCCGCAATCTGCATGCGAAAGCATGCCAGCAAGCGGGGCGTCCGCCGGTGCAGGTCCGACCACCTGCGCTCCAGCTGGCCAACATGTTGGCGTGAGCCGAAGGAGCGCAGGCACCGACGTACCTCCGCATATGCGGAACGCTTGCGCCTGTTGGAGATGGGTGGAGGCTGACTGGTGATCCTCCTGTCCATCACCTCCGTCAGCACCAGCAGTTCGCGCCTGGTGAATGCGGCGGATCTCATGATGGCAATGGTGTTTTTTTTACAAAATATTTTTAATAAAGCACCACAAAAAAATTTGATTGGCTAATGTATTTGGGAAATTAACAGGACAAATTCTATTGGTTAGTGTATGAGTCATGTGTTCGACAGGGCCACAAATCTCTTGAGAGTTATGATTGGCTTGATGCAGTGACATGCGTAAGCAAATTTAAATAAAGAAATGAACCACAGAAAAATTGTGGGGAGACAAACAAATAGAACAATTGTTTAATTGGGGCTAACATGTCTTTGGAACAATAAAAGCGAAGGTTTCAGCCGTACGTATTCTGCGAGCAAATACAAACACGGACAAGATTAAAGTTTATTGCACTGTGTTGAAAAAAAAAAAAAAATTAAGCTAATTGATACATTGATTGGCATGATACGATTGAGGGAGGTAGGCCGAAAAAACGAGCAGGTAATCGGAATCTGACAGTCCCACTTCCGGTTTGTACTTCAAGCCATTTCGGGGATGTACGCTCGCTATTTGGCACGCTCGTTAGTCAGAGGAGGGGTCGCCTGAGTTTGGGGCAGATTTTTAACTGCGTAGGAAAAAACGAGCGAGTGCTTGAATTTAAATATTTTTTTACGTACGGCGAACGTGCATACGCCCACTTGCGAGTGGGTCTGAATGAGGGCCTATGTTATTCTTATTCATAAATAATCTTGTGACACTAAGTGACAGTGCAGTGTGTTATTCTTTTCTTATTCATAAAAAATCTTATGACACTGTAAGTGGTATCACAGTTTGTTATTCTTATGCATAAATAATCTTGTGACACTAAGTGGCAGCGCAGTGTGTTATTCTTTTCTTATTCATAAATAATCTTGTGACACTGTAGGTCATTGATACCACAGTGCAATATTTAAAATCGGTACAAATTATGTGTGTCCTTTACCCTACTTCATTCAAGGTTGTTGATATGGAGAACAATCAGTTGACAGGAGAGCGAGAACCACATACTTGTGCTGGAGCTGCTGCCAGTGCCACCAGTCATGACAATACTAATCCATTTACATCATCTGCTAAAGTCAATGCCAAAGGGAATACAGGGCTTAAGTGTGGGCATCTAAAATCAAGAACGAATCTTTTACAGTGGTAAAGAAAAAATATTAAAGGGAAAGTTAGCTGCAGAAAGACATAAAAATGTCAATATGCCTTTCACCACATGAAGTGGCAAGGAAAGGCTAAGGCCTTTATTTATGACTGGTGGTTCTGCCTCTTATGATGATGTAAGTACAAGTGAACATGCTGACATAGAAATCGGGGATACTTCTATGGAAGTGCACCAGGATGAGAAGGATATTTGTGTAGCTTACGCTAATAAGGATGTTGTTGATGAGGATGTTGTTTGTGTAAATCAGGCATCGGTGGAAGAAACAGTTATTGCCCATGATAAGGAAAAGCCCATTGTCATGCCTGGGCAAAAGACAAAAAAATCCACTTTTTATGTGTGATATAATTTCTACCCAAATCTGGACAACAATTGTCAAGTCATCTGTACCCTTTGTAAAGCCAGAGTAAGTAGAGGTAGGAATCTCCTCCCTGTTACTTCCATCCAAAAAGTTTTTGTGCTATGTGTTGACTCACCAGCATCACCAGTAGGTCTTTTGGAAAAGTTTAGTTTTTTCTCGGCAGATACACTTGCTGGAGAAACTGAAGGAGAAGCCATTGCTGCATCATGTGCCACTTGAACTGACAATTTGCTTACCAACAGCTCTTTGCATCTCTTTACATCTGTGTCCATTGGAAAGAAGAACATATGACTTAAACCTTATATCTTAAATCTTGCATTTGCTCTGTTCAGCTTGTCCACATATCTGTGATTAATTGGACAGTGGGTACAACAGCATTTTGGAGGCCACTAATTACGTTTTTTTTTATGTCCCTCTACAGGTTGGGAATTGCTTTTCTAGTAAAGAGGAATCTTGATGGGATTTGGTAGTGGGCACACAGGACCTCATTGAACTGTCTAAACCCCATTGAATTATTGGCGAATATTGAAGGCACATCTAATACCAGCATAGATGTTATGGTCTCAGTGATCCACTATGCAACTGGATGACTGCTGTCATACTTGCTCCACCTTGCAAAGAATTGTTTAACAGTGAATTTCTTTATAAAGTACTACTAGTAGTCTCACTGGTCTTCCTCTGGGGTGAAAATCCACTCCCAGCAGCAGCAGCAGCAGGCAAAGCACTCAAGGATTCTCTGGGACAAGGACCAATGTGAATAAGTAAAATATATTTTTTAAATGCCTCCACTCCCCTCCTCCCTCATAAATTTGTGTCTGAATCAAAACAATCAATTACATTTACTACTAATCAAATCTTCCTTTCCCTGCCTTCAACTACATACATATTCCAACTCCGTCAGGCCTCTTGAATAATAAAACATTTGTTTCTTGATGTGCCATGTTAGAAGTTGAACTGCCACTGCTGCTGTAATCTTTGACATGCAGTTGCTGAATGCCAAAAATGTCCAGAAATGTTTATGGCCACATAGAGCATCTCCTGCATGCCCCTTTAATTAAAAAAAATATTCTGAACCACCAAGTTTATTTTGTGGGCGAAACATGGGACATATTGTTCACCCATGCTCTCCCCTCCTCCCTCATAAATTTGGTTCGGAATCAAAAAAATTATATAAAATTACTACCAATCAACTTTTCCTGTCCATGCCTTCAACTACATACATACTCCAACTCCTTCAGGCCTCTTGAATAATAAAAACATTTGATTCCTGATGTGCCATGTTGGAAGTTGAACTGCCACTGCTGCTGCAATCTTTGACATGCGGTTGCTGTATGTCAAAAATGTCCAGAAATGTTTATGGCCACAGACAGCATCTCCTGCATGCCCCTTTAATTTAAAAAAAAATATTATGAACCACAAAGTTTATTTTGTGGGCAATACATGGGACATATTGTTCACCCATGCTCTCCCCTCCATCATAAATTTGCTTCGGAATCAAAAAATGAAATTAAATTTACTACCAATCAACTCTTCCTGTCCATGCCTTCAACTACATACATACTCCAACCCCCTCAGGCCTCTTGATTAATGAAAACAGATGTTTCCTGATGTGCCATGTTGGAAGTTGAACTGCCGCGTGTTTGTGCCACCCACTGCTGCAGCTTAGCTTAGTCAGCCAGGTAGCTTGGTGCAAATTTTGGGCCTAAACCGGATGAAAACAATATTGTGAGCTGTGAGGTGGTCAAAATTGACTGGAAATGATTGAGGATAATAATACTGTAGGAACAAAAAAAAACAAATTATGTGATTTTAGCTGTTTTTATCAATTTAAAAAAAAAATACAGATCAAAAACCAAAATACGCAAGGGTGGTTTTCGCAAAACCAAATCCAGATCCAAAACACAAGGAGATACAGATCCAAAATGAAAACACGGGAGTCGGCGCACATCCCTAATTAACATAGTAATTTCTGGGAACCTCTCTCTCCATGGAGGGTCACACCGGGATCAGGGGCAGACTTTTTTTCTCTGCCACTCTCTCCCTGGGACACCTCTGATTGGACACAGTCAGAGAAGGGGGCGGGGAGAACAGGGAGGAGGCGGGGAGACTGCTGTCTTCTCTGCTTTTATCTCCTCAGCAGCGTCCTTACGCCGTCATGATATGGTCGATTGAGATGCAGCAAAAGAAACGGAAAGCTGAGTATTGTAATGCGATTAGGGCATGAAGCAAGTGCACTGCTGGAGAAGACACAAGCTTCTCCACGATATCTTGCTTTATGACTTACTGAAAGCAGAGAAAAGACCTGTTTAACACAAAACAGAGCTTTTCTCAGCTCCACGAATAGACCCAACAGTCTGTAAAATGACAGGAGCTGATTGGTTGGTACTTCATCTCTCTCCACTTTATCTCTATCCAGGGCTTAGTACATCTACCCCACAGTCACTCTTATTACTACTTAATTTGAAATACTACCAAATTCAAGTCACGTCTCAGCATACTCCCTGATCGTTTATATTTTTCTTTGAGGTTTATGGAACTTTATGGACTAAAATATCTCATACTTATACATAGGGAAATGACATAAAGTAACACAGGCAGAAAAGTCTCTTAAGTTATCATACTTCCTAAAATAACCCATTTCTGTAATCTCATTATTCCAAATCGTTTTAGAAATGAATTTACCCTGATTGAGTAAATCGCTATTACAAACTCACATTAATTTAGACCAGATTAATTAAAATTTTATGATAAACCGGACTAAAACAGACATGAAATGTGTATGAATGAATAAACATTGTTAATGAAATTATGGCTGAGTCACCCACAGAACTCCCATAGGCCTCAGCACTACTGAGTCATGACATGGCATGGACTATATGGACAGCGGTGACGACAATAGCGATACTAGATCAGAACCTCTATACACACCTTCCTATACCTTCTAATATCCTGCCTATACCTTCTAAGGATAATGCTAATTTGCATACGCAGTCATACAGTAAATAAAGACATAGACCTGGAATCTGTGGTTCCAAAGCACAAGTATTATTCAAGTAAAAGTTCAGACAGTTACATGCAATTGATCCAGACACAATTTAGGTGCAAAAGGAATTATACAGAACCACGTACAGTATACATATGCAGCGCTTCCGGTACCAGGTGCTAGGCATCATCAAGAAACCCTTCATCTATCAGCATTCGGCACGAAGACTAAAACCCAGTGTTGGAGCACACATATTTATACCCCCCAGGAATAGGTAAAACAATAGAGATGTTTGTTGCTGATGCTATTGGTTCCCAAGGGGGATCCATCTGTTACGGAGCATTTAACAGGCTGGTTCAAATAAACTCTCCCTGCCTCTAACAGCTGGGGATCTCTCCCTTCCCGCCCCCTGTAACATCCTAACAGTTAATACATTTTGTTGCTTGAAGTCTCTGCGATCCATAACTCGAGAATGCATAATGCGATCTCCCCACCGATTACACCGGAATACTGTGGAAAGAGTACACATCAGTACAAAACCAAACTCGGCTTTCTTAGCATGTATAAAAGAATAAGTTACCAAATATCTTTATTTCACAGCATTTATATTAACCGAACAAACTTAAATCTTATATCTTAAAGCTAATGGAACCTTGTAAGTGAATATGTAATGTGTGAGTGTACGGTGTTTGATATGAAGACGCTAGTTAACTTGGTGCGGATGAGAGCGCATTTAGCTACTAAACGGTGTTTTCATTCGGGGTCTTGTGCATTCGCTAATATGCGACTAGTTAACAGCGCTACTATGCCTATTATCGTGTATATGAGAAATGATGGGAGATGCAATCGCATGGTGCTAATAGTATTATCGCCACATGTACTAAAATGTGAGTTTATCTAAAATGGCGCTTATGCGGCCATTCGCAAAATGGCATCTTGCAACCTCATTTTCAAGATGGCGTCTTGCGGCCAGTCGCAAGATGGCGTCGCCGCGATTCAATTTTAAACTGAACTTGTCTCAGCCAATTACTCAGCTTCGACAGTCCACCCTTTGATAGCAAACAACATGCTATCACAATCTGCTATTAGAATTTAATTTAGGCTTACATTTACATATTATTTAGAGTTATTGTGGGTTGGCACATGGTGGTTCTTAATCCATCAATAATGTGTCTGTGGATGGGGACATAAAACTACTATTATATGCACACTGCGGATCTTGGAAGATCATGTGAAAGGTGTGGGAATGCACCAGTCTTATAAAAGCAGTCTTGAAGGAGAATTTAGACTTTACATTATCTGAGGTGTTTTAAAAATAACATTTCAATAATACATTCTATGCATGGCTAAATATAATACATTAAATGATGATATATCCAAGTTCAGGGTTGTAATGCAGTTCTATATTTACCTTGGTATTCTTATTGTCTTTAGTGACCACCATCATAGTTTCCTTCTTGCGTTTTACTCTATTTTTACATTTTCCACACTTCAACACAATAGGAACACACCGGACGCATATGCCAATTATTATGGTGACAATTAGTATAAGGATCAAGAATTTACCTATGCTGGCGATCACTTCCTGGACCCATTCCCCTAGACCTGAGAACCATTTCACTGGGTTCAGCCATGAAACCCATCCTTCTATCTTCTCCCCTACTTCAGCCACTGAAGCGTTATGGTTCTTACGAAACTCCCATTTTAGCTGCAGAATTTCATCCATCTTTTGGTCTATCACCTCCTTGGGGTCGCTGGTATCATTGGTGACATAGGTGCAACATTTTACTCCAAATTGGGTGGCCAATGTTACGCAATACCCTCCAGTAACAGCAGTTAAATAATTCAGCACTAGCCTGTGTTGCACCAGTTCTTTCTTGTACGCTTGCAATTCTCTCCCTGTATACATGAATGTGTCATCATACATCTCGGTGATATTATCTATCAATTTAGCAAGTTCCTGGATATATCTAAAATGTAATGTACCCCCGAGCAATCCTGGTGGGATCCAATGTGACTAAAACTTGAAAGCCAGTTGTCTCACTGATTAACTGAGTGGCTTTATGTATGTCACCAGGTATCATATTTCTTTTGCCTCTGTGTTCATATTGTGTGTGAAGATATGGTGACGGTGTGTTTTTATGTATACCCAGCATTTCAACATGTGTGAGGGTCATAACTTCTGGGACTACTCTTCCCAGGTAACACAAACCTTCAGAACTTGGGGGGAGCCATTTATAAGCTTTTCTTCCACAGATGAAATATACATTATCAGGGAGAACATAAGGAATGGTATGCATCATTATCAGTAAGCACATTTCCCTTGCAAACAATTTCTTGGTCTTCCATCTGGTACATGCAAGTTTCTGGCTGTATTATTTTAGCACAATAACCAATTGGCACCTTACCAATAATTTCTTTGGTGGAACTCAATGTATACCAATACCAAAAATGTTTACTACCAGACTTAATGGGTAACAGATCATGGTTTATGGACTCATTATCAGCTCTTTGTGAGAAGGTCATTGTCTGATTATTCCCCATCACTTTCCAACTCCCGGGTCTATTGGGGTTGGTTATGTTTAAGCACAAAAGTGATCTATCTACTTGGAATTGATGGAGTTTGAAATGAGGTGGTTTGGATGAGAGAAATTTTCCATCCAAGGTTTTCCCTTTTTGCAATTCTAAAATTTCCATGGTATTTAGCGGAAATGGCACCAACCCTACGTTATGCTGTTCTGTGGCACATGTGAACACACCCAGCAATCAGTTTGATTGAACACTTTGCCTACCATGCTATGATAATCCTCTAAAGGATGGGCTATATTTAGGTTTGCACCGTTGGATACAGTTCTCGTCAACTAGGGACCCACAAAGCTCACAAATACAGGAATCTTCAAACGATAACCCTCCACACCTTATCCGGAATGATAGCTCTTTTAACAATAACAGTACTAAGATTGGTCAGACACTCCCCTGATTGGCATTGCACTCCTCCTGACTCCACTCCATCAGCACTGCCATCAGCTCCCATTTTCTCGATCGGTCTCCCATCACAGACTCTGGATACTCCCGAACCGACCAAGATGGTGAACACTCTAAAAGAGAATATGAAAATGAACACAGCAGGCCCGTCCATTGTCACAACAAGACCTGCAGATTTCTTTTTTTGTTCAGGTATCTCACTACAACCTGTTCAATCCTCCCGGAACAAGCTCACGAGTGACAGGTCTACACTATCAGCATTGTCTCCGACTTGTTTCTCCACTGGTTGATTGACCTTTTTGCAGTGAGTGGAATGGACCCAGGTATCTCTCTCGGCCACCTTCAAAGATGTAGTACTCATCAGCAGCACCTGGTATGGACCTTCCCACCTATCAGTCAAACAACCTGAACACAAGAAATTTCTGATCATTACATATTCTCCTGGTTCAACATCATGACAGGCATTCAGGCATATGATTAGACAACAATTTCAGTTTCTGCTGCTGTTGCTTTAACTGCTTACTCATTGATATAAGATACTTTACAGTTACCTCGTTGTTACCCTTCAGGTCTTCCTGTGGACTTATAATCAAATGAGGTTGTCTACCGAACAATATTTCAAATGGGGACAGATTCAGAGGAGGTCTAGGAGTGGTCCTTATGCTATCTAGGACCAAAGGTAACGCTTCTGGCAAGCCTAGTCCAGTCTCTGCCATGATTTTACTTAACTTATTTTTAATAGTCCCATTCATCCTCTCTACCTTGGCACTGGCTTGCGGTCGGTAGGGGGTATGAAGTCGGCTATTAATACCCATCAGCTTACACATATATTGAAAAACATTACCTGTGAAATGACTACCCCTATCACTCTCGATGATTTTAGGGATACCGTACCTGCATACAAATTCCTGAACTATTTTCTTGGCAGTAAATGCAGCAGTATTAGTGGCCGCTGGGTAGGCCTCAACCCAGTTAGAAAATACATCTGTGCACACTAATACATACTTAAGGTTCCTGCAGGGTGGTAATTGGATGAAATCAATTTGTATCTCCTGAAAAGGTCCATCAGTCAGTGGAATGTGGGATGGTTCGGTAGGGATCGCTTTCCCTATGTTCTTTCTCAAGCAGGTCAGGCAGGACATTGCTATCTTTTCTACTTGTGAAGAAAAACCTGGTGTGCACCAGTATGCCCTCACCAACTTGTAAATACCCTGTTTACCCAGATGAGTCACGCCGTATGCTGCCTCAGCCAGGCTGGGTTAATATGCCTTGGGGGCTACTGGCTTACCATGTCCGTCCCTCCAGAGCCCACATCCATTGGACTTCCAAATGGATTTTTCCTGAATTGAACACAAATTTTGCATCTCAATTAATTTCAGCATATCAATTGTTTGGAATGACATAATTGTTTCAGTTGGAGAAAACATTTTTAACCCTGCTGCCCATTTTGCAGCTTCATCAGCTCTGTTGTTGCCCAGTGACACCGGGTCATCCTCACATGTATGGGCTTTGCATTTAATTACTGCCACCGCTTTGGGCAGTTGGATTGCTTCTAAAAGATGTTTTATGTGTCGGGAATGTGCAACTGGTGTGCCTGCTGTTGTCATAAAATTTCTCAGATGCCATAGAGCCCCAAAATCGTGCACCACCCCGAATGCGTACCTCGAGTCAGTGTAAATGTTAGCAGATTTACCTGCTGCTAATTCACATGCTCTAGTTAGTGCTACTAACTCTGCTACCTGGGCTGAGTGAGGAGGACCAAGAGGTTTAGCTTCTATGATGTCTGTGTCATTTACAATAGCATAACCTGTACATAATTCACCTGTGTCTGTTTGTCTATGACAACTCGCATCCGTATAAAAGGTCACATCCACATTCTCTAAAGGTGTGTCATGTATGTCAGGTCTAGCAGTAAAGGTCTGATTCATATATGTCATACAATCGTGCGCATCATTATGTCTGCCGAACTCACCTCCCGCCAGCAACTCCTCTCCTTCCACCCTTTGTACATCATGTTGTACATATGGTAGGTATGTTGCTGGATTCAGCGTACTGCAACATTTAACAGTAATATTTGCAGGAGCGATTAGAGCTAGTTCCCATTTGGTGAACCTAGCCGAGGAGACGTGTCTGGTTTGAGCTGAGTTCAACAGAGCAGATACAGCATAGAGAGTGTAGACAATCATATCATGGCCCAATACTACGTCCTCACTTTTACTCACCAATAGAGCGGTAGCTGCTAGACTTCTCAAACAGGTGGGGAGTGATCTTGTCCAATTGGGCACTGTAGCATGCTACGGGCCTACTGGCATCACCATGTTTTTGTGTAAGGACACCTGCAGCACAACCATCAGCTTCCATACTATACAAATCAAAAGGTTTTTCATAATCAGGTATTCCCAATGCAGGAGCTCTTGTCAGGCTATTCTTAAGATTAAGGAAAGCTTGTTCTGATTCCTCTGTGTGTATGACACGATCAGGCTTTGAGGAAGAGACTAATTCCTGTAAAGGTAAGGCCAAAATAGAAAAACCTGGTATCCACAATCTACAGTATCCACACATTCCCAAGAAGGTACGAATTTGCTGTTGATTCTGTGGCAGTGTCATGTTTTGTATGGCCTGGATTCTATCTGTTGTAAGATGTCATAACCCCTGGGTTAGGCAGTGTCCCAAATCTTTTACTCTGGATTGGCACAGCCGTAGTTTGTCCTTAGCCACCTTGTGTCCTGTATGCGAGAGATGAAGTAACAAAAGTTTAGTATCATTCAGACATGACATAAACGAGTCAGAACATAGCAATAAATCATCCACATATTGAATTAGAACAGATCCATTGGCAGGTTGAAAAGATTGTAAACAGTCGTGCAATGCCTGGGAGAAGATACTGGGGCTGTCTATGAAACCTTGGGGTAACCATGTCCATGTGTATTGTAAACCTCTGTATGTAAATGCGAATAGATACTGACAGTCAGGATGGAGAGGCACAGAGAGGAAAGCAGAACAGAGGTCAATGACAGTGAAATGGGTTGCATTTGGTGGGATCTGCATCAAAATGACAGCTGGATTTGGCACTGCAGGGAATTGGCTCTCTACTACCTTATTAACACCTCTAAGGTCTTGTACCAGCCTATAACCCCTCCCACCACTCTTCTTCACCGGGAAGATGGGACTGTTGCCTACACTAGCTGTATGAACTAAAATTCCCTGTTGCAATAATCGCTCAATTATTGGAAAAACCACTAATTCTACCTCCTGTTTTAGTGGGTACTGGGGAATTTTTGGAGCTTGCCTTCCGCTTTTTAAATTTACCATTACGGGGCTTACGTTTGCCATTAATCCAGTGTCCTGTCCATCTTTAGTCCAAAGGGAGTCTGGAATTAGGGACAACATTTCATTTATCTGAGATGGATTTTCATTTAAACTTGTAGAGTATTACATTATCCTTTGGGGAGTGTCCAACATATCACGCACCTCAAGTGCCACTCTCTCTGGGATGTCTAAAAATTCACCATCGGGGGTGCAATATATGACACATCCCATCTTACATAACATGTCTCTACCCAGAAGGTTAGTAGGAGCCGCAGCAGCCAGGAGAAAAAATGCCTGGTATGCAACGGCCCAATAGTAACCTCTGTGAACTTTGTTAAAGGATAATGTTCCACTTTACCTGTTACCCCCATTGTTGGTACTGTCTCGTTGGTCACCTGTAAATTAACGGGAGATTTTATCACTGACCTAGTCGCCCCTGTGTCTACAAGAAAAGGATATTCAGTACCATCTATATCAACCATCATGACCGGTTCTTCCCTAGTACTTCCCGTAAACCTGACTATCTGTAGACTACAGGTATGACCTGACCCCTAGCGTTGGCTACCATTCTCCAATAAAGCATTTACGGCTTCAATTGGAGCTGGTGCCTGCTGAACATTTGCTGGCCTCTGTGCATATCCCTTATGGGGATATCCAGGTCTTCCCTGATGTGGGGTCCCTACTCTTTTTACTGTACAGTTTCTACTTAAGTGTCCTAGTTGTTTACAGTTAAAACATGTTCGTGTATTGGGTGAAGACGTGGTGTTGTGAGGTTTGTGCAGAGGATAAAGGTGGTGGATATGGGTAAGGATAGGGAGGGTAAGGGTATTGTGGGGGATAAGAAGTTGGTGGGTAGTATGGGACCTGTGGTTGGATCGGGTTAGTGGGATAGAGTTGTGTTTGTTGTTGCGTGAGGTTAGTGAGAGCACATACTTGTTCATAAGTGAGTGTGTGTGCAAGTGCAAGTATGTCTGTTGGCTGTGATGTTACCATCATTCCATCCAGAGCGTGTATACTGACAGCCATTAGTTTTTCGCTCTGGGCTTCTCTCTTCTTGGAGATGTTTTTATCATGTTCGATGGCGGTTTCTATGAGGGTATCTATTGTGAGTCCCCGCCAACCAGGCTGTGAGGTCTGAACCCGGGTTTTTAAACTCTCCTTCAGACCTTCCACAAGTATCGTGACTATCATTCCCCTGTGGTGAGTGCTATCTTTAATATCTTCTATCCCAGTGTACTGGGTGATAGCCTGCAGAGCCTGGCCACAATAATCTTCTGCAGATTCACTCTCCTTCTGCTTAATGGAGAAAATTTTGTTCCAGTTAACTACTACTGGAAAATATATACCCAATTGAGTTACAACGCGGGAAATGTTACCTTGGTTTACTTGGTCTGTTAAGGGAACGTCACCATCCAATACACAATCCGTGATAAATTTTGTCACATCGGTATTGCATGGTAGACAGGCCCTTAACACCAATCTTTATTAGTGGGTTCATGTGAACTACCCAAATTTCTCAAAAATCTTTGACATTTGGCTAATTCCTTTTTGGGATCGGGGAAATCATTTATGATGGAATTTAGTTCTGCTCTTGTCCAAGGACAATGCATTACTACTTCCCTCATGGGCACTATACCGTTTGCATCTGCATTTCCATTTGGAACAGTTGTCTGAATGGGATGCAGACTGGTAGCGCTGCTACCTTTGACCTGATTACCTGGCTGGGGGTTTAGTCTGCTGCTGCTATGTATGGTATGAACAACTTCCTCTATGGGTGCAGAGGGCATTAACACTTCCCTTGCTGCTACCGATGGAGATGGCGGCACCACTCATGATTGTGGTGATGCAGCATCTATCATCTGCACAGCATGGGAAATGGCAGACATTACAATAGGCTCATCATCCACATCATGAACATTTTCTTTATAGTTGCTTAAGAGAGGGTACAGTTTGCTTGTTACATTTTTATGGGTATTTTTGGTAACTGTACTTGCACCTCCATCCACATAAGGTGGAGGAGGTGAGCGTGAACTGCTGGCAATACGCTCCATGATGCTACCTTGCTGCATGGACGTGCCATTTTGCGGCTCGCCCGTATTGCATTTCAGCATCACGGATGTATTTTCTGGCAATGTGCTCGCGACGCTAGTTTGCGTCGTTTGCACATTTTTAAGCCACGCATCCCCCTCATGCTGCCACAGTTTTAAACATTCAAAATATTTAACCTTTTTCTCTCGGGAGCGCATCAGACTGATGTGATCCCAGACATTATCTAACACATTTTTATCAAAACTACCAATTCTGGGAAACGGTCTAACACTCTTCATCGTCATTTTAAACCATACATCACAATACCTTATCGCATAAGTACCGTACTTAGTATGCATAATACAACGAGCTGATCCGATCGGCGCCTTCATTAGCAGCACATCATTGTCTAACTAACTCTACTGTTTGCGCGGCTCCCATTCTGAGACAACTCCTATGCTTTTCAATAAAGATTTAAACTGGTGAAAGACAATCAAGATACTTTCACTTACCTGTGGATGATTTAAGTCAGCGGCGCCCACACACCTGGATAAGATTTGAAAAAGGCAACTTCCACACCCGGATAAGATTTAGTAAGGCAACTTCCACACCTTTGGAAGTTTATATGTCGGCCACTTCCACGCACCTCTCTACAAAAAAGACAACATGTACACCTGCTACTGTGTATAGAACGGTAAAGCTGCTTACGAGCGACTAGCACTTAGCCCTTAAAGGTCATACGGTATCTTTAACTGTAGGGAACAAGTTACCCCTACCAACAAAACACTCACTGTTACACACTTTTTCCTGCGCAGAAAAATACATGTTAACCCAGATATTGGTAATAATTGAAAAATGTAAACCTCAATGGCTTTATCCAAAATACGTGGCAGCACAACCGGAAGTACGAATACGCTATTGTGCGACCAGTCGCATACACAATAATGCGACTACCACACAACTGTATGACAACCTTTAGCTGCGTACACAAGTGCGTCTTTGCTGTGCGCAAACCTGCGACTTAGCCATGTACTCAGTAGTGCGGCACCCCTTTAAAAAAGTTCTTTCAACAGAGGAAAACAAACTTTTTCCTCTCTTGTCCCTGGATTCTAGCCAGCTTCCTTGATTCACAAGGAGACGGATAGCGATCTTTCAGCACAAAGTGGTTGCAGGTTAACCCTGCATGTGGCCACTCCACCCTTTGCTGAAACATCGATAGCCGTATGTGCCGTGTGAGGAGGTAAGTGACTTCACTATGAGCCCCCAACTAACGATACTGGATCAGAACCTCTATACACACCTTCCTATACCTTCTAATATCCTGCTTATACCTTCTAAGGATAACGCTAATTTGTGTACGCAGTCATACAGTACATAAAGTCTTAGACCTGGAATCTGTGGTTCCAAAGCACAAGTATTATTCAAGTAACAGTTCAGACAGTTACACACAATTGATCCAGACACAATTTAGGCACAAAAGGAATTATACAGACCCAAGTACAGTATACATACGCAGCGCTTCCGGTACCAGGTGCTAGGCATCAGCAAGAAACCCCTGGTCTATCAGCATTCCGCATGAAGACTAAAACCCAGTGTTGGAGCACACATATTTATACCCCAGGAATAGGTAAAAAAATAGAGACATTTGTTGCTGATGCTATAGGTTCCCAAGGGGGATCCATCTGTTACGGAGCATTTAGCAGGCTGGTTCAAATAGACTCTCCCTGCCTCTAACAGCTGGGGGTCTCTCCCTTCCCGCCCCCTGTAACATCCTAACAGTTAATACATTTTGTTGCTTGAAGTCTCTGCGATCCATAACTCGAGAATGCATGATGCGATCTACCCACCGATTACACCGGAATACTGTGGAAAGAGTACGCATCAGTACAAAACCAAACACGGCTTTCTTAGCATGTATAAAACCTTAGCTACCAAATATCTTTATATCACAGCATTTATATTAACCGAACAAACTTAAATCTTATATCTTAAAGCTAATGGAACCTTGTAAGTGAATATGTAATGTGTGAGTGTACGGGGTTTGATATGAAGATGCTAGTTAACTTGGTGCGGATGCGAGCGCATTTAGCTACTAAACTGTGTTTTCATTTGGGGTCTTGTGCATTCGCTAATATGCGACTAGTTAACAGCGCTACTATGCGTATTATCGTGTATATGAGAAATGATGGGAGATGCAATCGCATGGTGCTAATAGTATTATCACCACATGTACTAAAATGTGAGTTTATCTAAAATGGCGCTTATGTGGCCATTCGCAAAATGGCATCTTGCGATCTCATTTTCAAGATGGCGTCTTGTGGCCAGTCGCAAGATGGCGTCGCCGCGATTCTATTTTAAACTGAACTTGTCTCAGCCAATTACTCAGCTTCGACAACAATATCATTGCAGCCGCACCCCGACTGAGAGCTTAACAGAGTGGAATACACCTTGCGGCTATTAAACATTCTTCCCGGCCGGGATCAATCTCCTTAAGATACATCACAGTGCCCTCCGCTATGCCACCAAACGATACAGCCATTGAGTGGGTAAGCCACTAGAACCATTACAGACTACCCCATAGTGGGATTTACGCATATACCGAGATTACAATTTCTGCTGCTATAACATTATGAGGATTTCAGCCATATTCTAAATAACTCTACCTATATAGAGACCTTGCTCATTGGAGACACATATTAAAAACACCTGAGCTGTGAAATCTCTATTTGTCTGTGGACAATCTAACAAAGAAAAAAACAATTTATATTAACAAATCATATGTTCTTTTTATATATATATATATTTTTTAACTCTAATTGTTAATTTCCTTGTTTATATTCTCTTTTCTTTGTTCTGCCATTTTGTTATATGTATATCACACATGTTGATACTATTGCATAAATATTTTATTATCTATTAAATTAAGTGACACTGGTCACCCTATTTTTATATATTATAAAATATTTTAAGTTATTTTTATTACAAACTAGCTGGAGTACCCGGCGTTGCCCGGGATTTTAAGAATGTTTGTTTACACATCATCCTCCAACAAACCTGTCCTTAAGCAGGCCTCACAAAAAGTGTGACAAACTTCACCATCAATAGTCCTAAGGTCTTCGAAGGAAGTATCACCTGTAATGGTGTAAAGAAAACTTCAGAGATAGAAGTATTCAAAATGGGTCGGATGTACAGTGTAAACACGGCCAAGAGCTTCTATTGCTCTGATACCAGGATGATCATCTACAGCGACTCCCTGTTTTCTGAGCATAAAAACTTTTCCAGAAGCATTGCATGTGTAATATTTTGGCAGCTCACAGTACAGCAGGGATCTTGCAAAGTCATCATTTTGACACAGTTCAAAGAAAGAAGTCAATGTTGTTGCATAATTTGGAATAGTCAGACAGCTGAGAATGCTGAGAAATCCTGCTAAATCTCTCTTCGATAATAAACATTAAGATCATGACAAAACATGACAACACAAAACGCTCGCTCCGAGGCCCTACCCATAAGCCGTGAAATTGTGAGAGTAAAGTGGATACCGTGGTTTGCTGAATAGTGGCTGAAGGGGATATCTGGTAATTCTGTGATGATGGTTGCACAGGAATGGGTTAACTGAGGAGATAGGTTCAGGCAGGAGTGGGTTACTGAGGAGACAGGTTCAGGCAGGAGTGGGTCTGGTGGAAGGTGCAGGGCTGATCTCAGCAGAGAGCAAGGCAAGGAAGAGTGGTGCAGGCTATGCAGGGAGCCAGAGGCCAACAAGGATCTAGGCCAAGCACCGGAGCACAAGTCTAGGTTTCATGAGCACAGGGAACACTCTCACAGCTATGCTGTGAACACATTGCACTGGCAACTACAGGGAGCTCCAAACACCCTTATGTACCCAGTAGCAGAACTTGATAGGTCAGAGAGAGCAGGTGACCTACAGACGATTGGCCTGCTATGTCACATGGCCAAAGACAACATGGTGGTGCCCACCATGTTGGTGACGCAAAGATGCCACTAGACTTACCCTTGCCAGGATGGTCCAATGCTGGCAGACCTCTGCGTAAAGCCAATGCCATTCTCCACACGCCAGCTCCCCTGACAGAAGGACTGCGCCACAGCGCCCTCACTGGTAACGACCACAAACCTCCACACCGCAAAACCCTGGTCATGACATGAGGGCTCCAACTGTGCACACGATGATACCCAAAACAACCTGGATTGAAAGTATTAAAGCTAATTTATTAATTTTGTTACATTGCAATATATCCTGGACTTTGCAAGAGGGACTGCACACCTATTTAAGGAGAACCTTAATTGAACTGAATCATATTGACAGTGTATAGGAAACTATGTGACTATATTGTTCCATGCTAAAGTAACCAAGTATACTTGTGAATTGCTAAGTGAATATTATTGTAAACTGCTTTGTAGATATAGTTGTGAAGTGCTATGTAGATATGAATAAGAACCGTTAACTAGGAATTACCATGAGAATTATTGGCACATAATATGTATGTGTGAAGGGCTAGTTACTATGCATTTGCTGTATAGTCAGTGAGGGAATATTTAGTAAGAAGCCCCAAGTAGTTATAAGGGATATTGCAATAGTGAATCCTATATTTAATATGATTTAAGCAATGCTTGCAATATGTTCTTTTAAATGCCAGAGGAACTGCCCCCATAGAAAGCAAAGTATAGCAAAAGCAGCAATGCCCCAAAGTGAAGAACAGGGGTCAATCCCAGATTCCTCTAAAAGCTTTGCCATAGCCAACCAAACTCTGCGTGCCTGAATGAGGTGAGGAGGACAGCAGGCAAGCAAGGATTGGTCAATAAAAACTGCAAAGGGGTAAAACCTAATCTCGTTTTCTCTAACTAAGCCCAATGGGCACTCGCCTGTTTTGTAGCAGAGACCAACTCATGGAGAGGAACAAACTGAACAGCTAGATAGTAGAGCCTCGTGTCTGTCTGGAGGCTATACTGGCACACTTATGCTCCCATATCAAAGATGTCAGATACTGGACAATAGCAGAGAACAGGGTTTGAGGAATATTTTTGCTGGAGAATGTTGTAGAACATACAGAAAATTGGGCTAAATAACCATCTTTATCAAATTCATCCAATCATTAACTGAGAAGAAACTTATTGCCAGACATGAGACTTATACTTCAAATACTCAAACTGAGCTCTTAAATTCAAATTTACATAATTAGTGGGTGAGTGAGTAATCTAAATACAGTACAAACTGTAAGTATTTGAATTGCATACTCCAATACAGGGGGAAACCATAGGAATTTGGTTGAGAAAAAGCAAAAAGCAGAAAAAAAGCACATATTTATCCCAATTTATCCTAATACCATAAAAAAGACCAAAAAAAATCCACGACTGCCAATAGAAATAGTACGGAAAGATCCATGTGAGACAAAATGTCATCACCGTACAAAGCAATTTTCTTCTAGCGATAAGAGGCAATCAGTCCAGATAGCCCATAGAAACATAGAATTTGATGGCAGATAAGAACCACTTGGCCCTTCTAGTCTACCCTTTTATACATTTTGATAACCTCAACCCTATGTGATCCTCTGTTGTTTGAAAGGATATTATTATGCCTATCCCAAGCATGTTGAGATTGTTCTACTGTCTTATCCTCTACCACCTCTGATGAGATGCTATTCCACTTAGCTACTAACCTTTCTGTGAAGTAATTTTGCAACAAATTTCCATTAAATCTACCTCCCTCCAGTTTCAGTACATGTCCTCATTTTGTAGTACTTCTCTTCTTTTGAAGAATGTCTCCCTCCTGCACATTGCTAAAACCCTTGATAGCCCAAGCCAATATCTCTATGGCAATGGCGAACAATAGGGTAAATAATGGGCAGCCCTGTCTAGTATCCATACCAAGGGCAAAGGAGGCTGAGACAAAAGCATTGCAAGAGGCCCCAGCAGCAGCACAGGAATAAAGGAACTTGACCCATGACAAGAACCCAGAGATAATACGTCCCACAAAAATAGCCATTCCACAGAATCAAACACCTTGGCCGCATCGAAGGAAACAACCAAAGCATCTTCTATTCCTCAACAGGCAAATCTGTAAATAAATATAAATGAGCCTGAGATTAATAGTAGTCGACCATTCAGGTATAAATTCAGTATGCAAGACGCAAGCAAGGAAAACTTTTTGGGGGCACTCGTGTAAATCTAAATAAGAATAATTCAAACTTTACTTTTATTATTTGTACCCTAATACACACAGGATGTGTGTGTGGTTAAGATAAATATGGAATTGAATTAATTATTTTCCAAAATATATCTGCAATTAATCACAAAAATGCGACTGCTTGGCAAACAAATATAATGATCCCTTTAATATGGACAATAAATTGCCCTATTCTTTAAGGGGATGTGTATCTGACCTAATGTTATGATAAAATAATACTTACTCATTAGTGTTAAGTCACACTCTCAGCATTGTGTGCTGCTATGAATTATCAGAACGTGACAACATAAATCCAGTCTGGTCAGGGTGAATTATTTAAAGAATCACTTTATTTAAATGAGAAGCTAAAATTTTTGCTAGATTTTTTTACATTAATGGATAAAAAGGAGTTAGAATGGTAAGAATCTGGGAAGGCCAGATCCTTGCTAGGTTTATGGATTACTATTATTAAGGCCTCAGCCATGGAAGGGGGAGAAAACACACCTCTAAAAGAGCCACAAAAATCCAATAATTTGGGAACACAAGAAAAAAATAATGTGAGGCTTATACATTTCTTTATGGAGTCCATCAACCCCCGACACCTTACAAACAGGAAAAGATTTAATAGCATCCTCTACCTCCTCAGGAGTAATAGTGGAGGCCAGATAGGCACAATCCGCTAGGTTCATTTCAGAGAGCAGCGAGAAAAGTTGAGTCCACCAGAATCTCGGAACCTCTTACCTGTCCATAACATCTATCTATATAGTAATAATACTAATGATAATGATAATAATAATAATAATAATAAAAAAATGTTGCAATTTAAACTTCTACAATTTAAACTGAACAGGATTGAAAATTCTTGTACCAACTTCATTATTTTTAAGCCTGTTCTTTTTTTTTCTCAAATGTATCTATATTTTAGGTATTTGAAGGCCCCATAGCAAAAGTTTGTAAGGGTCCCTATGTAACACCCAATGGTGAAAAATGTTTATAACACATGTGACTTTGACAAGTAAGGTGGAACCCCCTCAGCTCTGTACCCCATAGCAGCTGCACCCCTTGCACCTATGGTAGTTACACCCATGTATAAAATTAACTAAACCAAGTATTTTAGGAGAAAAAGGGTAAATGTTAAATCAATAAGACTATCATTCTAAGATGTTAGTAAAATGGAAGTGCAGTGATGGTACAGTCTTTTTACTATGTGCTTTTACAAGCAGTTGTGCAAACTTGCAAAGAACTAGGAAATGGGCATCTACCTTAGGATGTGCTTAGTAGACACATAGGTGGGCTAGGTAGGCACATAAGTTGGATAGGAAGACATATAGGTGCACTTTTGCAAACTAAGTCTAGTGTACATTACAGTATTTGTGGTTCATCAATTATCCTTCAAGAAATTATTCGCATTTCGTACAACTCAGAATATTGTGCTTTAAACAGACTGTGCACTACTTTTCTAAGTTCACCATGAATGTTGCATTGTGATTAGCCTATTTTACTTACTTGACAGTGAATGGTGTGATTATCGAACAAATGTTTTTTATTCTCCATCTGAATTTGGGTAAATTTTTCATAGTATTTGTTAAACCTGAAATAAAGAAATTGTTATGAATGGAAACGTAATGATATAATCAACTGCTCAGCTTTATCTGACAAAAAAGTTAAAAATTATCAGAATCCCTACTTCCCAGCACAAACAAGCATCCAATTTGTCCTGAAGGTGATTAAGTGATTATTTAAATGTCTTTACCAACAATTAGATGTTGGTTGTGGTAGGTTTTACACTATCTGGGAGCATGGAAATATCTCAGTTTTTCCCCTATGAACTAGAAATTTTACTGTAAAAAATTCAAACAATTTCCCCAAATATCTACACGGAATTGTGTATGACATGTGTGCTGCAAACATGCCAGCTAGAAGAGTGGCACATCTGCATTTATTTATTTTGTATTGATAGTGTGAGGCTATGTGTGCATTTTAGTAAACATAAAGTCCTAATAAATATGTGTGAGAAGTGTGTGGTGGTCTGTACTGTGTCAGTCACACTAGCAATCTCTTGTTAGGTAACCCCAGTGATGCAATGCACAACTATATCACTGCATCACATGCTAATTGGAACTTAGATTAATATCACAATTCTTTCTAACATCACCAGGACTATTTTAACTGTTAAAGATATTTTGAAATATATTGATTCATTTCCTTGGCCATTCGTTTTTGGGCAAACACTCAATATAATATGTGCATAGGACATCCTTTTAACTGTCAACTCCTAGTCATGTGGCACCTTCATGTCTTCTCCACTAGATTCCAAACATTTTTTAGATTTTTGACTAACCAACACAAAAGTCTAATCTAAATCCTTTTGGTCCTTAACGCCACAGATCAGCAGTTCACAGTTCAAAGGGATATCGCTGACAAGACCATTGCCCATCCCCGACACCGGTTGTGCTTCTGTTTCTGTAACACAAAACTGAAAATACTCCATCAGTAACACAGAACCTAGTTTTATTGTCTGAATCACAGGTGTCACAATAAAACAGATTCAATGAATTATTTCCTGCAGCTAAAATAAAAAAATTTAACTCTTGTTCCTTTATAACTACAAACTTCTCTTGACAAACCTAAAAGTGCCAAATGTGGTTTCCATTTGCCGTTTTGGGATTTATTTGTGTATGCCAAAGTTCAGGTGTGCCAGCTCTTTGTAATAAACTATTTGGATAAAAGCTTGGCTAGCTCAAAGGATTCTGATGCATTTTATTGCTGCCTTTTAAGATTATTGTTTAGAAATACCAAGTCTAATTTTGAAATCAATTAGCCATGCGGTCTGATGAGGTGTTGGCCCAGCTCAAGTTCACACCCGCTGTCCTCAGATTATTGTTAAGTTAACTCAGGTCCTGTATTGCCACAGCACATATGAGCATCTGGCCAGCACATGTTCTGTATATTGACAAAAGGCAGCTGAAATTTCACTGCCAAATCACACTTGAAAATAAAATGAAGATTGTAAACTGTGCTGCTGTTTTCTCACAAATTCTTCTGAAATAATGTAACTTATTATCTTATCAATAAAGCATCCCCCCCTCTCATTTGGGTGCAGTGTTCCAAATATGTCGGATTTTAATACTACCTGCAGTGCATATTAAACTACAACCAATGTCACTATTAGTTCATTATGTTTCTTGACAGTCTATGTTTATGCCCTATCCGCATGAAGCATGGCGGCCCCTTTGTCAAGTTACTATGTAATAAACATCACTTATCCCTTCATCTGTTGTGCCTGGGCGGTAGCAACAGTAAATGTTTAAAGCAGAGAGCAAAGGTGTTCTGCATTGTACAGAACTAGTCTATCAAGTCATATAATAAAAAATTAAAAAAGCATAATATATTCTTGGAATGACAACTATCCCTGTATGTACCTTTGGTATACAAGTGAGAAAACATTAGTTCTCACCTGTGTGGCCAGAAAGGGCATGATTGTGCCTTAGGGACAAAAGTTAAATGAGGTTGGTGGTCTAAACACAGTCACCTAAAGACCACACACACAATCTGCCCGTATACTGCAACAACTGCCAGCTTCTATTGTCCGGGAGCTAATTAAAAGTTTCTGCAGTGGTCTCAAGCATTTTGAAAAGGTCACAAATGTTTTAAACTGTTCACTTGTATTTTTTGAAACAAAATTTGACCACATGATTGATAGTTTCAGGGCAAATACAAAAATAAAGATCTGAGAAAAAAAAATGTCAAAATAAAGAGGAACTATTTTTTTTCATATGATGTTAATTTATAAAAAGAAAAATAAATTGCAAGGTAGTTTGAAGATAGTATATTATTCTTGGTGATAATATGCCATACAGTTGAATAAACAATGCCAACAAGGTGGAATTGGTATTAGATCATGGTTTGTTCCTCCAAAAAGTTGGATCAATAATTTTGCTTCCCATATGTTTGCATCATAATGCACATTTGGTGCAAAAACACAACTTACAGTAGCAAATAAGTAGGGTCCTCCCTTTAGAACATCACCTGCTAAAGTCAGAATTATCCATTTCATTCAACAGATTATTTTTAACATAAAATCAATATAAAATCACTCATCTCCCTATCTGTCCTGAACCTGCATGTAGGTCATTTTGAAGATGTCTTTAGTCATAGTGATAAATACTTTGATAAAACTAAGTTGTAGCATATGCTGTATCCTTTGGTATTTTTTCTTTTTTTTCTTCTTTATCTTATAGCTATTTTTGTCTTTGACAGAAGATTCTAAGATATGTTTCGGATGGCTTATTAAATACTCTGTGACACTTTATTTTTAATGAAAGAAAGACAGTGTATACGAAGATTTGACCTCCAGGGTATAAATGTCCTTAAAAGAGGAAATGTCTTTAGAACACATTGTTCAAACTGTTTATAATTAGTCGAGTGTCTTAGAGTTACTGCTCAATTCAGTGACCACAATCAAAGTCAGAAGACACTGAAATTAGCTACCTGCAGATGTATTTATGAACTCTGATTACAAACTTCTAGAAGATCATCTGCATCACAAAAAGTAATATGCAGTGCTATTTTTCTGGAAAAATGGTTTCAAGAACGCCGGGTCTGGAGGTGGAATTATCAAAAATATATATATATCTACAGTATACAGATACAAATATCTGACAGAATTTTTTTTTAAATTGCAGAGTTATCACATAACTCAAAGGACCTGACATCAATCCTCATCAAATATGACTGGCACATTGATGATCTCTTCAAAGAACTTGAGCAGGACCATTTTATATGATAGCTATACCACTCTTGGGGTGCAATTGCGGTCTGATATACGCATGCCTTGGGTGTTTGAATGTACAATGTGCACCAAGGCATGCGTATGTCAGATCACCCAGGATAGGTTCAGGAATGCCATTCCTGATTATGTGATAGTTAATGAGAGGTTCAGGTGTTCCTGCTAACAAATAGCACTGGTAATATGTGCTAAAAAGCACAACTTTAGTGACTAACGCAACACATTTTATTTTAATTTGAAAAGCACAGTAGTCAACCCAGGAATGAAAGACATTAAACTTTTTGCTTTATTATGAAATAGGAACCCTCCGCCTCATGCTGAAGAGACTATTTACAAGTTGTTGAAATATTGCATAGACATACCTTCAAACTGTCCTGCTTTCATTGGGACAGACCTGATTTTAGGAGATTGTCCTGCTGTCCTGTGGTTGGCAGGAGTGCCCCGAATTGAAGGAAGCTGGGAGAAATGGTGAGTGGGTGCAACTCATTATGGTTAGCTTGTACCGCAGCTACTAGAAGCGGGTGTCACTAGTGTGTCCATGGCAATTTGAGATTGTTTTTAGAGGAGAAGAGAGTGATTGCGGTGGCCTATCACTGTGGAAGCATGAGACTTGCTACCTATACCTGTCTCAATACGGAAATTGCCAATGTGTTGAGGTACCCATGGACAGTGTGGCCTCGGTTAGCCATGGCTCCACAATTTCCATGGTCAGCTAAAAAAGTGGCAGACCTGCAGACTTGCAAAGCTTTTTTTTTGTGTGTGCAAATGCACCTAAGTGTCTGCCTGCTGCAACATAGGACAAATCCACACCCCATTTTATCAGTCTGAAAATACAGTAAATCTGATTCTATTTTGGTGGGTGTGATTGGAAATGTGCCTGCTTGCAAAAGTGAAAAACATCAATTAAAAGTCCACCCTACAACCTTTGGGATTATTTTTATGATGTGTCACTTTTTTCAGTTGCAAAAGTTCCTAGACATTGCATTTTCCCGATTAAAGTGTAAATGAAAAGTACAAATAGTATCCCATTAAACATTTGACTACTGATTATATACTCCTATGAAGCTACTTGCATAAATTGAAATAATTACACAAATCTCATGTTTGTATGATCAATTCATGTGCCCAGCCTGTACTAAGCAAGGACCACCCCTTGTTCATCTCCACCCAAATTCGAAAATATGTACCCCCACAGGCACCCAAGCACCATTTATGTTTTAAACAATGAAGACAGTGATGGAATAAGATGACTCTCTTTGTTACATAAGTCACATATGCATGGATTGTGCCTTTTTGGTGCAAAATCAATCTGAAAGTATAGTATGGGTCCCAGTAACTGTATTAGCACTTCCTCAGCACTAGTATATATTTTAAAAACAATGTTGTTTTAGGGGAAAAGGACAACCAATAACCATGGAATGCCCATAAATATGATCTCTGCCTACCCTTTACTTTTATTTAAATATCTGATACCTCAAAATGAAATCTCAAACATTATTTGCATTTGTGTGATATTCCCATGTGCACCTAACCCTCATAGGTCTAGAAACCCCAATACTGCAGAAAATGTACCCCAACCCTCACACACATGTACACAAATATAAGCACATGTTATTACAAAGGGGTGGCTAAATGTTGTCCACCTGTAAACTACTCTCAGCTACTTTCTCTATTTTAAGAAACTGTTAGTGACAGATTCAGGGGTCTATTCATGTAGAACATGAACTGGCTACTGAAAAATATCACAATATTTATTGCATGACATAGATGTGATATATAGTGATGCTTTGTAGCCATTCATGTAGACTTACCTGTACGGTGTCTTTGTGCAGTACAGGGCAGCGTCGGGTGTCGGGCAGAGAGTATTTAATTTCCCTGCTCTTTTAATTTTGCAGCACAGGTTACGCCATCCTGAGATGGTGTAATCCATACACTGCAGAAGAACGGAAAGCTGAGCTTCCCATTACTTTATGAATTACACTAACCATACAAAAGTATGGTGATGTGATTCATCCAGGCTCGGACTGGGCCGCCAGGGATTCGGGGTAATCCCCGGTGGGCCCCGCAGATTCTTAGATACGCCCACAATTGCGGGAGGGCGGGACCTACAGCAACTTCGCCTTTTAATAGAATAGGGCACTTGCCAGGCAGTGTATAAGACTGTTTTATATGCTGCCGGCGGTAGTATGCAGCGGGCTCAGTGATGACATCAGCAGTGGGGAAGAGCCCAGCTGCAGGCGCTCCCTTCACAGAGGAACCAGGTCCAGAAAGCAGGACCGGCTTGAGCGGGGGCACAGTGTGGCCGTTGACAGGATCAATTACCCTGCATCCGGATGTATACATTGCCGCATCCAGCAGCAGATGGACTGCAAATACTAATGTTATTATAGCGATCACTGTCAAAGTTCTTCATATTGCCACTGACTGCGGTGCAGGGATGATTGAAGTCAGACTGCACTGCCGCTACAGACATCAGTAGAAGGACTCAGTAAGAGGGCATCATATACTGTAAAATAGATCATCATCAGACCACCCCCAGCATCTGCGGAATTACTACCGTGGATGTCCAATGGGCTGGAGACAAGTTAACTACAAGTGAGTACTCATTCAGATTTGACACGAAAACAATATAATTGCTATCTTTAAAAAAACAAAACACTGTCACCAGCACAATAAATACTTCTTAAAATCTTAAAAGACTCTTATTTGGCTGTTTATCAGCACTGCACTAGTCCAGCACAAGATCACTGCATTAAATATGGTTATATGAGAAAGCTACGTAACTATCTGTTAGTCCAATATTGGATCTTAACCACAGAATTACCTGATCCTGTGATGATAGGAGTACAATCTTTGATGGTCAGAGGACGATCACTTAGTTTACAGAGAGAGCTTCAGTTAGAATCACGTTACGCTGCTCTTCAGATGTGATTTATTAAAGTGACATCGGAATTGCGGTGTTACGGTGATAAGGGGCGTGTGTGATCTCATAAATCCTTATGCTCGGTTTTATCAGTATGTTAAGGATCAGGGAATTTGGAGGCTAACTTAACTCTTGGACTTGTGTGTGTTTTAGCTGACCTCTGATCTAATTCTAAGCACATAACACATCTTACAGGCAAAGCTACAGTTATAATCATACTGCACTTTGTTTAAACTACTTCTATATGACTTACATTAATATTAAATTGCTAAACTATATGAGATATAAGAGGTATGTGACCTTTCTTATTTTTCATGCTAAATAATACCCACGTAGAAACAGTCCAAGGAAGCAGAAACTAAAGCCAGGCACACATTTTATTTTACTATATATGTTGTACTGACATGGATCGGAAGGATACAGTATGTCATTCTGACATGTGTACATCCAATTAGTCATGAACGACATTTGTTCATCGCATCATCCCATCTGCTGTTCAGCACAGCAGATGGGACGATGCAATGAGCGACTTGGTGCTGTTACATGCAGCATGGAACAACACATCACATTGTTGTACACCAGATTGTACAATGTGTACGGCGCAGTGTATCGTTACATTGCATCGCACCATTGCTGGGTACACACATCGTATAGTGTGTACCCAGCTTAACTCCTGAGCTTCTGCTTAACTATGATTAATACCGCTTTCACACCACATTGCCGGGTCGCACCAGGGATTTTGTACACTGGTCCATCACAGATGCGACCCTGCTGAGAACACATTCAGACTGGCAGCCCGACCCGGCTTATTGCTGAGTCGATGACGTCACCAAAGGCATGCGCCAAGCCAGCGCTTGGAGAGCACCGACTCTTCCTATGCTGTGAAAGGGACCCGGGTCGCATCGACCCAGGTTACCAGTTCACACTGCACCTCGAGCTGGGTTGAACACTTGTTCAACCCTGCTCGTTACCCAGGTTGAAATGCCGGATTGCATGACCCGGGATATTTCAACTGGGCCATTTCACACTGCACAGTAACCCCGGGTTATTGCAGGTAGTGTAAAAGGGGTATTTCTTTGCCCAACACCAGGATAATTAAGATTTAATTACAAGGTGCAATAAGAATCTTACATATATCCCACATCATATACGAGTACTGCTGTAGTCACAGGAGCCAACTTATTTAAAGAATCAGGGGTCCTCAAGTACCACCCATGCACCATATAATGTCTATGCCATGCGTATACATGGTTTGCAACAGCACAAGTATTGTAGGTGGCCGCAGAGCAGGTTTCAATTCCTAATCACAAATTATGGCAGGATCATGATGCAAACAAATGTGTACTGAATTATGTCTATTGAAATAAATATGCAGTCAGAATGTCGCAGATCACAAGATTGACAATATGTACTAATAGCTTTACTAATCGAACATAAGTTAAACTACCTTTTGGACTGTGTGTATCTTGGATTGTGTATGTTGTCTTGTGTGTTCAAGTAGGACTTGTGTACGCAGACACCAGTGCATCTTACACAACAGTGCTAAGTCTACATTTCTGAGGGTGCGTAATATTATGCCTTATCCTGTGTGGTTTGGCCATGCCCCTCCAGTTGATGGCCACACCTACCCAATGGCTGGTCACACCTCTTCAGGGGGCACTGCCATTAGATTTCCCTGGTGGGCCCTTCAGGCCCCAGTCCGACACTGGATTCATCCATGGAGCAGGAATTCCACTGGAGAAGTAATGAACTTCTTCACAGAAACCAGCTCTGTGAATAGCACCAAGCAGAGAAAAGCCCTGTTTATTGCAAAACAGGGCTTACTTCTGCTTTATGAATAGACCGCTCAGTACAGTGTTCTTTCAATTATTAATAGACTTTTCAGCCATTTAAGTATTTATTAAATAAGTCAGTTGAAATATCAGCATTTGACATGGTATGTGACATTTCCATATAAGTTAGCTTTACCTCATGTCACATGGAAATCCTGCAAATCATTTCCTACTTTTTCAAAGATTCTTTAGCAGTTATGTCACTATACATTCTACCACAATATCCCCCATCATAAGCTGTAAATTGTGATTAAATGGAGCCATATGTGATCCCATGACACATTGTACCATATGGGAAAAGTAAACAGGAGTCCTAAAAATGTAATGAGCAAAACAGTATATATCTTTATATCTTTATAGGATTTAACACAGGATTACAAATAGTGCAGATAAACATTTTAGGTCTTATGCAGAGTTGAGCATAATTGGGGTGTAATTTACTCAAAACAAGTGTAGGAAAAGTCCATCAACAGTGCTAATAAACTATATGTATATATATATATATATATATATATATATATATATTTATATATATATATATATACATATAATGCTAATACATCCCTTAATGTTATGACGTCCTGTTTGTGAGTCCTCCGTTTAAATAGTGTCTTGAAGTTCACTCAGTTGATATGTAAAAAATAATATGCAAATAATGTAAAAAATTTAAATATTGAAAAGAAAACAATGTGTAGTAATTTGTTTCAATAAAATAGGTCTGTTTTTCAGTATACATATGGCAGCGTACCCCACTCACAATAAGATTGGGGTATACCTATATATCAAGGTATCTTTTTTCACAATCCAGTCTAGCCACCTTATGTTGGGGATATAGTTCAAGCTTTAAAAAAATATCTAAGATGGCCGTACCCCAACTCACAGCATAATAACAGTGTATAGTCCCATCAAGATATATTTTAGAGCAATTCAAGGTAGCTTACCCAAACTCACACTGAATATAGAGATGTAAAGCCCATAAAGGTGTCTTTTGAATCCAATTTAAGATGTGTAACCAAACTCACATTGGACTTGAGAAAATAGATCATCAAAAGGTATCTTTAAAACCAAGTAAATATCATGTACCTCAACTCACTCTGTATACGGTGGTGGAACTCCCATAAAGGTTTCTTTATGCACAAGATTCCTTTGTGTTCCTCAGTAAGTCCCCCTCCAAAGAAGGTTGAGTATCATTGTCTCAAAGTCCAAACAGAATTTTTATTACAAAAAATGAGGCGGGGTTTACAGTACAGGGGCCCCCATCAAGAGAATCATCAAGGCGTATCACAAACCATATGTAGAAAAGTCCATCCAGGCAATTGTAGTAACAATAAAAATACAGCACAAAACATATATTAAAAATTCATAGGGAATCCATATATAAAAGGTAAAAATATCCACAGAATAGAAAGCTACTCACACCCCTTGTTTCAATGCATTTTGGTCACTAGGACCTTTTTGAAGATACTCTAAAAAAATAGTAGCAAGTAAATATAACATATTTACCCCAATATGCTCTGGTGTATGCATTACAAAATGCGTATACACAGTTTATGCCAGACACACATCACATTCACTTACATTTTTTTAACCATT
Source organism: Taudactylus pleione (assembly GCA_031769625.1). Taxonomy (NCBI): domain Eukaryota; kingdom Metazoa; phylum Chordata; class Amphibia; order Anura; family Myobatrachidae; genus Taudactylus; species Taudactylus pleione. The sequence continues at coordinate 18,332,882 of JAUIMM010000020.1, read as the reverse complement.
TTTTTTTGCTTGCAAAATACATATAACTATGAGGCAGCAACAAAACTTAAAAAAAAATCCATTGTATATCATTAACTAAAATACTCACACAAAAACAAAGTATATAAGTGGTCAGCACAGAAAGCATGTATCAAAAACAGTGGTGCATTCCCAACCACCCAATCACAAGTGGTTTTCGGCTAATATCATCATATATTTACCTTCCCTTGACAACCTGCAAATAATAAGTCATTAGTCATCTGTGTCCAGGTCTGCATATGTTCACAACCATTAGTGTATATCTATAAAAAATACAAAAAAGATGTGGAAGAGCGCTGCAAACATAAACACCACACAATAAGAAAAAAAAAAAGATATTTAATAAATAATCTCAAAATATCAATTTAATACAATATTTATACCTTACAAGTGTAAATGAAGTCACAAACAGTACATTACAGACAACATATATCAGACCTACTGTATAAAGACTAATATATAGGTGTATCACTGATGGTAGATGTAAAATGGATACATTAATGCAGAAACTAGCTGAAGATACAGTGTATCCTAAGTAACAACAATCTATCTAATGTAGAATACGTAAAAGTAAAAAATGTTCAGTGAACTAAAAGGTGAAACAATAAAAAATAAAACCAATGCCTGTAGATGGAGAAAATATAACTGAGATCTGCTACTGTCAGTACTTGTAATGATGATGTGGATATATAGTAATGACTATAAAACCGTTTGTCACAGCGCACCGGACACTGACGTGCTCTTACTGGGTCCAGCAGCACTGGTCCATGATAGGGCAGAGGGCGGGGAATTCCCAGCGCCCGCTGCCATGCAATTCTTTCTCCCCTGGTGGTATAGTGCAGGTGGTTGTGACCTGAGAATATTTAAAGGCACACACACACACATGTGGGTGATGTCACAATAGGCGCCCTATTCAAGCCCTGCCTATATAAGGAACTCCCTGGGAGCACTCCTGTGCCAGAGTATAGGCTCCATTACCATACTCCAGCGTTTCTGTGCAAATCCTGATTATTGGTTCTGACCTTGGCTTGTTTGTGACTCCGATGCTGTCTGACCCCTGGTTCTGCATTGTTATCTGGTTCTGACCTCGGCTATTCCATGTGACCCGTTTACGCCTGTTCCTTGGTACCATCTCGTCTGTTTGGTTTTGACCTGGCCTGTCAACTATGCTAAAGTCTCCTGCACTCCAAACAAAGTTCACCAGCACCTGTATAGGGAAACCTAACCTGAGGGCAGCGACCTGTGTGTCGGACGCAGCCAAGCCCATACCTTCTTGTGAGGGTCCCTGGTGAATACCGCCGGCACATTAGACTCCGCGCCTCAGGAATAGGTCTAAGCCAATTCCCTGTATACGAGTTGCATCCACAAATCCATCCAAGAGTTCGTGACAGAATACTCTGGCCAAAAAATATGGATGCTGCTAGTAATCCCTTGCCATGCAACTTACTGGAGAATTTGCTTGGTCAAGTGGAAAAGCAAAAATGAGATCAGACCAAATCATGCAGTGCCTGCAAACGTTAATGGGCAGTTTGCATCCTCCTTCTGTACAGTCGGCAGCTCTATCTACAGTGTCTGTTCCTGCGGCTGGAGCATCCGCACCATTGCGAATTCCAAATCCCTCCAAATATGATGGCGAGTCCAAGACTTGTCGAGGTTTCTTAAATCAGTGCTCGATCCAATTCGAAATTCAAGTGGCAAATTTTTCATCAGAGAGAACCAAGGTGGCCTACGTTATTTCTTTGTTGTCTGGACAGGCTCTCGCCTGGGCTTCTCCACTGTGGGAGAGGAATGATGCTGTGGTTAATGACAGCTCTAAATTTCTAGAAGCCTTTAGAAAGGTATTCAATGAGCCCAGTAGGGTATCATCTGCTTCATCAGCTATTATGAAACTCAAACAAGGAAATCAGACTGCAGGGCAATACACAGTACAATTCCGAACCCTAGCTTCTGAATTAGGATGGAACAATGAAGCTCTGGTCGCGGCTTTTATGCAAGGTCTTTCCGAGCAAATTAAAGATGTCCTAGCATCCAGAGAGTTGCCTACATCTTTTGGATGATTTGATCTCTTTATGTATCCACATTGACTGGCGCCACAGTGAGAGAAACCGGGAGCTGGACCAATCTCGGTGCTTCAGCTTCAAGTTGGCACCTTACTTCACTGCTCCAGCAGAGTCATCTGAGGAACCAATGCAGATCGGGAAATCATGTTTACCAGTTGTGGAGAGAGAAAGGAGATTCAAGAATAATCTGTGCCTGTACTGTGGAGATCCAGATCACCATCTCCTTCAGTGTCCTAAACGTCCAGGAAACGACAAGGCCTAACTGATCAAGGGGTGGTCAGCTTAGGTGTGCTCCAGCACCCACCAACTGAGAAAAATATACCACAGTTTGCGATTGATGTGATTCTACTATTAGAGAAACCCACCAAGACACTTAAGGCTTTCCTAGATTCAGGTGCCGATGGTAATTTCATTACTGCTAAAAATGTTCAGGAGTTAGGGATCTGTAGTTTGCCTCTACAAAATCCACTCAGCGTCATTGGGGTAGACAGGAACAAACTACCTATGGTCACCATCAGCTCCAGAACAATTACCATGCAAATTGGCGCTCTTCACAAAGAGTTAATTACTTTTTACATAATTTCATCAGCCGACAGTCCAATTATCCTGGGCTTCCATGGTTACGCAAGCATGCTCCTACGTTAGACTGGAATGAACCTCAAATTTTGTCATGGGGACCCCAGTGTTCTCAAAATTGTTTGCCATTAATCCGTCCACCACATCGGGTTATCCAGAATACAAACATCATCTCAAATAATTCTCTTCCTGCTCCGTACCAGTCCTTCAGGGATGTTTTCAGTAAGAATGCTGCTGAGACTCTTCCTGCGCATTGGGAGTGGGACTGTGACCTAGAGTTGTTGCCAGGGAAGATGCCTCTCCGCGGAAGAGTGTTTACCCTATCACTTCCGGAGACCCAGGCAGTAACTGATTACATCAACGAGAATTTTGAATGCGGGTTTATCCAAGAATCCAAGTCGCCCGTGGGTGCTGGCCTTTTCTTTGTCAAGAAGAAAGATGGAGGCTTGAGACCGTGTATTGACTACTGGGGTTTGAATGCTATTACTATTAAAGACCGGTATCTTCTGCCATTAATATCTGAACCTTTTGATAAAAGGTGCAAAGATCTTTACCAAATTAGATCTTCGTGGGGCATACAATCTGATTACAATCCAAGCAGGAGATGAGTGGAAGACAGCTTTAACACTCGAGATGGGCACTACGAGTACCTGGTCATGCCTTTTGGTTTGAGCAATGCACCTGCAGTTTTTCAGAAATACTTGAACCATATTTTTCAAGATCTATTGTACCAGTATGCAGTTGTATATCTTGATGATATCTTGATATTTTCCAAAGATTTGGCAAGTCATCGCAAACATCTCTGTGAAGTTTTATCCCAACTTCGTATTAATCAGCTCTACTGCAAATTAGAAAAATGCTCCTTTGACCAAACAGACTTAAAATTCTTGGGGTATATAATATCAGGTTCAAGTCTCCAGATGGACCCAGAGAAAGTTTCCGCCATCATTAGCTGGCCTCGTCCGACAAGACTAAAAGCAATACAATGTTTCCTTGGTTTCTGCAATTTCTACCGTCAGTTTATCAGGAACTATTCATCCATTGCAGCCCCTATCACTGCACTCACAAAGAAAGGCCAGGATACCAGGGTTTGGCCACAGGACATAGAGGAAGTGTTTGTCAAATTAAAGCAATGTTTTACTGGCTCCTATTCTAAGGCAACCCAATTGTGATCAATCATTCTTCTTAGAAGTGGAAACTTCAACAGTTGATGTTGGGGCGGTCTTGTCCCAAAATGACGAAGGGGACAAATGGTACCCTTATGGTTTCTTTTCCCATAAATTCTCAGCATTGGAGAAGAACTATGCAGTCGGGGATAAGGAATTGCAAGCCATCAAACTGGCTTTGCAAGAGTGGAGATATCTGTTGGAAGGGGCAAAATTTCCGGTCACGATTTTTACTGATCACAAAAATCTTACCTATCTCAAAACTGCTCATTGTCTCAATTATCGCCTATCCAGATGGTCGCTGTTTTTCGATCATTTTAACCTGAATATCACCTATCGTCCAGGTTGTACAAACATGAAAGCTGACGCTCTGAACCCTGTGTGCTTTGTTGAAGTTTCTAAGTCAAGATTCCACCGGGGAAAATGTTTATAGCACCTGAACTGTGAGCCAAATTACTTCAATGGGCTCATTCTTCATGCTCCTCTGGTCATGCAGGATTGGGAAAAACAATGGAGTTGATCCTCAGGAAGTACTGGTGGCCGATGGTATGTCATGATGTTAAAGACTTTGTGGTAGCCTGTATCACCTGTGCTCAACATAAAGTGCTTCCTCAACTTTCCTCAGGTTCCTTATGTCCACTTTCGTTACCTGATCATTCTTTGTGTCATATTTCTATGGACTTTATAACTGACCTACCTTCCTGCCAGGATTTCAATACAATCTGGGTAGTAGTGGATAGGTTCTCCAAAGTTGCTCACTTTGTTCTCTTGAAAGGGTTACCGTCGGCTCCAAAATTGGCATAAGTATTTATAAAGGAAATCATCAGGCTACATGGATTTCCCAAAGACATAAGACCTGATTCAGACCTGCTCTCTAGATGCGATAACTCGCTCCCAGCATATGGAAATTCAGCTAAGTGACGTCAAAGCAGCCGCTCGCAGGGCAAGTCATAAGCATACCCACTATGTACTGGTGAGCGATCACTTTTTGTTTGTAGACACCCACCAGCCTGTCTTAATACACCCATGTGCGTATGTCATCTCCAGGGAGTGCAAGAAACCATTGGTTCATCGAGCACCCTCGGATGCGATCGCAGTGCTTGAGGTTGACTATACCCTGCCGCAAGCATTGCGAGTGCTTCAGTGTAGATTTCAACCAAGGGATGTGTCCTATGATGCTGGTTGTTAATTATGCATGCCTCTGAAATGGTGTTAAATTTCTCAGGCACGCCTGCTTTCGCACCAACACTCCCCCATTTCCAGTGACCTGCCCCAGTTACCACCTACAAATGGCTTGGCCTGTCACTCATTCAGCTGGGCTGTCTATACTTGGCGAGCGAGAGTTTCCCCATCACTCGTACCAGTTCGCGCACGCGCAACATGAAGCGTACGCAAGATTGAAAAACATCGCTCGCACTGAGCGAGTGGCCACTTTGCGAGCGTGTCTGAATGAGCTCCATTGTCTCAGACCGGGGAGTGCAATTTACATATCCTGATTATTGGTTCTGACCTCGGCTTGTTCGTGACTCCGTTTCTGTCTGACCCCTGGTTTTGCATTGTTATCTGGTTCTGACCTCGGCTATTCCCTTTGACCCATTTACGCCTCCCTGGTAGCGTCTCATCTGTTTGGTTTTGAAACGGCCTGTTGACTACGCTAAAGTCTACTGCACTCCAACCAAAGTTCACCGGCACCTGTATAGGGAAAACTAACCTGAGGGCCATGATCTGTGTGTCGGATGCAGCCAAGTCCATACCTTCTTGAGAGGGTCCCTGGTGAGTACCGCCAGCACATTAGACTCCGCACCTCACGAATAGATCTAAGCCAATTCCCTGAATACAGGTTGCATCCACAAATCCATCCAAAAATTTGTGACACTGTTAGGAGGCAGATCTATATGCTGTAACAAATAAGCGCTCTGGCAGAGCAGTGGGGCCACTGCTCCTGCCAGTTGTATGGCAACTCTATGTGTCAGCTTCATGATCCTGCTAAGACACTATGCTAATGATGGAGGATGATGTCACTGATATCCAGCAGCATAGTTTGCTGTTATAGCCATGCGGGTAGTGGTAATATTGTAGCGGCTCAGCAGGCAAGTATAGCATGTATTTCCACATAGCTACAGTATAGCCTTGAATAGAATAGTAAAGGCCCGGCAATATACCACGTCCTTAATAGTGGGTCTCCAAGAAGGTAAGTGGTAAATCAAGAAATGAAGGTATGCTCAAAGAGCACTTGATAGTATATTCACCATGGCCAGCAGCTTTCTTTAAAGGCAGAAAGTCATCTGTGTCGAGGTCTGCATATGTTTGCAATAATTTGCATATCTATAATGGGTATAGGGTGTGCAGTGCACATGGACCTCTGGGTCCAAGGAGGCCCACACCACACTCCCTGCACCCATATAATGGTACTTTCCTCTCTGGAGTCCAGAATTGGCTAGTGATGCAGACTCTAGTCACTGGTACAATGGTGTGGCAGCCACTTTCCTTGTGATATGCACATGTGCAGTAGAGATGTCTCCAGGAACATAACAAGGATACAATGTTCCCAGAGACCTGTGCATGCACTGTAGACTCTGGCAGAAAGCCAGAGTTTACTGCACTGCCAGATAGGAGGGGGCCCACATAGAGCCTGCACACAGGCCATTCCTTTCTTAAAATGCCCCTTTTCGCAACACACTTACTGTACTTGGCCTATGTAGAACTACCATTACCTCCCCTGTCTCTGTCACAATCAAGGAAGTCAGCTTTCTGGGCATGTACAGTGCAATTTCAGCAGGCGTAAGCATAGATGGGAACCCAGTTTAGGTGCTCAGGTTAGAGGCGGTGTGGGCGACAGCAGACAGATGCAGGCTTGGATCAGGGAGTTCCGTGATGCCTGCATTTGTGTATTATAAAAATAAACACAGATGCACGGACAGATCCATGAGATCCATCTGTGCTGCTGTATTGAAAAAAAATGAAATCATGTGTAAAAATGGGTAATGCTTTGGCTGGAATTTACATAGGAACCCTACACATTTTTTTCCCATGTATTTCCAGAACCATGATCGGCTCAGAGCCAGTGCTGGTTGCGCAAAATACATTGTTTGTCCCCTGTATTTTGTCAACCAGGTCTGCTTCTGAATAGCCCGGTGCTGGTTGTGCTTAATACATTATAAAAAAGCAATGAAACTTTACAGTTTCACGTCTCATTAAGGCTTCTTTGTCATGATCTGAAATTTTACAATACCTACTCAATTTCATACTTAAAAAAGCAATTCAATTCTGTTCCTTGCACAATACAGATATGGCATGCCATCACACCCTGTGGTTAACTGCAGATTTAGCACTCTCACAGAGTGAGATTGCTGTCACTCACAAATTGGTGGAGCTGTTAATTCACATAATTGTGTGTTCATTGGAATACACACATGCAGTCTATGCAACTGAGGTCTGTACAGAAGATAGAGCTGTGTAGATAGGTCAAGAGTGGTGTGGGTGGGGGCAAGAGACAGAGCAGTGTGAATGAGGGAGACAGAAAGGCATGGAGAGGGGAGAAGATTAAGCAGCACAGATGGGGGAAACCAAAGTGATTCAGATGGGTGGAAAACAGTGGTTTTGGATTGGGGGGACAAAGTGATGCAGATGGATGAAAAACAGTGGTGCGGATGGGGAGAAGACAGCAGTATGGATGGGGGGAGACAGAGTTGCACAGTTTTGGAGAACAGAGCGAAGTGGTTCTGAGGTACAGAGTGGCATGGATGCAGGACAGGTGGGTAAAGACAGATTGGTATGGATGAGGGAATACAAACTAGTACAAATGGGAGAACACATAACAGTAGGGATTGGGAAAGATAGATTGGTGTGGATGGGGGGAGACAGAGTGGTGGGGATGGGAGGGAGACAGAGTGACATGGTTTGGGGGGTCAGAGTGGTGCAGATGGAGGAAGAGAGAGTGGCACAGATGACGGGAAGACAGAGCGGCATGTCTTGGGGAAGGCAGTGGTGCAGATGGAAGGAAACAGAGTGTCACAAATGCAGGAAGACAGGGCGGATCGGATGGGGAAAGCCAGATTGGTGCGGATGATGGAATACAGATTAGCACAGTTGGTAGACAACACAGCAGTAAGGATTGGGAAAGATAGAGCAGCATGGAGGTGTATAGATGAAGAAAATGTACATGCATAGACAGAGTATAATAGTTTTACCAAAAAGAGAGCTGAAACTGTATTCTGAATGAGATGGATGTATGGAGTGAGAAGGATGTTGAAACCCAGTGGGATTGTTGTGGTGATTGAATAGGAAGATTGTGGGCACTGAGTGGGATGTGTGTGCCACATAACTGCACAGACCTCATTTGCATAGACTGCATGTGTGTATTCCAATGAGCACGCAATTCTATGAATTAGCAGCTCCACCATTTTGTGAGTGACAGCAATCTCACTCTGTGGGAGTGCTGAACCTTCAGTTAACCACAGGGTGTGTTTGCATAGCATATCTGTATTGCGCAAGGAACACGTCCATTAAGGCATCAGCCTTAATGATCGGAATTTCATTGATTTTTTAAGTTTGAGTGGTAGAAATTGAGTAGGTTTTGTGAAATTTCTGATAGTCTAAGAAGCCTTAATGAGACATGTGAAACCGTAAGGTTTTTTGTCTATGGAATATATATATATATATATATATATATATATATATGCAGTGCTATGCACAACAATTATACTATGAGGAGCAGGAAGTGGAGCATGCAGGTTGTAGAGAAGAAGGTAAATCAAAGGGGGCAGGCGAGGGGGTTGGCTCGAAAGACAGGGGGCTGAAGGGAAAGGGGGCTAGTTTGACAGGGGGCTGGTGTGATGATTGGGGATAGATCCCCTTCAGAAATGTGCCCTGATGTCATCAGTTATTATCCATGTTGACATCGATCAGGAATAGTAACCTGCGGCGAGTGAAGCAGAGCGAGCCACCATGTCAGAAGCGTAGCAAGCGAAGCAAGCCCATGAGGGTACAAGTTTCTAAAGTGACAGTGCTTTAAGGGCATGGAAACACACTTCCGCCCTCACTCCACATCACATCCAGGTACATTAACTGACAGGGATCTAATACACAAACCTGGTGTGAAAGGGGGCTGAAGTGACAGGGACTGGTGTGACATACAGTAGGACAGGAGGATGGAGTGATGGGGCAGAAGGCTGAAAGGACAGGAGGCTGGAAAGTCACAGGGGGCAGTAGGCTGTGGAGGGCACAGGACAAGAGGTGACACAGGGGCATGAGTCTGGTTGAACCTCTGTTGTATGGTGGTGACATTGGTTACATTCCTACACAAACAAGCATCTTCCGGACCATGTGATTTCCTGCATGAAGAGTGAATACCGACTGAAGACACTGTTTGCTCAGGGAGGTTCAATTTCTGTAGAGGTTCCCCATTGCAGAGAAACCACCATTTAGGTAAGATGTATTTTTATTACGTGCACACAAAACTAGATTTTATTAGTGCAATTACTTAGTAGATGGGAATATATCTAACACACTATGCCCCAGTTCAATGCTGCCCCTAATGTTTATTTTTATTTCCTTTTAATTTAACTCGACATGCTGTACACGCCTCCTCTATGGCACACTTGGGGGTGGGCGCAGTAGCACGCATGTTCTCTGGGCGCCCTGGCCATGTGCTACACCTCTGGTCATAATTATACACGATGGCTGTTCCAATATAGAGTTGTCCTGGTCTTCTATAGCCAAATACCATCAATTGATGGCATTGCCTATTGGGCACAAGCTCTGGAAAGTTACAATACAAGATAATCTCTGGCGCTGGCTTTAGTGTATATAAATATAAATTTGCGTAAACACGTAAAATGTGGGTATGACCAGGACTTTGGGGGTGATTCAGACCCGGACGCTAAGCTGCGCAGTCATCAGGGGCAGTTATGCAAATGCCGCGATCACACGGTAAGGCATTAGGATGCCCCCTATGTCTTAGAGAGCGATGGCAGAATGATTGCACGCCGGTGTAAAGACGCCCACTTTTTTCTATCTTAGCACATGTCATCTCCAGGAAATGTATGATTAATCAGTAACATCGAGAGCCATCGGAGCTGCTCGCAGCCCTTAAGGTAGATCCTACCACGCTGCAGGCTGAAATACAACCAGATGATGTGTACAATGACGCTTCCATACTAATTATGGATGCCCATTAAATGCCATTTTGACGCCCAGACACGCCTGCATTTGCAGCACCACTCCCCCGTTCACAAGCACCTTCCTCAGTTACCACCTACAAACGGCACTATCTGTCACTCAAAGTAGCGTCCAGTCAGTGTACTACGAGTGACAAGTGAACGATACCTGATCCTAGTGAGTGGCTCGCACCTGCACATATTGCCGCATACACATGCGCAGACGGGTGACAATCTCCCATAGTGTACGTTCGCGGCTTAGCATCCGGGTCTGAATCAGGCCCTTTGTCTGTCCAATGAGCAACCCCCTTCATTACTCACTTTCTGTTAACTGCACACAAGAAAAAGATAATTGTCCACTGCAATAGTTTAGGTGTGAAAAAAATATTTTATATTTCACAGTATTTCTATACTAATATCATAAAACTGTTGTGTCTCTCTGTTTGTTCCAAGTTGGCGCAAAACCCACTGAACCGATTTTCATGAAAACAGCATCATTTTATAGTTGAAACCCAGAGAAATAATGGTACTACTAATATTGCATTTCAATCCATAAGAACCAACTGGCAATTAGTTTATATCTGTCCAGGAGCAGTTAAACAATTAAAGCTATAGCTTGATGGTTTGTATGACTTAATTTCATTTGCACCTGAATGCAATGTTAGCAAATAACCCTCAGTGACTACAGATTTAGGCCCTCATTCAGAGCCGTACGCTCTGAGCAGAGCGCACGCTCTGAATGAGGGCCGGCCTCCATAACTATGGAGCGTCCTCCAGGACGCTCGTATAGCTGTGGGTCACCACCCACAGCCTATACGAGCGTGCAGTTTGATGGCCGCGATGGTCTTGACCATCGCGACCATCGAAACTGCGAGCCGGATCCTGTGGTTGAGGTTTTCAACCGGAAGGCACGGAGTGATTTTGGCTCTATCAGAGCCAAAATCACTCCCACTGACATCACTAGTGATGTCAGTGGGCCGGCTTCTGATGGGAGGCGTTCCCTTAGGAACGCCCCCGTCAGGAAGGCACGCCCCCGGCATGCCCACCAAAGGGGGCGTGCTGTCAATCAACATCGACAGCACGCCCCCTTTGATCAGACACAACGAGCGAAGGAAAGTCCTTCGCTCGTCGCGTCTGGCGCATGCGCACGACGGAGCTCCCTCCGTCGTGCGCATGCTCAGTGCAGAACATCGACCCACTTGCGAGCGGACAGCCGCTTGCGAGTGGGTCTGAATCAGGGCCTTAGTTGCTTCCCAACTAAGTTTCCCCTCCAAATATTATTTGTGTTGAGTGTTTTGTGTAACACTTTACAAGTTTTTAGTTTATTTTTATGCTTTATAATTAACCATGAGTGGGTGACCATTTGAATAGTCAGATCCTAGACAGGAACCGTGGACTGGGTTGATGAGGATTATAGGAGAGTGGATTAGCTGTCTAATCATGGAGAGGACCCATGTGGTATGTCATTTAGTGCCTTCTAAGAGGTCATAGATCTCTGTAAAACTCCCAGTCAGCTGATTTTTTGCAATCTGCGCATGTGTACGCAATACAGTGCGAGAACTAGTCCAGGTGATCGGGAAGCATTCGGTCGCTGCGCATAGACAGATCGCTTGCTAGAGTGACAGGACAAGCCATTTGTGGGTGGTGACAGGGGATGGTCCATGTAAACGGGGGAGTGGTGGGGCAAATGCAGGCGTGCCTGAGCTTCTCAACACCATTTCAGAGGCGTGCATAATTAAGACGCAGCATCATAGTACACATCACATGGTTTAAAATCACACTGAATCACTCGCATTGCTTGCGGTACGGTATGGTCAGCCACAAGTGCTGCGATTGCTTCCGATGGTTATATACACTTCCTGGACATGATGTGGGAAAGTGGGCATCTTAAGACAGGCTGGTGGGCATCTGCATATACAGAGCAATCGCACGCTAAGACATAGTGGGTGTGCTATTGCCTTGCCGTGCGATCGCAGATTTGTATACTTTCGCTGCATGTGAATGCATCTACACTTATTTGAGCCCTCAGGCCCTAGCCCTAATAATAAGAGATAGGAGCTGGAACCAATGTTTGAGAACTTAGTGAACAAGATAGTGACTAATGCAACTGATCTACAGCCAGCCTGGAATCTGCTAAATAGAGTACAAAATGACTACCAGAGCTTGGTGACTGGAGCCTACACCCACATAGAGGGATATAGAACCAGTACCCAATCCCCAGAACCCGGAGTAATCAATTCAGCATAAACTCAGCATGAACCCCAAAACTCAGACAGAGAACCCTCAGAACAACTACCACCATCATTGTAGTACCAATGGTATGAGGAGAAAAGAGTCATGGAAAAGGTAGTAGCTGCAATTCTGAGATAGGCAATGGCCTCACTGTGCAGTAATACAGTCTGAAGTGTAAACAGGAATAGTGCATACCTACAATAAGCAGGTGAATGAAATCAGAAGACTTCACACTTGAAGCACTATAACAATTTCTAGGATAAACAGGATACTTATTATTTATTTTATATATTAACAGCTTATTATATAGGGCAACATATTCCATTGCGCTTAACAATTGAAAACATTAATAGAACAAAACTGGGTAATAACAGACAGACATAGAGGTAGGAAGGCCCTGCTTGCAAGCTTATTATCTATAGGGAAATAGGCATTGATACATGAGGATAAGTGCTATATATAGCATTTTGGTCCAGCCAGATAGCAGATGTTCTTGGTGGGCTGTATGATCCAGTCACACAGGAATGTTGGCCAAAGGTCAGGTGGATGTGAAAGAAAGACTATGCATGAAGTAATTGTGGACTGTGAGAGGCGCTGGAATTCAATATGGAAGCTATGAAGGATATGTGGGCGCTTCTGGAATCTGATAAGCTTGTCTGAAGAAGTGAGTTTTCAGGGAATGCTTAAAGGTTTGGAGACTAGAGGAATGTCATATTGTGCATGGGAGGGCATTACACAGAGAGGGTGAAGCCCGAAAACAGTCCTGTAACCGTGAATGGAAGCAAGTAATGCACGAGGATGAGAGACGCAGATCCTGTGCTGAGCGGAGAGGTTAGGTTGGGAGATATTTTGAGAGGAATAAAGAGATGTATGTTGGTGTAGTTTGGTAAATAGTCTTATGTGTAAGTAAAAGTATTTTGCATTCAGTATGGTACAAAACCAGTAACCAATGGAGGGACTGACAGAGCAGAGCAGCAGATGAGCATTTGGTGAGAAAGATCAGCCTCGCAGCTGCATTCATAATAGGATTGTAGTGGTGAGAGCCTGTTTTGGGGAATACCAGTAAGGAGACTATTGCAATAGTCAATGCGGGAAATAATGAGTCCATGGATTACAGTTTGTGCAGTGTTTAGTATAAGATATGGTAGAATTGTGGATGTTTTTTAGATGTATCTAACATGATTTTGAGACAGATTGAATGAACAAAGGACAGTACAGAATCAAGGATGACACCTAGGCAGCGAGCTTGTGGGGCAGGGTGGATTGTCGAGTAATCAACAGTGATAGAGAGATAAGGTTGGTAACTGCTATTGGCTTGTGAAAATATAATTAATTCTGTTTTGGAAATATTAAATTTGAGGTGGAGAGGTGACATCCAAGATAAAATGGCAGAAAGATATTCAGTAACATGGACCAATACAGATGGTGACAAATCTGGGGAGGATAGGTAGATTTGAGTATCATCCACGTACAGATGGTACTAAAATCTAAAAGAGCTGATTAGTTTGCCAAGAGAGATGGTATAGATTGAGAAATGCAGAGGACTTAAGGTTGAGACTTGTGGTACTCCAACCGATAGAGGTAGTGAAGAGGAGGCAGAATCAGAACGAATAGTGAAAGAGTGATTAGATAGGTAGGCTGAGAACCAATAAAAGGGCTGTGTCCTTAAGACCTAGAGATTGTAGTGTATGTATGAGAAGATAATGGTTAATAGTGTCAAAAGCAGCAGAGAGATATAGGAGAATTAAAAGTGCGTAATGACCTTTAGCCTTGGCAGTGACTAGATCATTCACTACCTTAGTCAGTGCTGTCTCTGTGGAGTGTTGGGAATGAAAGCCATACTGAATTGGGTCCAATAAGTTATGTATGAGAAGATAATGGTTAATAGTGTCAAAAGCAGCAGAGAGATCTAGGAGAATTAAAAGTGAGTAATGACCTTTAGCCTTGGCAGTGACTAGATCATTCACTACCTTAGTCAGTGCTGTCTCTGTGGAGTGTTGGGAATGAAAGCCATACTGAATTGGGTCCAATAAGTTGTGTGAGTTAAGAAAGTGTGTGTAGGGGTGTAGACAAGTCTCTCGAGTAGCTTGGAGGGGCACAAGAGCTGGGAAATGGGATGGTAATTTGAGTGTGTGTTAGGCTCATAATTTTGTTTATTCAGAATGGGAGTAATCATTTTGTGCTTGAACAGTGATGGAAAGATACCAGTAGAGAGAAAGAGTTTACAGATTTTAGTTAGGGTTGGGACAAGCAAAGGAGACAATGCTTTAATGATTTGTGAGGGTATAGCATCAAGAGGAGAGGTAATATAGTAGGATGAGAAGAATGTAGATACTTCATCTTCATTTGTGGGGTCAAATGAGGAGAATGTGCCAGAGGGTTCAGGTAGGGGATTGACCAGGTCACTGGCTGAGGAAGAGCCCACTATTTCATTTCAAAACTTATCAATCTTGTCCTTGAATAGGTAGCAAGATCTTGTGCTCAGATAGTAGCAGGTGGGTTGGGTGAGGGAGGAGTAAGAAGCAATTTAAATATATTAAAAAGTCACTTGGGGTTAGAGGCTTGAGTAGAGATAAGAGATTGGAAATATGTTTGTCTGGTAGTGTCCAGAGCATTACAGTAAAGGCGCACATCCACTAGCAGATATTAATGAGCAATTGTATGATTCCGACATCGTAATCGTGCAATTGCTAATTAATCATGCAGAAATCGTGCACTAGAAGATTGGAAACGACCAGCGATGTGCACTCCCAGTTGCTGTTTCCGACATCAATCATCGGCTGAACATGCCGGTCAATCTGCCAATAAAGACAGATTGGACATATTCAGGGATGATGGAGGGTGCCTACACTGAATGACTAATCATTCAGTGTAGGCACTGCACGGTATGGGGAATGATTGTACGATTACAATGTTGTAATCATACTGTCGTTACCCCATTGCCTAGTGGATGTGCCCCTTAAGAGTGGCAGATAGTCTTAT
This sequence comes from Taudactylus pleione, assembly GCA_031769625.1. Taxonomy (NCBI): domain Eukaryota; kingdom Metazoa; phylum Chordata; class Amphibia; order Anura; family Myobatrachidae; genus Taudactylus; species Taudactylus pleione. The sequence continues at coordinate 18,317,690 of JAUIMM010000020.1, read as the reverse complement.
ATGTGAGGAAGCCACTTGGAGTAAAAGATTTTCACCACTGACATTCTACTTTATGTGAGAGTTTTTGTAGATGCCTTGTTAATTTAGAATGCCACGGTTGACGTCTAAGTCTACATGGAGTGTGATGGGTAGCTGGAGCTACTTAATCGAGGGTTTTTACTAGAATCTGGTTTAGGTGTGATGCAGCAATCTCAAGAGAAGTGAATGTAGAAATTGGTGAGAGTCGTTGTTGTAGAGAGGTGGATAGTTGTTGAAAATTAGTAGCATTAATATTTCTGCGAGTTTGAGGAGACTTGGTTGATTTCAATGACATTGAGGTTGATGCAATGGAGGAGAGTGTGCAGGTGATAAGGTTGTTATCTGAGAGAGGAAAAGGAGTATTAGTGAATTTAGAAACTGAGCATAGTCTGGTGAATACAATATCAAGGCAGTGGCCCTCCTGATGAGTAGAGAAGTCAGTCCATGAGAGGCCAAGAGAAGAGGTTAGAGAGAGTAATTTGGAGGCAGGAGGAGATTGTGGACTGTCAATAAGGATACTGAAATCACCCATGATGATGGTGATGATGTCAGAGGATAAAAAGTGAGGGAGCCAGGCAGAAATATGTTCCAGAAATTGTTGAAGTGGCCCAAGTGGGCGATAGCCAGAAGGTTGAGGTTAGTTGAAATAATGAGGTCATGGATGGATGTTAGTTTATTGCAAACAGAGCGTGCATTCCATAAGACACATTTTAGTGACTTGGAGGGTAAAGGGAGACACATGATGTTTATGAGGTTAGCTGCATTTATAGGGCCTGATTCAGCTTGGATCACTAGCAAGACTGCAAAAAAAAAAAAAAAATCAAGCCCCATTGCAGCCTCACGCACACTTGCACAAGGTCAGACCTCACTCTGAAATTGCTAACTTCAGTGCATGCTATGAGGCTTCATGCTGCATAGAGCATCGCAGTGGATAAGTTATGCATGCCCATGCAACAGATTTCAAATGCACTGGGACGCCTGCGTTTCCCCGACCACCCCCCTGTCACCACCCACAAATGGTACTTCCTGTCAATCACTCTGCGATAGGACTGAATAGTCACTGCAATCGCAGTCCCAATCTCAGTGGCCAGTTCATGCACTGCGATGCATACGCAGTAGCCAACAATTGGCCGTTTGCATGGGTATTAGTCACTGCAATCAAAGCTGAAACAGGCCCATAGCCCATTCTGAGTGGGGCATGTGTGTGGGGCCTGGATTTGGTGATATGTCAACAGCTAATAGAAGAAGCAGGATAGAGATATAAATATATTTGTGGGATTGTATGAACGATTTTTATGGGGACAGGTTGCGGATGTTATTGTTAATGTGTATAGATAAGTAAAAAGCTCATGTGTGTTCATAAGAGGAGAGTAGATGATTTAGGCGGCAATGTGTACAGAGGGATGAGCTGCAGGGAGAGTAAAGGATGTAATAGCCTTAAAGAAGATACCATGCAGTGAAATCATAAAAATTGTTTTTTATACATTTTGTTTTTCAAATTATTTGAATTTCTTGGTGAAAACAAACAACTTCCAAAGAATGAGGTTGTTATTACCTGCTCTTATTTGTTGTTCACTGTTTGTCCAACTGTTTTATTAACTATTCAGAAAGCAAACATAGTTATCCACATTTCGTGCATTGCTACACCAAGCTGTATCCCTCAGCAAGCTGCCCTTAAGACTAGGGGGTAAATTTACTAAGAATCGAGTTTGGCCCGAGTTACTTGGACCTCGCCTGAACTCAGGTGATTTTAACATTATTTAACTCGCAAATTTACCAACATGCGATTTGAGCCAAATCTAGTTGGTCGATGGTGAAGTACAGTAGATCGAGTTTCTCAGATGATTTTGAAGCAAGCTCAAGTGAGTTATCTCTCCTGCCCAAGTGTTTTTTTATCTCAATCCCGCCCGAGTGAGCTTTCTGCTGCCTGCCCATAATAAACTGTGAATTACTCGGACGAGAACCCCATTCTCCTTGCAGACACACCTCTGTAGGTTTATTTGATTGGCTAAACAGATGTCATGTGTTGGAGTGATCACTAAGCTTATAACTAGCCCTGGAAATGACAAAACCTTGTGGGTTGGTTTTTGGAGTTTGGAGAGTGAGGACAGTGAGGTGATTTGCGGTCGGTTGCGATTGTTGTTTGGTGAGTGAATATAGTGATTTTTGTTTGTAATTTTCCTGTCTGTTGTCTATTTAATTTGGTCCTGACAGTGTTTATTTGCATGTGTGTGGTGTGTTTTCTAGTGGTAGTAGAGGAGGTTTGTGTTTGTTTGTCTTTTATTTTTACTGTGTTGTTTGTATTTGAAGTTGGTGGATGATGGCTGGAGACCAGGAGAAAGACCAAAACTGGACGTAATGTCCGTTTTACTATTGATTAGCACCTGGCACTTGTCACAGAGGTGATTAAGCACCAGCACCTGTTGTTCGGTAGAAAGGCAGCCAGCACCTCTGCTCGACGCAAAAGTGTCATTTGGGCTGGTGTTGTCTCTGCCGGTAATGCGGTTGGCCCTACCAAGAGGGACGAGGGCCATTGTAAGAAAAGGTTCTCAGACATAAAGCACCACATCAAGTCCAAAATGGCCAATGAAATGAAGTCTGCAGAAGCTACTGGTGGTGGGTCTCCTTATGCAGCCTCATATCTGGAGTATGAGGAGCTACTGAAAAGTATCATTCTGCCTGAAGTGGTGCGGTAAAGCTATGTGCGGGACACAGATGCCCCTAAGACCATTTGTAAGTTTGCTAAATTAAATTTCCTAAAACTTCACTTTCCAGTTTTTGTTTAATGTTTATGTAAATACTGTTTTAAACGATGGTCCTTGTTGTTTCAAATGGTGAATTATTGTCAAATGTATGTTTTTTAAAGTAACCTGTTTTTTGGGTTTTTTTTGGGGGGGGGGATTGGGCTATGGCCATCATATTTATTTCTAAGAAATGGCTTTTTTGGGAAATGACCCCTATGGCCTAACACATGTCAGCATGGAGTTCCATAGTGGAACTCAGACAGAATTTACAAACTACTTGTAAGCATGCAGGGAATTGTATGTAGACCAGCAGATGGAGGGAAGCTTACTACCCAAATCTTTTGTGAACTGTCATTTTTTGTTAGTCTAATATATTTGTCAAATGAAATTTTTAATAAACATTTAAATGCTTCATGTGTCATATAGTACTGCAGGAATACATAGGTGCCAAAGTCGACAAGGAACATGTGTTATCATTTGTCTGGTTTTAGACTTAAATGTGTGAGATTGTCTTTACACTAGCAATATGTCCGTATTTAAACATATAATTTGAAATTAAAATACTATATGGCAGGCATTTTTAAGGTGTTCAATTTTGATTTACAATATTCCAAGCCCCTAAATGTAGGCCCCAAACATAAAAAACATACCTAAAAAAGAAATCAGACAGATACAAGAATAACATCATTACTGTAGACTCATTCTGAACAAGTTTTGGCTTATGTTTGTAGTGGAAATGATCAAATTAGTAAATAATGACATAATTTAGATATAATGCAAAATCATAATTTTTTTTAACACATTTACACAGCTAAACCCACAGCTGCATCCCAAAAAAGAACCAGGCAACACCAGGATGCAGACTCTGAGGCGTCCGGTAAGTTAATTCACATATTTGTGAGGGACAAAACAATAGTGACACTTTGCTATGGTTTATATGCACTATGGGTTTTTAGATCCATCACACCTTCCTCCCCAAAAAAGGACATATCATGCTTTGGCCATTGTGTCACAGACCATGTCATCACAAGCTGAAGCCAGAAGAATGGACACTTGGTCTTCTCCAGCTGGTCCATCATCACCCCATCTTGATGGTGAGTCTGTGTTTTCTGGTCTTCAAATAACATAAACTAAACACATAAAAGAATAATTTTTAAGTTAAAATCACAGCTGTACATTACCATACGTTTACATGTTTTAGATTAAAGTTGAGGCTGTTTCCCTTTTTTATTTGTAGGGGTTTAAATAAATATGCCCATATTTTTATGTACATACCTAATCAATGCAGTAGACATTTTGTATTTACAACAGTTTAATAGCCACTAATATGCATATGTGTACTCTAAAGTAGAATATTTGCCTGATTTGCTTTGTATTTGGCTTTTGCTTGTTAACTAGGGCCCCTATACAATTAGAGATTACAATTTGTAAAGTTAACGCCAGTTCAACTTCCGGCTCCTTCGCCTGTTTCAGAGGCAAATTAATTCCGTGTGCCTCCCCTCTTTTCGGCGATTTCAAGTCCAAAACAGGTGAAAACGGAAATCGCCAAATGCAAAACAGGCAGAAAGTACTGAAATAATTGGGGAAATCAGCCTGTACCCCAGGAAAAGATACACTAACATAGGAAATCAATATAGATGTGTACAAATAGCCCTAATAATTCTATTTTTTGTACTTAAGTTGGTTAAATTGCTTTCTATTAGCGTCTATGTAAAAGTGGTGAAGAATGGCATAAAGCAGTATTTTTGGTAAAAATAAGTAGTCCATTCAAATTTGGGGTCCTTGAAAAGGAGTGCAAGCATATTTTAATATCTCTAAAGCTAACTTTTAAAAATGTAAAAAATCTACTTGCTGCATGCACCTGCAATCACATAAACACCTGACCCATCCTTGTAGCCCCCCAAGAAGCCTATTTCACTAGTTTGTATGCTTATCCACCCACTTTTTTCTTTTATGCCCCAAAACATGTATTTTTAGTGGTGTTTTTTTTTTCATCATTTTTGTAGATTTGTCCTTTGGGGGGCTGTCCCAAGGGTTTAGAGTCATTTTCCCACATTTGCACCACAAAATATACATTTTGCACTTCTTTTACCTGCTATTCCTTGGAGAAACTTTTACGCCTATTTCAATGCATCGAGTTTCCGCTTAGGCAAAATCTGCATGGAATTGAATTTGGCGGTAAGTCGCGAACAGGCAAAAAGTGTCAATAGGCGAATATATTTCACCAATACATGATACATGCTGGCAAGAAATGCCCTCATTACAAGAAAAACAAATCGATTTGCTCACAACCGACGTGACTCAAAACAATACAATAAATAAAATCGTCCACAGGCATAACAAAAACATGTTAAGTATGAGGATGGAGCTAACATACCAAGCAAATACAATGGAACACATTAGAGAGTCCATGTTGCAATTGGAACAATCCCATCTTCAACAGCAGGAATGCCCATATAGATTCAATGATCAAATTTTAAGTGTCATAGAGCAACAAAACTCTGTGCGCAGAAAATTTTCAGGTATCCTACACAATTTAGGAACACAAATTCTACACAGATTACCTGAACCAGCTCCCAGCATAATGTCCAGCAGCATCTCCCACACACCAATAACGGTTCCAACACCACACCGAAGAACTCTCCGTACCCGAGGTGGTACCCAAGCTGCTCATGGCGCCAGGGGACAATCTAAATAGTTCTGCAATTTAAAAAGTTGTAGAATCAAAATCTAAAATAAAATAGCAGACAATGTTTTTTTCTGTTTCAGTGGCCTTTTATTTTCTTAAATTTAAATATTCATGTGTACATGTCCCTGTATTAATGCAACATTTTCATACATTGTTTGACTTGTTTTTGGAGTGTTTCCTTGCATTTTGAAAAAAAATACAAATAAGTTGATTTAATGTCTAATTGCGTTGGAAATGGATTGTTGGGTGCATATTGTCTTGTTCAAAATGTTAAACAATTTGTCTTGTTCAAAATGTTACACAATACTGTATGTTTTGGAGTAGTTTAACAATTACTCCTGCTTATTTACCATTGCTTCAACATTTCCTGCAATATAACTGCATTTTTCATTCCTTCCTTATAAAGCAGTAAAACTTATGGAACACTTGTGTTGGCAAATTAATTCAAGAAAAAATTAAGAATTTTGACAAATTTGCATTCATTGAATTGGTTATGCTTGCACAATGCACCCAAAAGCCAATGTGGTACAAACATATCTAGTGCAAGTGATTTGGCTAATGTATCCAAGGTGTCCATAACACCTTCAGCTAAAATATGTGTTTTGTATTAATTTATTGCGGGCCCTCTCCAAAACACAAAAATAAGAAGAGTACATCTAAAAATCTGACTCCGTGGAAGGTCTGGCCAACTGGGACAGTTGACTAACCCAAAAAACAAGGTTTGCCACACTTCAAAAATAAATTTTATTTTGAATGTAAGAAAAACAAAAACAAAAAACAGTACTGTATGCTTGACTGAAATAGATAAATCAGGTTGAACAGATGTCTTATGGACACACATATCAGGCCATGTAAATGGTAATGTTTTTTTGTTAATTTTTAACAGACAAATTTGCCCTATTTGTGAATAAGTGATGTGGCGCTAGTCAAACTGAAGAACAAACCTATCGGAGGCCAAATATGCTATAAGATTTGCTTAAAAATCCTAAACAAAACAGGATTATAGACATTTGCACATAAATGGGACTACAATATATTAACTTGAAAAAGAAAAAAAAAAGGACAATGACAAATAAGGAAACACATATTTCAAAGCCACTTTAACACAGTCCAACACTTGCACATAATTTAAATGTCAAAGACCTAAAGGCCAGGCTAATGATGTAATTTGTCCAAAATGGTCTGGCCAACACATTCAACGCGGCTAAAGTAGTGCTCATACACAATCTAATTAAGTATGCTAACCCGAAAAATGATCCAAGATGAGCTGCTGCCTCACCCGTCCTCCACTCTCTGTCGTCCACCTGTTGCCTACATCAACAAAATCCCCAGCCTGCTCGCTATCCTCTGCATAATCAGCGGGTAAAGACTGCTGCAAACACATATTATGCAGAAAACAGTTGCAGAGCACAATATCTGACACTTTATTCGGCAAATACAGCAAAATCCCTCCAGATTTATCAAGACAGTGAAAACGAAATTTTATCAGGCCAAAAGTACATTCTATCACAGATCTGGTGGGCTTATGTGCATCATTATACTTGCGCTCAGCTGGAGAATATGGAAGCGACATTGGAGTCAGTAACCAGGAGCAACACCCATAGCCAGATTCACCTATTGTGGTTTGGGAATATAAAACAGTTATTAACACCTAGGAATACATTTGCACAGGAATACATTTGCACAGGAGGTTACTATATAGAAATGTACTTACCCAGCAGCCAACCCTCCAGCATTTGTTGAGCCACAAATTTGTCATGGAGGGATGACTGGCTGTGGACAAAGGGCCAGGGTAGCCTACTACAACACTCATGATTTTCAGTTTTGCATCACAAACCACTTGTGCGTTGGTGGAATGGGCATGGTGCCTTAATAAATATACGTGCGCTCTGGCCCTAGATGGTCTCAGTTCAATGTGTTTGCAGTCTATTGCACCCATAACATTTGGCATGCCTGCAATGCCATAAAAAGCTACCTTGACTGCATGCCAGTGTGACTTCTGGTTAGGGAAGCAGATTGAGGTGTTCAGCAGAAGCATAAATGCAGTCATCACCTGAGTCAGGTATCTGGAGGATGTGGACTTGGATATCCCTATAACTCTACCAGTTACAGACTGGAAGTTTCCAGTAGCAAAAAAGTGCAACACACTCAAAAGCTTATGTAGGCCAGAGACAGCGCATGAGCGTTCTGTCTCTGGGACTAAGGGCCTAATTCAGACCCACTCGCAAGCGCTATGCGCTCGCAAGCAGGTTGATGGCTGGGCAGTGCGCACGCGAGCCCCGGAGCGAGTGAGAAATTCACTCGCTCTGGGGCTCGCTAAAAAACGGGGCAGCTGTCGGTGTTGATCGACAGCTCGCCCCATTTTGTAGGTGGGGAGGGGGGGTGGCTGGTCAAACGTAGCCGTTCCTGAAGCTGGTCACCCACAACTTAGCGAGCGGCCAGGAGGCCAGATTTTTTTTAAAAAGCAGCTGCCCTGATTCAGAGCGAGCGCTCGCTTTTTGTGAGCGGCTCTGAATCAGGGCCTATGTCCAGTTTGACAAGGTCATACAGACGGTATATGTTGGCCCGATTGAGCCTGAACATCTGTATGACATCAGCATCGACCAATGCATTCAGGTTCAAACGCCCCCTAAAAAAATGTGGCATGTGCAGCCTCTGCGGTACCTGCATAACCTATTCAGCCTGCTCAGTTTCCAAGTTTGAAGTCACTTTCGACAAACCCGCTGCTGCCAGGCAGGTCTGTTTGTTTCGAGTTTACTCGCCTGAGTTTATACCCTTCTCAGGCAAGTTTACAAACTAGATTCTTGGTAAATTTGCAAGATGTATATTTTAGATGAATTGTATTTGCAATATGGGCCGATGATGACTTAATTTGAGTTGGCTATCGCCCCTGATTTGAACAAACACGATCGAGACATCTCACCCGAGTTTGCCTTTAGTAAATTAGCGATTTGAAAAAAAAAAGTCTAAACTCACCCGAGATAGTCATCTCGACCAAACTCGATTCTAAGTAAATTTACTCCTAGTTGTTAAGAAATAGTTTGGCTGATTAAGACACTGGCCTACATCTGAGAGAAATTGGTCAGCTGATTGAAATGCAGATTGATGAAAGTACATACATTGCACTGTGAGTTTGAGTAAACAGGCAGTATGCCACTATAAACTATGCTTCATTGAACCTCGTCACAAAATAAAGTAATGACTATTACTAGGATGTCATAAAAACATGCACATACATTTAACACAAATGAATAGCATAGGTTGGAAATGCTGGTTAAATTTTGTGACAGAGTGGAGGGTTGTTGGGGATATTACCAACTCCCAATTTTAAAGGGAGTGGGTGTTTTGATCTGTGTTTGTTTAACGTTAACCATTAAAACTATTGTTACTGTATACTGACCTCTTCAAAAGGATGCTTACATTGTAGCTTGATGTAAAAGTCTGCTTTTCAGGTTAGCATACAAAAGATCCTCTTGGTGATTCCTAGGAAACAGCAACTTTTTAAAGGCTAAGCTCTATCCAAATTGGCTGGTTTCAAATCCATATCTTTTCTCTTTGAGTCAGAGAGCTCCTTCATTCCCCATATAAACTGATTAGCCTGGGTGCTCTGATTGACATATCCGTCTGCAGCCTCATGTTGCACTCTGCCAGCACTTGTGAAAGTTGAATTCCCTCCAATTGCCTGTGGTAAGTAATTCACTCTGTCACACTATCTAATTGGCTACAATTACAGTATATCAATAATCCAACCAGGTGGTTAATATTATTATTATTATTATTATTAATATTATTATCCTTTATTTATATGGCACCACAAAGGTTCCGCAGCGCCTTACACAGTACATAAATGAGCACACAAGAAAAACAGTTAATAGTAATACAAAACAATACAGGACAAGGACATGGTTTATAAAAATAGCTGCATAACACAAGCAGCAGGGCCTCAGCAACCAAATGTTAGGTGCCAATTGGGGAGTTAGGAGTAACACATACTATGAGTAGGGGGAGGAGAAGCACATGAGGAATGAGGGATCTGCTCGTGAGAGCTTACATTCTAAAGGGGAGGGGCAAACAGACAGGGGTGACACAGATGGGGTAGATAGTGAGGAAGGAGCATGGAGCAGTGGGTTAGGATATGTGCTGCGGAATGTGTGTGTATAAGATGACCTGATGTTATGTCAAAATGAAGTCCTTCATTCATCTATCTCTATGACAGAAAATAGGTTTTGTTTATGTGTTATTTACTTGAGAGATGTACAATATAAAGCTGTAGCGCTTTCATTTTTGTGTGTTCCATTTTAGCATCTTAATACATCCTGCTAAAAAATGCTAAAAATGCAGCTATTACGGGACTGTCCCGCCATCCTAATACAGTAGTGAATACTTTAGTCCCAGCTGCTGGGTGCTATGCCATGCTCCTGTGAGTGGGTGTAAATCACATGCTAGACCCACACACACATGGGTGCAGCCATGCCCAACATGCTGTGGCCCCACAGGATGTTGCTGTGTCTGGGCCCAGAATTTCTCTTGGCAGCCCTAAAGGTGATAGGCAGAACCAGGATGGAATGGGGCTTAGTGGTGGGGTAGCAAGGCCATGGAGGGAGAGAGGTGGTTGAGAGTGGAGGAACAGGAAAGGTGGGGGAAAGTAGCAGAGGGTTGAATGGGAGACTGATGAGAGAAAAAAGGTGGAACAGCAAGTGGAGGAGACAAGAGGGGGAGGATAGGGAAGGATAAAGTAGAGGATTATGTGGACACTGAATAAGGGGGGTGTTTGAAGAAAGGGTGTTCATGCTGTGGACGAGGTAATAAGCAAGATGAAAACTGGAGTGGAGGCTGTGTGATGTAGAGACAGTGTGGATAAAAGTTGTTACATGGTCAAAAATACAGGTAAAAGAACAGTGCTTGTCAGCCAGCCAGGTATAGTATCAGTTGCCACACAGACAGAACTCTCCAATTACTGCCTTTTTTGAGTTGTTAGGCTGTATCATTTTATTTATCTGTCTTTACTCAGTAATAAAATATAGGGCTAGATGTATTAATCCTTGGAAAGAGATAAATAGTACCAACCAATCAGCGACTAACTGCTATTTTACAGGCTGTCTTTGAAAAATGATATTTAGGAGCTGATTGGTTGGCACTTTATCTCTCTCTAATGTATCTCTTTCCAAGGCTTGATGAATCTCCCCCATAGTCTTTTATGAGCTTATTGTTGGTTAAGGTACAGAATCTGTCCTTGCTCAGGCTTTTATAATGTGATAGGGAGATAGCCTGATGTAATGCGATGGTATGTTGTGATATTACAAGCTAATACAAAGAGATGGGGCACCACAAACCATACTATAGGAGCACTGGCTAGCATAATGCAATGGTGCTGATGGCTGGTATACAATGTGAGGTATATGCATTGCATATGTCATTTGATGACACAGATTAGCATAATGTGTGGGGACACAGACTGTTGTAATACATTGTGTGAATGCTGATATAATGTAATGGTGTGCCAGAAGGGTACAATGAGTCATATATTAATAATGTAAACTTTTTTAATTCTGGAAAATTTTAGGTTTTATTATATGATTTTAAGTGAGGCTATACTTCATTAATAATAAGATGTACAATATATAGTAACATTGTATTTTACAATTGGGGTTTATTATTTATTATTTTGTTATGTTGATCATATAAAAATATCAAAAGCTATGTATGCAGGAAGGAAAGGACTACTAACTGTTCAGAGAGCTGATAGACAATAAAACATGATATTTTTTTAAATTATCTGAATATACCAGACGAACATAGAAAGTCCACAAAATGTAATATTTACCCTTAAAAACGTTGTTTATTAGTGGCGTTTAGTAGTGCACATATAAGTTAGGTTGCTATTAGTGATTTCCTTTATCTATTATACACACATGATGTATAACATGTCTTCACTAATTAAAGATATGTGTTATTGATTGTTAAGCAATACACATATAAAGAGTGCACCCCTGCAAATAAACCTACAGTACCGTGAGTGCAAGACTATATATATATATATATATATATATATGATGACCTCTAATATATATATATATATATATATATATATATATATATATATATGCAAAAAAGAAGGACGGCACTCCCTAGGCTGATATAAATCCTTTAGAACGGGCCTTTAATGATCCGATGTTTCGGGGTTCCCCCCTTCGTCTGGGACAGCAGTGCACAATACAAATTGACAAGACACTAACATTTATAGCCACAGAAATAATCACGAGTCAACTCACCTGAAAGACGCCAGCGTTCGACACCCGGGACACGCGCCAGACCTCACTGGAGCTGAACCCATGACATCATCTGCCAGCGCCCTACAGGGAGGATAATTCCATGCAATTGTTCCCTAGCAACAAACAATAATAATAAAAGATGTCATCCTCCCAATTATTGCGAGTTAGATGCATAACCTCTGATGATAATATGATAGAACAAGCTTTACATGAAATTATAGAAATTCCGTGTGAAGAGTTACTGTGCCCAAAAAATAAAAAAAAATAAGTTGGATAATAAATGTATTCCTTGGGTTAATAGATTTTGTATTGATAGTCTGCATATTGTAAAATAGGCTAAGCATTGGTGGCCCATAATTAGTTCTGATAAGGACTTACCTACCTTACAGGATTCTAAACTTTTACCCAGTTTTACCAGGAATAGAAACATTGGTGATTGCGTTATGCAATTGGATATTACTGGTTTGAACCGTCAATTAAAGCCAACACATTTTCTGAGCACTAAAATGGGGTGTCATCGCTGCTTAGGCTGTGTCACCTGTAGAATTTTATTGATGGGGAATTCTTTTTGTCATGGAAATGTTATAAGATCAGTTTTGCCTTGACTTGCTCTACTACTTTTGTTATATGTGGCCTGTCGTATGTGGGAAAAACTCAATACCAATTTAAGGAACGCATGGCTCTCCACCGTTCCGCCATACGACAGGCCATAGTAAGTGGTTCTAGTGAGCAACCAATGGCTTGACATTGTGCTCGCTTCAAACACGGGGTGGCGTCCATTAGAGCCATAATTATTGATCATGTGCCCCCACTTGTTAGGGGTGGTAATAGAAACAAGATTCTTATGCAGAAAGAAAGTAAATGGATTTTTGCTTTGGATACCATCGCTCCCAGGGGTCTTAATGAGACCCTTGGTCTCCAATGCTTTCTTTAAGTTATATCTCTAAGTAACCTACTTATCTAGCATATACATGAATTATGGCTTTATTCGTTATGCCTCGTCACCGTTAATGTTTTATTGTTTGTTGCTAGGGAATGATTGCATGGAATTATCCTCCCTGTAGGGCACTGGCAGATGACGTTGTGGGTTCAGTGTCAGTGAGGTCTGGCGTGTGTCCCGGGAGTCAGACGCTGGCGTCTTTCAGGTGAGTTGACTTGTGATTATTTCTGTGGCTATAAATGTTTGTGTCTTGTCAATTTTATTGTGTACTGCTGTCCCTGACAAAGGTGGGAACCCCAAAATGTCAGCTCATTAAAGGACCGTTTTAAAGGATTTAAATCAGCCTATAGAGTGCCGTCCTTCTTTTTCGCATATATATATTGTGATATAGTCAGGGTAGGGGGTCCCTCTCCTGGGGTAGATGGACACCTCCTTACACACAGCAGCCAGGAAACAGCACTCCAGTCCAGGGTTTTCGTGCAAGCTGGTCGGAACCAGTTTTATTGTGCAATATAAACAACAAAATAAACAAAACATAAAAATAAATCCTAGCCCATCTGGGCACTAACTAGACAGGTTATTCCCTGTCTAGAAGTGGCAGGTCCTACTGCCTTACCACAAACACAAACACAGCACTTCCAAATATAAAAGGGTCTCTGAACAAACCTCAGTGTCTGTTCTCCCCCAGGGTATGTGAGACACTGAACCAAAACCTAACACAGCCTATCTAAGCCACTTCCAGGTGCAACTACTAATCAGCCTACTCTCAGACTGAAAGGCCCAAGACCTGGAATGGCCTGTGGATGGAACCTTCCCTTCTCTTCTCACATCCACACCCCTAGAACCCATTATCCGGCTTTTACCAAAAGCCGACACTTCTGGTCTGTTTGGCATAACAGACTTTTCCTGGAGTTTTTAAAACACTTATGATAGGAATCTGGGACACACATATATGCCATCCCATACTTCTCCAGTGCTTCTGCCACATAATATATATACTAACGTGTGCGGTCATTATATATATATATATATATATATATAGTCTTGCACTCATCCTATGGTGTGCCGTCCTTCTTTTTCGTATATATGGAGGTGTTGTTCACACTTTGGAAAGGCACCCTAGCAAGTATTGACATTGCCCTCTATACATGAGTGCTGGGTTTTCTGGATGTATATATATATATATATATATATATATATATACTAACTGAAGTATCCGGCGTCGCCATGGTTTACATTTTCAAGAAGAAAATTGAAAAAAAACGAATGCTGATCATCACAAAAGAGACAAACAGCAACTTAATAAAAAAATAATACTGTAAAGATATTACAGTCTTGACATGTTACATATCGCAGTTATGTCTATGGGTGTTTTTTCCCTTCTAAATAAATGTAGTGAATCTTCCCCAAAACTTAGCACTGCTGAGACTGGTAGTAGATTCAAATAAAAAGAGGTGCCAGTATTATCTCAGTTAGAGCTTTAGAGGTTACACTACACTAACAATGCTGACCCAATCATCAGTGACATAACCCAGCTGTTGCCATTTTTACATTCCCATTGATGTTAAAGGTTCTCTAGAACAATGTAGTAAGTATATTAACTAGTACTGTACTGTGACATTTGCTTCTGAAGGAAAAAAAAGTTCAAACATTTTTTTTAGAATGACTACAGTATTCCATACAAAAGAAGATCTAATCTATCCATCAGAACACCTCATACACCAGTGATATATAGTGATCAATACTGGGATTCCGAACTACTGACCTTTAACTGTATTTATGTTAGTTTCACAGACATATGAGAGGAACACTGTGCAGTATATATAAATATATGTTCCCTGACCAATATTAGGTCATCACTTACGTTTGCGTGATGACCTAATTGCGGCTGCAGCGCACATGCCTGTCATGCCTAATATGCACAGATCGTGCCCCAGCTCCCATTACGCTTGCAATGCATGTACTTGTGCGCTGCACTGGCAGGAGAGATGAGGACTGAGATCAAGGGGAGGTAAGTATAATGGGTCGGGAGGGGGTGAGGATGGGAGTGACTGGAGCGGGCCTGAAAGAGAGGGGGTGGTGGCAGGGGCAGTTGCTTAGGTGGTGGGGTGGCTAAGGTGAACCAGCTGTTGACGGGTCCATTATTTACTAGTATACAGTATATACCGTATATTTTTACTCAAAATAGTGAGGACTTACAAGTAGTGCACATTCATTTGGAATAATCAGAAGTGCCATGGGCTTGAGTTGCCTCCACAATATCCCACAGGGTTAGAGGTGACTTTTTTATATGTATTAGTTTCACTAAGTTGTTCATGCATGCCTTGGTCATAGTCAGTGAAGTTGATAACTTTCACTGCTCCACCCTTATCTCCAGAGCGTGTTACAATGGAATCGTTCTCCATTAAAGATTTAATGGCCTTATGTTGGGCTAGGCTCAAATAGGTACGATGTGGTTTCCAGTTGGAATACATTTCTTCCTGTGTAATATCTTAAATAGATGTTGATGTTATGATTCATTGTGGGAAGGATCAAACTGTTACAAGTCCTCGGGACAACTTGCTACATTCCTGCACCCTCTGTTGCTAGGCGATCTGGATGCCGGAAAACATCACGTGTTACTGAACACTGAAGGTTCTTCCGTTATTTTGATTGGTTTTTCATCTGTTTAAATATCCGGGGGCATCTTCACGGCCTTGCCGTCTATAGTGTCTCCGTAAAGGCCCTTCCAGTTCCTGCTTCTGGACCCTGTTCATGCATCTCTCCAAATTGTACCTCATTCTTTAGGCTGCACCTTGCTCTCCGGCTCTCGTAGCCGCTACACGGCTAACCAAGCCGCACCTCGGTCTCTAAGCCGCACCTTATCCTCTGGCTCTCATAGCCGCTGCACGGCTAACCAAGCCGCACCTCGGTCCTAGGCTGCACCAAATCCTCTGGCTGTCATAGCTGCACCATGGCTAATCAAGCCACATCTCAGTCATCAGGCCGCACCATATCCTCCGGCTCTCGTAGTTGCACCACGGCTAATCAATTTGATCCTCGTCATTCAACCACATCAATTCTACCAGCTACTTGCTGCATCAATCCTACAGGCTATACTAGCCACATCAATTCTACCAGCTACTTGCTGCATCAATCCTACAGGCTATACCAGCCACATCAATTCTACCAGCTACTTGCTACATCTATTCTACAGGCTATACCAGCTACATCAATTCTACCAGCTACTTGCTGCATCAATCCTACAGGCTTTACCCGACGCATCAATTCTACCAGCTACTTGCTGCATCAATCCTACAGGGTTTACCAGACACATCAATTCTACCAGCTACTTGCTGCATCAATCCTACAGGCTTTACCAGACACATAAATTCTACCAGCTACTTGCTACATCTATTCTACAGGTGATACCAGCCACATTAATTATACCAGTTACTTGCTGCATTAATCCTACAGGCTATACCAGCCATATCAATTCTTCCAGGGACTTGCTGCATCAATCCTACAGGCTTTACCAGACACATCAATTCTACCAGCTACTTGCTACATCTATTCTACAGGCTATACCAGCCACAACAATTCTTCCAGCTAATTGCTGCATCAATCCTACAGGCTATACCAGCCACATCAATTCTACCACCTACTAGCTGCATCAATTCTACAGGCTATACCAGCCACATCAATTCTACCAGCTACTTGCTGCATCAATTCTACAGGCTATACCACCCACATCAATTCTACCACCTACTAACTGCATCAATTCAACAGGTTATACCAGCCACATCAATTCTACCACCTACTAGCTGCATCAATTCAACAGGTTATACCAGCCATCTCTAATCCTCCAGCTATAAGCTGTATTTATTCTACAGACTATACCAGCTACTTTTATTATACCAGCGGCAACTACCACATCTATACAACTAGTGCTGCATAAACTGCATCTATACCACCAGTGCCTTATTAGCCACATCTTTTCCACTAGTGCTGCATAAGCCACATCTCAACTACCGGTTCTCATTTGTGTCTTCTTTTATTCTTGTACTCCTGAGTGCTCTGTGTAAACCCTTATTACTTTAAATTTAAGTCCAGGCGGCCACCTAAGTTCCGGAGAACGTTACTAGTTTGAAGGGAACAACGGGCTCCTGTTAGTGTCAGAAGATCTCATCCTTGAGTTTGGGGGTTTATGCAGGGTGTCCTGGAAAAACCGTAACACAATCTGATTCTGTTCGTTCACTACCAAGTCACTACCAGTGACTTCACAATTGGCGTTGTCACGAAAACAATACCTTAATCTGAGCTTTCTACCAAACTTGTAGTGATCTACTTGTAAATCAAATATATGATGTGTATAGGTAGGAACAAAGCTAAGCCCTTTAGCCAAAAGTTCAGTTTCAAGAGGCGTTAAAATACATGTAGATAAAGTGATGACTGGTGTGGCTAATGTTGTTTCCAGCCCCTCTGTTTGCACCCCCACCTCGTGTGCATTCTGGTGCATCACCTTTTATGTTTTCTTTGGATGCTGGTTCACAATTTTCTTTTTGCAGTTTTGGTGAGGTTGCTGGGGGAGAGCTACATATTTTTTGTTTTTGATTTATTATTCTATATGTTTGTGGTAATGGGCTTTTCTAAACATGTACAGTAGTGTTTATGTGGTCCTAACCTACTATGAGAGTCTATATTTTTATTGGTACATGTAAAATGTTTATATATATTTACATTAAGTTTATATATCTTTCAAGTTGCTTAGCAACCATATGATATATGGGTACACGTATGTTTTTATTATATACATCATCTATTGTTGTGTATTGCATTATATACACCCTCTGGTATGTTCTGGTGACACCATTATAGTAAATGCATGCACACTGTAATTATTGCCAACCTCTACTGTATGGTATAACCTTTAGGCTGGCCATTTTACTAAGTTTGGTTACATTGCAGCTTTTGGCCACTAGGTGCTCTCATAGTTTGCTATACTCCTGGTGCTCCTACATCCAGGTGCTATTTAAGGATGATCCCTGACCAGGTAGTTATGGCCACAACTAACTGTTCTCAGAATCTCATGAGTAAAAGGCCCCATACGGCGGTTGCTTCCCCAATTCTCCAATCTGACCGGAACCACCAATCCACTGGTCGGAAACTCTGATCGGTGGCCATCGATGATTGCCAATCTGTTGGGGAATCAGTGAAATTCTTCATGTTAAAAATCTTCGATTTTCTGAACACAATCATATTTTGGTTGGCAAATCATGGAAATCCAACATGTTGGATTTCACCGATGTCCATACCGGGTGTCTGGGGATCGTGGAATATATTACCTGGCTGCGAGTCGCTGGACTGACACTAATCCAAGGACACTGTCACATTTTATTTCCCTGGCCTGGTTGGGTGCCGCTGGAGCGGTGCCACCATAAGGAGATGCCAGAACGTGGATCTATTGTGGCAACTAAACACATAAGCTGGAGCTCTGTGATCCAGAACATGATGCAGGATTGTGCAATAGTCAGGTTGATTCATGATTTTCTTATGATACGGAGTTAACGCATTGTGGTCATACAATATATGCATGAGGTTTTGCATTGGACAAGTGGCTCATTCCACAAATAATCTCGTATGGTGACTATACATCAATATATTGTTTCACATCTAAAGCCTCTTTTCCTTATGTATATGTGATCTATTCCATTTAAGGTGTATAGAGGGGATTGAATTTTACACTGGACTCAAATATTCTATTTAAGCGTTGCATAGACACATTGTGTAGTTCAATAATAGCAACATTGTGTTAGTTATTTTTTGCAACAGTCCATATTGATTGGAGGCACATTTATATTGTGTATTGATGCTTAATGTTTTTAGTTTGAACTGCAATGCTCTTATACATGTTTAACCAATATATGTTTAATAATTTTTTATAATTATACATTCTTGGGTTATTTTGTATTGGAACTAATGTTGAAACACCTCTTTTACATTTTGAAACTTTATTACACACCTACCTCACTCACACATACTTACCTGCTGCCAGCTGGTCTGTCCCTGTAGAATCCGTTTGGAGTACCTGGAATAAAGGTCATATACTCACCTGCAACCTCGCACTGGTCTCTGTAGCATCCAGGGGTCTTGGCAAAATTAAAAAACGGAACTCGATCCATATACTTCTATAACGGTGTATGTTTGTGACCACATACAGCGCTACCCAGCTCCTGACTGATCATTTTGAACTGTTAGGAGCTGGCAGCCAATCAGTGGCCGCTAACTGTAGATTGGCTGCTGATTGGCTCCGGTCCTGACAGTGAGTCAAGTGTGCCCTCCAGCGGACAGCTACCTAATGGTGCCACCGGCCCTAAGTGGGACGCACACTCAGGCAACCATCTGTAGTTTTTCATCCATGTCCATGGGAGTTTGCCAGCTGCTGATCGGGTATTTACCACAGGATAGAAGACTCACTGCCGAAGATGCAGTGCTTGCTATTCCTTCTGCATTGCTGTCCATCAGGCTGGTGAAGAGTCTGCAGTGTTATTACTACAGCTTCTGCTCCTTATATTATATCAGAAAGCTCACACTCTCCTTGCCAAATAAGCATAGTTATTACAACAAACTTGTATATCATGCCTTCTTCAAAATGGCAAGTACTTTAAGATCATTTATTAGAGCTTCACAGAATTCTTTATATTAAGTATCCATTTTGAATTAATTGTGGAAAATCGTGATGACATATATCCTATAGACAATATCATATTCTTATTAATACAGGATATTACATTTCAAAGGAGCTGGCTCCTATTATTTATTAAACACTAGTTATCATATAAGAGAAGATATCGAAGATGAAGAAAGATATATAGTAATTTTTCTATTATATGACCTTTTCTTTGTACATATATTAATTGACACCTGATTTTAAGTATATATTTTGGTTTTATATCCATATTCATTCTAGTTGAGATGATGTGAAAAGTACAACTTTGCACTGTTTATTAAATCAATGTTTTATATGTATGTAGTATTACCAGTTTGTATTATTTTTACCAATATTTTATAGTATAGTGTCTATTTAGAATAATACAAAAATATTTACTAGGCAGATACAATTAAAGTATTAAGAAAATTAATTTGTATTTAAAACATGTTTAATTCATAAAAAATATTAAAACAGCTGTGAATATACAGAAAACTCAGTCAAAAAATATACACACAAACACAATTCAAAATAAAGGAATATAAATAAAAATAAATCTAAACCTATAACATTCACAACATGTAATGTAAATCAATCTAATTCAGAAAAAAAATGCAGTAATGACATTCTGTCAACCATGATTAGTAATGAAAAAGTCTGCTTAATGATGCAGGATGAGGCAAAGAGATTCAAATGGATCCCTCTTCATGTTCCGGATTTCCTTCCAATAGGAAAGAGTAGGCCTCAGTGTGATTATGCCAACTGAAGATGATGTTAGTACCTGCAGTCAAGCTCTGAAAATATTCAGTTTTTGTAGCTTGATGAATTTATATCCCTACTTGGTGTACCACATTGGGACGGTGCTGTGCATTGCAGCAATGGTGAATGGGTCAGTTACTTAAAACTTGCATAGACTATTATTTCTGCATTTATAGTGGATTTATTCACCTTGATGAATAGGTCCCCCTTATCTGTTGACCTATCTTCAAAGATTCATTCATGAGGTTACAGAACTATATATAAATAGGTGACATTCTGTCCGTAGTGTTGCCTGGCAGGTGGAGGTAGGTGAGATTTGTTTGTTTACTAATACTTATTTAATAATACTTATAGCTGTTTCCCTAACTTACCTAATTGGCAGATTTACAGAAAATCCCAAAATGTACCTTGTAAGAATAGTAAAGCAATCATTACAAAGTACAATATACTAATACTTTAAATGGATGCAGGGCCTGATTCTAAACTTTTATTAATTTTTTTAAATGGAGTATTATTATTTATTAATTGACAGTTTCTTGCGCTTTACAATTGGAAACAGCATTAATAGAACAAAACTGATTAATAACAGATATAGACGTAAGAGGGCCCAACTTGCAAGCTTACAAAGTATAGGGAAATAGGCATTGATACATAAGGATACGTGATATATATTGCATATTGGTCCAGCCAGATTGCAGAGGCTCTTGGTGGGCTGTATGATCCAGTCACACAGGAATTTTGGCCTAGGGTAAGGAGAATGTGTGAAAGTAAAGGAAGAAAAAAATAGATTTTATGTGTGGACTGTAAGAAGAGATGTAATTAGGGAAGCTATGAATGTAATGCATGTGGATGAGACGCAGATCTTGTACAGAGCGGAGAGGTCAGGTTGGATATTTTGAGATAAGTAAAGAGATGTATGTTGGTGTGGTTTGGCTAATAGCTATATGTGTAAGCAAAAGTATTTTATATTGAATATGGTAGAAAACCGGTAACCAATGACAGAGCGGATCAGCAGACGATGAACGTTTGACGAGGAAGATCAGCCTCGCAGCTGCATTCATAATGGATTGTAATAGCAAGAGTCTGCTTTTGGAAAGACCAGTAAGAAGACTATGGCAATATTCAATGTGGGATATAATGAGTGCATGGATTAGAGTTTTTACAGTGTCTTATGTAATATATAGTTTCATTTTGGATATGTTTTTTAAGTGTATGTAACATAGATTCAAGACAGACTGAATATGGGGAACAAAGGACAGTTCAGAGTCAAGGATGACACCTTTTCGGGCTTTTGGGGTGAGGCTGATTGTTGAGCTGGTGATAATACAATTAATTCTATTTTAAGTTTCAGGTGGCGAGATGACATCCAAGATGAAATGGCAGAAAGACACTCAGTGACACGGACCAATACAGATGGTGACTAGTACAAATGGAGTAGAAACTCCATTTAAATTAATCATGAAAGTGTGGGGACATGGTCATGCCTATTTAAAAAGGAACACTGAGTACATGTAATTGTTCTGTTTAAGGTGAGTGGAGGATCTTCAAAGAAAAACATTTTTTACTGTTTGTTCAAAACATTTGTTTACATAATTAGCTAAATAAAAATGTTTTATTTATTTTTAACAATTACATTTCTATGTTTAAGCTATTTAATTAATTTTTCATGACAATGGAACTGTAGGTCCAAGTATAAATTTCCAGTTCCAAAACGTATACCTGAGCCAGAAAACCGCCTCACACATACAGACTGGCTGGTGAAGCGTTAACAGGCCTATTACTTCTGTCAGCACACATAGTCATGGAGCTGAGTATTAGTCCTGTTTTATTGCTAAATTGCAATCAAAATATAGATAATGTACCCTAAATTTTGATATGTTTCTGAAGTGTTTATTTAAGGTTGATAAATATTGTAAAAATAAAAGCTTATGGCATGGAGCAGACATATTGTCACAAAAATTGTATCTTTTCAAGAATATAATTATAATTATAAAAATCTTCATTACTAATTACTGAAAATACATTTTAATAATTAGGACAACTGTTTCTTTTGCTGAACAGTTATAGTTTAAATGTCCACTCTATTTCTATTTAATTATTTACTAATTGTATTTTATTTTGAATCAATCACAAATGCAGTTGTGATAAATATATAGGTTTAGCATCTCCACTTTTTCAGTACAAACAAAAGTTTTCAAATTACTTGTAAACATTACCTTAGGGAAATCATTAAAGATCATGTATAAGATAAGATGTTGGTATGCAAGCATGGATCACAGAGCAATAAACCTACTGTAAACTGAAAGTTTTCTCTTTATTTTACATGTATGACATGTAATTCTTTTTCATTTTTTTATATTATATTTTTTTTCCAGTACATAAAATTAGTTCATTCCTTGTGCTTGGAGTCGTACATTTATTACAGTCATTCTCCAGACATTCTGCACTGATCCATGGCTCTAAGTGTCAACGTGTTACCAGGGCTCACTCCATCCACAAGGATACCTGTTGCTCAGTGTCATCATTTTGAAGAGTAGCTTAGTGAGGTCACCAAGGTCAGAAACAGAAGAAAGGAATTTGGTTTTATGGAAGACCTTTCACACCAAGGGTATCAGACTCTATTTAGTTAATAAATTCAGTTTGTAGTTGGTATGCAGGTTATCTTATAACCACCCACCCCTGCCTCCTTCACACAGACCAGACAATTCATGAAAATTCAGATTTTCAAAATTGAAAAAAAACAACTGATTGGGCTAAAAAATGCCAGAGTTTTACATGATTCAGAGCAGCATAATGCTGTCAACACACAGTTAGGAGTAAACCCAGTTTGAAGGTGCAATTTTGCACTGTGGCAAAGCGAGGGGTTAAAGTGGGCCGACCCGGGCGGAACTGCATTTTGTTACCAGCAGGAGCCCGGGTCCATTCCTACAGTGGCAGCCGGAGGCTGGAGTTCACTCCTGAGCTCTGCCTTCTGGCTCCTGCAGTGGGCACTATGGGAGAGACATAATGACGTTTCTCCCATAGTTCCTTCCGAGGAGCAGCCAGTCAGATGGCAGCAGATGCAGGAGCAGGGCTTAAGGTAAGTATTGTGTGTTACTGTTTCTTTTTGTGTAAGGGGCACTACTAATGGGGGAATTACCACTGGGGGAACTAATAATGGGGGTACTACTAATTGGGACATTGCATAGAGGGCACTGCATTAAGGGCACCACTCCTGGGGGCTCTGCATAAGGGGCACTACTACTGTGGGCTCTGCATAAGGGGATCACTACTGGGGCACTGCTTAAGGGGCACCACTACATTGGCCATTGCATAAGGGGCACTACTACTGTGGGCATTATGTGTATTAGGGACACTACTACTGTGGGCAATGTGTATAAGGGGCACTAATGTGGGCCTTGTGTAAAAGGGGCATTGCCTTGTGTCATAACATGAATAAGGGACACTACTTTGTGGTGTAATGTGAATCAGGGGCACTATGTGCGGTGTAATGTGAATAAGATTGTGCTACTGTGTGGTGTAAATTGAATTGGGGATACTATTGTGTGACCATGCCCCTTTTTGCCGTAGGAGCTTGCTTTCCCTTTATTAAAAAAGTGCCAATGATGGGTGGGGTGGGGGGGTGAGTTCCACCAGATCTCTTGGACCACTTTAAGCACTGGGCAAAGCCATCTTGTGCTAAAAAGATGGAGCAAGTTGTATCTGAACATTTGTTATGCCTGTTGGCATCAGCAAGCTCTAAGATAATAGAAAAGCTAACTTTGAGTTTGTATAGCAGGTCCCTGTGATTTGTATACTTACTATTATTTTTATGCATGCTGTCTATCTAATTTTGCTATTACTGACCCAGCAAGCCCCCCCTTCAAAATTGTTCCATAGGATCCTCTGCAGTCTAGACAGGGTTGACAGGAAAAAAACAAAATTCCTTTCACCACCAACAGCACTCCAAAGCCTCAATCTTTTACCTTACGGCCGCCCGGGCCAATTCGGTTAGGTCTAAAGTAAAGTGATTTACTGGACTGCTGACGTCTCAGCCATGTGACTCGCAGGTGGAGGAGCAATGTTCAGAAAAGGGGGCAAAAGTGTCCCCCGTGGGCTCGCTTCACTCACCATGCTTCGGGTACTTTGGCGTGCTTTGCTTGCCACAGGTTTATAATCCCCCTCTATGCCCACGTGGGTAGTAACACTGGTAACTGACCAGCCCTGTAGTGGCAGTCACATGGTTGTGACATCACAGGACCTTCTGCCAACTTGGATCTAGCATCAACCTTGCCCATTCACCCCCCCTTCCCTGCTGGCACCACACATACTCCACCAAGGCCATAAAAAGCTCTGTCTCCAGATGGAACTAAGCTCCTCCACAATTCCAGCTGATGCTCCGCCCCCATGATGTTCAAAGTTCCACCACCAATGCTGTTTCAGCTGTCACTCATTGTGGACATTCTCTGATCATGACATATTTGTGACAACATCTGTCACAGCAAAGCGACTGCAGAGATAACAGTCTGCCAATGACAGCTCTGCTGGAGGCTGATGAATAGGGTAGGGAGGAGGAGTAAGTGCTTGGCAATAGAGGAGCGTGGAGGAGTGCAGGAGGGAGAGGAGCAGATGAACTGTCATGTGAGAAGTTGAGAACAGTTTAAGGGACCCGCAAGAGAGTGCCCCTCAACAGGAGAGAGTGTGCAGGAAGTGGGAGCCCATGAGAGGAGTTTAACAGAAACAGTGCCTGCTGGTTTGTCCAGTTCTTGGGGTGCAGGGAGAAGTGGGAGTGTCCAGTGCTGGGGGTGCAGGCAGCATCCAGGGAGTGGGAGAGAAAGACAGGCTCCCTCCCTGTTTAATTAGTGATTAGTGACTGGAATGTAAATATATTTACTGTGCCTTTTATCCATATTATTTTGTTTCTTTTAAAATACTGCCCATATAAGCCTTATTTCTGTCAAAAGTACCTTGTGAGTGTAATGCTGTGTACACACTGGCTGATATATCAGCTATTCAATTGAACAGCCGATATGTAATTTGCAGACATATGGCGTCGGCTTCCGTCCGGCTCCTGCAGTGGGTAATGGGACTGACGTCATGACGTCAGTCCCATAATGCTGAGCACGACAGCCCGGGCGGACTGGAGGGCAGGAGCGGCATCGCTGACAGGAGCAGGAGCAGCGTGGAATCAGGTAAGTATATTTTTATATATATTTATTTTTAAACCTATCTGCACAACGGGGGAGGGGTTGGCTACTACTGGGGGGGACTTCTACTGGGGGGGCTACTCTACTGGGGACTACTACTTGGGGGGGGACTACCACTGGGGGCATTCTAAAAGGGGCCTAGTATTACTAGAGGCACTGCACTCGGGGGACCACTACTGGGGGCAATAATAGGAAGGGCCACTACAGGGACCACTGGATAGGGGGGGGGGTCACTACTGGGAGCCTGCATCAGGGGGACCACTACTGGGGGCACTGCATGGGAGGGGGGGACACTACTGCTGGGGGCACTATATAAGGGGCTTACTGCTAGGGGCACTGTGGGGACCACTACAGGGGGCACTAGATAGGGGGGATCACTACAGGGTGCCTGCATAAGGGGACCACTACTGGGAAAACTGCATGGGGGGGACTACTGCTGGGGGCACTATATAAAAGGGCACTGCATAAGGGGATACCGCTACTGGGTGCACTGCATTGTGGGGACTGCTACTGGGGGCACTGCATAAGGGGGAACACTATGTGGGGCACTGCATTTGGGGGGGCCACTACTGGGGGTACTGAGTAAGGGTAACTAATTGGGGGCTGTATAAGAGGGACCACTACAGGGGATACTGTATAAGGGGCACTACTATGGGCCTGCATGAGAGGGACCACAACTGCATACTGGGGGTACTGTATAAGGGGTACTACTGGGGTTAAGGTGCATATGGATAGGAATGTTCAGCTTGAAAATAAAGGGGTGTGTCATGTTGACACGCCCCATTTTTAAGTGACCACGCCCATTTTTTTGCCGCGCGCACCTTCGGCGCGTGCACATGGGGGTGGTTCTCCCTTTTCAAATTTGCCCTGGGCTCCAAATACCCTAGTTACACCACTGGTCACGACACACCGAGATGACAATTGGTAAGTGTGTATGCACTTGCCACTCATCAGATCTGTCGTCCAAGTGTGTATCCAACATAAGGCATCATATTTGATGTAGATGTTGCCTAGAATTAGCTAAAATTATATCCACATCCCCTTGCATAATGGTCATGCCCACTTTAGTGGTGTGACGTGGAAACCACACCTGTAGAGATTCCGACATTTGCCCTTGTGTATATATACAGTATATAAATAGAACTGCCAGCAGCTTTCTGTTTGTTTTATCTCATTACAGGGGCCATGGCATGTAACTGTGATGTTGTCCGTATTTTATAGTGGACAATGGAGTTCTCTGTATTATATGGAACTCATTGAAATGTTCTTTGTAGTGCAGAGCGGTCACTTGAATGCTTGGTGTATTATATGGCAGGCACTGATGATCTCTGTATTACATGTCACTCACTGCAATGCTATTTTATATGGCAGTCATTGTAATGCTCTCTGTATTATATGGCAGTCATTGCAATGCTTTCTGTATTATATAATATATATATATATATATATATATTAAGGATGTGCAGGCTCGGTTCTACTCGGTTACGTTCGTTTTTTTTTACCAAATCTTAGTGGCTATCCAAAACTCGTGACAGCTGAAACCCAATAAGATTCGGGAAAAAAAAATGAATGGAACCGAGTAGAACCGAGCCTGCACATCCCTAATATATATACAGTCAGGTCCATAAATATTGGGACATTGACAGAATGTTCAGATTTTGGCCTCTATTCACCACCACAATGGTTTTGAAATGAAACAAACAAGATGTGATTTAACTGCAGACTTTCAGATTTAATTTGAGGGTAATTACATCCAAATCAGGTGAACGGTGTAGGAATTACAACGGTTTCTATATGTGCCTCCCACTTTTTAAGGGGCCAAAAGTAATGGGACAAACTAAACAATCCTAAGTCTAACATTAGTCCCTAATTCTATCATAATCATGACTAGTGGTGGTTGTATATCCTTAAAGGCTTCCATTTACCAACTGACTTTTCTCAGAAAGAAAATTAAGGACATTGATCCTCTCTTGGGGATATAAGTAGTAAAGTGAGAGTTATTAGAAGTGGAGATGTTGCCCATAGCAACCAATCAGATTGTACTTAACATTTAACTAGCACCTTCTAGAAAATAATAGCTAGAATCTGATTGGTTGCTATGGGCAACATCTCTACTTCTAAAAACTCTCACTTTAGTAAATACACCCCTTGGTGGCAAATACAATAATAGATAGGAATTTATTTTGGGTTCTGAGTCTGCTGACTGACTCCTACTTTGGAGCATCAAGTCACTCTCAATGAAAATTGTTGCAAGGTAAGGCACACTTTCCTTGACTGCCAGCTGGCTGATTTCTTAATACAAACATCTAGAGCAGCATAATTGGATAGGATTGGTTATCCCAAGATTACTGTGGAAATGTGGAAATTTCTGGATAAACCATTCTAGCTAAGAGAGCTGGAAGAAACAACAGCATCTTCTCCGATAACTAAAAGGAGAGACCAACATGGGTTCAACATTTCTTATTACAAACCTTTTGGAAGAAAATTAAATTCTTCTACAGACCTTTAATGAAATAGAATCTATATTATTATAATATTTTTATATTCTATCAGTAGAAATAATGCTTAATATGTTGCAATCTAGCTAAATTACACCAAGTCAAAATGGTCTATTTGTACCATTCTTTGACAGACGTCTAACTGGGAACCTGTGGATGTATATAAAAATTTGAGAGACACATAAAATAAATAACATACGAATCAAATAAAAACACAGATCTGAAGCATAAAGGTTGAAATAGTATTTATTGACTGAAATATACAGCAATACTTATAATTTGTATAAAGATTTAGAGATTTACATATCCAAATAGTGAATGTATGGACCCGTACTGGCATAGAGAAATAATTTTAAACACTATTTCAGAACTTTAGTCACACTTTCAATATATCTAATTTGTCTACATTACTTTCCTTTTTATTATGTCACAGACCGTATTTCATTATGTACATTTTAATGATAACAATAATAGTTATATTATAGAATTTGTGCATCACCAAGAGACAACCTCTACAAAAAGTTATCGTAACTGTTGTCCGTGATAGCACCTCCTTCAGATGATATGGTATATTCTGATAAGCTATTCTATTAAATTATAGGGGTTTTCAACAATATAATTATTCTCTACACGGTACTTATGCGGATTATTGCATTGCTTTCTTGTTTATAATCAAGTCCTAATCACTGACGCGTTTCAACTCTGTCACATACCAAACACTTTTTGTCCTGTAACTTAGCAGCTGCAAAATTCCCACAGGGCCCTGCTGATTCCAAAGCACAACCTGTCAACCATCTCCCAGAAGCCACAGCAGCCTCAAAGCTCAGGCAACAGACAAAGCCTTATATATCAAAGATTCTTTAAGGATGCTTGAGGGCTTGCATCATACATTTCCCTTTGATAATACCCCAAACATCTTATGTACATAGGGTTCATCCTATCTCTATATTTGAATATCTTATATTGCTCACATTTTATTTAATTGCTAGCCAATATTTGTACATATTTCCCAATTTGAAAGCCTTTCTTTGGATGGGAAGGAACAACAATGTTAAGACAAATGTACTACTACCAAAGCTCTTATATCTTTTGAAAGCTCCCAAATAATATCCAAAAAACATTTTCAATTATCACTACATTTTCATCAGAGGCTTTTTGGGGAAATGAGGTTGCTCAGAGTCACTAAACTTGTTTCATTAAAAAAAATCCACAAGGGCAGCCTATATTTAGCCTTTTTTTCCAGTAACTAGACAGTCATGCTTTGTCACATACAGTACTTACAGCCAAAACCCCAAAAGACAGTGAGTGTTAATAGATGAACATTCTCTTGCAATCTTGGCCCTAGTGGATCCCTTGCTCTTAAACCACGCCTTTAGCTCTGAATTCGAACTTGCTGCCATACTTAATTCGAGAACCAGAAGGGTATGTGGTCATAATAGTGATTAACCACCTTATCTATACCCGGCAATGGGTGACATGCAAAGCTGGAAAGATTCTCTGTGCCCTCACCTGGTCAAACGAATGCGTGCATGTGCGGAAGCCTTTTACAGTGATACTTTTCTAGAAGTGTCATGTTGCTGGAAAAGTAAAAAAAAAAACCTTGCGGACATGCACGTTTTTTTCCAAGGCTCCAAAAGGACTCCTGCATTGCTAAATAAAGTAGCAGTGCTGCTAAAATCTGTATTGCCATGAAAAGTGGCAGTATGTATTGGCTGTTAGCATGTGGTCTACATAAATAGACTCCTAAATACTTTTATTAAAAATAGATTATAAAAAAGAATTGTGGTCACTTATAGGAGATGTCATCTGTGAGAATATATATCTAGGGATCTAATAAATATATATCTAAGAGTCATCCTAGCACTCAACCGTTTCCCATATGTGAATGTGAAGGATTTATCTGCTGTTGGGGGTGGGGATGTTGTGTAGAGTAAGGTGGTGTGTACTTTTGGTAGTAAGTGTGGGTGTGTCAGTGTTTTCTGTAAAAATTTTAGGTTTGAGTGAGTTGATGTTGTCTGTCTGTTGGTGTGGAGGGTGGAGAGTGAGTTTGGGTGTATGTGGGTGGAAATTGGGGGTGTGGTGGAGACTAATGTTCTGGTAGGTGAGTCTAAGTCAATGTGCAGAGGTGTGTGTAGACCTGGTTGTGCGATGACCTATGCACAGTGGTGTTGTATGAGGGTAGCAGGAATATGAATTGTTCTAGTCTATTTGTGTTTGGGTGACTGAGAGTCACTAGAGGGCTGAAATACATTGCATCAGCATGAATGTATGCTGCTCACCTCACCACCCTCTGTTGCAGATGGCTCTGTGCTCCATCACGAGCAGACACCACTGGTTAGAGATGCAGTGTATATCCAAACAAGACTACACTGTCCACAATAGTACAGCAGTTAATAGTGACAAAAGTCCCCAAAAAGAACGGCACCTTCCATAACCTGACCCTGGCAAATGAAGTGTCAGGGGATTGAAGAGCCGGTACATAGCTAGGCTGGCCATTCCGGCAGTCTCCCTCCTGATCAAGAATAATGATACCTAATTTAACATATATTATATATTATTATTACAGTATAGTTTTGCACATACATTTAGACCAAATGTATAATACCCAAAATCAAAAGCCACATGGGCTAATTCAGAATTAACTGGTAATGCAGCTGCATTTGCAGCCACTCTCGCAATGGCAGATGTGGGAATATGCAAATACTAATATTGGCCTTATCTTTGTGCTCGATGGTGCGATGGAGTATACAAGCTTTGAGATGTCAACTTTCAGGCTATGTGTATTTGCAATGGCAATCATTGAAACAACATTGGTTGCACCATCGACATATGCAGTAGCCCAGAGTCTATCCTAGCTACTCTCCTCAAATCCAACTAATCAAACATGGTCTCTGAAGCTGTGAATTTGCAATTGAGAATGCAGCAGCATTCAGATACACACCTGTGACATTCCCATAACACACCCATGAAATGGCCTCTTATTGCGATCACTTTAGGTCACCTCCAAGACTCCACCCTGAAATGCCCAGGGATTGCAAACCCCTTTAGTGTTAGTGATGCCATATGCAATTGCGATCAGCATAGGACATTTGGTTTCGTGTATGCACAGTAAGGGTTTTCTGGACTTTTCACACTTGTGCAGTAGCAAAATATCACTCAACAACTATCTATCGGTGTATTGTGGTCAATAGGGACTTTATTATAACACAACTACTCATCCCCTGACTCCTCTGTCCAATACATTATCTCTCCATGTACCTCAGGTTATCCACAAATATAGGGCTTGCATCTTGAAAAAGTCTTTAGACTTTAGGATGAAATGTGTTGATCAAAGAAAACCACCCTAATTGCTGTTGACTCACTGCCAATTTGCCATGACCCATCCACTATCAATTGTCAGTGCATATGTCTGCTGCCACTGAGAGAGCTTATCTGCCTGCTGGATCATGCTGCCATTACCAGAAATGGAACAGTCTTCTGGTTCTCCATACTACTGAGTCCCACTGCCACTGGCATACATTGCCATAAGGAGACAGCCCCCCCTGGAGATGAGACCACAACTGTTACTCTCTACTGCCATCACTTCTGAGTCCTACTGCCGTCAGTATATACTGCCACAATTATACAGCCCCATGGAGCACAGACTGCATCTGTCACTGCTGACCACAGCACTCCTATGCGCAAAGGATCGTTGCACTAGGCAGTGAGTTTTCAGTATATACAAGCCAGCACCAGGTGGGGGACTCCATATCATTTACACATGTTTTAAGGCATATACATTCTACAAGGCTGCACAAAGCTTATCCATCTTACCCCTCCCCTAACCATATCCCTTCCTCCCCGGTGCCTGAACCTAACCTCCCCTCCTAGTGCCTAAATCTAACCTCCCCCCCTGCACCCTAAACTTAACCATCCCCCCCTTAGTGCCTAACCTTAACCCTCCCCCCTAGTGCCTAACCCTAACCACTAACCCTCCCCTAACCTCCGATACTTAACTTTGGGATGCCGGTGATCAAGATCCTGGCGCCGTTATTTAGACCATCGACATCCCGCGGGATGCTGACTACATCCCATCCATCTATTTCTTTAGATACCTTTGGAAACAATTCATCAGCTATATTTCAATGTGGGATCTGGACATTATCTTGGACATTTCTTCTCATTATTACAGTACCTGGAACTTGCATCTAAGTTTGGACACTCCCTGCCTGGCAATTTAAACAGTACTCTGTAATTATACTGTATATACCTATGTGCTATAAGATACTGAGCATCTTGGTTTTATGCGTGGCAAAAGCAGCAGATAATTATATATTTTAGATAGTGCTACTGTATGTTTATTTGTTTAAGTCTGAATGTTAGTTTGAATAAATTAATGTTTATCATAAGAGAAGCCATTTTTGTCCACCATCTCTATGAACAGATTTATAATTACTACTCCTCACTGGTGCAATCTTTATTCTAGCAACATTCTGGTTAGAATGAATACCATGACCCCAGTGATGTAATGGAGCAATAATTACCACTATACCCCCATGTTGGTTATACAGTTTATATGCACATGGAATTTATGTGACAACACATCTGCCAAAAAGTTACACACACTAGTGACAGTATCCATAGAAAGCATAAACAATAATGCTTTGTTTTTTGTTTTGGAAGGGTTTAATTTGGATTACAATAAGATTAAAGGAGCATGGGGAATTTCTCTCTATATTAGGTACTACCCCTTTTATATTGGTATGCCGGGTCGCACCTGGGATTTTGTCCATGCACCCATCTCGGGTGCTACCCTGCTGAGACCCCTTTCAGACTGGCGGCCCATCCTACGAGACCCAGGTTACCTGTTCACACTGCATCATGAGCCGGGTTGAATACGCGTTCAACCCTTCTTGTGACCAGAGTTGTAATGCCTATCGACCCAGCTTATTTTAACCTGTCCCTTTCACACTGCACAGTATTCTGGGTTATTGCTTGTAGTGTGAAAGTGGTATATGTACATATGTTGTTCAGCACTTATGAAGGCCAGAAATTCGTTTGTTCGATCATGTAGATTATAATGTGTATTGCATCTATAATTTTACAACAGTTAAATAGTTAACCAATAAAAAAGTTATTTGATGATTTATTTTTTTTCTTGAAATATGCCATCAATAAAAGTATCATATTTATTTAAACTGCATTTATTCACAAATCCATCTGTTTTTGTTTAAGACAGCTACTAAAACAATGAACCCTTCACATGAAAAGTTTGTTGTGTATGGGCAGTGTGTGTGGTTGACTATTTAATTAAGAGGTGTGTAAAGCATGTTTCTCTGAATAGTGAAACTTATGCCACCTGCAATGGCTTTAATAAGTGTAATTGGTTCTTAATAACAAGTAGGTGTCTGAATGCTGGATGACAAGTATGGTAAACCTAAACACTTGACTAAACTTTCAGGAACTTACTCTTATTTCTGGAAGTATTTATTTTACCAATATATGTGTAGGTAAAGAGGTGTAGAAGTGAACCCTAACCTATACTTGCCATATTATTAATTGGTGAAAAAAAATTAAAGGTGCGTATCCACTAGCAGACTGTGAAACGACTGCACTATTACGACACTGTAATCGTCCAGTCATTTTCACAGTCTGTGCTGTGCCTACACTGAATGATCAGTCATTCAGTGTAGGCACCCTCCCTCATCCCCGAAAATGGCCAATCTGTCGTTATCGGCAGATTGACCAGCATGTTCGGGCAATGATAGATGTCAAAAACGACAAGCCGGAGTGCGCATTGCTGGTCGTTTTTGACATTAAGCTGCCCGATTTGGGCCCGATTAACAAGCATTTGAGCGATAATGATGTCGTATTCGTTTAATCACTTTGTTTAATCGGGTAGTGAATATCCGCTTTTACTTTGCATTGCAATAGAGATGTGTGTGGACCCCCATGTTTTGGAAAAAACAGCCTTAAATGTTTTGGTTTTAGCAAAGTTTTGGTTCAGTTAGGTTGTGGAGATCTTTCAAAAATGTATAAAAACAGCTAAGATCATGTAACATTTAACTTTGTTTTGTTCCTATAGTATTATCATCGATAAAATTAATATGCAGTCAATTTTGTCCAATTTTCGCACCTGTAATCATGAGGGATGGACTTACATGCAATCAAAAACAGGCAAGACCCAACCCGGGACTCTGTTCTACACAGAAATTCAAAAGTGATCCGAGCAGGGACTCAAAGTTCGGATGTGTTCAGTTTTCAGTAAAACCGAACTGCTCATCTCTACTTTGCACATCACACTACAGTATGCAGGATGCCATGTAAAGGACTGTATAGGTACAACGTTCTTCACTGGTGACAGTGGTATCATTTATGCCTGTAGAATTTCCCTTCTGTAATTGCTTCTGTGCAAATCTATGGAGCTAGATAGGGTCAGACTATAAGAATTATTCAGTTATTGTATCAGTCAATGATGGTGATTCTCAGCAGCTTTAAGGGTTAGATTTAAATCAAGCCCTCAAACGTTGCTTTGAAGAAGCAATCTTTAGTAAATACACCCCTAAGTCAGAACTGATTAAAGGATTGGGTTGCAACAAAATGAGGGAAGTTCTCTAGGTATGGGTTCTTCCGGAAAAAAAATACCTTAAAATAATTGTGGCTTGTCAGAACAGTCTGGCAAATGTCAGTAACAATTAATAAAAAATTAAATTATAGTTTTAATATTTGCAAATGGCAATTGGATAAGGATAGAGTAGAATTTGCACTGCACATTTTACCCAATTTTCAATATCAAACATCTCTCAGCAATACTAGTTTATCACCAGAACTTGGCACATCTGTTTCATTGAAGAACTTTACTGAAAATACATTTTCTGTAGAACTCCCAAACTCCTCGTCTTTTCATTCTACAGTTGCCTCGGTAGCTTCTTCTTTGTTCTAAATAGCTTTCCTTGGGTATCAGGTTAATTTTCCATCACTCCACTAACTCTCCTGGGATTCATTTACCAGGACTGCAAGCTTGGAGTCCTACAGTAAAAGAAAACATTTAATTGAATAGGTAATAAAGATGGTAATTAAATGTGTATAAAGTTACACATTCTTGGTCTAATTTATGTAGAAATGCACTTTATGTTAATATGGATTGTTATGCCACAGTGTCAATTTATATTTCTGCAGTTACTTTATCTTTAGGGTACAAATAAGTAATTTCTGATTTTCTTCTCTTCTTCCTCGCATGGAAGTGAAGTGTAAAGCAATTCCTATTGTAGTGATATTTCCCTTTTGGTGTTACATGTAATAGACAATTGTTCTGAAATGCTATAAAATCATTATTTTGCTTTGTTGCTTTCTAACATTACTATGACTCTCGCTCATTCTTCAGGAGAGATATTAATACAATCAGCAAAAACTGTAAAATTGCTATTTACGTGTTAAATCCTTTACCTAAAGTATCAGGTGTACAAGACCACTTCGGTTCCTGACATGAGTTAATTACACAATGAACCAATAATTGGTCAATTTACTAATTATAATACACCACTTATCTGGGTATTACTCAATAACCATGGTAACTCCCACCACATAGTGAATAACGCCATTACAAGCGTATAACTTAATTATAGAATGGTGCAAATCTTCATCAGTTAGATCTGCATCAATTAGCTAGAGTTAGTATTTCCCTCACCCAAATTTTGTATTGTTATGATATTAATTTAGCTCTTATGGATCTTTGGGTTAACTGTCTTCTGGATCCATTGGGAGCAATAAGGACATCACTTATTACATTGTAATTGAATATACAAAAAGTACAATGCTTACAGAACAAAAAACTATTTTTACTAAAAGATTACAAAATAGACATACAAATATAAATACAAAAACAAAATAAAATAGAATAAAAAGTTAAACACATTAATCTTACTCAAAGTAACAGAGTCTGCTGTTCACTTGCGGTTGGCTTGGAGGGATGGGGCAGACTTCAAATTTGAGACTGACTACAGACTGCACAGAATGAACAATTCTTAAAACATGTCAAATTATTTTCCTTAACCTCCAGTCCCCTTTCAGATGAGCCTTCAGGAAGCTAGTACATACCTTTATAAGGGCATTGTTACATCTCAGACTACCCTCCCATTGAGTTTGCAGCCAGAATGTCAAGCACCACCTCATTCCCAGAAAAACATTAATGCAAATACCTTGAACAGAGTTATGGAAGGAGGGACAATAGTTTAATAGATAAGACCCACAGGCTGTTGTGTGTGCCATACAGATGTAAAATGACCTTCCTTGGGCAATAAGTACTTTGAGGTATACTTAACCTAGTTTTCTTTTTGAATTCTAAAGCATGTTACATGGGATGACATCCTTTGCAGACATTTATATCTTAAGTTTAGCCCTTGCTTTGCCTGCAGATAAACAGTTTCCTATAAACGTAAGCACTAATGTATGTTAGATGATATGAAACATTGTTATTACCGATGTGCCCAGGTATTATGGTGCATCACTGTGTTATCTCAAACACCACGCATGGCACGCCACACACCATGCCATGAGTCGCGCCACAAAGAAAGTTTAGTAATGTAGCGTAGCGTAACGCTGAAAAAAGTCATTACGTGTAATACAACTTTTTGCCCACCAGGTGTCACTTTTTCTAAACTACATAGCGCATGCGTCTGATTTCCAATGTATGTTCTGTATCACCGCCCGATGATTGGTTGACAGAAGCGGTGATTCGGTACACTATACAGTATTACAGCGTTTTCCACATGGAATCAGGAATGTATAATAAAGCGGTAGAAGAATGTCTAATAAAGTTTGAAATCATTAAGCTCTGTTTTACACACTGACTGTGCAGTTGAAATCACACTTGTGCAAATGTAAACACTGTCGGCACTGTCCCAGACTTAGACATTGTAGTGGTTTCATTACTTTACAAACTACAGAACTCTAGTAATGGGTGAAGCATGTAGCCTAGCGGTCTAATGCCTAGTCTCACCACTTCTCCCTTCTTCTTGTTCCGTGGGTTCGAAACCTTGAAAATATGTTTTTTTTTATTATTTTTAAAATCTTCACTTAAAATATTCAGTATTCAATACAGTACATGTGGAGCGCATGCCCAGTGCTTCGGGAGTCAAACAACGAAGTTGGATATTTTATTACTGTACATACTGTACTGTACCTTAGAATGCAAACTTGCGTCAATGCCGGCGCTGTCCCAGACTTGGACACTATAGTGATTTTTTTATGACCAGCAACTGGTAGTGGGCTCTGTTTAAGAGAGAGGGCTCTGCATTACAAACTGGCTGTGCATTTAAACCGCAAAATTGTATCAATGTTAGCGCGGTCGACGCATATCCCTTGGAGAGGTTACAATGACAATGGAATGTGTGACACATGCCCAGTGGAGCCAAGCCATAAACCAAGTAACGCTATGCCATGGTGCATGCCCAGTTGTCTGCATTCCTACAGTACAATACTGTTGAATTTTCACACTTGTGCCATTCTGCACTGTACCAGACTTATAGTACTTACAGTATACACAATAGTCATTTCATGACTTCATAAAGTGCTACAGTAGTGGGCTTTTTTTGGGAGGGAAGTCTGTATTACAAACTGACTGTGCATTAGAGCGCAAACTTGCGTCAATGTCGATGCTGTCCCAGACTTGGAAACTTTAGTGATTTTATGAGTTCAGTAACTGATAGTTGGCTCTGTTTGAGAGAGGGTTTCTCTGCATTACAAACTGTGCGTTTAAACTGCAAAATTGCATCAATCTCTGCACA
This sequence comes from Taudactylus pleione, assembly GCA_031769625.1. Lineage (NCBI taxonomy): Eukaryota > Metazoa > Chordata > Amphibia > Anura > Myobatrachidae > Taudactylus > Taudactylus pleione. The sequence continues at coordinate 18,280,132 of JAUIMM010000020.1, read as the reverse complement.
GCTCTGAGGGGTTATGGTACAAATGGGATCTCTGGCGTGTGCCCAGTGGAGGGGATGCAATGCATTGCCAGTGGCGCTGCGCCATAGCCTTACCCTTGTAGCGCTATGCCATGGCGTACAGTATGGAAGATCATACAGTAGCGGGTCATGATTCACACACAGTGAAAGTGGGATCTCCATATTACACACTGACTGTGTAATAATAATATTAAAAAATAAAAAGTGTAACCTTATAGTATGTACAATATTGGACTATACCGAGCCTCTTGCTTCACATATAGAATATGCAGAATCATGTCAGTAGTATGGGAGATGCAATGAGATTTGCCTACAATAATCTTCCCACTTTGCCTGTCCCTTGTACAAAGTCTACAAAAGGACTACAAGACTGGCATCTAACATGCCTGACATGTTTTATGAAGACGGAGTCTTGTGCATGTCCTCCCACCCATCATGCAACAATACATATGTGTGATGATCCCCTCAAATATGTTTCTGGTGATGCCACCATCTTTCTGGACAGCTGGTGCATACACAGAAGATAGCAAAGACTCTGGCAGAGTAACAGAGTCTTTGCCATCACTTGTGGTGGCATCATCTTTCTTAACTCATTGCAGGAAAGATGGCTTCATCATGAGCAAGTATAAGGGGCTCTACCTTAATCCACGGGCCTGAGTGTACCACAACCTGTAACCATTAGAGATATGCCATTGCTCTTGCTACAGTTTACGTTGGAACCTTGGCGTTCAGGGGTTTTTAGATGAAGCGGCCATTAAATGTAATATAAAAAACATAAACCACTGAGTAGTTGATTTAGAAAGTAAATGTCCTCTTGTGGTGTTTATTAAAATTTGTGCCTATATTTGTGTGTAGCACCTTGTCAACTATGACTAGCAATAAAAATCATATCACTTTTTTGTTAGTTTGCAAATAAATTATTAAACAAATGTATAGAAAACAACATCAGAATTAATAGAACCTGTAGCATTGCTAACAAACTATAAATAAAAATAAACAGAATTTCAACACTTACTAATTTAAAAGCTGTGTAATAACAGTGGTTAATGGAAATGGTTTATGGTAATGTAAAAGTAGCAGCTGTCATGCGAGGGACTAATAAGAAAATGCTTGTGTTACGTCAACATGTATCATGGTGTTTAACAGTAATTAGAATGGTAAATATATTTACAGCATGCTAAGATCATTTTGTATAAAATATATTTGTTTCTTAAAATGATGAATTAAGTTTTATTTTCTACAAATAGATTAAAAAAATGACATCATTCCAATAAATAATAATAATAATAATATATGTTTTCACAGCCATTAAATTAGCACTTATATGCACACTTTATTATTAGTATTAATATTATTATAGTTTTAATTTATTTAATTTATAGTTTTAATTTTTAATTTACAGTATAAAATCACATTTATTCAGCCCTCTTCATTAATTTAACCTTTTTATTTTGTATCCTGATGTACTGCACATTTCACCCTCATTTATTAACAGGGCAGGCTTCACTTTAAGTGGCAAATATTTACTTTTATTTCTTTAAAATGTTTTTACTTGTAAAAATGTATATGTATTGTGCATTAATTGCAGCCAGATGTACTCTTCACACTTACTAGAAAATAGTGGTCTTCATCATGAAGGTTGGATACTGTTTTATAAATATATATTTTTAATACTAAAATAAAGCATTTAAATAAGCACTAAAATTTTACCTCTTGCTAGATATTTTTTTTGTGAAAAGCTATAAGTACTCCTATTAAAATAGTCATAAAATACAGTTTCGTGACCACCCCCTGCCATTCCTTTACATGTGATTGCTGCTCACAGCTTGGAATGCATATATGGTACCCTTTCACCACTGGTTGGCTATGCTGTGAGCAAGACATATGCCATAATGGGTTGGGTACGGGATGCTGGCACTCGGTATCCTGGCAGTCAGAATCCTAATGCCAGCATCCCGAAAGGGTTAGGATACCGACACCTGACGGTCAGTATCCTAAACCTCTCCTTATCGCTAACCCTCCCTCCCAGCTGCCTAAACCCAACCCTCCCCCCTAGTGCCTATCCCTCCCCACTTAGTGCCTTACCCTTACCCTTTAACCCTAACCCTCCACCTAACCCCAGTACTTACCAGCGGAATGTCAGCGGTTGGGATGCCGGCACCAGGATTCTGACAGGTATAAAGATTCTAGCACCGTCATTCTAAGCACCAGCATCCCAACTGAGGATTATAACTACAGTACAACCCATTCTCAACTGCTCAGCCAATCAGGGCAATGTAGTTTATAACAGGGACTCAAGTCTGGACTCTCCTTCTGAAATTGAAACAGGAGGAAGTAGTTTGTAAAGCTATAAAAAAAATGTTTATAAAGTTTATCAATAGAACTATAAATGCAATATTTTTATTACTAATTGCTTATAGTTCACTATTATTATTTTATGTACAAAAAAAATCTCAAAATGTATGACATAGTATTTATTAAGTCAATCTAGTGTATTTCTTTATTTAATATAAATTATACTGTGAATATGATAAATACTATTATTATTATTATTATTAATCATTTTCATTTATAGGGCACCACAAGTGTTCTGCAGCACCTATAAGCTTCAAATAATTAAATTAAACACCAATGTGTCATTCTATTGCAAACCTGGAAAACCTGTGGCTCGCCAGCTGTTGTGACACCACAAGTCCCAGCATACCTTCCCACCAATCAACTGGTAAAGCATGCTGGGATTTGTAGTTTCACAACAACTGTAATATAACAGGTTGTCCAAGCCTGCTATAGATTTAAAATGTTTCAGGCAGATAACTTGTTCATCAGGTTCTATTCTCAGGGTCACCTGAGGAAGGAGATACAGCCCGTAAAAAGTGCTTCTGTACCTTCTTCAATTATCAAATTCTATCTGGACTTTTTTTTTGACAACACAGATCCTTTTTCAATGAGTGGATGTCTTTGGGACTGAAGCAAAGATAAGTGCTCTTACATATATTTACCCTGTGCATGTGCCAAACCCAGGTGTACTCAAGTATGTGCAATGTAGAGCCATTCACATCTCCACTTGTACAGAAAGCTGAACTGGGTTATTATGGGGCGTTCTAATGTAGACCATGAAACAAAGTATACATATAGAGATGGCCAGACGGCAGAGATGTGTATGGTTGACTATACATATATAGTTCTGTGCATGTAACGCAGGAGCAATTGCGCCTGACTTGCATTCAACTCTGCATCAGGCCCTTTGTATACACAATGCCTAGATGGTTTAAGATTAAATTATGACATCGACATATTCTATGAAAAACTCTTAAGACAAAATAATTTACAGAAGAGCAAGGTGTTCCCTGGTCAGTATGGTGTGGGTGCACCTGTGTGGCTATTTTGGCAGAGCAATGCAAAAGCAAAATGAAATTTTTCATAGCATGATAATCCGGGACAGCTGGATATTGCAGATCTCTGACAGTAAGAAGAGGATGAAGCATACCACTGGACATTCCCATTGGTACAGTATGTAGGTGATGTTACTTTAAAGCAAGTGTACAGTGCACAATGGGTTCAAATCACCTGGTTAAATATCCATCTCAACATGGTGATAGAGTATAAATAAAAAGAAATCACATGTATTTGATCTAACACAAATGCAGCTTTCAATGTTACATATAAACACAACCATAAACATTTAAATCAATGTTAATAATATCTTAAAATATATGAATAATTGCAGCAGAAAACATATGGCACTATTAAGCTGTGGGAATGGTTCCTTGTACCCCTTTTATACCCCTTTCACACATAACGGCAAATTACCTGGTAAAGTACTTTTACCCGGTAAATTGGTTTTTCGCAGGGTCGGAGATCCTTTGTTGTTCAACAAATTACCGGGTAAAAGTGCTTTACCCGGCAATTTAATTTTCCTGTGTGAAAGGGGTATAGGACTAGAACCGGCAAACCCACCCGGCATTTAAATACCGGGTAAAAGCCTGGATTTTTTACACAAGGGTTGTCCCTTTCAGAGAAAAGAAATACCCCTGTTAATCAGCAAATTACCAAGTAGAAATGTATGACCCGGTAATTTGCTGTCTGAACGGAGGTACAGGCAGGGTCTGGCAAAACAACCCGGCACGCAAATGCCGGGTAAAAGCTGGGTTTTTTGCCATTTTCTGTCTGAGAGTGGTATAAGTAATATTTTATTCCAATAAATTGATATGAAAGTGTCCAATCACTCAACAGTAATAGCAATCCAGCTATACAGTATGTAAATCATTACCACTTCCATAAGAGCAGTTTGCTGGACCCTCTTTAGCAATGAGTCACAATGCATGATGGATGGGTCCTCCCTTGCATAAGGTAGAAGTGTGCTGGAGACTCTGGATAAAAAGGAACACAATTGGGATGTTGCCACAGAAGTCCTTAGAGTAAAATGTGCTGCCAGTGCAAGTCCACTGATGCGTTTCGCTGTTAACCACTTGCAGTTTTTTAAAAAGTGTGCAGACTTGACCAGGGTAGTGCTTTATATACCTGTGTTAATATGACTAATGATGAGCAGCTGTTTGATTGATGCTCTATCCACATGTAAAACTAATGAGCTATAATGCATTGTGAATAGGAGGTGCCTTCAGTCTTTCTAATAAAAACAATATACTGTATGGTGCCAATGGCACGTGATGTAAACAGACATCACATGCCTTTTCAGTAATGTTCAATTTAAAAATGATGACTGATATGGACACCTATCTAGATCAGGTCAAAATACAATAGAATGAAAATATGGTTAAAGAACCCTTTTATAAGTATATAAAGTATATTATTTTGTTGTCCTTTAGCTTACTTAAACAGTTAGAACCAACATACATATTTTTATGTTTAGCAACTGTATAGCAATGACTTAAGCTAATAATATAATCTTCTAAAATGATCATGGAAATTCAAAAATAAACAATTTTTTAACAGTATTAGGTGTATATTTATTATTATATTAGTTATAAAATATAACTTAATACTCAATTACATATATAAAAAAAGTGTTTTGGATATATACAGTACTAACATGAAAAGTTAGTATACATATATTTTAAGGTTTTATCAACCATTGTTTTAAACCAGTGGTCTAAAATGTAAATTGAAGTATGAGCTACTTTAGAAAAATGTAACCTCCTGCAGAGCTAATAAAATTGTAAAAAACAAATCTGGCTAATAACCGAACAATTGAAGTTAATATAATGAAAATTAAAAAAAAAAGTTTCATAGAAAATAAAAATGCATTTAATTATTATAGTGATATTGTTGTACCTTGTAAAACAAATGTAAGCACAGGCACATTTCACTGTTAATTATCGGCTCCAAGGAGGTACGTGCAGTAGAGGAGCAAAAGATATAGACAGGGCTGCTGTGTGATTTTCCGGCAGGGCTGGGCGGGAGTCACTCGCTCCGCAGTAGCGTAGACGCCATGGGTGGAACAACAGGGAAGTACATCAGGTGATTGCTGTAGAGGCTACAGCAATCACCTGATGTGCTTCCCTGTGGCTCCACCCATGGCGTCGATGCCATGGGGAAGCACACATCAGAGGTCACTTTCTCCTAGTTGACTTGGCAGTACTGCAGCTATGTGAGCTACCAAAATTAAGCCTCGCGAGCTACAGGTTGGAGAAAACTGTTTTAAACATTTATGGTTGTGTTTATATGTGACATGTTGCATTTGAATAGATCAAATAAATGCAATTTATTTTTTATTTATACTATATCCGCATGTTGAGGTAAATATTTAATCAGGTCATTTTAACCTATTGTGCTCTGTATATCTGAACCATATAGTGTTTTTCCTTGGATTGACTCACTCCAAATTTTACATCTGCCTTTAAACAATCCTCCCTAAGCAGTGGCTGGTTAGTTCTATAAATATTCTTTATATAACATCCCTCCAAGTATGTAATAATGCTCATTAATGATGCCATTATAAATATGATCTTTAATACATGTCGCCCTCATCCTGTTAATCAACATCTCTTATTTATGCTAAATACAGTCATTAAAGTTATTGCTTTGGCAAAATGTATAAATGATAATTTCTGAACATAAGTTAAGATGTTGTACCGACAAAGAGTTTAGTACAGTGATAATGATAGCTATCACTTTACTTCCGGGGCTTTACTAACTGCGCATGTATAGGATGTCACAGAGAGTTCCAGAGATTCCTCTCCAGTGCACAAAATGTGGAATTATAGCCTATAGCTAAAGATGGTGTTACAGTAGATACAGGGTGCCAGCTCTGAAAACTCAGCTTGCAAGTAAATATTAAAGGACCTTATAATAAATAGCCTCAATACTAAACACAGTAATGTGTCAATCCTCTGAAAACATCTGTTTTTCAGAGGATTGATCACATTACTTTTATAAATATTCAAAGTAGCCAAACTGAACAGTTAAAAAAACAGTTGACCAAACATTGAACAACATCAAAAAGCAGGTAATTTCTAAATGAAAATTATATTTATTTTGTATTCTAAGAATTTTCTCTTTTTATTCTAAAGGTGCCTACACACTTGGTGATTTTTTACATGATTTGGCTAATTCTGATGAATCGTGATGACGAATCATGTAAAATATGGCCAAATTGTGAGTTTCCACTCACTATGCCGATGCGCGTACCCGCTGGTCGTACATCGCATCTTCAGATCTGCCATGCTGTAGGGAAAATTTGCCAATCTGGGACACGATGTGGTGCCGATCGTGAGTACATTGTACTCACGATGTATCACATGATCCATCGTCTGTCATGCAATTTGACTGACAGGACCCTGTACATGCCCAATCGCCATCTTGTACAGCATCATGATTTCTAGGAGAAGGAAGGATGTGATTGAGCCTGCACACCCAAGTCTGGACATTATTTGTTTGGTAACTATATTGCTGCTGCATTGATGCACCACCACTGCCCACCAATATGAGCCACCCACAGTCCCCCTATAAATGCATGACCCAGCCACCGCCCGCTTATATGAGGTGGGCGGTGGCTGGGCCATGCATTTTACACCCTGTCCCCCATTGTGAACCACCTACCTACCCACTGCAACCACTGTCCCCTTATAAATGCATGACGCAGCCACCGTCCACTTATATGAGTCATGCGATGGCTGGGTCATGCATTATGCACCCTGTCCCCCAATGTGAGCCACCCACTGCCCATCAATGTGAGCCACCCACTGTCACCCTATAAATGCATGACCCAGCCACCACCCGCTTATATGAGGTGTGCGGTGGCTGGGTCATGAATTATACACCCTGTCCCCCAGTATGAGCCACCCGCTGCCCACCAATGTCATGGTCCACCTATTAAATACCTAAAAATATGAAAACACCACAAACATTTTAAAATACCATAACACATATATTACAACACCATAACAAATATATTACAACACCATAAACAAATGAATTGCACCATAAACAAATATATTAAAATCCTGTAAAAAAACATATTAAAATACCATAACAAGCATATTAAAATCCTGTAAAAAACATATTAAAATACCATAACAAACATATTAATCCTGTTAAAAAACATATTACAATACCATAACAAACATATTAAAATCCTGTAAAAAAAACTATTAAAATACCATAACAAACATTAAAATCCTATAAAAAAACATATTAAAATACCATAACAAACATATTGAAACCCTGGAAAAAAAAACATATTAAAATACCATAACATGAACAAACACTTAAAAATGTACCTAAAAATTAAAAAAATCAACATTAAAAATCACAAAACTATTTACAATTATTGCTAAAACTGTATATGTCCATATTTTTTTCCTAGGAATGTCTATGGATAGCGAGCAAAAATGTGTCACTGGATTCCTGGAGATCCTGCAGTCCAAAGAATGTGTATGGTGGATAAGCTGTAGACAATACCACAATAATTCCCAAAAATTGGCAGCATTGGAGGAATTGTTGGAGTACACCAAAAAGTTTTTTTCGGATGCTACCCTCAAAACAGTCCATCAGAAAATCCATAATTTGCTCACTGTGTGCATCAAGGAATGGAAGAAAGTGGATGATTCCAAGCAGTCCAGAGTGGCCACCGATGATCTCTATCATCCAATGCTGTGGTACTACAACTTGATGACCTTCATCAGTGATAAGGAGCCACAATGCCAGTCTGTCGTCCTGATGGCCGAGCGAGAGGGAGAAGAGGCAACAGAAGTGAGTGGACCGTCTGAGGAGATTTTTGTAAGTAGAGACACAGGGCCTGATTCAGACCCACTCGCAAGCGCATATCGCTTGCAAGCGGGTCGATGGTCGGACAGTGCGCATGCACTGCGTGCTCACTGCGCATGCATGAGCCCCGGAGCGTGTGAGAACTTCACTCACTCGGAGCTCGCAACAAAATGGGGTGGCTGTCGATGTTGATCGACAGCTTGCCTCGTTTTGTAGGTGGGTCGGGGGTGGCTGCACAAATGAAGGCGTTCCCAAAGGAACACCTGCCATTTGTGGGTGGCCCTACAAACATTACACTTGATGTCAGTAGTGAACTTCCTGCTCTATTAGAGCAGTAAGTACACTGGGGCTTGCTGTGGATGAGACCCTACCACAAGGGTCTCATCGCAAGCCCGATGGTCGTGATAATTGCGACCATCACCAGACTGCACGCACAAGCTGTGGGCGGTCACCCACAGCTATGTGTGCGGCCTGGAGGCGGATTTTTTTTTTTATATAAATCTGCCCTGATTCAGAGCGAGCACTCGCAAGTAGCGTGCGCCTCTGAATCAGGACCACAGTTCATACACCAACATTTTTTTTTAAACAAAACATTTTACAATAATTCCAAATGTCCACTTTATTCAGTTATTTCACAGACAGTCCTCCTGCCATGGCACTGCACCTGGTCCGTTGAAATAGGCCATATACTCCTCTCTCACTTCTTTGGCATGTGCTGTCGATGTTGTTTGCATTGGAGGTGCAGACACTGATGTAAACTTCGCAATCTCCTCCAGATATCCAGCATCTCCTGGTCTAGTTGTGACTGGTCCCCGTTGTGTTGTTTTTCTTCTCAAAAAGTTATGCAGCACACAGCACACCATCGTGGCCCAGTCTATCTTGTCCACATGTTGGTTTACAGTAGTGTGGAAAATGCTAAACCAGTTACTCAGTATTCCAAATGCATTTTCCACAATGCGCCATGCCCGGGATAGATGACAGTTGTAGATCCTCTTCTCTCTGGTCACGCCCCTCTGTGTAAATGGCTTCATCACATGGTCATGTAAAACAAAAGCCTCATCTGCAACAAAAACATAATTTAGGCCATGCTTTGTCTTGTACAGTGACGGCAAGTCGGGCGTTTTGTTGATGAGTCTCTCATAGAATGCTGTCTGTTTGAAAGACCCACCATCCAGAGCACAGCCATTCTTGCCAACATCCACAAACAAAATTTCATAGTTGGCATTCACCATTGCCATGAGAACGATGCTGAAGAAGCCTTTATAGTTGTAATAATATGATCCGGTGTTGGCAGGTGGGTTGATGCATATATGTTTTTCATCGATGGCTCCTCCGCAGTTAGGGAAATTTCAACATTGGGTTTGGAACTAAAGAAATAGTAAAAAATGGGTTAAAACATGACATATAATATTTTTTCTACTTTTTTTCCTTTATTTACCCAAGAGCCAGATTTGTCCTCAACTCCGGACATCAGTCTGATCGGGGACAGCGAGGTGGATACATTATCCCCATGCCCACCGACCATTCAACCCCCCCCCAACATCTTCCACACCTCCCCAAAGAAAAACGCAGGGGGAAAAGCAGAATCAATATACAGAGCCAGAGGACATATTCCTGCAGCAGGCGGAAGGAATCCTCCAAAAACAGCCGGACATCATAGATGACTTCACGGCACATATCAATAGCAGTATGCACAAAATGAATGACCAAACAAAGAAGGAGTTCCAGAGGCTGGTCTATGGGCTATAAATTAGGTATCTAAATTAAAATTTACATGGTTCAACATATATAGAAGACCCTCTTCTGTACTCACCTGACCCAACTGCCTCTGTGAGTCCCCCCAGCCCAGTTGGAGGCTACTCCCCCACCCAGTACCCCATCCACAAGCCAGGCTATTTACACTGCTCTGCTGGAGGCAGAGGATGATTTGCCCCATTATTAGAAAATGTTATGTATTTTTTGTATTATTGTTGCCTGTACTATCACCAAATTTTATCAGTGATGATGCTGATTGGACAAGGTCATTACACACATGGCGCAAGTACAGATTGATGGAAACCGGGGCCACAATCTGTACTTGTGCTATGTGTGTATTGGCCTTTTCAATCTGGCATCTGATCCACCATATAGCATACAGCAGCCTACTTATTGGGACTGATAACATTTGGTGATAATGCTGTTTTCTACATTTTATATGCATACTTAAAAATGTTTACAGTATATATTAAAAGGTATTTATTACTGTGCAGTGTTGTTGGCACAGTGTGGTTAATGCAGCCGTATTGACTGACAATACTGTTATATAAAGGGTTAAAAAAAAGAAACATTTTATAAAAAAAATGTCTTTGCCAAGAAACAAAGGCCCTCATTCAGAGCCGTACGCTCTGAGCAGAGCGCACGATCTGAATGAGGGCCGCCCTCCATAATTATGGAGCGTCCTCCTGGACGCTCATATAGCTGTGGGTCACCACCCACAGCCTATACGAGCGTGCAGTTTGATGGCGGCGATGGTCTTGACCATCGCGACCATCGCCACTGCGAGCCAGAGCCTGCGGTTGAGTTTTTCAACCGCAAGGCCCGGAGTGATTTTGGCTCTATCAGAGCCAAAATCACTCCCACTGACATCACTAGTGATGTCAGTGGGCCAGCTTCTGACGGTAGGCGTTCCCTTGGGAATGCCCCCGTCAGGGAGGCACGCCCCCGGCACGCCCACCAAAGGGGGCGTGCTGTCAATCAACATCGACAGCATGCCCCCTTTGATCAGACACAACGAGCGAAGGAAAGTCCTTCGCTCGTCGCGTCTGGCGCATGCGCACGACGGAGCTCCCGCCGTCATGCGCATGCGCAGTGCACAACATCGACCAACTTGCGAGCGGACAGCCGCTTGCGAGTGGGTCTGAATCAGGCCCAAAGTGTGTAGTGTGTTTTTTTTTCTTACCTTGCAATACTGGTACTGCAGCACTTTAAGAATTGCCTTGCAGGTCTCTGGGATGATGACGCCCAAGGACTGAGGGGAGATGAGAGTCCCAAACTTCAGGTCTTCCAGTGACCTTCCTGTAGCCAGGTACCTCAGGGTAGCCACCAGCCTCTCTTCAGCAGGGATAGCCCTCTGCAGCCTTGTGTCCTGCCTCTGGATTTGGAGAGTCACCATACTCAGCAACTCCTGGAAGGTGGCAACATCTATGCGCAGGTAGTTGCAGTAGTCATCTGGGTTGTTCTCCTTGACCTCCATCAGCAGGGACATGTGAGAGTGAGTATCCCTCTGCAGCAGCCACTCCTTGGTCCAGCATGCTCTCCTCCTTTGCTGGGCCCTCTCCTTCATCACCTTGAGCCCACCATAGGTGACCATCAGTCTATACCGATAAGCAGGGCCATAACTAGGGTAGTGCGACCAGTGCCATGGCACAGGGCACCACAGGGCAGAGGGTGCTGTTTGGGCCTGTCAATTTTCCTGTCTATTATCATTCTCACTTGTAGCTTCCTCTTCTTTTATCCCAAGAATCTCCTGGCTGCCCCTATATCTCCTCCCTAGCCCTTCCCCATGAGGCCATGGCCTTTTTCATGTGCATCTTATGTCCCGTTTTAAAAAATGGGATCGGGGGCAATGCTCTCTCTGGCACAGGGTACCAAAAAGTCTAGTTACAGCTCTGTCGATAGGGCTCCATCAGCACAGAATTCAGGAGAAGGATAGAATGTAGGTAGCACACACTTGCAGGTAGAACACACTTTGTAATAGGAAGTCAAATACAAAGCAGAGCACAGTAGCAATGTACAGGGTTCAGCAGGTATACACCTAACCTCACTAGTAGCAGAGCAGAATGTGCACAGGGTTAAAATGGCGTCTGCTTTTTATACCCCCTAGCTAGCCCCACCCATTATTTAAATTCCCAACCAATCATGAGGATTCTCGTGTGTTGTTTGGTAAGCTCACTATATATCGTGCACGATCTCACGATTTGGACTTCCGACACGTTGCATGATAGATAGTGAGATCATGATTCAAATTGGCAGCTTTTTAGACCAAATCATGACCACGACTCCCAGGGAGCTCCGGGGAGAGTTCAAGGGAAATCGTACACGGTGTCGGATTGTGAGCAGATTGCCAAGTGTGTAGGCACCTTTAATCATCATGCACCAAATATTATTCATTCTTATTTCACTACATGGCATCTTCTCTAGAGCTTTTACATCTTTCACGCTCCCTGCAGCTCACCCCTCTGTACACATTGCAGCCTCAATAATCTGCAACCCTCTTGTGAACATACATGAGCTATTTACTTATCTTTATAAATTGACAATAACATCCACAACCTGTTGTCATAAAGAACTTTCAGACAAACCCACAACTATATTTATATCTCTCTCCTTATACTTCTATTAGCTGGTGACATATCACCAAATCCAGGCCCTACACACATGTCCTACTCACAATGGAATATAAATCCAGCAAACCTCAGACACATCACATGCCTCCCATCACCCTCCAAAACACTAAAATGTACCTTATGAAATGCACGCTCTGTCTGCAACAAACTAACATCCATCCATGACCTCATTATTTCAAATAACCTCAATCTTCTGGCAATAACAGAAACATGGCTCATACCAATGGACACTTCCTCCCCTGCAGCACTCTTACATGGTGGCCTACACTTCACACACATCTCCAGGCCTGGTAATAGTAAAGGAGGTGGAGTAGGAATACTACTGCCCCAATCTTTCACATACACAGTTATTCCATAGGTACCATCCCTTACATTTACATAATTTGAAGTACATTCTATTAGGACTTTCACCCCTTTCTCTCTGTGCATTGCTGCTATCTATCGCCCACCTGGACCACCCAATCAATTTCTGGAACATTTTTCTGCCTGGCTCCCTCACTTCCTATCTTCTGACATTTCCACCATCATCATGGGTGATTTCAATATCCCCATTGACATTCCACAATCCCCTCATGCCTCCAAACTTCTCTCCTTAACATCCTCTCTTGGCCTCTCCCAATGGACTGACTCCTCTACTCATCAAGATGACCACTGCCTTGATCTTGTATTTACCAGACTATGCTCAGTTTCTCATTTCACTAATTCTCCTTTCCCTCTCTCAGATAATAACCTTATCACCTGCACACTCTCCTCCATTGTGTCAACCTCAATGCCAATCAATCAACCAAGCCTCCTCAAACCTCTAGAGATATAAATGCTATTAATTTTGAACAACTATCCACCTCTCTGCAACAATCACTCTTACCTATTTCTAATTTCACTTCTCCTGAGACTACATATTTCCAATCAGTCATCTCTGCCCAAGCCTCTAACCCCAAGCAACTGTCACCCAACCCACCTGCTACTATCAGTGCACAAGATCTTGCTTCCTATTTCAAGAACAAGATTGATAATATCTGAAATGAAATGGTATGCACTTCCTCAGCCAGGGACTTGTTCAGTTCCCTACCTGAACCCGGTGGCATGTTCCCATCATTTGATCCCACTAATGAAGATGAAGTGTCTACACTCTTCTCATCCTCCTACTCCACTACTTCTCCCCTTGATCCTATACCCTCACAAATCAGTAAAGCTCTGTCTCCTTTGCTTATCCCACACTTAACTAAAATCTGTAATCTCTCTTTCTCTACTGGTATCTTTCCATCACTGTTCAATCATGCAGTGATCACTCCTATTTTGAAAAGACAAAATTCTGACCATAACTCTCTCTCAAATTACTGTCCTATCTCCCAGCTCCCTTGCCCCTCCAAGCTACTGGAGAGACTTGCCTACACTCACCCCACACACTTTCTTAACACCCACAACTTATTGGACCCCCAGGCTTTCTTTCCCAACACTCCGCTGAGACAGCACTGATTAAGGTAGTAAATGATCTGGTCACTGCCAAGGCTAAAGGCCTTGGCAGTGACCAGATCTAGATCTCTCTGCTGCCTTTGACACTGTTGATCACTCTCTTCTCATACAAACACTACAATCACTAGGTCTTCAAGACACAGTCCTTTCTTGGTTCTCATCCTACCTATCTAATTGCTCTTTCACTGTTTGCTTTTCTGATTCTACCTCCACTTCACTACCTCTGTCAGTTGGAGTCCCACAAGGCTCAGTCTTAGGTCCTCTGCTTTTCTCAATATATACCACCTTTCTTGGCAAACTAATCAGCTCTTTTGGTTTTCAGTATCATCTGTACGCTGATGATACTCAAATTTACCTATCCTCCCCAGACTTGTCACCATCTGTGCTGGTCCGTGTCACTGAATGTCTCTCTGCCATTTCATCTTGGATGTCATCTTGCCACCTCAAACTTAATATATCCAAAACAGAATTAATTATATTTCCACCCGCCAATAGTAGTTACCAACCTGATATCTCTATTACTGTTTACAACTCGACAACCAACCACACCTCACATGCTCACTGCCTATGTGTCATCCTTGACTCTGAACTGTCTTTTGTTCCCCACATTCAATCTGTGTCTAAATCCTGTTACATACATCTAAAAAACATAGCCAAAATTTGACCATATCTTACACAAGACACTGCAAAAACTCTAATACATGCACTCATTATTTCCTGCATTGACTATTGCAATAGTCTCCTTATTGGTCTTCCCAAAAACAGGCTCTCCCCACTACAATCCATTTTGAATGCAGCTGCGAGGCTGATCTTTCTCAGTTCAGTGTCTGCTGATCCACTCTGTCAGTCCCTCCTTTGGCTGCCAGTCTTCTACTGTATTCAATTTAAAATACTTACACTCACACATAAAGCTATTACCCAAACCACACCAACATACATCTCTTCACTTATCTCAAAATATCTTCCAACCCGACATCTCCACTCTGCACAAGATCTGCGTCCTTCATCCCCACGCATTACTTGTTCCTATGCATGGTTACAGGACATTTTTGGGCTGCTCTCACACTGTGGAATGCCCTCCCATGCGCAATAGGACTTTCCACTAGTTTCCAAACATTCAAGCGTTCTCTGAAAACTCATCTTTTCAGACAAAGTGATCAGATTCCAGGACCACCCACATAACCTTTTATAGCTTCCCTATCTAACTCCCTTCTTATAGTAAACACCTATCACAACTTCTCTTTCTTCAATTTAATATCCTCCTAACCATAGGCCAACTTTCCAGTGTAATTGAATTATACAGCCCACCAAGAACATCTGCATCAGACTGGACCAATTTACAATATGTAGCATGTTTCCTTGTGTATCAACACCTATTTCCCTATAGATTGTAAGCTTGCGAGGAGGGCCCTCTTACTTTTGTGTATGTCTATTACGTATGTCTTATATGTATGTATGTATGTATGTCTTTTACAACCCAGTAAAATGTTAATGTTGATTCAAATTGTAAAGTGCAATGGAATTTGCTGCGCTATGTAGGAAACTATTAATAAATAAATAAATAAATAGGCACCTAATACCACTTTCAGACAGAAAAATCCCAAAAACCTGGGTTTTTCCCGTATCGTTCAACCCGGGAAGGACCCGGTAATTTGCTCCTAACCCCCTTTCACACAGTACATAATTCCCGTGAAATTCCTGGGTAGACCCCTTTCACACAGAACCCAGATTATCCCTGCAATATACATTGTGTCATAATAAATGGACTGCTTTTATGGCACACAGAGATGAGGTCATAAAAAGTGGTTGGTGTCTGCTCACTGCATACATACAATGACATAGTATAGAGGACACAAGTGTTGTTTTGCAATCATTTTCTTTTTATTTGAAAGGCTCATGTGATGTACATGTTATGTCACATGTAACACCTTCTGTATTAAATTTTTAAAAGTGCTTCATTTATTTTTCAACAAATATGCATTAGCCATTAATGCCTTAATGCATTCAACAATTTAAATATATATAAATATATATATATATATATATAAAGACAATATAAAAATAGGTTTTGCTGTGATTGAACTGAAAAATATAATAGGGGAGGCACCCCAACTATTAGAACTGTGTGTCAGGACCAGCCTTAGAAACGACACATATACAGTATACATTTGGTAATACAGCGGCCACACATGGGAGAAAGCTCACGACTGGCCTGTTAAGTGCAGTATACAAATTTTTAAATACAAAAGAAATGGAGGTAATGTGTGTACATTCTAAATTATGTACACCCTCATATATACACGTAGCTTACTTAAAGGGCACCCACACATTGCCCTAAGCTCTTGCCAGGCCTGTTAATGGCAGGATAAACAATATTGTCAAAAACAACAAGCTTCAACAAAAAAGAAATATAAAGTAGACAGCAAACATGTAAAACATCATACAAGTCTACAGCTGTCTGTAGGCAGTGCTGACAATAGTGCTAAGTGGAGTGTTATGATGAGTGCCATCTGAATAACTATGCACTCTGCCATTCTGTGTATTAATCCCCGTGCCATCTGCATAAGTATGCACAGTGCCATATTGATTAGTATTTCCTGTGCTGTCTGGACTATTATGCACAGTGACATGTGGAGTGCTAGGCAGTGTGCCCTCTGGACTGGTATTGGCATGTGGACTGCTCTGTACAGTGACATGTGGATTACTATTCCCTGTGCCATCTGGATAACTATGCACTGTGCCATGTGGAGTAGCATGAGGTGGATTGGAGGGGTTACTTTGCAGAAATGCTAGCCCTCTGTTTGCTGTTGGTAATTTCTAACAGGACCCTCAGAGTACTGAGGTTGTGGAGTGTGTAACCTAGACAATAGACCGTTAAGGAAGGACATCTGTGCCTCTATGTTTTCACGTTAAATTCAATCATGTAGACCAACAAGCTCACTGACAAATTAATTTTGTAACTCTCTTTCATTGTCAAAGAAGCGCTGGAGTTGGGCATCCTCCTGTGCCCGGAATTCAGCATCAGAATCTCGCAGCTGATTTACCAGGATTCTGGTCATTGTGCGCGTTGCTAGCTCCATCTTGGAAGTTTTTTTCTTCCGCTCTGGTACTTCAAAGACTAGGAATAGAAGAAAAGTAAAAATACATTTACAAATGAATTCAAAGCAGTACTGTAAACATATATGTGCTTGCGGCCTACTGCACACTAGCTTCATATTGCAACAGATACATTGAGTTTAGATTTCAGCATAGTAAAATCAGCATAGTCATACTATAATGACAAGTCAGTACAGGACAATGTTAACATTCCCAAAAATAGTGGGTGTATAGTAACTTACTGTTCCTGCGCAATGTCGGAGTCTCAGTCTGTGCAGGAGTTGGTGTCCCATTCGCACTGCTTCCACTCACCTCAACCACACCCTCAAGTGTGTTGGTGTCTGGAACCCCCATGGCAGCCATCGGATCTGTGTCACTTATCTCTGTGATGTCATCAAAGAGTATTGGTGGTGTCATTGGGCAGGACTGGCTGTTCTCCGGGGTAACACTTCGTGAAGATACACAACTAGATGATGATATGGCAATGGGATTAACCAGTGCAGAATTGCCAAAGACTTCATTACACTGATCGTAGTAACCCCATTCCATTCTGGCAGCACCACTTTTCTACCTGTTATGGTCGTGAACTTTGTTGTAGTATTTGCGTAGAGCTTTCAGTTTGTTCACTACCTGCTGCTGGGTCCACACAATGCCCCACCTGCACCACTGCCCCGCCCGCTCAGCCAATCAGGGAGACCCAGCCGCTCAGCCAATCAGCCTGTGAACTGCCATCTCAGCCAATAAACGCTGTTTACTATGCCCGGAGTTGAAAAACCTGGGTTGGCGCCTATCAGTCAGCCACAAACCCGTGTAAGACCAGGGAAAAACCAAGGTAAATACCTGGGTCGAAGTACCGGGAATTAGATCCCGTGTTGACCCTTTCAGGCAGAAAAAAAACCTGTGTCGACCCGGCAAGAGCCGGAAAATTACCGGGTTCTTTTCTCTGTTACCAGATAGAGCCACAATTCATTCATTGCACTCCGCTGACAGGTGTAGGTACTTAAGAGTTATTCATATTTGCTAAATTTTTGTAGCTTGACCTAAGCTCAGAGTGCTGCATAATTTCTTCAACTTTACAAGAGCTTCACTTTTCACACATTAATGTAGCTGAAGATTGATATGCGAATTTCCAAAGTGCTAAAAAGCTGGTGCAGCAGGTCATACATTTAGCTGCTAAACAGTCATTTTTCAGACTACTCATAAAATAACAAGAGTACAAGCATTGCAGTGTTTCCCTTCAAGCAATCTATTGTCATGTGACCTCCGTTCATCTGACATCATTACTGATACAGCTTTTGCTAGTATAGCATCTGATTAAGGCTCCCAGCCACAGTGGAGCCAAACTAAGTAGGCTAAGTGAGGTTGCGAAAGAAAATTAATTTATCAGTCCTACAAGTAGGTGAGTGTTCCTGCTAAGAGGTTTTGTGGAGGACTTGATTTGAAATTGTTGTTGATGTTGTAATGGGAATATTTAAATGTATTTAAAGACCTGACAATCTTACAGATGTAGTTTGAAACAATGATGGAAAGGGGATGGTTCCAGACACAATAGCTTTTAAATGACCTACTTTATTTACAAAAGTTTTTGTCCTTGTCATACATCAACATGTTCTGTTTTGTCTGGGTTATTCATTTATATTACAGTATATATTGTCTAAACATTTATGTTCAAACTATCTTCATAACCCGAAATTTTATTACATGCCAACATTTTGAATATAAACTTGTTTTTCACATTAACCCCGCAACTAGATAACACTAAAGTGACACTCTATTAATGTCTATCCGTTATGCACATAACAAGCAGTGTAAATCCGAGTTCCTGTACCACAAGAAATGAAGGAACACTGATATATTAAAACTACAGTTTTAATATCAAGAGGCTTATTTTATAATATACTTATTTCTTAAAATGTATTTATTTTTGTGGTACCAGTACACTCCTGGGTGTATTACATACCTCCCAACATGACCTGCTTCAGGAGGGATACAATGCTCTTGGTCTTCCCTGGTAAGAGGTCTGGCTGCAGCACAGTTCAAAATTCAAATAATGGAGCCACACCAATTGTCATTTCACACGCTGCCAAACATCACTGGCTGGGACTCACTGGCAGTTGGTGTGACTCCCCTATTTGAATTTTGGACTGTACTGCAGCTCCACCTCTGGAGCCGCCACCAATCACAAATTACCAGGGAAGTCCAGGACCAGAGCATTGTGTCCCTCCTGGAAAGGGTCATGTTGGGAGGTATGGTATTACAATTAGATTATTCTTATTTCCTAAATGTTCTGATTCTCAGACCTGGACCAGGATGTGGCCTATAATAAAGTGTACATGGCTGAAGACTATTGCTTTCCTCCACAGTGTTTGGGGATTGTTTTAATTAAGGATGTGCAGGCTCGGATTAGTTTGGATTTTCCAGCAAAATTCGGATTTTTAACGCCAAAAATTGGGTCTCAGAAAGAGGCAAAACATCATCTTACATAGACAAACATCATCTTTCATGGACATTTGTCCAGGAATGATGATGTTTGTCCATGAAAGATGACATTTTGCCTCTTTTTGAGATCCGATTATTGACGGGAAAAAAAATCTGAATTTGGCGGGAAAATCTGAACTAATATCCGAGCCTGCACATCCCTAGTTTTAATAGGCATTAGTGCTAGGTCCTAAATTGTCACCAGAAGTACCGGGTTGCCCCTCTGCACTAATATTTAGATTGATTCACATTGCACCATATGGGATCATCTAAGTGCGCCCCAAACTAGGCTTGTGGATAATATTTTTTCTTATTTATTTTCCATATACTTTTTACCCTGCAAGCTTTAGCAGTTGAACAATTGAACAATTGGTGACCATCACTGCTCACCAATCACTAACATTCATTGCTGTATACGAGTCTGAGACATGTCTCCTATCAGTGCTAATGACATGGCTCCCTCTGTGGTGAGTGGCCAGGTGAAATAGTGGTTACTACAAAGATAACATATTCACCATGCCCACACATTATATTTCTGCATTTCTGTGAATTTATCATAATGCAAGTCATTAAAATATAATTAAACTCACAATTAAAATGTTTAGATATGACCCATGAAAGTGAAAGAAAAGATTAGCATTAATTTAACAATTCAATGAAGCTCTATTAGACGGTAATGAGTCTATGTATGAGTATTTACTAAAGATGTGCGCTGACCCCCTTGTTCTGGTTTTGTATCCGGATTCATCTTCGTGTTTTGGGTTTGGTTTTGGTTTTGCAGAGCCACCCTCTCGTGTTTTGGATTTGTACTAAAACCAGCTAGAATTACATAATTATGACCTGTTAGCATGCAGTCCAAAACCCAAGTTCGGTTTTTAAATCCAAATTCCGAACCATGGGAAGATCTGAACTGGGACTCGGTTCAACTCTTTACCCCAAATTGAGTCCGAACTCGGACACTAGACTTGGAACCCCTAAATTTGGTTGTTGTTGGTTCTCTGAGAACCGGACCCACACATCATTAGTATTTACAGGTGTTTTGGGGGTGTACCTACAAATGTTAAGAATCCCCTGAATGTAACATGGAGATACCATATATATGCTGAAGCCCCTTCACAACTGACAGCATAAGCAGCCCCCATAGGTTTCTCTGGAGGCTGCTACTGTAGGTTGTCTGATTTACCAAACTCCTGACAGCTAGTCCCATCTTCATAATAGAGCCAATGTGGTACACTTCCTAACCAGACCAAAACAGCTTACAGCAATGTATTCCATTCACTTTCATTTCATTTGACTGCTGGAAATGTGATTTATAAGAAGATCAGAGATAATTAGCCTTCCTGAGATGCCGTTTAACTACTGTGACAATATCTGAAATTTTGCATTTTCAGAGCTTGTTGAATTAGAAAATGAGTAAGTCCCCATACTGGTGTTTTGGGACTGCATTCCATTTTGGTGTTATCAGGTAAACAGGATATTTTAATGAAGTCTCATGTGTTACATAGACACTGAATTGGACTGTTACTGTTTTTTATTATTAAAGCCACTGTATGGATGTTTTATATCATATAACACACTTTTAAGACAACTGGGTCATTAGGAGTCGCAATGAGGTTTTGCCCAGGACTAAGAACTGAACATGTTAGAACTGAGACAGTCCCAGGCTGATCTATCTCCACCCTGGTTGCTTATATCACTTTGGGTAGGGGGGTGTCTTACTATATGTATGCCTCTGAATCAGTGGCATAAGTTCATCCCAGACACCCAGAGGCAAGTTACAATTTGGTGACCCCCCCCGACACAGATGCTGACGTAATGTAGCATTTCACATGCAGATACACCCATAGTCGCACATAGAATATAGGCGTGCCACATATTTTAATCAGCAGAAGCTACTTTTGCATCCTATTCAGATGCTCGGCGCTACGGAGTCACTCTGCGCTCACACGTTATGTGTAACACGACTTGTAGCGCATGGAGGATAGATGTATAGAGTGGAACAGGAAATGAGTGGGTGCACCAGAACTGCTGCACGAGTCTGAGGCTAGAGCTGCCACCAGGGAGGAGTGAGATGGAGAGCTGTGGGTGAGGGGGGCACTGGAAGTGGCACACTGACATAAGAATCTGCTGAGGAGCAGCGACACCAATGAATAGGGACAGGCTATAGATAGGTGGAGACAGCAGCTGATGGTCTTACAGGGAGTTCTCCACTAGTGTAAGGTGGCTTCTCAGGTGCCTGGAAGAGGTGCCATGTATTGCGTGGTCGTGACGGTACCTCCGGGTACATAGATACAGCCCTAAGTGGGATGAATATATTGTGGGCAATGGAGGAGGTGCCCCTTCAGTGCTGGCGCCCAGTGGCAGGCGCCTCCATTGTCTCCCATAGTTCTGCCCCTGCTCTGAATCATGATATGCTTTATTATCTATTAATATTTGTGGAATGTCCCTCGAAAACAATGTTTTTGAGAGGTACCCACAAACAATAAGCATACCCCGAAATGGGGGATTGCAGCAGATATCTCCGATCCCCCATATTTGATCACAAAAACACCCCCTATGTGGATTTATTTGCTGAATCTCCAGATGCCCTTATCAACTGTACCCTATGGGCTACTTTCCGAAATAGATACTGGAGAGGGATCCATAGGATTTCCCCCTGGCAATCTCCACTCTTAAATGCATGGTCAGCAGACAGCCATTTGCAGCTCGGCATTGGGGTCCTGAAGAAGTGAAGTTAGCGCATTAGTGATCACTACACTTCTAACACACAGCAGGGATGGGCTCCTTTCAGAGTCCCTGTCCCTGCACGTGTTTTTAATATATCCAGGCAAACTTACATTTTTTTATTGCCACCAATAGTGGTCATAAGAAATTATTATTATTGGGTCTAGAACCCGATATAAATGTGCCCCTTAATATCCTTATGGGATTGCTGCTTTTAAAAAAAAATCTTAATTATTCATTGTTGCATTAAATTAATGGCATTTACAACTACTTTGCGCATAGTATTTGTTTGCAAACACTTGAACGATAAAGCTAGTTTGCCTTATAGTATTTCATTTACATCCTTAGTCTTAGAATGACTTTGCCCGGAGTTTAATATTAAGCATTTGTTGGTAAGTTACAGTAGCCTGTGTGCAAAGAAAAATGTAATTCAGAAGCACTTAAGCTTGCCTTTATCTGTATCACACAACATGTGTCTAAATGTTACTCTTGCAATCTCATCACTCTGTCACCTGCCACAGAGCCTGCAGTGTGTTCCTAACCTTCATGTTTTGTTATCTAGTAATGTTACATCACACTAGGACAATTGTTCTAATAATGGTCACACTCAAACACCTCATCAACTCTACTCTTCATATAACTGCACAATTAATGCTAAAAGATTTCATCTTCAATTATATTAACCAAGTAGTTTCTTGCTACTCTTCATTATGTATTATTGCAGTCAAATTTTGTATAGAACTATATGAATGTCATAGTTCCTCTCCTGCATATTGGTCCTTAACTTCAATAGATCATCTTACTCTGAGCATCATCATGCAACAGTAAGGTGCAGGCAATGGCCAGGACCAACCAACTGCATTGTGTGGTTATACTTCCAACTCCCATGAGCTGGAAGTAAGTGCAATTACTGTATGTGTCTAGCAACTACAAATATTATTTCCACTAAGAGAGCAAAGCCACATATGTAGAACAGAAAGGGACATCCAGTGGAAAGTAGAGATTAGCGGGTCCGGTTCCCTGAGAACCGGACCCACCCAAACTTCGAGGATCCGAGGCAAATACGAGTCGGCTCGTGTTTTCCCGCCTGACTCAGATCTGAAAACGAGGCAAAATGTTATCATCCAGCTGTCAGATTCTCGTGGGTTTTGGATTCTATAAAGGTTCCGCGATTTGCCGCCATTTTTCATTCCGGCTGTGGAGAGTGAAGAGAGAGGGAGCTGGAAGCTGTGCTGTGCTGTTGTTATTGTCAATACTTAATACTTGTTACTGGCTGTTGTCGTGTCCGTAGGGGCTGGCTGTCATTGTCCTGTCAATAGGGGCTAGCTGTTGTACTTGTCCTGTCCATAGGAGCTGGCTAGCTGTAGTGCTGTGTTGTCCAGGGGGTGCTCTGTCCTTCAGGGGTGCTCTTCACCTACCCCCAGTGTGAAAAAAATAAAAAAAATAGTGTTAGCTTAGCCACACTTGTCATCAGTGCAGGGGTGCTGTGCTGATGTCTGTTAAGGGGCTGCTGCCTCTTTCAGGGGTTCACCCAGGGTAAAAAAAAATAAAAATAACACATTTTTTTGTGTGGTGTGTTAGCCACACCTGTCATTGGCGTAGGTGCGCAGGAGTGCCGTGCACATTTCTGTCGAGGGGCTGCTGCCAAAAGAAAATAAACTTTTTTTTTGTGTGTGTTAGCCACACCTGGCTGTCACTGTCATCGGCGTAGCTGCGCAGGGGTGCTCTGCTCCTGTCTGTCAAGGGGCTGCATGAATATTGCAATTAAAACTTTTTTTAAGTTATTGGGTTACAAAGGGTTTTTTTTTAATCTTAAACATAGTAGAAATGTGATCCTAACAGCTTATAAAGTTATATGCTCTAAAAAAAGTAAAGCCTATATTTATTTACAAACCTATATAGAGTGGACATCCTTAATTCCAAAACTGTTCTATTCAAAAATGCAAACAAAAGCAAATATTATACAGTAAGTCTAGTGTGTTATAGTGTGTTATTATGATGTTAGAATGTAGAAGGCCAAAAATTGGGTGGATCAAACATGGCTGATTGATCAACCATGGCGACTGGATTAGTTTCATAAGGAAGAGGAGGCTGCAAACTGGGTGTCATGTTATGAGTTTTCCATATGGGGTATGTTGCTGTTAAGGGATCAGGCTGGTTATCAGTGGACACATTATTTATTATAGTTGTTGTTATTTTGGGTTGCCATCTCCTGAAGGGTGTTTACCAACAGACAGAGACTATCTACCTATCAGCTCAGGCATAGACACTTCCTGAGGAACAGAGCTCTGTTCTCTGGAGGGAAGCCAATAGGTGGGAGCCCCTGTTCCAACATCTGAAGCTCTTTTCTCTCCACATCATCTATTATAGATGAAAAAAAAATGTCATTGGGGACATCTAGCTAACAGGAAGTGCAGGATGGATGGTTTGGAAGAAGAAGGCCTAGCAACAGATGGGGATGGTCATTATCAAGACCTGGTCCTCCCAGTGGGTGTAGTATGGGAGGTATTGGTTGGCATGCAGGCAGCGGAATAACAAAGGCCTCCATGTTGTCTGTGCCCACTATTCCGTATTTCAGTTTGCGATTCAGGTAAGAATAAAGATGGCTACAGAACACAGAATCAGTGGATGTCTTAGTGCATTCAGGCCAGATACGATCCATGAATTCCGAACAGATAAATCCTTTGCTTGTGATAATCTTTGGTAATTCCTGGCAAAGGTGGATGTTATAGCCAAACACTTTGAAGGCTGTAACTTCAAACTGCTTTATAGAAAACATGTGAATGAAACCTTTCCACACTGCAGAACATGATGGAGAAATCCCTTGAAGTTCAGCACCTAGAGCATCTTTTTTCATGTTCTCTGAGGCCTCTCCTGATTGTGAAGAAAGATACTCCACACTGTAGTCTTCCATTGTGACATTTTAATGGTGATTTCAATGTTGTCCAGAGGCTGAGAATCATCTCATCTGAGGGTTGTGTTTTTCCCATGCAAATTAGACAATTCACATCCAGAAAGTGACTCTAATGTTTAGCCGTTGTGCGGGTCTCTCTTTTGGCAGAATTTGCACAATCTTTGTCTTGGGGGCACCATGATGAATCAGACAGATCCTCCAGGGTAAACATCTGATCTGGTGTTGTATCTATTTCTATTAAACCTTTGTGTGTGAGTTTAGTCATCTGCCGCTTGTGGTGGAGCTCTTTTTCTGCTTTCTAAATGATCTCCAGACACAACTTAAAACTTAAACCTTAAACTGAAATGTTGCATTTAATGCTCTGTTCTGCTTGTTCACATATCTAAGAAGTGGACAGTGAGAACAATGGCAATTTGAAGGCCACTAACGGACTCTTCTTTTTTAATGTCCCTGTACAGATTGGGAAATTCCTTTACAGAATAGAAGGTTTGTTAAGGATTATTTAAGGCAATTGTTTTTCTATTTTTGAAAAGCACACTTCCTGTTCCTGGTCCCCTTCTGTGATAAGAAAAAATCCACTCCCAGCAAGCAGGCATTGTGCTCAAGAAAGAATTTCCAAGAAAGACACAACATAAGACTTAAACCTTAAATCTGAAATGTTGCACTTAATGCTCTGTTCCACTTGTTTACATATCTGATATGGTTAAGTGGACAGTGGGAACAATGGCAGTTTGAAGGCCACTAACTAAATCTGTTTTTTTAATGTCCCTGTACAGGTTGGAAAATGCCTTTACAGAAGGTTTACAAAGGATTATTTAAGTCAATTGTTTGTTGGAAGCACTCTTCATAGTCCCCTTCTGGAATGAAAATCCACTCCTACCCGCAGAAGCAGGTGCAGGATTCTCAAGAAAGACACAACATAAGGCCTTAAATCAGGGGTAGCCAACCTTGGTCTTCGAGAGCTCATGTTTTCAAGATGACCTAGCTGGTGCATAGGTGTGTACATTACTCACCAAAACATTTAGAAAGATCCACAGGTGGAGTTAATTATTATAGTTGTGATTTTGTGAGAAGACCTGGAAAATATGCACTGTTGGTAGCTCTCGAGGACCAGGGTTGGCTACCCCTGCCTTAAATCATCGATCTTATGCTTGTCCACATATCTGTGCTGGTTGAGTAGCACTTTGAGGCCACTAACTATGCTTTTTTTATGTCCCTGTACAGGATGGGAAATGCCTTTATAGAAGGTTTGCAAAGGATTATTTAAGTCAATTGTTATTTTTTTTTGGAAAGCACTCTTCCTGGTCCCCTTCTGGGATGAGAAAATCAACTCCCAGCAGCAGCAGCCATTCTCAAGGATTCTTCTGTGGCAAGGACTGATGCAAATGTATCAATTTTTTTTTGTAAATGCCTCCTCCCCTCCCCTTCCCCTCATAAATTTTCTTTGGAATCAAAAAATGAAATTAAATTTACTACCAATCAACCCTTCCAGTCCCTGCCCTGCCCTGCCAACTACATACATACTCCAACTCCTTCAGGCCTCTCTTGAATAAGAAAAGTGTTTCCTGATGTGCCATGTTTGAAGTTGAACTGCTATGTGATTGTGCCGCCCACTGCTGCAGCTTAGCTTAGTCAGTCAGCTATCTTGGTGCAAATTTTGGGCCTAAACTAGATAAAAAAAATCTATATTATGAGGTGGTCAAAATTGACTGGAAAGGAGTGGAAAGAAATGTTATTGATGTTAATAATACTGTAGGAACAAAAAAAGGCCCATTTTATGTGATTGTAGCTGTTTTTTTGATTTTTTAAGAAAAAATCCAGATCCAAAACCAAAACCGAAAAACAAAATACGGAGGTGAGGTTTTTCCAAAACCAATCCAGATCCAAAACCAGGGGAGATCCAGATCTAAAACAAAACATGCGGGTCAGTGCACATCTCTAGTGGAAAGCAGCACCAGTGGATTATGACAAGATGATGGATGATGCAAGAGTATCATCTTTTGTGGTCTATGTAGCCAACTGATTTTCAGTGGTGATTGGAATTAGAATGTGTGCTACAGTACCTAAAAAAAGCACTTTTGTTAAGTTCATCCCTCAATTTTGATCAGGAGATGGTTCGTAAAAATAAATTTTCATCTGAGACCTGACTTACTGGAACTGTACTTAGGTACTATATTATTGCCCATCTTTCGCTGTCTAAATAATCAGAAACATACTGTAGAAACAATTTTATTTTCTGGTAGACCCCCAATGAGTAACAATTAATGTCTTTTTCATAGGGGCAGGATGCTTTTTTAATTAACAAATTTAGAGCTCAGACTACATGGAGGATTTTTTTGAGAGTATCTTATATTTGGCAATTAAATTATTAAATTTAATTCTCTGACTATTTACAACAGGCCAGCATATTAATCTCAACACCAAAGTACACTTATCTAGTTGTTGGCTCATCTTTCTTGTTGAGTGTTACAGAAGGTTTGGTATGAAATTACGGCGGCTCAATAGCCACCGGTTCAAATCCCAACAGCGGCATCCCGATGACTGAAGATCCTGACAGGGGCGATAAGTACCGTAACCCTCCCCCCCTCCCCCCAACCCTAACCCTCCCTTAGTGGTGCCTAACTCTAACCTCCCCCTAGTGTCTAACCCTAACCTCCCACTGGTGGTGCTTAACCCTAACCCCCCCTTCCTGCATCCTAAACCTAACCTTCCCAGAGGGGGTGCCTAACCCTAACCCTCCTCCCTGTAGCCTAACTCTAACCCTTCCGGGGGGATGCCTAACCCTAATCGCCTCCCTGGGGTGCCTTATCCTAACCGCCCTATCCCCGGGGATAGTGATACCTACCCAGGGCCTGGAGGTTCGGGATTATGGCGGTTGGGATACTGTCGTCGATATCCTGATTTAATTCGGGATAGCAGCATCAGCATTTTGCCAGCAGTTGGGAATCCACTGGCTCTTTAACTACATACCATTATAGAAAGTGGCGGAGAGCAGGAGGACCAATCACAAACTGCATTCTTTTTATTGCAGATTTTGTTTGGTCTTCCCACTCACATTTCCCGATTTTTGGCCAGGGATGCATGAGTAACTGGGGAGTCCATGCAGGGGAATTTTAAGAGAGTGTAGTGGACTGCCTCCCCACTATGAAGCATTCCCACCATACCTGTTCACAGTGGCAACATCTTTCCGGTGATACTGTATATATTTTAAAATATGGCACATGTGCATAAAACAGTAAACACTCTGACACAGTGCCAGATTTATAAAAAAGAAACATAACAGACAGCACTAATTGTGGGGGTCTATTCATCATCGGCGAGCAGTGTTACCGACAGCAGAGACAGCTGCTCTGAAAAGCAGCTGTCCCCGCTGTCAGTAACACTGCTACCTTTGCAGCAGAGTTACTTATCTGTCCTGTTGTCGGCTTCTGTGCATGTGTGACCTGAGGTCATGCATGTGTAATGCTACTGGGGAGGCATTGAGGAGGCGGTGGAGGCATCCGCACGAATCCCTCTTCACATCCCCGCAACTCCTTCCCATAGAAAGCAGTGGGGCTCCGACAACAAGCACCATTGTTTGTTCTCGCAGGTGAGCTCTGAATACTTTAACTTTTCAGAGATTGTTGAATATCAGGTGGCCCTATTTGACACCTGATGATGAATGGCCCATAAGGAAACCAGCATGTGTAAAGGGACATTAAGGGATTATTAATGGAACCCTAAATGTGATCAGACAATTATATAATTACTACCAGGAGTATGATGTCAAACAATGAATATTTAATATCATTCAAAATTGACACATATATATATATATATATATATATATATATGTTCAATATTTTAATATCCAAATCCCAGCTGTCAAAGCTGGATAATTGGCTGAGACAATATCAGTTTAAAATTGAAGCGTGCACGATGCCATCTTGTGAATGGCAGCTAGACTCCATTTTAGAAACAAGAGTCTGCAAGACGCCATTTTGCGACCAGCGTCACTTTAAGTTACAACTCACGAGCTAAGAACAGATGGCAATGTTTTTGATAATCTACCAAGGGCAACTAGAAGAACAGCCTCTTGAGAAAAAGTAAATAGAATAGACAATGCACCAGAAACTGTGAGTGCTTTACATACAAATTGGGAATCCCTGTATGCAGATAAGTATAGTTGTGGCAATCTTAATATAATCCAGGCATTGATCTACACAATTGGATTTGTCTGAATCCTAAACAGGTTTTAGCCCTACACCCAGACAGAATGGCCCCAGCTTCACAGCTGGAGGTAACACATTTGCATTGCAGTCTGAAACTGTGAGTGAGGAATGATATGTGTGTGTGTATGTATGTACATATATATATATCTATAAATATGATAAAAGTCCATCATAGATTGAATCTCATGCATAAACACTGCACATTACGCACAATTGAGCTGCTAACATGACGCCCATTAGCGAATGCATAAGAAAAAC
Organism: Taudactylus pleione; assembly: GCA_031769625.1. NCBI lineage: Eukaryota > Metazoa > Chordata > Amphibia > Anura > Myobatrachidae > Taudactylus > Taudactylus pleione. The sequence continues at coordinate 18,250,349 of JAUIMM010000020.1, read as the reverse complement.
ACTGTTTAGTAGCTAAATGTACACACATCTGTCCCCAGTTAACTAGCATCTTCATATCAAACGCCGTACACTCACACATTACATATTCACTTACAAGGTTCCATTAGTATTAAGGTATAAGATTTAAGTTGGTTCAGTTAGTATAAATGCTTTAAAATAAAGATATTTGATAACTAAGGTTTTATACATGCTAAGAAAGCCGCGTTTGGTTTTGTGCTGATGCGTACTCTTTCTACAGTATTCCGGTGATATCGGTGGGGAGATCGCATCATGCATTCTCGAGTTATGGACCGCAGTGACTTCAAGCAACAAAATGTATTAACTGTTATGATGTTGCAGGGGGCGGGTGGGCAGAGATCACCAGCTGTTAGAGGCTGGGTGAGTCTATTTGAACCAGCCTGTTAAATGCTCTGTAACAGATGCTTCTCACCTGGGAACCAATGATATCAGCAACAAACTTCTCTATTGTCCTGTCTATTCTGGGGGGGTATAAACATGTGTGCTCAAACACTGGGTCTTTAGTCTTCTTGCTGAATCCTGATTGACGGAGGTTTTCTTTCTGAATGCAGGGATCTGGTCCAGAGCGCATGCGTATATTTATACTGTACTTGGGGTCTGTATAATTCCTTTGCGTCTAATTGTGTATGGATCAATAGCATGTAACTGACTGTACTTTTACTTGAATAATACTTGTGCTTTGGAACCACAGATTCCAGGTCTAAGTCTTTATTTACTGTATGACTGCGTATGCAAATTAGCGTCATCCTTAGAAGGTATAGGAAGGTGTGTATAGAGGTTCTGATCCAGTATCATCACAGCCAACAAAGGTAAGACCAGGTGGTCCACAGTTAGGAGACTCCTGGAGAGTTGAATAGGAAATAGACTCAATTGGATACAAGCAGGTTAAGTGGCTGGAAAATGCAGTACCGCAATAAGTAATTAATGGGGCTGTGTACTAAGCCTTATAGAGAGAGATAAACAGGGTGGAGATAAAGTAACAATCAATTAGCACCTAATTGTCACTTTACAGGCTATGTTTGAAACATGACAGTTAGGAACTAATTGATTGGTACTTTATCTCTATCCTCTTTATGATTCTCTAAGGCTTACTACACAGACCCATTTATTACTTATTTCTGGGGTACCTCCTGGGTGAGTTGACTCTCAACCTAAATATATTTATGTAAGTGCTGTTATCATGTGGCACAACAATATGCAATTATATGGCCCAGAGTGGGTGCTATTATTATGTAGCATTAGAGATGCCAGTACAGAGGAGCCTTGACGCGGCCCGGCGCTTAACCATGTATTTGCAAATATATGCAACAAAGACCTCTGGATTTCTATTATCCTGTATTATTCAAGCCTTTTTTATGTTTTTTTGTGCAGTGTGCTGGAGGGAACTTTTTTTCTGTAGTCCAGAGTAAACCCCTCCCTTTACAAGAACCTGTGAAAAAGGGTGGTATGAGCAACCACTTTTTTGTATTGGTACTTTATCTCTGTCCACTTTATCCCACTCCAAGGATTAGAACATAAACTCCTAAGAGTCTGTTCCCTTGATCAACAGTTCCTCTGTTCTACTGGTGAATCCAACTGGTGCCAAAGGACACCATAGTAACATGTGCCTTGTTAGGTCCAAAAATTCTTTGCTAGGTGACTGAAGGATCACTGTAGCTGCCGGATAGTAAGCGCTATGCAGTGCACTGTAAGAGGCAATCCCCTCTGGCTCTGCAGACCCTAATTGGGAAACCCGGCTCCTGGTGCAATTCACAGTTAGAACAAACACCAAAACATGCACACCTTTGGTGCCTGATCAGAATATGGAGATATCAATCTTACTAAATAATCTATGCTGCAGCTTCTAGAGGTAATTGCCACACCTCTTGCCAGTAAAAGCCAAGAGAAAAGAATAATAAAAAGCACTGCTGATTTTAAACCATCTACCTCAATCATTTTAAATACAGTTTAATTTTACATTCAAATGGCCATATAAAAAACATACAAAAATAAGACACAAGAAAAAATACATAAATATCAATATAAAAATATACTTCTATATTATCAGGTATTGTCTGAGCATATAGTTCTGAAACAGCAGAAAATATTTGCAAGCCACCAACACCTCCTCAGAGGTTGCTGTGATGTACTGTAGAAGTAAAAAATAAAAATTAATAATATATAAATAAATTGCTCCACACTTCTCTGGACGACTCTCTGGATTATGTCACAAAGAACACTTCAAAATTCCAAGTGTATTTTTTAATCCATACCATTCTATTTTTTCAAGAACCAGTTAGTATAACAGTTCTTTCATTTCTTAAAGGTTGGAAAGGACTTGATCGTAAATACGTGTGGGTGCACGGTATTAAATATTTAAGTCCACTTAATAGTTGAGAAATTTCTCATGGAGAGATACAGTAAACATCTTCCCCTCTCCTTTAAATGGGATATGCGTGCTCAGCCAGGTACAAAAAATCTCAGCTATCCTTGCACCAGCCTTGTAAACACAGAGATGTTTGGCAGAGATCTTGTTACTGCCCAGGTAATATTGCTCACTGAGAATTATCTTGATGTGGTTACTCACAGTGAAGCTGATCCAACAGAGCGCCCTGTTTGATGAATAGTGGTGTGGAGCCTGTAACGCGTTTCCCCACTTTTAGGTATACCTCGGCGGCTTCCTCAGACATAATAACTTTATTTCCATTCATAGGGTTCTTTTAAAGGTCCTTAATTGAATGCTAAGTGATTAAACTGGAGCATCTGTGTTCACTGTGTAGATCGCAGGCTTAAGCCCCGCCCCTTCTGTTTTTTGCATTCCACGTGAAGTCACTTGTGCGTTCCAGCAGCCATTTTGTTAGGCTACTTCCTGTTCTGCATTCCACATGAAATCACTTGTGCGTTCCAGTGGCCATTTTGCTCAGTTGTTTTCTTTCCACGAACACAGAGTCTGCCCCTTTTCATTATTGCGTTCCAGCTGGTAACATTGTGAAGTCCATTAGCTAAAACCACCATAATAGTCTGCTAATGAGTAACGTTCAACTGGATTATTACTAGTAATATAATCCAGTTATCACTGAACCAAAAATAGTCCCTAAAGTGAGGAAAATACTATCTCAGATATCCTGAATATACAGCATTTAAAATAATAATCAACAATAACATATAAAATATATAAAAAAAATATAAAAATATATAGAAGATGGTAATGGGGCATACATATAAAATAACAGGCAGGCAGTGACCATAGGTATTGGTCCATAACAACTCTTTCAATGATCTCCGGCCCTGTTAGAGTCTCTGGTTGTAGGCACTTGGTGAGAAGGATGTGGTCATGCTTTTGAGAAGCTTATCCACTTGGTATCCCAAGCAATTAACTCATTGTGCTCAAACCAAAATTGTGACACCCAAGCAAGTTCCTTGGCATCAGTAAGGCTCATGTCAAAATATGCCTTTTGTGGTTACCCTGACAGGAAGGGTTCAAAAAGCCTGCCCACTGATATTTTGGCCAACTTTCCCTCTCAGTTGTTCTTTCAACAGTTGTTAAATGGGCTTGAAAATCATCATTCTTGGTCCTCTTTTGCAAAAAAGACTAGATCATATATAGCTGAAGCTAGTTGTTATGGGCATGGAAGCATTTCCAGCCAGTGCTGCCAGATGCTGCACCACCACTTTTAAGGTTTTTTGCAGTCTTGGTGCTGCTGCCTCCGGTTTTCCTCAACATCCATTTGTTGTTTTCTCCGGAGTTCATCAATGGCCAATTGTTGTTGCCTTCAGATCTCCTCAACATCCAATTGCTGTTGCCTGCGGGCCTCCTCAATAGCCATTTGGTGCACCCTGGTATCTTTCTGCTGAGCTGCTGTAGCCTAAATGATTTTTTCCATGTTATCTCATGGTGTAGGTGGAAAGCAAAATCAGGCTCCCCTAAGCATCTGATAATGACAGTAAAAGGAATTGAAAAATAACAGTCTTTTCCCTGCAGAAAAAAATTGGGTGTCTGTTACTTTGCAGTTTTCAAATAGATTTTTATGGCTGCAATTTAGGTGCAATGCTTGCATACTCCACTATGTGTCACCAGATCGGGTAAAGGAGTGTTGTTTCCTGGGGTAAACAGCTGCACTCTGTATACAGCAGCCAAACCGTATCATACCAGTCCAGGTCTTTGGTTATCCAGCTAGTTTTATTTGTGTAGCAAAATAAAATCTTAAAAATAAACCCTAGCCTGTCCAGCTTTAACTAAACAGAAGACACCCTCTCTAAGGGCTAGATGACCTAATGTCCAATTCACACAAAACAGCATTTAAATACAGCACTTACATAAAGCCATTGCAGTTAGTGAGCGACTGACTAGAGACACTGACACACTTTTTATCAGCCTCTCACTGGTGATCTGGCAATCAAGGCTGCCAATCAACTGACTACCACAGAGAAACTAGGAACCTGGGACATATGTATATCCCTTTAACAACTTCCGCAGTGTTTTTTGTCAAAATATATATATTCTATATTATAAGGGCACAGTCGTGCCCTTATATTAGGCTGCATCTAAAAAAGGGGAGGGGGCATGGTGTTTAAGGGGCTACACCTCATAAGCTATTGGAGGTACCAAGCTGAAATGTGGCAGGGCATAAACATAAAAGATGCGGATTTGGGAGTAATCTAAAGTTCCAACTGTCAGTTTTTCTGATATTCTCAATTAGGACCACTTTTCTGCTGTTCTCTATGGTTTTTTTTTGAAAGGTATAACTCAGGGTAGGGGGCAAATTTAGACTTGGGGTTTGTTTTACTAGAAAACTATTGTTCCAGGGTACCTGGTTTTGGGGTTCAGGTAAATTAGAAAGTTACAGTTTTTAAACTGCTACCTCAAGAATGCGCCATTGAAAAGATAGGAAATTTCAACTTGTTGCACAGCCTCAGTAGGAGCCTCCAGCAGGTGTACTCTCTGTGGCTTCACTTGGGTCCACAAAGATGTCTTTTCTTTGCAGGCTTTAGTGGCGGTGGTCTCAGGGGAAGGAAGCGGGCGTTAACTGCAGCGGAAAGGTGTGGGCGGGTAGTGAGCGTTAGCTGTAGCTGGGACCCAGGGACGGTAGTGGGACTTAGCTGCGGTGGTGCGGGCGGCAGTGCGGGCAGCAGTGGACTCAGGGGAGGTAGTAGCACACAGCTGCAGGCTCAGATCTGGAAGATCCATGATACCTGCTTTTGTGTTTAAAAAAAATTCTGTTTAAAAAAAATGTATGGTGTGGCCCCGCCCCCCAAAAAACAACCAACATCGGGCTTTGGAGACCCAGTACTGGTTGTGCTAAATACAGGGGACAAACTACGTAGGGGTCCCCCATATTAAGCACAACTAGCACCAAGCTTTTCAGAACCAGTTAATTATCAATATTCAGGCGCTTTGACAATTTAAAATTATTTCTAAAAGTTTGTATCTACACATAAATGTATACAATGAGTGTAACTGCAGCTTCTACTGAGTAATCTTGTTTTACTCCCTTAAATATTCACCAGCTGATTATATCAACAAGGAGCGTATATATATATATATATATATATATATATATATATATTGTTTTCAGTATTTTAATTTCTATATATACACATATACACTCAATTTGTTACTATAAAAGTGCACTTAATATTAGTACAAAACATAAAAAACAACAATGAAAAAACACAAAAAAAAATTCTGATAAAAATCCACCTTTTCGGATAAATTATTATGTAGCTGATATAATTATTGCAACATCTCCATCACTTTAGCCTTTTGTCTCCACAATACTTATTGCCAGGTTAGTTCTTTTGTCTCCGGTTTTACTTTTACATGTAAAGCCCAAAATCTCAGTTTTAAGCTCACCCGGTTTGTGTGGTATATGTTAATTTCAGTCCAAGAACAATGGGCCTGATTCAGAGCCGGACGCTCTGACCAGAGCGCTCGCTCTGAATCAGGGCCCTCCTCCATTAAAATGGAGCATTCTCCTGGACGCTTGTATAGCTGTGGGTCACCACCCACAGCATATACGAGCGTCCAAAAAGATGGTCGCGATGGTCTTGACCATCGAGACCATCGGACTTGCGACGGAAACCCTGCGATAGGGTTTCCCAGCCACAAGCCCTGGAGTCATTTTCACTCTATCAGAGCCAAAATCACTCCCACTGACATCACTAGTGATGTCAGTGGGGCCGGCTTCAGACGGTAGGCGTTCCCATGGGAATGCCTCCGTCTGGCAGGCAGCCCCCGGCACGCCCACCAAAGGGGGCGTGCTGTCAGTCACCATCGACAGCACGCCCCCTTTGGTGCGAGACCCAGAGCGACAGCTTGGATGTCGCAGTCCGGGTCTCGCGCATGCGCACAACGGAGCTCCCTCCGTTGTGCGCATGCGCAGTGGGGAACATCGACCCACTTGCGAGCGTACTGCCGCTTGCGAGTGTGTCTGAATGACCCCCAATGTCTTTTGAAATCTGCTCTTACTGCTCCCGGTGCTCAGGCTTTGATCTCTGGGTGACAGGTACCGATAGGACATGGCACTGTCACTCCACTGAGAGAGGAATTATATCCATTTATACAGACCTCTGGCTGGTATAGCAGCATGCAGGGTACTGGAGTTCTCCGGCTGGTGGACAAGCAGCAGATGTGAATATAATATGGAGCAGCTGCACATTGTTGGAATAGTACCTGGTCCTTTATGCTTTCTCCACCGTGTAGGGTGGCAGTTTCTTCAGAAGGAAAAAAGAAGCATAGTTTCCATTGAGTCCGTGCTCTCTATTTAAATGTCTTTCATCCAATCACAGGTCTGGAGTAAATTGTCCAGCTGTACATCAGCAAGTAATTAAATGGAAACAGGTTTTGTTTGTCATCAGTCATCAGATAACTTAAAACAATTCAAAAGTAATTTATTTCTACATACAATATATAAGTTAATAAAAAGGCATCATTGAGAAATTTGATACAATGTTTTTAGTATGTGTGAATCAATATTTGAAATATATTATAAATATCGCTTCAATTAACATCAGCTCGGATAGCTCATCCATCTAATGCAACAGATCTGTATGCAAAATGTCATGCGTTCTAATCCCCATTGGGAAGGCATCTGTTATTTTAATTAATATTTCATTTTATTCTTATTATGAAAAATTTAGATATATAGGAATATAAATTTTTTCTTTATTTAAAAAATATTTTTTACCTATATTTCAGTATTAAGGCATCTTCAGATCTCTATACATTCCCCACTATTGCATAGTAGCATACCCAGAAGATAGAAAGTAGCATGCCGAATTGATACATATAAGGTGAAAAAAAACAGAAACAAGAAATAACTTAGATGGATACAATATTATTTAGATGTTATTAAGCTCTATCTATTCATTTAATCCTTGCAGTGCAAGTGTTCCCAGGGAGTGGCTCCAATAGGTTTAATCTCCTGTGCAAAAAGAAACCTATCTCCCCCTCTCTCTGTGTGTTTCACAGATTCAATCCCCTGTATACCAAATGTACAGAGAGAGGGGGAGATATTGGGGGGTCCCCAACTCCCCAGGGATCCCTGGCCTGGGCTGATTAGCAATCAGGGATGATGCTTTGGTTGGGGGGCCCAGTGAAAGGGCTCCCTTGGCTGTGGCATCAACCCCCCTGCTAGAAAGGGTCCGGTGCTGATTCTGGTAAATACAGAGGGACCTTACGCCTTTTTTTCCCCCAGGACTGGCTCAGAGCCCAGTGCTGGTTGCGCTGAATATGGGGAACCCCTACATCATATGTCCTCTGTATTTTGCCAACCAGTCTGGTTCTAAAAAGCCTGGTGCTTGTTCTGCTTAATATGGGGGACCTCTATGTCGTTTGTCCCCTGTATTTATCACAACCAGTACTGGGTCTCTAAAGCCCGGTGCTGGTTGTCCTTTGTGGGGGGGGCCACGCCATTTTTTTCTTTTACACAGGGTTTTTTTTAAAACACAGAAGCATAGATGGATCTCACTGATCCTGTCCGTGCTTGTGTGTTTATTTATACACAGATGCAGGTATCATGGATATTTCCAATCTGAGCTTGCACCTGTCTGCTGCTACCTCCCCCGGGTCCTTCTGCCTGCACCACCACGACAGCTAACGCCTGTTGCACCCCCCGGGTTCTGGCCATAGCTTATGGCTGCTTCCTTCCCACCGAGCCCACCGCCGCTACTGCCCGCACTGACCTGCCATCTTGGTGTATCCAAGTGAAGCCACAGTAAGTACTCCTGATGGATGCTCCTACTGAGGCTGTGCATCAAGTTTAAAATTCCTATCTCTATAAAGGTGGATTCATGAGGTAATAGTTTAAAAACTGTCGCTTTCTCAATTACCTAAACCCCAAAAGCACCTACCGTTGAACAATAACTACCTAGTAAAACAAACCCCAAGTCTAAATTCGCCCCCTACCCTGAGTTATGCCTTCCCAAATATCCCCCATAGAGAACAGCAGAAAAGTGGTCCTAATTGAGTGTAAGAAAAAACTGACAGTTGGAAATTTAGATTACTCCCAAGTCCTCATTTTTTATGGTTTTGCCCTGAAATTTGTCATGCAGCACCGAGCGGCAGTTCTACCAGTCCATGCCAAATTACAGCTCTGTACCTCCAATTGCTTTTGAGGTGTAGCCCCTTAAACACCATGACCCCCCTCTGGATTTCTCTAGGGGAAAATTCCATTTTTTTAGGGGACCCCTACGTCATTTGTCCCCTGTATTTTGGTAACCATGACTGGCTCTGATTAGCCTGGTGCTGGTTGTGCTTTATACAGGGAACTCCTACATCATTTGTCCCCTGTGTTTAGCACAAACAGCACTGGGACTCCAAAGCTCAATGCTGGTTGTACTGTGTGGGCATGTAATTTTTTTTTTATATTACACATTCATTTTCTAAAACAATGCCTGGATGGATCTCACTGATACGTCCATGCATCTGTGTCTTATTGATTTGATTTTCTCAGGTGCATGCCCAGGATAAGAGAGTCCCTCAGTTGCCTGCTGATGCTTCTGTGCACAGCCCTGTTGCTGCCACTGCTCCAAACCCCAACTGCTGCCACTGCTCCACACACCTGCAGCCTACCCCCATAGCCGTCTCTCCCTCTGCACCCTTAAAACACCTCCTGTGTGCTCTCAGCTCCTCCACCCATGTTAGTGTATCTATTCGCTGTCCTTCTGCCCTGCAGGTAGTCTGGTTTGCTTGTCAAAACCCTGATGGTTAATAAATTATAAAAAAGCAACAAATTCCATAGACAAAAAAACCTTACGGTTTCACATGTCCCATTAAGGCTTCTTAGACTTGATCTGAAATTTCACAAAACCTACTGAATTTGTGCCACTCAAACTAAAAAAAGCAATGAAATTATGATCATTAAAGCTGGCCACGCACTAGACCAACTTTGATCCAACCAGCCAACTATTTGATTGGCTGGAATGAAAATCTGGTAACATATGGGAACAACTGATGATCAGTAATTTGCTCCTAAATGCCAGAAAACAGATGAAAATGGTCATGCAGACAAGTTTGTTAAATGTTTGATCAAAACAATTTGTTCAAACAACAGTTTTTAGTCCCTTTTCCAGCGTTTGGGAGCAAATTGCTGATTGTCATTTGCTTTCATCCCTTACCAGATTTTCATTCCAACCAATCAACTAGTTGGATGGTTGGATGTAAGTAGGTCTTGTGTGTGGCCAGCTTTAGGCTGATACCTTAATGTACATGTTCCTTGCGCAGTACAGATATGGTATGCCATCAAACCCTGTGGTTAACTGCAGATTCAGCACTCTCACAGGGTGAGATTGCTGTCACTCACAAAATGGTGGAGCTGCTCATTAATAGAATTGTGTGCTCATTGAAATGCACACATGTAGTCTATGCAACTGAGTTCTGAGGAGAAGATAGAGCTGCACAGATGGGATAAGAGTGGAGTGGATGGGGGAAGAGACAGAGCGGTGTGGATGGGGACATATAGGTGTGAAAAAGGTGTGAAGATTAAGCAGCACTGATGGAAAAGAGTGATGCAGATGGGTGAAAAACAGTGGTGTGGATGGGGGGTACAAAGTGATGTAGATGCGTGGACAACAGTGGTGTGAATGCAGGGGACAGAGTGGCACAGTTTGGGAAAATACAGCGACGTGGATGGGGGTACAGAGTGGCATGGATGATGGAAGACAGAGCAGCACAGGTGGGTAAAGACAGATTGGTATGGATGAGGGAATACAGACTAGCATAATGGTAGAACACACATCAGTAGAGATTGGGGAAGACAGATTGGTGTGGATAGGGGGGAAGACAGATTCCCAAGGTTGGAGGGGGGGCAGCGTGATGCAGATACCAGAATAAAAAATGGCACAGATGAGGGGAAGACAATGTGGTGTGACTAGGGTGAAGGTGGTGGTGCAGATGAAAGAAACAGAGTGGCACGAAAGCAGTAAGACAGGGCAGCATGGATAGGGACAGATAAATTGGTGTGGATGAGGGAATAAAGAACTAGCACAGTTAGGAGACCACACAGCTGTAGGCATTGGGGAAGTTATAGCAGCATGGAGGCATAGATAGTGTACACGCATAGACTTAGGCACATATTCAATTAGCCGCGATAATTCCATTTCCGTGGAAAAGTATCACAAGTGACGTCATTTTGCCATGCGAAAAGTATCCTCCATAATCAATTCCAAAGTGTTTTTCGCCAGTGCGGAAACTCAATGCATTGCAATCGGTGGAAAAGATTCGCCTATGAATAGCAGTCGGAAAGAAATGCAAAATTGGGGTTTTGGGGTGCAAACTTTGGAAAACCCCCTGCACCCTTGGGACAGTCCCCCAAAAGGTAAACCGTGTCAATAAAAATTAAAAAATACTTTAGAACACCCCAGAAAAGTACTTTCATTTTGGGGGCGAAAAAGTCCAAAGTTGGGGGACAAACTTAAAAACTAGTGAAATCGACTCCAAGGGGGTCCCCAAGTATGCCCCAGGTATTTTTAAGTTTGCAGGTTCTTGCGGCAGGTGTATTTTTTATATTTTTAAATCTTCACTTTAGCAAAGGAAAGATATGCCATCACACATTTTCAGGTACCCAAAATTTTCTTGGACTACTTATTCTCACCAAAATAAACTGCTAAATGCTATTCTTCACCACTTAAGCAAAGACGCCAAATAGCAGCTATTGTGAACATTTAAGTACCCCAAATACCTTCAGCAGAGCTATTCGGCGGCATCTACAGTTATCACCAATGTCAGTGCATCTTTTGGTGTTTCTCAGGCTGTTTTCCCCAAATCTGACAGGACTTTTCGCATGTTACTGTACAGTTTCGCCAGCTCCCGTTTTCGCCGATTCTAATTGAATACGGTGAAAAGTGGGCACGCGCGCGATACTTTTCCACATTGAAAAACAGCGAAGTGGTCAAAAAGTACTGAATGAGATGGATGTATGGAGTAAGAAGTATGTTTGGAGCCCAGTGGGATTGTTGTGGTGAATGAATGGGAAGATTGTGGGCACTCAGTGGGATGTGTGTGCCACATAACTGCAAAGAGCAAACAATTCTGTGAATTAGCAGCTCCACCATTTTGTGAGTGACAGCAATCTCACTCTGTGAGAGTGCTGAATCTGCAGTTAACCACAGGGTTTGATGGCATACCATATCTGTATTGTGCAAGGAACATGTCCATTAAGGCGATTAATGATCGTAATTTCAATGCTTATTTTAGTTTGAGTGGCACAAATTCAGTAGGTTTTTTGTGAAATTTCAGATCATGTCTAAGAAACCTTAATGGGACATGTGAAACCATAAGGTTTTTTATCTATGGAGATATATATATATATAAAATATATGCTTTTATGTTTCATTATATGCCTATTTTGAATGATATTATATATACATTGTTAGACATCTGAATCCTGAAACTAGAGATGTGCACTGACCCCCGTGTTTTGGTTTTGGATCTGAATCTCCCCTGGTTTTGGATCTGGATTGCTTTTGCTAAAACCTCACCTCCAAGTTTTGTTTTTCAGTTTTGGATCTGGTTTTTTTCTTAAAAAATCATAAAAACAGCTAAAAATCACATAAAATTTACCTTTTATTGTTCCTGCAGTATTATTAACCTTATTAACATTTATTTCCACTCCTTTCTAGTAATTTTTGACCACCTCACAGTTCACTATATTGTTCATCCAGTTTAGGTCCAAAATTTGCACCAAGCTAGCTGGCTGACTAAGCTAAGTGGCAGCAGTGGGTGGCACAAACACATGGCAGTTCAACTTCAAACATGTCACATCCGGAAACACTTTTATTATCCAAGAGAGGCCTGAGGGAGTTGGAGTATGTATGCAGTTGAAGGCATGGCAGGAAAAGGAAGGGTTGATTGGAATCAAAAAATGAAATTAAATTTACTACCAAAGAAAATTTATGAGGGAGGAGGCATTTACAAAAAAAATGTTCTACATTCGCATCAGTCCTTGCCATGTAATAATCCTTGAGAATGGCTGCTGCTGCTGGGAATGGATTTTCTCATCCCAGAAGGTGACCAGGAAGACTATTAGTAGTGCTTTCCACATGAAAAAGCATTTCCCAACCTGTACAGGGACATTAAAAAAAAGAGTTAGTTAGTGGCCTCAAGCATAAAATCTGGGGTAGCCAACCCTGAGAGCTACCAACAGTTCATGTTTTCCAGGTCTCCTCACAGAATAATAACTGTAATAATTAACTCCACCTGTGGATCTTTCCAAATGTATTGGTGAGTACCAGCTAGGTGGTCTGGAAAACATGAACTGTTAGTAGCTCTCAAGGACCGAGGTTGGCTACCCCTGATTTAGACCTTACGTTGTGTCTTTCTTGAGAATCCTGTACCTGCTTCTATGACTAGGAGTGGATTTTCATCCCAGAAGGGGACCAGGAAGAGTGCTTTGCAAAAACTAATAAACAATTGACTTAACCTTTGCAAGCCTTCTGTAAAGGCATTTCCCAACCTGTACAGGGACATTTAAAAAAACAGTGTTAGTGGCCTTCAAACTGCCGTTGTTCCCACTTTCCACTTAACCATATTACTTGGATATGTGAACAAGCGGAATAGAGCATTAAATGCAACTTTTCAGTTTAAGGTTCAAGTTTTACATTGTGTCTTTCTTGGGAATTCTTGAGCACCATGCCTGCTTGCTGGGAGTGGATTTTCATCCCAGAAGGAATGAAGACATTGTTTTTTCTTCCCAACGGACACAGATCTGAAGAGAAAGAGATACATGTAAATAACTACTGGCAGGAAAAAGATTCAATTTGGGGGTAATTTTAGTTTTACTAAAGTTTCTAAAAATGAAGTGTTCATGTTGCCCATAGCAACCAATCAGATTGTAGTTATTTCTCTATTGCATTCTACAAAATGATAGACAGGATCTGATTGGTTGCTATAGGCAACATGAACACTTTTCATATTTAGAAACTTTAGTAAATAAATATAGCCCTTGGAGAAAACACCTGCCGCATACTTTGGAACTCCTCTGGATTATATTTAGCTATTTTAGAAGTGTGTTCCTTATTTTATTTTTTTTAACCCCAAAATGTTAAAAAAAAAAATGTAAAACTTATTTTAACACACATTAATTTTAGGGGACATTCCCAGGGGTGCAGGTTATTTTTTTTTAAATGGGTTTTCGTCTGTAATTGAATACGGCCCTAAGTCACAATTAGCGCTGTTTATTTTGTTTCTTTTTGCACATTCACACATCATTTGCTACAGATCTCAGCAGAGTGTGGCTCATTGTGGTTAGCTTTAATATTGTTTTAATAATATTTTGATAGATACTAATATATATTGGCTCATTTCTGTTTCTGTTTGTCACAGTGCTAGATTGTTTGGTAGCTCCTATGCAGGCATCATCTTTCTGAAGATACCACCAGAAATAGGGCACAGCAGGTCGCAAGTACAGGAAGGGGCCAGCACATGGGCACATTAGCGTATTGGTCTGTGATGCAGGGTGTGTGGAGCTGGGCCCATGTGCACTGCATTCTGCACCTATTATAGATACATCACTGCATGTGACAGTTCTGTCACTTCAGTGAGAGAGATATATTTGGAAATTATTTTCTATATGTTGTAGTGAAACTTCAGTGGATTATTAGACTATAAGAGGAACTCTGTTTATTTTTTACTTGTTTCCTATATTTTACATTTGTTTATGCCTCTTTAAGTATCTTCTATTATAATACAATTACACTCAGGTAAAATATCGCTTTGTAAAAGTTTCAGTAAAGTTACAAATGGAAAGAAACAAACTAATTGTGCAGTTCACAGTTCTGTAACATTTATTAATGTTTGAAAAAAATTACAGTATGAGTTTGTTTCGTAGAAGCCTGATATATTCCAATATGCAGGTTCAATAAAGCATACATTGTTAAACAGTTACATTTCAGATATGAACCATGGGGTAAAATGCAGTGTTTAATATTAAGATGTCATTTCAATGCACCTCTGTTACACAGTAAAGTATTACCAACCCACTCCAATACAGACATCTGAAACCCCAGGTGCCAACATTTGTTTTTACTGCTCTGATCTCATGTCCTGATTCCCGGTAGGGATGGTCATTGGACACCGATGGAAATACTTTTTCACTACTGCAGACAGGAAAATCTAGTGTGTCCACATTAGAGATCCATTTACTATGCAGAACTTTAGCTCCCTACTACATAAGCGCAACACAATTCCATCAATGGCAAACCATTGGCTGGTTGCCATGCAATGGCTGCATGTCATCACAGGGCATAATGTGAGGGAGGAATTGCTGCCATTATTCAATGGCGGTAATGAAATGACCATCATTACACTTTGAAGATGATAGGTGAGCTTTGGTACTTTGTCCTGATGGCATATTAGTCAAAAACCTGACAATACAGTCATCCGGGCTTCTGTAACATCATTGGCCCCGCCCCTGTGTATGAATCTACTAATCCACACAAAGCATGTCTGCCACGCAGCCAGTACTTGAACCAGAGCTGTCACTAGACTTTTTGGTGCCCTGTGCCAGAAAGAGCATTGGCGCCCACCTCATTTTTCAAAGGGACATAATACACCCAAAAAAGGGCCATGGCTTCATGGGTAAGGGACATGGAAGAGATAGGAGAGGCCAGGAGATGCTGGGGATGAAATAAGAGGAAGCTACAAGCAAGAATAAACAGAAATTTGACAGGCCCAAACAGCACCCCCTGACCTGTGGTGCCCTGTGCAATGGCACCGGCCGCACTACCCTAGCTAAGGCCCTGACTTGAACCACCTGCCTCCTAACATGGCAACCTACTGCATAGGCATGAAACACAACAAATTATTGAAATTAGTAAAATACACCAATTTAATGTGTGATCCAGCTCGGATATATTTTATATTTATTTCAAATCCTATATCCATTTGGGTGTATACTATTTACCTTTAACTACAGATTTATTGTCTGCAAAAACAACATTGCAAACCTGAGAAGTTATGTATTTAAGTGACACATTTCTTAGAAGAAGCTGCTATGAAGGATTGCAACAGTTACAGTGGGCATGAATACTTTAGCTGATAAAATGTCAGCTTTTCACCTACAGTATTAGAGTTCAAGACCACTTTACTGCCTTAAGTGAAATTAATTTGGCAATGTCAACTATGTACTCAATTGATAATAATCCATGCAGTAAAGATGCCAGGCATAGTTTGTCCTTCTTTGGCATGATTTGTGTCAAGTGTAAATCCAACGTCTTTGAAACATCTATACATAAGTGCAACAGGGATTTATGGAATATATCTTACTAATGAGTTCTGTACAATTATTGACTGGAAATTATGAACATGATTAAGTTGTAATGGAAATAAAAATGAAGTTGAAATAGTCGCAGAAGTTTAAATAATTCTGACTCAATAGCATTTGTATTTTCCACTAACCTTTATTGCCATGTATTCACTAATGTAAATGTAAGGTAGAGGAAGAAGAAGCTGTCTGACACTTGTAGCTTTTGTCCATTGCAATAAGCTATTGGCTGAGGCAAGTTTTAAGAATGCAAAATGTACACTAACCCTATTTTATTTTTCCTATCTATTTGTCTAAATATAATATAATATTTTAGTTATGAAGTTAAAAAACATGTTCGTATAACAGAACTTTAGCATGTATTAATTTGTGTGAGGTAATGTGGGTACTTTGGAGTCCATGTACTAAGCCTTGGAAAGCGAAAAAGTGGACAGAAATAAAGTACCAACCAATCAACTTCTATAACTTTATAGGCTGTGTTTGAAAAATGACAGTTAGGAGCTGATTAGTTGGTACTTTATCTCCATTCATTTGATCTCTCTCCAAGGTTTAGTACATAGATCTGTTAGTACATCGACCACTTTATCGCACAGACTGGTAACTGGATCTATAAAATTTCTTTATTAACACTCGTGCTAACACCGTGAGCTCAGCTCCACAACTGACAAAAATTACTGACCAACAAACCATTGATCCACATGGAACATTGGGTTGGCAACTTCTTCTGGGCACTCTTGTGTCTATAATGCAAAATGCTTATTTAGGGGCAACATCTGGCTTAGTTAGAAAGAAATACAATATTAATCTATGGAACAAGTATGAATGACCGCCGGCCGCATGGCGGTTCAAATCCCGACACCGGAAGACCGGCATTGGGAGTGAAGATCAACTAACCCTGTCCCGCCCCTAACCCTAACCCTCCCATAGGGGTGACTAACCCTAACCTCCCTCTAGTGCCTAATCCTAACCCCCCCTAAGTACCTAAACCAAACCCCCCCTTTTTCACAGCCTAAACCTAAGTCTCCTAGGGAGTGGCGCCTAACCCTAACCTTCCCCTGGGGGTGCCTAACCCAAACCCCTCCTTCCCCTAGCCTAACCATGACCCTCCTGGGGGGGTGCCTAACCCTAAGTCTTCCCCAGGAGTCCCTAGCCTAACCCTACCCCCCCCCCCCCCCATGGCTGTCCGTGCCCGGGATTCCTTTGTTCGGTATACTGGTCATCAGTCTCCCGGCATAGGGATAATGATAGACATCGGGATTTCAATGCCTATCATTAGACCCCTGCTGGGATTAGATAGTCGGGAAGCCGGCGGTCGGCATTTCGACCTTTGGCTTCCTGATTGCATCCCCTAATCTATGTACTATTGTTATTCTATTGTTACTAAATAACTAGGTCTCACCTGGTTACTTTACAATTTGTTACTATACTTGTTGGTATAGGGCCTGATTCATTACGGATCGCTATTGCGATCACAGCTGCGATTACACATGCAGTTCTGCTGCAAAAATATGCTAATGTCTGCAATCACAAAGCCAGCATAGAGGCACCCACTACCGCTTTCGCACATCCGTAATACCTTGCAGTCCTGCGTATACATTGAGAACATTGAGTAACATCGACCCCTCACACATAATTACAACAGGTCTGACCTTACTCAGAAATTGCTAGCCTCGTCGCACGCAGTACTCAAGCTGCATATGCCGTCGCAGTGGCTAATTTATGCATTCTTTGTGTCTGCGTAGGTGATCACAGTACAAATGCAATGCCAACCAATGCCAACTAACGCACATGCACTTTGTTGTATACGCATGCACTGTACACACCATCTACCAATCTACATACGCTGTTGCAGTTGCGATCCGTAATGAATCAGATCTATAGTTCGCTAAAGTGCATTTGTTTGCTGACTGCTCTATATCCTTGCTGCTCCAGGCCTACAACATGTACTGTACACACCATTCCTGCTTCTGTTTTCTAACAAACAGCACTTGCGATATTTAGAAACCTTACAGATTTCTTAAATGTTTTAGTTCCATAATGTTTTTTTTTTAAACTATTTATTCTGTTATTTCATTCTGAGATCAAATATTTTGGTGTTACATGCACTGCTGCAATGCTTGTTTAATATGTTTCTCCATGAAGAGCATGGGAATGCTATTTCCAACAAAAATATCCTTCTTATCAATTAATCCAGCTGACTATTGCATCACAATGATGTGTTTTCAGATGAACAGCACAACAGAAGGCAGGTTGAGTTAAAATAATAATAATAATAATAATAATAATAATAATAATAATAATAATAATAAGCAATGTTATAAATGCCATAAACTATAATTTGCATGGGCATCTGTGCTTTCAAATGAGTACTGGCAGTAGCTCTGGCTATATGCGTAGTGGCTGCTTCCAAATAAGAGCAAAAATTCTGTTTATTACTTTGACAGTGGAACTGGAAATTGAAGGGGTTACTGCTGTCTTGAGGTTAGTTTGCTGCATGCATATGGAGATACAATGCTAATTTTTGAGGCTACTGTACTCCTTTTGGGACTACTATGCTTTACATATTTTAAGACTTTTATGCTGTTATTTGATGCTACTATGCAGTTCATTGAAGCTTTTATATTTGACACTGGGGCTATATTGTTGGACCACCATGCTGCATTATGAGATTATCAGTTTTATTTTGAAGACAACAAACTGAACATTAGGAGGGAAATGTAACAGCCAGCGAGTTGCAGGCATTGGCAAGTTCCGGACAAGTCTGCCTGAAGTTTTAAGGGGTCAATCATTAAAAAGCAAAACCAGGTTGGTTTTGCCTTTAAATGATTGCCCTTTAAAACATTGGGCAGACTCACCAGGAACTTGCTGATACCTGCAAGTCATAGGCTATTACATCTTCCCTAGGGCTTTTAACAAGAGAGTAAGTTCTGTTGGTGCAAGGGGTGCTGCTGCTATAGGGTCCGGATATCCCCACCTTTGGGATTCGTCTACCCTGCACTTTGCTGGAAGCTGTTTGAATACATTAAATCATGGAGAGTAATTTGTAGACTAACCTTGCAGTAGATCTTGTGCAGCTGCAGCATACACAAGGTCAAGGAGCTAGGAAGGAACCTGCCAAACACACTGAGGAGAGAGGCTCTATAGTGGACCAATGTGAGGTGTGTAGCAGTACACTAACCGCATACTGTGTCCTGGGAGCACTGTGTGGCATAATGTGAACTGGAGGCACTACAACATAGAATATAAACTGGGGCACTAAATTGTGTCATATCTTAAACTGGGAGCACTACAATATGGAACAATATAAACTGGGATAATAAATTGTGTCATATCTTAAATTGGGAACACAGCAATATAACAAAATATGATCTGGAGACACAACATTGTGGTATAATATGTACTGGTGCACTATAAAGTGGTATATTGTGAACTGGGGCATTACAATGTGACATAATATTAACTGAGGAACTACAATTTGGCTTTGTATGAACTGGGAGCACTACAGTGTCACAATAAGAACCTGGCACTAAAATGTGGCATAATGTGAACTGGTGTACTACAATGGGGCATAATGTGTACTTAGATCACTACAATGGGGCATAATGTGAACTCGGGGCACTACAATATGAACTGAGGGCAATACAATGTAGCATAATCTTTGCTTGGGGAACTATAATGTGCCATAATGTGAACTGGGGGCATTACAATGAGGCATAATATGAACTTTGGGTACCCCAATATGGCATAACATGTGCTAAGACAGTACAATGTAGCATAATATTAATTGGCAGCACTCTGTGGGATAATGTGAACATGGGGCTCTAGAATGTGACATAATGTGAACGGTTGCCACTACAGTGTGGCATAACATGAACAGTGGGCACATAGTGTGAACTAAAATTAACTAGGGCACTACTATAGGGCAAAAAATTAACAACTTCTGTGGAGAGGCACCTCTCTAAAAGCATTTAGGAGCACTTTAAAATGTTGATATGTAGGTCTATACAGTTCTAATCATGCCCATGGCTTCCATGATGTACATTTTGGCTACTATGCCAGTCACTAGGGCCATTATGCTTCATGTTGGACTGTTATACCGTGCAATCGAGCTATTGTGGTGCTATAGTTAACATCTGATGTGGAACAGAATGAATCATCAGCTGTTAAAAATCATATTGCAAAATATGCAATTCTGGCATATACACATTGTGCATGACCATTTTGTGTTACTTCCATAAGTGTAAAACATTGGTACTAATTCACTATATACGGTACTCCTATATAACTAAAGTGAAATATAAAGTTATTTTTCTTCTTGTGACTAGTTCCGTGCAACTTCCAGATCTTGCTTCAATGCTATGGACAGAACTTAAGGTTTATATAGTATATATGATATGCAATATATTATGCATTTGACACACACATGACATTACCAAACATACAGTATAAATATATAATATACTATTTTTATTAAATTTTCAGCTTGTAAAGTGCCCAGTCTTATGCCACGTACAAACTAGATTATAAAAGTGAACGATATCGTTCAACAATAAATCATTCATATTGTCTAGTGTGTATGGTCTGAACGACCAATGATGCTCGTTCCCGTTGGTCGTTAACGATATCCCCAGCTCAATCTGGGTATGCCGAATGCAGCATGGCCTCAGTGCATCATCCCCCCCGCCCTGCCACCACACGTCGTTGCCGGCATCGGCAAGTGTGTATGCACTTGCCGATGCCTGTAACCCCGACGGGTCCGTCACTGATGAGGTCAGCTCTTACACACATCGTCTAGTGTGTATGAGCCTTTAGACTTTCTGTGTGCTGCCTAATATGTTTTTAAGATATTTGCATGATAATGAATACTGGCATTTTGCATGTTGATTTTAGTGCTTAATGTATGTTGATTATTTTTTCTTTCATCTACTATACTATTTTTATGTTGGCTTACCAAAATTTGGATGGATGAGGTTGAAGTTGATTTAAAAAGCTGTATTACTGAGAAAGTGGAATTCCCAGAATCTGCTGTCACCATAGGAAAAACTGAATCATCTCGGCCAAAGTTTTTAAATCTGATTCTTCTAATCCATGTTGTCATCACCTGACTAAAAGGCTAGTCCTCATGTCTGCTTACTGGGAAGATGAAAATCATCTGTCTGATCTGTTTGGTCTAAAAATCACTTTTATTGGACTTTTAATAGGTGATCTGTGAACACTGCTCTCCTCTCTACGCCTAAGCAGCCTAGTTTGTGTTTATATTGAGACTTGATGTTTCACAACTGTGAGCTGAACTTCTAGCGGAAATGCTTCCATTGTTGCTTAAACAAGACTAATAAATTATTTTGTGGCCATTAATCACAGTATTTGCTACTGCAGTAAATTATTTGATTTCTTAATTGTGTAGTTATAGACATTACAGATTATGAAACATTCTAAAATTATACCAATTTATTTCAGTAGTAAACATCATATTCATCTTTTATTTACTTGCAGAAAAGAAGTCTGGAATTGTCTACACAATTGTTCAATAACAGAATATTTCATATGTTTTCATTTGTTTCTCAAATTAAATATCAACTTACAGTAGCTAAATTAATAGAACAATGTAAACAATAATAAAAACTTCAGTTTAAACTAATTATTACATTGAAAATACATTCCATGGCAAAGTAAAATAGTCATAACATGGCAACATAAAATAGCAATAACAGTTTCTCTACCATGAAATGCTTCCGTCCACAAAATAAATAGGGCAAATATATTTAAATTATTTGTGAAAATACCTTTAAGAAATTAAATAAATCGACTCTGAAAGACTGTTGGTGGCCTATATATCTAAAAATATAGACTTTATAAATAGAGATTATCACTTACTGTATATCTAAAATTCACACTAAAAAGTATGCACTGTTTGCAGACCAAGATCATAAAAGTTCATCATAAATAAAAGAACAAACAAATATAATTGTAAGGTGCAAATGCAGCTATATATGTATGCAATTTAGCTCCTGAGTTACTTATGATGGAGTTAGGACTCCATTCTCTGTGTCCAAAGGATTATATTGAGCAGCAATGAGTTACTGTCAGGTCTGGATTATTTTTTGAACAAGGGGTGGATGCAGGATAAGAAACTGGAACGGGTTTGCAGTATTGAAATGCAGCAGGTTTAATAGGAGTATTATAATTCATGAAACGGTGATAGATATATAAACTGGCAAAAATAAACAAATCCAAGTGATGTGTGGCTGAAAACAAATGTCTAACAGGAAAACAAAGTCCAATTAATGAGGCTGGGAACAAGTGTCAGGCACAAACAAAAGTCCAATTAATGAGGCTGGGAACTGGTGTCAGGCAGAGAAAACAAAGTCTAATGGAGGTGTGACTGAGGAACAGAGGTCTGAAGTACTGGAATGGGTTCTGAGTCTGGAGAGCTGGAGGGTTCATAAACCATGGGGAGAGTAACGGCGTTAAGCAGGGTAGATGCAGGTATCTGGGAACAGCCTGTGATGGAGGCAGAGCAGGAAACGGAGCACTGCTGGGACTGCAATTATCACACTGAGCTAAGGAGCAAAGAGAACACTCACACAGCTTGCACTGTGTATACGTTGCACTGGTAACTAGAGGGCATGCTGAACACCCTTAAGTACCATGGGAAAGTGCATGATAGGCTGCTGAGAGTACATGCAAGATGCTCCAACCTGATTGGCCCATTCAGGTCACATGTCCAAAAGTAAGATGGCGCGCCCAGCAATCCCCACCATGGCAGCACTGCCAGTCTCACCTGTCACCACATGGCCTGTACCCTTCGGACATCCACGGACACCTCGTGCCAACCTCCAGACACCAGCACCCCCACTGGTGGGACAGCACCAAAGCACCCACACAGGCAGAGACTGCGACCCGTCAGGTACAACTACTCTGGTCGTGACAGCTACCAGTCTACCACCGTGCTGTACTTAGGCTGAGATGTTAATCACCCAAGCTTCTCCAACGCCGCAGTCCATCCAAGAGGAGTTGAAAACAGTCCAAAGTACATTCAGTAAGTCTTGGTATTTTCAAATAAAGTGCTCATTGCCTTTCACTGGGGGATGGTCCCCCTACTTCTTCAGGAGTGTAAGAGGTGTGGGAGACCATACCCAGGGTGATACGCATTTCTGAGAATTCACTCCATAAACTGGTAATTCATTGCTGCTTAATTTAATCCTTTGGACACATAGGGAATCCTAACTCCAGCATAAGTAACTAGGGAGCTCAATTGCATACATATATAGCTGCATTTGCACCTTACAATTTTATTTGTTTGTTCTTTTATTTATGATGAATTTTTATGATCTTGGCCTGCACAAAGGGCTTACTTTTTAGTGTGAATTTTAGATAATTTAATAAATGCAGAGCGCTTAGTATCACTTAGTTTTTATCCTTACCCTACTGGGTAGGAACTGTTGTTACTTTTAATGTTTTAATCCAGAAATACCATAAGACACTGTGCTAGAAATGACAAAGAAATTACATAATGTATGCTGAATTTAGGAACAAGACAGGCACTTCTGGGGAGCAATGAAAGCATGGGAAGCCTTAGGGAAGGAAAAATAACAAGACAATTGTTATTTATACGCAGCTATTCCCTTTAGAAATATTGTCTGAATGAGCAGCTCTTGGTCCAGCAGCCTCTTAAAACTTCACCTACTACATACTGTCATATTTTTAGAATACTAAATTCTACAGAATAGCACATGTGGTGGATATTTATTAAACCTCAGTCAAAAGTAATAATAGGATTGCCTCATACATAATGTTAGTGACACTGCTGTCTGTATGCCTTCTATATTCTCACCATAACAGACTTCCCTTCTGTATGCAGCTAGTAGATGACTTAACCAGATATTCTAAGTGCTTTAAATCATTGTTTGAGTTTTTTCTCAAACCCCTACTTTGATGACAAGAGACTATGCCTTGTATGTTAAAGAATGCAGCATCCAAAGGGTCAGGTGCAATATCATAGTTTTTCTTTAAACTATATTAAAATTCAATGCTCAGAGAGTTCTGGGTAACACAATATATAATGCTTTCTAGAAAAATCCAAGCAAAAGTAAATCAATCAAAACCCCATAGATTTAGAGATAAATAATCTTTTTGGTTCAATGTCAGTAGAATTCTGTGTCCTCTATCACATTATAACTTCTTCTTTCCCATTACCTCTCTTCACAAACTGTACCATGCATTTTCTCACATCACCTGCCTTCTGTCACATCATTGTGCTGGTCCCCGGCATCTACCTCCTGGGACCGGCAGCGGTGGTGGTCCATGGGGCAGTGGGTGGGTGGTTCCTGGCACCCACTGTTTCAATGTCCAGCTCCCCTGTTCTACAGCCACCCGGGACACACTGTGTGCAGTCCTGATGGCTTGTTTCCTCTCCTTCCAGTGAGCAGCTGAGGCTCCCATATGGCCACGCGGGCCACTCAGTAATACTTTTAAAGGGCCTGACAGGCTGGGGGTGACATCACTTGGATGCCATACTCTAGACTCCTCCTATATAAGGAGGTTCCTGAGGACACTCTGGTGCCAGAGTTTAGGCTCCCAAACCGTACTCCAGTGGCCCCAGTTATTACAGCCTACTCATTTCCGACCTCTGTTTGGTTGTGACCTGATTCTGTCTTCTCCCTGGTACTGCACTTCTATTTCTGTTTTGACCTTGGCTATCCCCCGTGACCTGACTTCATCTGCTTCTTGACACCATCTTGTTCGTTTGGATCTGACCCGGCTTGTTGACTACATTTATGCCTGAATTGTATTCTGCTTGATCCAAGAACATCAGCACCTGTGCAAGAGATCCAAGTCTGAGGGCCGTGATTTGCGTGTCGGACGCAGCTAAGTTCAAACTTTTTTGCGGGGGTCCCTGGTGAATACAGACTGCACGTTAGACTCCACACTTCAGTTCTGGGTCTCATCAATCCCTAAGTATGGGTTAGCATCCACTATTCATCCATGAGTTGTAATACCTTCCCCTTTTGAATCCCAATTATTTATCTTTATCAATTTTTCACTTCATATTTGTATATATATTTTTCCAAACAACTTTCATTGCCTTTTATTTAAACCTGTTTTAACCTGGAAACATTAAGGGGACCCTGAACAGTTCGGCTGGCATACTTGACTCAAGCACCAAGAGGCAGGATTATCGGCAACCTTTTGGCCCACGCAAGCAGCGTCACTGGGTCCTAAAAGTATGATCAGAAAGTTATACAGGCTGATAGAGGTCGTCTGTGGTTAATTTAAACCACATTAACCATCATTATGCCTGATAGTAACCTGATCAATTTTGATTGGATTATGATCAGCTATCATGTCTGTTTTGGGCAACACTAAAGTACAGTACATATCAGGCCAATTGGCCAATATCACCAGCAATATCTAACTTTACTGCAGCAATACTTTGCTAATTTCACTTCCAGTGCTCACAAGTAACGGGGAACCTGCCTAGACTCCAGAATACAGTATTTGTTTTTTTTATAATGATCTCAGAGGTAAATTCTACTTCTGTCAATCAATATAGTTATAAATTGGTTAGTGTTATGTGATAACATTCACTTCTTGCCTTCTTTATTTTGTACCATACCAAAGAAAACTTTTGCCTACATTCTGTACATGGTTGCATAACCACCTAAACCAGCGTGTATTTTCCCTGATATCACAGGGCTTAAAGTCTCAGTAGCATACTGTAGCTTTCTACAGGGGCACTGTGAGAGTAGTGTACTGGGCACCAATTACCTGGCACCAGCTCAGCCATAAGGAGGAGGAAGTGCCCCCTCGGCACTCTTATTTTCCCAAGTGGATGTGGCCATGCCCCCCTCAAGCACTTAGGCACTTAATATGTCTCTGTAGCCCTTGATTTCATGATACTGTATCCTGGCTCAGATGTTCTCATCTTCAATATTCCACTGACAATAATTACACCTGGCAACCTGAAATTCAGTGAAGACACAGATGTTAGGTACTCTCATATAAAACAGATAACTAGGAACGCAAAAGGGACAAGTAGAAATGTTTTTTTTTTCTTTATACAAAATAGCCTTGGGGTAGATTTACTAAGGAGCAGTTTGTCAACCCCATCAATAGTTTTAAACAAGCCTGGTTTAGGATTTATTTCTGTTGCATTTTTAAAACTATTGTTCATAGCCGCTGATTATTGGCGGTTTTGACGGACATCTCTTTAGTAAATATATCCCTTACGTTTTATCCATTTTATACACAACGCTTTTTTCTAATGGCAGTCAATTGTACCCAGTGCCCAAGGCCGTAGAGAGAGGTGTGCGAGCGGTGCTGTCACCTAGGGCCCTGGGGGTGGCACTGTCACTGCCCCACAGCCCCTGCATCTGGCTAGGAGGGTGCTTGGAATGGCATCCTGCGGCCAGTAGTGCTGCTTTATAGCCTGCAGTATGTAGAGAGGTCCAGTCAGGGGCATTACAATAGCCCCCACAGACCCCGCGGTGGCTTGGGGGTGCGTTGGCTTGGGGCTGCGTTTGCTTGGGGGGGCATGGTGCCTTGGGGGCTGCAGATTCCATGCAGACTAGACATCCGCATGGAATCTGTCAAAATATGTCCCTCCAAAAATGGCCACTGCCTACGAGGAGACAGATGCTAGAGGTCCTACTGTATCTCTAGCATCTGTCTGCATAGCATTACCCGGAAGTGCCAGGAATTCTGGCGCCACCGGAAGTGCCAGGAATTCTGATGCAGAAAGCTGACTCTTCTCCAGTGAAACCCCTGACAATGAGCATGAGATCCCTGACAATGAGCATGAGACCCTTGACATTGAGCATGAAACGCTCTGGCAATGAGAATGGAACCCCTTACAGTGAGTTTAAAACCCCTGACAACGAGCATAAAATCCCTGGCAACAAGCATGGAACCAAGAGCATGGGGTGTAGATCATTAGGTCTACAGTAAAAAGGTAGACAATACAAGTTAGACAGGCAATAGGTCGACCTGGTCTGAAGGTCGACACACTAAAGGACGGCTAGTAAGAAGGTCGACAGGGACAGAAGGTGGACAGGGTCATTAGGTCAACAGACAAATGGTCGACTCAGACATGGTTGACACAAGTTTTTTTTTCTAGCCCTAACCTTCACCCTAACCCTCCCCTTGGTGCCTAACCCTAACCCTCCCTCCTGGTGCCTAACCCTAACTGTCAGGGTAGATGCTTGACCCTAACCATTCCTTCTAATGCCTAATTCTAAACCTCTGGTAAGTGCCTAACCCTAACGCTCTCTCCTGGTACCTAACCCTAACCATAGGGATAAGTGCCTAATCCTCCGATAAGTGCCTTACCCTAAAAACAAAAAAAAACATGTCGACCATTTGTGTGTCAACCTAATGACCATGTTGGCCTTTTGTCCCAGTCGACCTTCTTACTAGTCAACCTTTAGTGTGTCGACCTTCAGACCCTGTCAACATATTGCTTGTCTAACTTTTATTGTCCACCCAAACATTGTCTACCTTTTTACTGTAAACATAATGACTGGACACCCAGAGCATGAGACCTCTGACAATGAGCATGAGACCTTTGACAATGGGCATGAAACCCTTGACAATGAGCAGATAATTTTAAAGTAATTATAAGCTTTATTTGGGGCATAACATGGTGTCAGAGGCAAAAATGTATGTGGCATAATGTGTAATGGGCATTAGAGTGTGTGGCATAATGTGCAAATGGCATTAAGGTGTGTGGCATAATGTGTAATGGCCATTACCGTGTGTGGCATATTTTGTAATGGACAATACTGTGTGTGGCATAATGTATAATGGGCATTACGGTGTGTGGCATATTGTGTAATGGGCATTACGGTGTGCGGCGTAATGTGCAATGGGGATTATGGTGTGTGGAATAATGTGTAATGGGCATTACGGTGTGTGGCATAATGTGTAAGGGGCATTCCTATAAGGAGGAAAAATTACAAATAATGTAAACTGTCTATGGAGGGTGGGGGCACTTTTTTAACTGTTTGCACTGGGAGCCAAATTGCCTAGAAACAGCCCTGTGTTACATTTAACAAAATGCCATTGGGGGAGTGCCAGAACTTTTTTTGGCAGGGGGGAGCAAAATTTATAGTTACGCTTTAGGGTAATAGAGTCAAGTGTGTCTGGGCAGCTCTACACGATTTCCTGCCTGCGGCCCTAGCCCCTCCCATGATGTCATAGGTTTGGGGGTGGGGCTGGCACAGAGCAACAGGGTGGCTCTGCCCCATCCCATGATGTCATAGGTTTGGGGGGTGGGGCTGGCACAGAGCATCGGGCAACAGGGTGCTCTGCCATTGCCACTACCAGTACCAGTATAATTTTCTAACATAATTTTTTAAAATATTTTAACACCAATGCCTGTAACTGATATCACCAGGCTCATACGTTACAGCGACTTTATTGACTGGGAAAACACATACCTAGTAAACAGGTCCTTCAGGAAGCTGGTGAGTACTGGTACTTTTTTTTCATACCAAAATCCCTTGTTTATACACAATAGTGGTGTTAACCTTCAAATATAAATATTAGCTATCCTCTTTACTAGCTATGTGCACAGTTTAAATGTATTTTGTCATTTTAAACGCCAGTAATCAATTTTCTTTTTTTTTTTGTGCTGTTTCATTCTTTCCTGGTGACCATTTATTTTACTTAAGAAAAAAAGTTTACAGCGCCCAGAAGGCAGATAAGCAGAAAAAGAGATTTATATTACAAATGACAATCCTGGTGAGATCCAGCGTAACCGGGGAAAGTTTCTGTTTCTTGACATATGTCAGAATTTCTTCCCTGGTGTGCTGGTAGGAGGATTGCTAATATTAGAAACAAGAGTTCTGGGTAAGTATCTGATGTGCAAAAAGTGTCCATTTAGAATTTGTTCATATATATCCTACCTGCTAATTTTCAACAAATATATGAATCAGATGTTCAGCACATGGTTTTTTTCTTTTACTACCCATCAAAAAAGGATTTAGGGAGTTTCAACAAGTCTCCGGCAGAAACATAGGAAATGAGTTGGAAAACATTATTAAAACATTTGGTAACACTTTGTGTTAAGAGCTTCAGCACTGTATTTGCCTTGTAGACACTCTGTAAATATCTTTGTAAGTCAGGTTATATCACATGGGGCCATTGCTTTATGTGTACAATGTGAGAGCTCAGCTATCAGAATACAATGACTGACATTATGTCACTGAGCTAGCCATGCACAGCAAATGCAAAGATGCCATATGGTACAGAGGGAAAAAGTATGATTCTATAATTAAATGTATTTATTGCACAGCGGGTTCCTGAATAGCAGTCAAATGTAGTAAATACGTAGCCTCATAAAAAAAGGAACTGTATGCTTCATAAAATGTGTTAAATTCTAATTACATTGTAGTAGAGACATTAATGCATCCATCTTTGGCTCTTATATCATTTGTTTTAAATCTAAGTTGATAAAATAAGAAGGTGTCTTTACAAATAATCAGCAACAAAACATGACATTCAATAAAATTGCAAATTTTGGGCCTGATTCAGAGATGGACGCAATTCCGATGTTTACGCAGTTTGAGTGTTCATCGGTAATCTGCGCATACGTATGAGTCGCACTGTGCATGCATCAAGTTTCATTTTAGTTGTCGCAGAAGTGACCATTTGAAGGCAGCAACTGGGAGTTGGCAATTCAAACACAACTGTGTCTCTGCCTGCAATGAAAATGGCTCTGGCGTCTCAGTTCCCGCAGGCATTCTACGCGACCAAAGGGTTATAATCGACTGATCTGTGATTGATGCTGCTTCTTTGTAAGCAGTTGCTTGAATTTGCAAAGCCGCCAGTTGGAGTCTTAATACATATCCCGGTGGAATGGGTATGTAATGGCTGTCAAGATGCCTCCTGTCAGAATACCAACAGCAGCATCCCGATGGTTGGTATCCCGGCAGGGGTCGGTAAGTATACTTCCCTTCCCCCCTAACCCTCCCTTCTTGTAGCCTAACCCTAATTCTCCTTGTTAGTGCCTAAACCTACCACCCTCCCCCCTCTTCGTTCCTAAACCTAACCCTCGATCTTTGTGCCTAACCCCCCCAGTAGTACCTAATCCTAACCCTCCCACCTAGGGGTGACTAACCCTAACACCCCCCCAAAACCTAACCCTAACCCCCCTGCAGCTAACGCTAAGGGCTCCACGGACTTACCTCGTTTGGATTAGCGTCCTTCGGCATTCCGGTGTCGGGCTTAAGATAGGTGTCGGTA
The DNA here is from genome assembly GCA_031769625.1 of Taudactylus pleione. Lineage (NCBI taxonomy): Eukaryota > Metazoa > Chordata > Amphibia > Anura > Myobatrachidae > Taudactylus > Taudactylus pleione. Next base: position 18,220,347 of record JAUIMM010000020.1, on the reverse strand, counting down.
GTTCGACTCCTATCTTAAGTCCCTTGTCGGGATTTGGATGCCATCCCATCCCGGCAGCTGCAATATTTGTATATTTTGCACACATCTACTGCGCACAAATTTTCAGCTGTGGCGGCATTAGTGTAGAGTTCTCAATCAGGCCCTCTGTTAACCAAATTCACTGCTTCTGCCGATGCACTCAATTATAGTAACTTTGCCTGTGACTGTAAGTGTAAGCCCTATATCTTAGCTCATAGTGTGTCAGCTGCATATCGGAAGCAGTCCTTTTAGTCCTTTGTTTTTTTTTATTTCCTTATTGGTTTATCAGTTTCAGTTTTGGGGAAGTAGGTACGTTGTTGATGGTTACAATGTCAACAATTAGTATGTAGACAGTGTAATACCGACGGCATAATGCTGGGGTGGTACTAACGCAAATGAAAGCATTATAGCTTTAAACATGATGGTGTAAAGCTTCATGTTAAAGCTATAATGCTGATACGATTAAATTTGACTGAACGGGTTCAGTATATTAGCTTGACAGTCATCATGTCGACATTCATAATCTCTCTCTCGCTAATAACTACTGGCTAGAGATGTATTACCTGGGGAAGATTGTGAACTTAAGATGGCCCTGGAGAAATTTATGAAAGTGGCCTCAAATATTTTGGACCATATGAAGTTAGACAGGGCCATCAAAAAAAGTAGGTGATGCTAATACACTTTTCCAAACATAAGTAAATGTAAAGAGCTAACCATATTGATTCTGTCTTCCTGTAACCAATACATTACGCATTCTCCTACTATACAAATAGCATTCTAATGACTGAGATATACTACAAAGAGCACACTGGTGACCACCATACAATACAGAGAGCATTCTATTGAGTTCCATAAATAGAAAAATCTGCCAAGTGACCATCATACCATGCATGGATAATCCAATTGAAGGCCATATAATGATGATGATACCAGAGCACAGCTAAATGCTTTGGCTGCACTTTACACGTTTCATCCACCCAGTGGGAATAGGATCCAGAATGTACACCTGAGAGTATTTTACATTTATACACATTACCTAGCCAAGGTACATGTAACCAGCTGCTTTCTCTTGTGTGGTATTTGGCAGTGCCTTGGAACAGACCTGTTCGGATGCCATTGGTGCCGTTTATCATAGAAGGGCAGGAAAGCCCTTCCAGTATTCTTATATATCACATGTTTATTTGTGTATTATATTTTTATGTGGAAAAGGCCAAAAAGGAATGCTGCAAACATTCATGGATGCTTCTTGGACTCTTTATATCATCTTTGCATACTAAAACCTTTACAACTCTGGACAGTATTGCTTGTTTATATTTATAATGTGAAAAGAAAACACTTAGCACTGACAGGTGTATTCAATATATATTAAAAGTCCAACTCAGTCCAATGGAATTAAAATTACATCAATTATTCTAGTACGTGCATAGGAAAATCCATATAAAGGACGGCAAAAGCTCCTTGTCTGGATCCACACCATCTCCTCTGATCTGAAATAAAATAAATGACAAAAGGCGCCTCCTAGTGCAATAAAGTGCAAATGCCACCAATGTGAGCTCAATATGACTAATAAGTGGACTTGTACCAAATAAAAAGATAAATAGGCTTATCTCAATGTTTCCCACAGGTACACACGAATGTCTCCACCGTTAGGTTTTTCATATAATTTAATGGAACTCCAAAAACATACATGGGATAAAAACAAAAACAAAAACACATATAGTGCTAGATGGTTTGTACACAAAAACACAAATGTACATACAGTATATAAAATAAAGTACATCCAAAATAGAAAAAAAGGCTTATCTGAATGAGATCATCTAGAAGTATCCAACGCGTTTCATCAGGATGGGGTTATGTCCCATCTCCTGGACTTCCTCAGGGGTAATGAATAACCTCTCACATATAAAGCAGGTTTATATAGCACTCCCAATTATTCAATTATACATTGAATCCAAGATGGCCAAAACCAGATTTCCTGTTCTCAAATGTTAACATCCAGTATTCCAACTTAAAAGACCATTCTTATCCGCTGTTCCCGCTACATAACAACAAATAACAGCTTGCGGGTTTCTCCTCTTATTTAAGGTAAGCTTATACATTCTTTCTTTGTTACTCACCTTGACAAAGGGGCGTGCATGCCACGTAACTTTGGCCTGTGTTTATTTGACAATAGACTAAATATATCACCTTAACTACTGCTAAATTCTCGGAGTGCCACTGTTTATTTACAGCTGTACTTATCATTCCCTCAGGAGGCACCTGAGTCCACTATTGATGTTATCAGGTGAGTGCCGGGCTATTTTACATTATATATATCAGGGATGTGCAGGCTTGGATAGGTTCGAATTTGCACACAGAGTTCGGATTTTTCCCTCCAAAAATCGGGTCTCAGAAAGAGGCAAAACTTGCCAAAAGTCTATAGAAGATGATGTTTGTCCATGAAAGATGACGTTTTGCCTCTTTCTGAGACCCAATTTTTGGAGGGAAAAATCCGAACTCGGCGTGCAAATTCGAACCTATCCGAGCCTGCACATCCCTAATATATATATATATATATATATATATATATATATATATATATATATATATATATATATATATATACACACACAGTCAGGTCCATAAATATTGGGACATTGACAGAATTTTCAGATTTTGGCCTCTATTCACCACCACAATGGCTTTGAAATGAAACAAGATGTGATTTAACTGCAGACTTTCAGATTTAATTTGAGGGTAATTCCAAATCAGGTGAACGGTGTAGGACTTACAACGGTTTCTATATGTGCCTCCCACTTTTTAAGGGGCCAAAAGTAATGGGACAAACTAAACAATCCTAAATCTAACATTCACTTTTTAATACTTTGTTGCAAATCCTTTGCAGGCAATTACAGCCTGAAGTCTGGAACGCATAGACATCACCAGACGCTGGGTTTCATCCCTGGTGATGCTCTGCCAGGCCTCTGCTGCAAATGTCTTCAGTTCCTGCTTGTTCTTGGGGCATTTTCCCTTCAGTTTTGTCTTCATCAAGTGAAATGCATGCTCAATCGGATTCAGGTCAGGGGATTGACTTGGCCATTGCATAACATTCCACTTTTTAGCCTTAAAAAACTCTTTGGTTGCTTTTGCAGTATCCTTCGGGTCATTGTCCATCTGCACTGTGAAGCGCCGTCCAATGAGTTCTGAAGCATTTGACTGAATATGAGCATATAATATTGCCCAAAACACTTCAGAATTCATTCTGCTGCTTTTGTCAGCAGTCACATCATCAATAAATACAAGGGAACCACTTCCATTGGCAGCCATACATGCCCACGCCATGACACTACCACCACCATGCTTCACTGATGAGGTGGTATGTTTTGGATCATGAGCAGTTCCTTTCCTTCTCTTCTCTTCCCATCACTCTTGTACAAGTTGATCTTTGTCTCTTCTGTCCATAGGATGTTGTTCCAGAACTGTAATGGCTTTTTTAGATGTTGTTTGGCAAACTCTAATCTGGTCTTCCTGCTTTTGTGGCTCACCAATGGTTTGCATCTCGTGGTGAACTCTCTATATTCATTCTTGTGAACTCTTCTCTTCATTGTTGACCTTGACACATATACATCTACCTCCTGGAGAGTGTTCTTGATTTGGCCAACTGTCGTGAAGGGGTTTTTCTTCACCAGAGAAATAATTCTTTTGTCATCCACCACAGTTGTTTTCCATGGTCTTCTGGGTCTTTTGGTGTTGCTGAGCTCTCCGGTGCATTCTTTTTTAAGAATGTTCCAAACAGTTGATTTGGCCACACCTAATGTTTTTGCTATCTCTCTGATGGGTTTGTTTTGATTTTTCAGCCTAATGATGGCTTGCTTCACTGATAGTGACAGCTCTTTGGATCTCTTATTGAGAGTCAACAGCAACTGATTCCAAATGCAAATGTCACACCTAGAATCATCTCCAGACCTTTTACCTGCTTAATTGATAATTAAATAACGAGGGAATAGCCCACACCTGTCCATGAAATAGCTTTTGAGTTGATAGTCCTATTACTTTTGGCCCCTTAAAAAGTGGGAGGCACATATTGAAACTGTTGTAATTCCTACACCGTTCACCCGATTTGGATGTAATTACCCTCAAATTAAATCTGAAAGTCTGCAGTTAAAGCACATCTTGTTTGTTTCATTTCAAAACCATTGTGGTGGTGAATAGAGGCCAAAATCTGAAAATTCTGTCAATGTCCCAATATTTATGGACCTGACTGTATATATATATATATATATATATATATATATATATATATACACATACATATATATATATATTAGGGGTGTGCACTGGCCACTTTTTGTGTTTTTGTATTTTGGATCTGGATCTTTCTTTGTGTTTTGGATCTTGATTGGTTTTGCCAAAACCACCCTTCCGTGTTTTGGGTTCTGTGTTTTGGATCTGTATTTTTTTTTAAAAAAAGCATTAAAACAGCTAACATCACAGTATTTGTGGATTTTTCTGCTCCTATGCTATTATTAACCTCATTAACCTTAATTTCCACTCATTTCCAGTCTATTCTGAATACCTCACAATAGTGTTTTTATGTCCAAAAGGTTGCACCGAGGTAGCTGGATGACTATGCTAAGCGACATGAGTGGGCGGCACAAACACTTGGCCCATCTAGGAGTGACACTGCAGTGGCAGACAGGAAGGCAGTTTGAAAAACTAGGCCCCAAACAGTACATAATGCAAAGAAAAAAAAGAGGTGCAAGATGGAATTGTCCTTGGGCCCTCCCACCCACCCTTATGTTATATAAACAGGACATGCACACTTTAACAAACCAATCATTTCAGCGCCAGGGTCTGCCACACGACTGTGGCTGAAATGATTGGTTCGTTTGGGCCCCCACAAAGCAAGCTGGCAATTAATCTGTCCCTGCACAAACTGGCTCTACGGAGTCAAGATGTCGTCCTCATCCTCCTCATCCACCGATTCCTTCACCCTCTTCAGTGTTGTGTACATCCTCATCCTCACAGAGTATTAATTCATCCCCACTGGAATCCACCACCACAGGTCCCTCTGTACGTTCCGGAGGCTGGTCTACCTGGAAGAGTTGATAATTAATTTTTATGAACATCATCTTCTCCACATTTTGTGGAAGCAACCTCCTAAGCCTTTTGCTGACAAGGTTCCCGGCTGCACTAAACACTCTTTTGGAGTACACACTGGAGAGGGGGCAACTCAGGTAAAATAGAGTCAGTTTGTACAGGGGCCTCCAAATTGCCTCTTTTTCCTGCCAGCATAGGTACGGACTGTCTGACATGCCTACTTGGATGCTGTCACCGATGTAATCCTCCACCATTCTGTCAATGGTGACAATATCATATGCAGTGACAGTAGACATGTCAGAAATTGTTGCCAGGTCCTTCAGTCCAGACCATATGTCCAAACTTGGTCCTGCCTGCCCTGCATCACTGCCAGCGGGTACCTAAGTTGTTTCCTGGCAGCCCCAGTTGCGGGAGAAAATGAAGAAGGAGCTGTTGATGTGTCACATTCCACTTCAACTGACAGTGTTTTCACCGGCAGGTCTTTGCACCTCTGCAGGCTTGTGTCAGCCTGAAAGAGAGACACAACATAGGCTTTAAACCTAGGATCGAGCACGGTGGCCAAAATGTTGTGGTCTGATTTCAACTGATTGACCACCCTGGAATCCTGGCAAAGCGAATGAAGGGCTTCATCCGCAAGTCCCACATGCTGAGCAGAATCGCTCCATCTTAGCTCCTCCTTCACTTTCTCCAGCTGCTTTTGTAAAAGCCTGATGAGGGGAATGACCTGACTCAAGCTGGCTGTGTCTGAACTGACTTCATGTGTGGCAAGTTCAAAGGGCTGGAGAACCTTGCACAACTCAGAAATCAATCTCCACTGTGCTTGATTCAGGTGCATACCCCCTCCTTTGCCTATGTCATAGGTGGATGTATAGGCTTGAATAGCCTTTTGCTGCTCTTCCATCCTCTGAAGCATATATAGGAGTTCCACCGTGTCACAACCTCTTGCTTCAGGTGATGGCAGGGTAGGTTCAAGAGTGCTTGCTGGTGCTCCAGTCCTCGGCATGCAGTCGCTGAATGGCAAGTGGACAGAAATTTTTCGGGCCACCCAAAGCATCTCCTGCATGCCCCTGTCGTTTTTCAGAAAATTCTGCACCACCAAATTTATTTATTTGAGCAAAACATGGGATGTGCTGGAATTTGCCCAGATGAAATGCCCGCACAATATTGGTGGCATTGTCAGATATCACAAATCCCCAGGAGAGTCTAAGTGGGGTAAGCCATTGGGTGATGATTTCCCTCAGTTTCTCTAAGAGGTTGTCAGTGGTGTGCCTCTTACTGAAACCAGTGATACACAGTGTAGCCGGCCTTGGAACGAGCTGGAATTTCTGAGATGCTGCTACTGGTGATGCTGCTGTTGCTGCTGCATAAGGCGATACATCTACCCAGTGGGCTGTTACAGTCATATAGTCCTTAGTCTGCCCTGTTCCACTTGTTCACATGTCCGTGGTTAAGTGGACATTGGGTACAACTGCATTTAATAGGACACTTTTTCTGACGTCTCTGTACATTCTCGGTATCGCCTACCTAGTGAAGTGGAATCTAGATGGGACTTGGTACCCGTGACACACTACCTCCATCAATTGTCTAAATCCCACTGCACTAATGGCGGATACCAGATGCGCGTCTAACACCAACATAGCAGTCAAGGCCTCAGTTACCCACTTTGCTTCAGGATGACTGCTGTCGTACTTCATCCTCCTTGCTAAGGACTGTTGGGGGGTCAATTGCTTAGTAAAATAACTAGTGGTGTTCCTACTTCCTATCTGGGATGATGAACGACTTCCAGCAGCAACAGCAGTAGTTGGCGTAGCAATGCAGGATCCTCCTGTGGAATCCCGGATAGGAGAGTCATTCATGCCAGTGACATGGCCTGCATGACTACTACCGATCCTGACTGAGGAGGAAATTGACGAGGAGGGAGTTGACGGTGTGGTTTGCAGGCGGTTGGATACAACAGGAAAAAGGGATTTAGGTGTCCCTGGACTGCTTACGGTCAGCCACAGTTTCTGAACTTGACAGTAACTTTTATAAATGCACTGTCCCTACCCCTACTTATTCCACCTTTACATATGGTACATATGGCAAGACAGTTGTTGTCCAGATTTGGATAGAAATATTTCCAGACTAAAGAGGTAGAATGTTTGGTCTTCTGCCCAGGCATGACCATGATGGGCTTTTTCATCCCACGGACTTCAACTGTCTCCCCTGGTGCCTGATTTAAAAAAACCACCTCACCATCAGAATACTCCTCGTTAACTTCCTGCTCAGCGCCAGTTACACCAATATGCTCATCCTGTTGTACTTCAACAGTGACATCTTCAATTTGAATATAAGCAAGTGGACTGTGGGTGCTCCTTCCAGCACTTGCAGAGGGCGTGCAAATGGTGGAAGAAGCCACCTCTTCCCTTCCAGTGTTGGGAAGGGCAGGCATCACAACCGTCGCCACACTTGGATTCTCCATGGGGATTTGTGATATCTTCTTAGAATTAGAAAGCACAGTTCTTTGCTGTGCTTTTGCCAGCTTAACTTATTTGATTTTTGTAGCGGGAGGAGGGCTTCCATTGTCATGTGAAGCTGAAGCACTAGTCATGAACATAGGGGAGGATCTTAGCCGTTCCTTGCCACTCCGTGTCGCAAATGGCTATGGTGCACACAAACACAGAAAGAGATTTTTTTTTTTTTCAGGAACTTTGGGGGTTACACCACCCTTCAACAGACGATCCAGCCGGCCCTTGATTTATGATACAGGAGCACGCTTGGCGCTGCTACTTTGCTGATGCACATGCAACTGCAGTGCACACAAGTCACAAACACAGAAAATATTTTTTTATTTTTGTTGGAGTACAATTTGGGGGTTACACCACCCTTTAAGAGGTGAGCCAGCCGGCCCTTTACTTGTGGGACACAGGCGCACGCTTGGCGCTGCTACTTTGTTGATGCACGTGCAGCCACAGTGCACACAATTCACAAACACAGAAAATAATTTTTTATTTTGTTTGGAGTGTACTTTGGGGGTTATAGCACCCTTTAATGGTCAAGCCAAATGTTTTTTTGCACTTAGGGGGGAGCACCCCTGATGGACAGAGCACCCCCTGGACAACACTACAGCACCTCTTTAGGACTACAGCCTTTATGGGACACTGCACACAAGTCACAAACACAGAAAAAAATATATTTTTTATTTTTTTTTCCGGCACTTTGGGAGTTACACCACCCTTCAACAGGTGAGCCAGCCGGCCCTTGATTTATGACACAGGCGCACTCTTGGTGCTGCTACTTTTTTGATGCACGTGCGGCTAATGTGCACACAAGTCACAAACACAGAAGAAAAATATTTTTCATTTTTGGAGCACTTTGGGGTTCAACCACCCTTCAACAGACGAGCCAGCCGGCCCTTGACTTATGACACAGGCGCACGATTGGCGCTGCTACTTTGCTGATGCACGTGCAGCTACAGCGAACACAAACATAAAAAAAACAATGGGTTTTTTTGCACTTGGGGGGAGCACCCCTGATGGACAGAGCACCCCTTGGACAACACTACAGCACCCCTTTAGAACTACAGCCTTTATGGGACACTGCACAACACAGCCCAGCCGGCCCCTAAGGACTTTGGAGTGGACACAGCCCCTATGGACAACAGCAGCACAACTCCCACCTTCCCTCTTCACTGTCCACAGCCGGAGAGAAAAATGGCGCCGACGCGGGGACCTTTTATAGAATCCAAAACCCCCGAGATCCGACAGCGGGATGATGATGTTTTGCCTCGATTTCAGGTCCGAGTCAGGCGGGAAAACCCGAGCCTGACTCGGTTCCCTACTCGGATAGGGGGAGGGGCTCAGAAATCCGAACCCCGCTCATCCCTAATATATATAATATTAATCATTATGGATTTCTTTTCTATACATATGTATGCCCTCAGAGTGCCTAGAAACGGGGGCTTGTTGCACGGACCTGCCCCTGTGACGTGTATCGCTTGTGACGTGTGACCAATCAAACTTTTGCGTGCAAGAGTGAACATGTGATTATGTAATGTCATGCAGAAGGGGATGGGTTGTGAGCAGCCAGATAGCTTCCCCAGTCTGCAGGTTGCCACTGGTTCAGTGATGATACCTCCCAGGGTTCCGGCATTATTTACACATCCGTCCTTACAGCCGTGTTTGGGAAAGACTATTGTCTCAGTGTGCTCTTCCAAAAATTTGATCTTAACATCTAGAAAATGAATTTCTGCACTTCATCGCCACTTCCGGGGAGTTTGTTAACAATGCTCCTGTTGAAAAGAGATGAATCATATAATTGGCCTGGACATTGAACAAATGGAAATGTTTTCTAATCCGTAAAAGAGAATAATTTATTCCTTAATTTGTTCCCTATATTACCAGAGCAACAGGAGTACCATTTATTCCCCTATCATTTGTACTACAAACAAGAATTTGTTGAAATTGCTGTGTTATTGGCAGATGTGATACCTTATTGAATGGCTGTTGAATAAACTAGTTGATGCTTGATAAGTATGTCCATAGTCCATCTGATAGCAGCCTGGCACATTCCTGCTACCATAGCCACTGTAGCTTGGAAAGACCCATATGAACTAAACTTTAAAATGGCTAACAATTTGGTCATCTGGGGTATTGCTGGACAAATGCTGATCATAGGCTCTTGGTTAGTCTGTACAATCTGTAGAGTGTACATGATGACATAAGCTGGCAACCTCTGCATCTCGCATCCCAGTCTCGTTCGTATGTGACCAGTAGGCATGCTCCGTTAATATAAGATCACATCACATGATTACAATTATGAAATCTATTAAGGGGCATACATGCGAAAGTCAAAACTTCAATGGTAAATCTGTGCTGTGTTATATAAATAAATATGTGCCAATAGGATCTCCAAAAATGATAGTCACTCTTATACGTGCAGTATTATTGCACCATTTACTTTGCTAATGAAACACATGCATACACAAATGTGTGTGTAAATAAAAGTACAAAAAATTATCATCCTCCTTGTAAACTGGCCTCTGGTCTGAAGCTGTTCTGGTATATACTGTATACACTAAACTGCTGGTGTACATGTGCTGCATTTGCATGAACACGCCCTTACTGTATTTGGTCTATATGAGTATGTACCTCTCCATCCTTAAGCTCGGTGCATCAAACAAATTGCATATCCACTTATCATTTGGTTTGTAAATTACCCTTAAAATGCCTTTAAAAAAATATACCAAAATGATTTAAGTTTTCTTTATGAGAAAATAGTTTTCCATTTTTGATTGTATGTTTTGTGCTTAGAATTATATCAGTGAGTACTTTTGTAGATAGTAAAATGGAATATTTGTCACAATTATATGAATGCACTGAATGTACATTAATAATGAAAACTATAATCTGATTATAAAATTGGCAAATAACCAAGGAGTTCAGAGTATCTGTATGTACAGTTGTAAGATCTCATTGATGTTGACTACACAGAACAGTTATTTTTACACTGGCTCACCCAATGACCTTCGTTTGAACCACATGAATCAAGTAACTTCTGAAATATAGTAAAGATCTGGTGTACTCTGGTTTCTGATACACAATGTTTGACTACTTTTTATTGCGTAGACTGTAAACTATCCCAGGCACTGGATCACTGTTCATAGATAGAAACAACGTTTTCCTCAAATGGCCTCATAGTATCTGTGACCCTAATATGACATGTGTTTTCGGTGAAAAATGACTATTAAATTGCAGTGCACTAATTAAATGTCTCCCATGTCAGCTTAATGACTCAGCGACAATGGCACAATTCAGTCAAATTACCCTATATATATATACAATTAATGTGGTAATATGTCATTTTTTTATGGGTCTTTTGGTCAGCTTTATGACACGCATCTTTCAAAAATATTGCATTTGAGTAAAATATATAATTTATTAAAATTAAAGCTCCTCTCCATTTTATATTTTAAAATGTTTAAAAGTTTTAACTTTTATTAACTATTATTGAGAAAGTAAACAGGACACTAATCAGATCTAATAATAATAATACCACAAACATAATTGGCAATATTGGGCCTGATTCAGCAAGGAACGCAGTTGCTAATATGTAAACCATGTGAGTTTATAAACCATGATCATTGAAGTATATTCAAGTATCAAAAATATGGAGCACACTAAGATCCCGACCCTGGGCTGACTAGCGTGGGGTGATAATGCTTTTGCAGGGAGTGCCCCGTGAACCAGGTCCCACGGCTGTGGCATTACACTCCACTGCAAAATTTCCGGTGCTACTTGTCCCCCATATTTCCACAACCAGGACTAGCTCACTGAGCCTGGTGCAGGTTAATGAAAGTATGGGGGAACTCTACATCTTATTTCCCCCATATTTTCACAACCAGAATTTTCTCCATAAGCCCTGTGCTGGTAGTGCTGTTAGGTGGAGACCCCACATAATTTTTTTTATTTTAACATTTTAATAGCTTATTTTAACACAGAAGCATGCATGGATCTCACTGATCTGTGCATACCTCTTTGTAACTTGCACCTTGTAATGAAAGGTGCAAGGTGTGAGTTTATCTGCAGTTTTAACTTGCATGCTCTCACATGCGAATCAATATGGGACACCGAAGCTTGCACCTTATGACATTTGTGTATTTCGAAACAAACTTGCACCTTCCAAGTGTACGAGAAGGTCCAAGTTTGTCCCGCATAAAAAACTTGCACCCTATTACATTTGACCCAGTCTCATGCTTTTGTATGGCCACAGACACTCTTCTGTGACTTTTAGTTTTCATATAACTTAATGTAGGGAGTATATTGTCTCATATACAGTGGAGGACTCAATCGAGCCTTACCTACACTAATGATTGCTGCATGAACTATAAAAATATTGTAGGTAGAAAGAACACTCAATAAAAAACCTGGGTGCAATAAGCAATCAGATGCAGCATATACAGTACATGAGAAGGACAGCGGTGCTTAAGCTGCAATACAACATGAGTACAGGGAACTTTACAGAATCAGATGGCAGTAAGTGAAAATCCCTGGATTATAACACACTTTTCTTTAGCAATAAATGGATTCCTAGGAATGAGTGGTGTTTGTATCCAGCTTTCATGCCTTAACTGATCATAACAATTCTTTAAAGCTTTCTGCTATAATTTGATGTTTTCCCTCTGGAGTTTACAGTATGTGGCCTTAATGTAATGTCTTCAGCATAGGGATTAAAATAACGAAATGTATTCAGTGCCAGGAAGGAGCACACAGTTAAGCAGTATAATGTAAAAGCACATATATCTTAGTATCATTATCAGCACAAATAGGAGTACATTTACTATGCAGTGGTTTTTAAAGCTGCTACATCTTTGGCCGCTGGGGCAAAAATTTTATACACAAAATTCACCTGATTTTGAATGTAAAATGATTGTCACATTGAATCCAGCTCCGAAACCACCGAAAATGTGTCAGCTTTGAAAAGCGCTGCATGGTAAATGAATCCCATAGAGTCAGGCTAGGAACATGTCTCATTGTTTGCTTACTTTCATTCCTAAATAGGCAGTATGTAACACAAATGAGCCACCATATCATAAATTATTTAAACAAATAAATATTTACTACAAAGTAACAAAATTTCAATTCAGTTTTTCTATATAAGACTACATCTCAAGAGTAAAATTGGAATTTAATTTTTCCAGGCGACTGTCATAGTGTTATGCACAGACGTAGAATAACAAAAGGCAGTAGGAAAGTAAGATTTGTCTTTTTTTATTTTGAATCCATTTCAAAATATTACTTTGTATTTATAGGTAGTCTATGTTGAGGAATGCACTCTGTGCTGTCTCCTTGGTGTGAAAGTGACCCCATAGCAATGGAGGTGCGCTACTGTGCGACCTCACACAATGCTCCTACTAGCCATGCACACCATTACCAAGCAACTTCCTCCTCCGTCTTCCAGACAGTAAGGACGTGGTGCACCACACACCACAGTGTCACACTGCTGGCTGCACTACAAGTCCCTCTGACAGCACTGCATTCATCTGCAGTTGCACACTACAAACACTGCATTATACCGCTCCAGCAGAATTGGTCTCATATTGCATGTTCCTGCATAGTGCTTCATAAACCCTGTGTTGTCTCACATCCTGCTGTTCTACCTGGTTAATAAACCAATCCCTGTTTAAGCTATTCATCTTGTGTAATGATCTCCATCACACACCACTGACACCCATCATCATAGGTTCTACCAATAGGTTGCGGTCCCAGGCTACCAGCATGAGCAGGATGATGCCAATAATGCAGCTTTAACAACATGGAAAATAAGGATCTGAGTGAGTACAGAATATCCATACTATGGGTGAAATTGTAGAGTACAAATGCAAGTATTGGTTCTCCAAGCTACTGGGTTCAGAGAATTACACTACAGGGAAATTCAAAATGCAGATGTGGAAAGTAATCTGGGGCATATCTATAATGGGTGCAGAGTGTGTGGTGCATATGGGCCCCTGGGTCCAGGGGGGGAGCACACTGCACACCCTGCACCCATTAACTCTTTATACTTACCTGTCTGTTGTCTCCAGTAGTGCTGCTCTGCAGTGCCAGACCGGTGCTGCAGAGCAGCAAAAGCCACTGGGAAAATGGCGGCAGCCATTTCCCTGTGACTCGCACATGCGCAGTACTGCTGTCCCCAGGAAAACTGTGCGGTCACATGTTCCCAAGGACCCACGCATGCACAGTAGATTCTGGCACTAAGCTAGAATCGACTGCCGCACAACCCATGGTGGCACCACAAGAGAAAGGAGGGGGCCAGCACTGAGTCTACTCACGGGCCACTGCTAGTAATCCCAGTGAAAACCCCAACCCTGATGATATGGAAAAGGCCATGGGAACTATAAGTCTAGCTATGGTGCAGCACATGTATACCATTATTTATGGGAAGGTGACGGCACACAAATGTGGGTTGCATCACAGATATCCTATAAAGACAAAGGCTTAATTAGACAAATCAACCTTAGGCTCACTCTGTGTTGCACTAAGCTAAGTGGGTGCAAGAATATGAATGAATATATAGATAGGATGTTGTTTATATCTCACCAAATAACATCAGTAGGCTTCCAAGTAGATGAAGGAGGAGGTTCCAATGGTGATGCTGCAAAACTTTATGCAAGTATATAATAGTATAATAGTATTCTAGTATTGAGTTTAGAGTCATCCATTGCAAAGCTATCAATGGAGATTGTACAGACCAAACTACTGCAATTACAAGAGTGCATACCAATGCTGAGAATTCTATTCTACTGTCAATAGGCACAGAACCCAAGAAGCCCTATTACAAGTGTTTCAAAAAAGGGCATAAGGCCTTAGAATGTAGAGCAAGTGAGTCAAGTGGTACTTCATCATGCAAGTGTTACAGAAAGAGTGAGTCAGCATTAAATGTAGCACTTCAGCTGTAATGAAAGTTTATTCAAGTCATTATAGTCATGTGATCCTGTAAATGTTAGAGGATCAAGTGTGAAACAGTTGTCACATATATAGCAGATGTAGTGTTTCTAAGAACAAATCTGAATACCATCAGTGTACTGTAAAAGAAAAAATATAAGGTCCAATGTGCAGAGGGACGCATCTGTGTACATTAGGGAAAAATAATTGCAATGGCAACCGGATGCCAACAACTGTATATCCTAGACATTGAAGAGTGTTGTACAATAGTGGCTAGAGATTCCAAGCAGTCTATGGTGCTGTGGCATAAGAGACTGGGTGACCTAGGATACTTACATAAACTTCAAGATGGTGACAGGGATGTCAGTGAAAACCCCAAAAAGACCAGATTGTGAAACTTGTGTGAAGGGTAAAGAAACAAGTTCCCCCTTTCCAGAGTCAGTGTCCAGAGCAAGAATACCACATGTTTGTACAGATGGAGGTGGAGTCAATAATTCGTAACCGCAACTTGATGATGCTCATACAGTACGTGATGCTTCAAGAATGACACACGAACTGCCTACTTCCGAAAAGCCAAGAATGACTTAACAAGTAAGATTGCAGAATATAATGAATTTAGTAGAAAATCAGAACAGAAAAATAAATATTCCCATGCTTTGATTTACCCATATTGTACATAGTACCAGCTGTGTGGAAGTATTATTGCCATATATGTATACAAAACAGAAAGTATTTTGTTATCGGTGCTAAATATAATATACTGCAAATCTGTGTGAACCTAGTGAATAAAAGTATGGTGATTTTGTTCATGTTTTGATCAAAACATTTAATCTTGCAGCCCACTGTCAAGGGACCTCCAATGCTCTGCAAGTCAATAATAGTACGCACAACATACCATTAAATTGCAGTTAAATGCACTCCCCTCTCAGGTACAGATGGCAACTTTTAGATAAGGGTTGACTTGTGAGTCACACCCAGCTAGGCCTTTTATAGCCTTGACTGAAAGCAGTCATTACAGCACTAAAAAAACTCAAACAGACCTAAAAATAAAAGTGATTAGGTCTGACAACAGTAGGCAATATGAGATATTTCTATCTCTCTGAAGAGCATTGTCATACAACACCAACTGACAATTGCCTATACACCTGAGCAGAATGACATGACAGTGAGAACAATTTTTTAAAGAGCATGGACTATGCTAAGTGATGCAGGTCAGAATGAGAGAATCTGGTCAGAGGCAGTCCTAACTGCAGTGTACTTCAAGATTGGCAGTTAAAGATAAAACCACATTGGATACACGGTCCTATAAAGAGTATCAATCATCTCTGCTTTTGGATGCAAAGCATATGCCTGTATCCCTAAGGAGAATAAACACAAACTTAGATCTGCTGTCCATCTCATGTATTATGCCTGGATATTTTCAAGAAAGGCTACAGATTATGCGACATTGACAATCAAAAGCCTGTGAAGTCGAGATGTCTTTATTTGAAGCTGTTTCATGAAACACTACAACACCACCAAAACTTGTGATACTGGATATTCCAGCAGATGGAAGCATGCCAAAAATTTAAACCACAGTCACAAGTGATCATCTACAGAGCAGGAGCTCTATGAGGAGCAACAAAGGAAAACCACCTAGAAGATACAGCAAGGAATTTGCTAACTTTGTCTGCTGTGAACCTCAATCTATAGAAGAAGAAAGTCAATCAGTGACTAGTACAGGTGGAAATCAGCCATAGATAAAGAGCTTACAGCTTTGGACAACAATGGCACATGAACCATTATGGACAGAGTGAGCAACCACAAAACAGTAAAAACATGGGTCTTCTACAAGAAATTAACAAAGCCTGACTTGTTGCCAAAGGTTTTACACAGAAATCAAGATATTGACTATGAGGAGATCTACTCGCCTGTTGCAAGGTACAGTACTTTACGTATGGTCATTGGTATATCTGCTGATATACTTCTATAACAACTAGACTTTGATTCTAACTTTGATTCAGTCTTGAGCTAGCTGAAGAAATTTACATGGAGCTAAAAGAACACTATAATGTTCTTAAATTTCAAGAAAAATCATTGTATGAGCTAACGCAAAGTGGGCTCTGCTGGTTCATCATAATTGAAAGTGTAGTGTTAGAAATTGACTATGTATGTTCGAAAACTGATCACTGCTTATACTACAAGTGGAAGGAAAAAAGCTTATTTATCATAGTTGTGTATGTGGATGACTTATTGCTGGCTGGACAGAGTCAAAAGAAAGGGAAAGGGGAAAGGGAAAATCGATGCACTGACCAATATTAATGAAAATGTAGTTATTCAGACATATAACCACTGTTCCCTATTCATATTTGGAATATAGCATATCGGGTAGTGGAGGTGCTCACTAGAGTAAAAACTTGGTAGAAAGAAGAAGAAGAAGAAAAGAAACTCTATTTTGTGAGCACTCTTATTGAAAAATGAAATAATTAAAACATAACCTTTAATAATACTGACTAATAAATCTATAACAAAAGACTAGACAAAAAACATAGAACATATATACACCCGAAAATTAGTCAGTAAGGTGGTCTAAGGATATATGCTAATTAGTAAAGCGTCCTGTCTCATAAACGACCCCTTAAATCGACATTTGATACAACGGGTGGTAAATAGAAAGTATAATCACATACTTTAAAGATATTGTTCATCAAACAAGCGGCGAACATCTAAAGCAGCATAATAGACACATAATACCTCATTGGTCCTTTAGAAATCACACCAGTCCGTATAACATGCTACCTAATAAGAATAAAGCAATAGGACGGTCAGGGTGAAGATTAATCCACCTATAATTCTACTTCCCCTCACTTAGCAGAGGCCATCAATGCGGGGTGAGAGATCATCTGGTGGTAGTATTACCCTTAGAATTAACAGTGTAACCGCAACGTTACTCACTATTTCACTTCTGCTGTTAAGGGTCTTACAAAATGCATTGGACCCTTAATGAGAGAGTTACTCTAAATGAGATTGTCATCAGTTAATAGAGTAGATAGTCAAACAGGTGAGTAACCTGTCATAGATTTAAATACTATTGAACCATGACCACGGTTGCTATGATGGTAATACAAAAAAAAGGTCTCGTCCTGAAATATGTGCAAAAAAGGTCTCGAGTTAATTCAAGGGTGATAAATTGGTAAATTGAATTCTTTAATAACAAGGCCTTTCACAAGCAGAGTATATTGGAAGCATGGATAAAAATCAATATGAAATGCCTTGTTATTAATAGTAGACCCGGACTGATAATTCATAAATAAGGATAGCTTGATGCAGAAAATTGCTGACACTTAGATATGCAAAATTGTTTGCTTCTAGTGAACTTGGACTAATGAAAATGATAAAAAGGATCTTTTTTATATACTGGTGTTAATCATGTATAATATACACATATCCAATTTTTCAAAGGAATAGCATTAACTGCCTTTTAATTAAAGGCTTGGTAATTTGAAGCAACGTTTTACCTTCATAAGGTTAACCAAGTCATAATAATAATGATGATGCAACATAGAATACAATATATATAAAGATAATGCATAAAATAGAGCAGTTTCTCTGTATTTAGGTTCCCTGACACATAGTAACCAGCTGAATTGTGTTACCAGCGTACTAAAGGAGTGTGGCATTAATTGCAGCAGAAAAATGGAGAGTGATATCCTAATTATAAAGGGTATTGTTATTCCAGTATATATATGTATGCACACAGAGTGTAATAAACATACTACCTGTAAAAAATGGTAACATCATATATGGAACAGTGTCCTGATCCTCACCCACTACAAAATGATCTTACATTCTGCATGCCTAACAATATTATACAAAGACACGTTGCCTATAGGTATAAATGGTCCAAGTTGTTAAACGTGAATGCTCCACCTGTGGCAATCACTAACATCCCCCATATCTGAACGGGGCGATCGCCGCACAGCGACTCACCATGTCAATGCACATGGGATATGAGTCACCAACAAGGAGCAGCAGCAAACAAAAATGCAGCAAGTATACTGACTGGTAGATGGGGTGTCCTGCGAGGCGCCAGCGCAGACACCCTCCCGCCGACGCGCATTTCGCCGGAAAGGCTTGTTCACGGAGGAAGCAGCTACTGCATGGCAGTCCCAGGTAAGTTAGCATAGTTATGCTCTGCACTGTCCAATCGCATCTCTATGCCTCGTGATTGACATGGCCTCTAGCCAATCGGCAGGTGGCCAATAACATCATTGTTATGTTTGATTGCCAGCGTATCAGACCAATGGATAAATAGCCTCCATTATCACTGTGTTCTCAAGGGTAAACATAGATGCTAAATCTCCAATGTGTGACAAAACAACCTGCCACACATAGAAACTGACATTGGTTTAATCCCATAATTAAATGCTTTAAACTGATAAACAAAGAATATTCCTTTCTTACTTGTTAACCATATCTATTCTATATTTAGATTTCTTACGATGCTCTTTATAAATTATTTATAGATATATAGCACCTATCCGTAAAGATGATAATTTGCAATCCCACTACTTAGTTATTAACCCACTTATTAATAACATACAAATACATCATACTCTAGATGTCGGTTTCAACTAATTACTATTTTCGTTAAAAAAATTCATAAATGGTGATGAATATATAGTGAAGGAAGTGAGAGATGCCATATCATAAGTGTTATAATTATATATATAAAAATAAAATTAATTAATTTTTTTTTAAAATTTTTAATATTTAAAGAAAAGGGGGACACGGATAATAAATTAAAAACACATAGCTATGTTGAATAAGTGATAAATTGATACTGTTAAGAATACTGTGTATGTGTAAAAAGATTGATTGTAATAATTAAATATACCTGGTCCTCAAGGTGTAGTGAAAAGTAAAATAGATGATAAAAAATAGATGACAAAAAATATAATGGCGTAAATGGTGTATAAAGGTGAGTAACAAAACTATAAAAGAAAGGTGTATGTATAGTGTAAAAAAATATAAACACACACCTATGCAAAATTTGAATGCAAAAACACGCAGCGAAGGTGGTGATCCAGTAAATAAGTGCCGTGCACACCTATCATTGTACATACACCTGTTGGGGTGTAAGTACGTGCTGAAGGGCACGTTAATAATACTATGAATGTATATTAGGCGTGCCAAAAGTTGTTGGCGATCATGCCAACAAATGAGTGACCCCTGAATCTCCAAAGTGAAAAAAAAGTGAATGTAAAAAGGTGAATATAAGAGTGCCAGGATAATAGATCAACTATTAATTGTGCCACATCAGAATTAGGATCGAACAAGTCCTCCAAAGCCACAGAAAGCTTACAGAAAGGGACTGTAACTATTTTACTCATTCATGCCTCTTGGTGTTAATGTATCCAAATTAAAAATCCATTCTGTTTCTTTCTGAAGTAGGGCTGAGCTCAAATCCCCTCCTCTAATGCCCATTTTAACTCTTTCTAAGCAGGTTACTCGTAACTCATCCGGGACACAATTATGCTTAAGTAGAAAGTGTCTAGATACTGAGGTTAGTTTTTTCATTTTGGCAGTATCCGACCTCGCATTTTTAATATTGTTAACATGCTCTAATACCCTCACCTTAAGAGCTCTAGTGGACATGCCTACATATTTCTATCTACAGGTGCAGATTATGCAGTAGATGTCTCCTGTCGTGTTACAGTTATAGAACAAAAAAATCATTGTATGAGCTAACGCAAAGTGGGCTCTGCTGGTTCATCATAATTGAAAGTGTAGTGTTAGAAATTGACTATGTATGTTCGAAAACTGATCACTGCTTATACTACAAGTGGAAGGAAAAAAACTTATTTATCATAGTTGTGTATGTGGATGACTTATTGCTGGCTGGACAGAGTGCCAGAAGGCTGAAGTGAAATTGTTGCTAAGTGACATTTTCAAACTAAAAAACCTTGGGCCTGGACAACCATATTATTCCTATACATATTATTCCTTTACATTTTATATGTTTAAGACATAGAAAACTATCAAAAATAAAAAAGCATTATCATTTTCAAGTACAGATTATTTTGTGAACACCTTCATAGAGAAACGTGATTTTTGCTATTTTGGAAAGGTTGCTTAAAGTCCTCCATTAGTGCCAAGAAAAAGCAAAGCAAGGGTTGATTTTGCCAAAGAGCACTTCAACTAGATGGCAACTGACTGGTCCAAGGTGTTATGGAGTGACAAGACCAAATTTAATCTGGTGTCCTCTGATGGAATAAAGTATGTCCATCACCGTAAGGATCAAAGATACAATACAATGGGCCCGATTCAGCAGTAATAACATATGCAGCTACGTTCACAGATCGAGCGATTGTTAGCCACTGAGCATGCATATAAACCTCACTGCACATGCACTGTGATCGCACTGCGATTACAAACACATGGAGGAATCCATTGCAGAGTGACGGGCTGTGAGCATTTGCGGGTGGTGACGGGGGAGTGGTCGGAATAACGCCAGCATGCCTGTTCTTTTGAACACCTTTGCTTGGACATGCATAAATTAGCCATTGCGATTGCATACGCAGCTTGAGAACCCACTGCCTGCGTAGAGACTTGCAGTGTCTATGGCAGGTGAGTGGTCGATGTGCGTCGATAGCACCCATGTCTACACAGAAGAGCAAAAGTGGATGGATGTGAGAAAACAGCAGTAGGTGTCGGTGCTGCTTTGGCAAGCATTAGCATATTTTCGCAATTGTGTTGCCTGCGATTTTGCAGCTGTTATCGCAATTGCGATCCATACTGAATCAGACCCAATGTACCAAGTACCCACGTGTGAAATATGGAGGGTGCTATGTCATGGTTTGGGGATGTTTCGCTAGAAAGGGTATCTGTATCTGCTTCATGTACAGGGTAGAAGGTATCATGGATTGGTTAGTTCACAGGTTCTCAAACTCGGTCCTCAGGACCCCAAACAGTGCCTTTTTTCCCAGGTCTCCTCACATAATCACAAGTGAAAAAATTTGCTCCATCTGTGGATCTTTTAAAATGTGTCAGTGAGTAATGAGTGCACCTGTGCACCTGCTGAGTGACCTGCAAAACATAACCTGTGTGGGGTCCTGAGGACTGAGGACCTCATTCAGAGTCGGTCGTTGCGGCCACACGGTCGTACGCCACCGATGTTCGCTATACTGCGCATGCGTAAAGTTCGCAATGCGCGTGCGCCAACTAGCCGCTACGATCAGAAATTTCTCTCTCCTAGAACACAGCCAGGTCGGTAGTTTGAGTGACAGAATGAGGCGTTTGTGGGTGGTAACAGGGGAAGGTGCTTGAAAATGGGGGAGTGGAGAGCCGAACGCAGGCGTGCCTAATTATGCGAACGGCATTTTATGGGAGTGCATAATGTTTTATGGGAGTGCATAATTAACAAAGTAGCGTCATGGCACATGTGACATGGGAGGTTTTTACAATGACATGATCGTAGTCCTTAAGAGAGGGTATGGTCAACCTTAAGCTCTACGACCAGTTCCGATGGTTCCCGATGGTCTTGATTAATCCTTATATGGCCGGAGATGACGTGCAATGCGTTCGAGAAGGGGGCATATTTTTTTTAATTCTGACAGCTTCCTCCCCTTGGTCGGCCAGCTACCGATCCGAACTTAGGGACGCAACTTGCGAGGGACTCATTTGAATATCCGGCCCCTTTTCTCGTATGACCGTGTGGCCGCTTCGACCGACTCTGAATGAGGTCCTGAGTTTGAGAACCACTGGGTTAGTTTTTGGAGAAATTTTAGATAAATAAATGCTCAGTTTGTGAATAAAAACATGCTCTGAAAATGGATTTTCCAACAAGACACCTATCCCAAACACCATTCCAAAATGGTTTAGGACTACTTTAACAAAAAGAACATCAATGCATTGGAGTGGCCAAGTCAAAGTCCCAACCTAATTCTTGTTGAGCCCTTGTGGGAAGAGATAGGCATGTAAGGACCCAGGAGCACTCAAACCAGGGCCATTTGTGCTTTCCTAAGAAAAATTGACCAGTAATCCTCAGGAACATGTACTCAATATAGTTGAATCTATGCTCCAAAGATGCCAGACTGTAGTATAAGCAAATGGTTTTGAGACAAAGTACTAGTGCTGTTATCTTGAAACATCTCATTTTGTGTTGTTATTGTCACACCTGAGGTTTGGAATTGGTTGGAACAGGCATGGGAAATTTAGAAGGAGACTTGGGAGGAATGGATGAAGCTGTGCGGCCTGAGCCAGGACTTCCTCATGTATAATGTGAGGAGTTAGATGAACTGAAGAGGATGATGGACCAGAAGGTGAGGACAATAATGTAAAAGTCTTTATTAAACAGAAAGTTGAAATGAGAACTGGAGATGATGATACTGAAGAAATGGGCAGAATTGGTTTGAGACCAATGATGCTGGATTACTGAGTAGAGGCGGTATGAGACCGGTGATGTTGAATTGAAGAGCTGGATTGGTTTGAGATGATATTGATGAATTGAAGAACTTGATCGGTTTGAGGCCAATGTTGATGAATTGGAGAACTTGATTGGTTTGAGACTGATGTTGATGAATTGAAGAACTTGATCGGATGGAGATCAATGTTGATGAATTAAAGAACTTGATCGGTTTTAGACCGATGTTGAATATATTGGATGGGATCGATGTTTGACGATATTGGATGGAACTGATATTTGGAGATAATATGGGACCGATATTTGGTGACATCAGATGGGACCAATGTTTGGAGATATCCGCTAGCACTGATGGAGGTAGATGTGAACAAGTATCTGTGTTAAAACCAGACTGGGTTACTAGATGGAATTAGAGACTTGACTACCAGACTTGGAACTGGAATATTACGGACTGGTATCTTTCTGATACCTGGGAGCTCAGCACAGAACTGTAACTTCAGTAGAAGCAACTTTGTACTGGCAACAGGGGCCAGTCAGGAAATGGAATGGATTGGTTGCTGCAATCAGCTAGTCTGGGAGCAGCGCTCTGAGTGGAGGAAGAGTGTCAGGTGAAAGAGTCCAACATGGCTGTGACCATACTGTTGTTTTGGAAGTAACTCTGGCATGCAGCTTGTGTACCATCAGACTGAGGAGACACACTTTGAGCAAGGGGCTGTGGAGAGTCTTAGCGGACATGGCAGGAGCAGCACAGACAGACCTCCAGACCTGCCGGGAGTGATGTGCAGTGTGAGCGGACCTCTATGCTATCCAGGAGTGATGCACAGCATGACCGGACCACAGTGCTAGCCTGGACAGACACCGGAGAGGTAAGAAGGTTGTTTTTATGGTCCAGAGCGTGACATTATTTTATTGCAGGCTATGAATTTAATTAAAAAGTTTAATGAAAAGGTTTTGTAATGTCAAAACACTTATAAGCCTCATGATTTGTATTTTCTTTATTATCATACAAAGGGAATGCAGTCGGCAACCCGGTGGTTGGGAGGATTGCGGTCACAATACCGGTGGCAGAATCCCGACAGCAGTAGGAATCTCAGCTCCAGAATCCTGACCACTGACATCCCGACAATAAGTATTAGGGTTAGGGGGCGGGTTAGGGTTAGGCACTAGGGGGAGGGTTAGGGTTAGGCTGCTGCGGGGGGGCTAGGGTTAGGCTGTGGGTAGGGAGGGTTAAGGTTAGGCTGCAGGAAAGGTGTATTAGGGTTAGGCTGCTGCGGGGGGGCTAGTGTTAGGCTGTGGGTAGGGAGGGTTAAGGTTAGGATGCAGGAAAGGTGTATTAGGGTTAGACTGTAGGACAGATGGGTTAGGGGGAGGGTTAGAGGTTAGGATACTTACCTAATTCTGTCGGAATTATGACTGTTGGGATGCTGCTGACGGTATTCTAACCACCAGTATTCCGACCCTCGGGGTCCCATACCCAACCCAGTCAAAGGGTGTGCAGTGATCAATTTTGTTACCAAATTTAGCTTATTTTGTACTAAGTTTATAAAATAATTAGTAGCATTTGTTGACAGTGGGGCATAATAAAGACATTTATAGAAAACTATTAGTCAAAAGACTTTAAGGCATGACTTTTTTTGATGCAGTAAATAATGTAACTTCACCATTGCAAGTCAAGCAGAAACTTGAGCAGATGAAAGTAAAGTGATCAGGAAAGAGAGACTGATAAAATAAAATAATGTTCTGTCTAATAGGTTTACATAATACAAGTAAAAAGATAAATACTTTTTGCGCTAAGACCCAGGTTTACATAATAGATGCATTTCATTAATGAGTCCTTTTAGATATGGATATAGAGAAAAATAAACATCTCTAACTCAAGGCTTTTGGCCAATGATAAAATGTGAGCAATGAGGAATTTTCATTGCACAATTATTAAAATATTACAGCTGTGATTCAGACACTTCCTGTTTATTTAAAATATATCAGGGAGATCAGTTGTACTTTAACCTTTATTACAAATGCAGGTGATTATTTTCTAGACATGACTTTAGACACATATCATAGACACAAACTTTGTACAGTATTTGTTATACTCATTTCACACTTTGACTCAGCACATGATTAGTGTTATAATCAATGAGTATATAAACAATCATGTGTCACTCTATGACAACACTAGTTATCATATATAATATTATATTTCTCTATTTAAGGGCGTATTAAGAGAGGAGGGAACCCATGTGCAGTCTCTGTCCAGGACCCCCTCCTTTCTCTCCGGCAACTAGCAGTGCACTGAGCCCAACGTCGCAGCAGTAGACTCTGGGCACTAGTCTGTGCCCAGAGTCTACAGCGAATGTGCAGGTCACCAGGAAAATGGCGGTAGCCATTTTCCAGGCACTTTTTACAGCGCTGATAGCACCGAAGTGGGACTCCGGAGAGGTAAGTATTAAAAATATGGGTGCAGGTTGTGTGGTGTGGGCCCCCCTGGACCTGTGTGCCACACACCCATTATAGATACGCCCCTGTCTTTTAGGTCATCTAACTCATCCATGCCAAAAAGTATATATCACAGTATTCATACACCATTGTTTGAACAATACCTACAGATTCTTTGTTTCGTTCCTCTCTTGTCTCAGCCAGAAATTATACATAGCACTATGTAATACACCCAGCACCATCCTTGTACAGCCCATGAGCCATCCCTGCCTTCACGCACAAATAACTTGTCTCATATAGAATTCTCTCAGAAAACACAATTGAGAGACAGATTCTTTAATTTTCAAAAAACAAACGCAAAACAAAACAATAATTAAACAAAATGGTAAGTATGCATCAATAATTTAATGTTAAAGATAATAAAATAATCAGAGGTTTTATTTTCTTATTAATTTTGCCACTCATGAGTTATAACGATGAATACTGTAAAACATTGTTATGTTTGAAGGCAACTTGGAGTTCTGAGAGCCTCAGGCTTCATTCTCTAGATACAAAAAGTCTTGGAAAATGAATGATAATAATGTTTTACAGTAGTTGGTATATTATTCCATTTCCAGGTGAAACAATAAACTGTAGCTTTCGACCAGTGTCGAATTCAGTCGATAATATCATACTACAATCTGCATTACAAATGTGGATTTTAGTAAATAGAGCCCTATGAAACATATAATATGAAACAAGTAAACAAGAATGGACTCTGCCCTTTTTGCCTAATAATAATCCAAAATGACAGAATGTATTGGAAGTTGAACACAACTCGATCTGATATGTATAAATGTATAAATTTATTTATAAAACACTTTTAAGCATCCACTACATAAGAATATCCACATTAATACTGGGTATCATTCATAAATAATTATATCCCATTATCACCACTCTAAAATACGGACCTTAATTGTATCTATACAGACTTGGATTACCTGTGTCTCCTTACCAATTAACTATAAAAATATATAAGCACCAAACATATTAATAAAAGCAATATATGACCACTCTAATGGATTTGTATAGTAAGAAATCACCCACATGGAGATCCCTCTTTGAAGAAGCACCCACAGTGGATGAACGTGTCAGTTCCCCAGTTTTTTTTACTACTAATTATCCAGCTAAACTTCACTGCTTAAGCACCAATTGATCCATTTGGATACAGAGCAGCGGCTTATTTGTGTGCAGTCCTGTGGATGACTATGTACGCATATGCTTGCTGATGAGGGAGACCCAGGGCAGCATACTTACCCAGGACAAGTGACTTAGTTGTGATGTAAGTCAGCCATCTGGCTGTTCAGCTACACTCCCCGAGAGAGGATTATTACACGTCATCTGTGTCATATGTGCCCTGAGCAGCATACGAAATATATGTATTAGCAGTCACACTGGAAACCAAACACCGCGCTCTCTGCATTTTTAACCAGATCATTATTCCTCAAGTTGAGCACTGTTATACTTTTGTGCGCTCCTATCACCTGACATTGTTTACAAGTGTGGACTTAGGATCCAAGTCCAACAGGTCTTTATACTTATGGAGTCACACTATCTTCTTTCTAGGAAAAGGATCACTTGCTTATATACCTGACTGCCTTGTTATTATCGGGACATACTAAGGCCTTTCTTACAAAAGGATATACCCCTAGGAGGGATCTCTGTGTGGGTGATTTCTTACTATATAAATCCATTAGAGTGGTCATATATTGCTTTTATTTATATGTTTGGTGCTTATATATTTTTATAGTTATTTGGTAAGGAGACACAGGCAATCCAAGTCTGTATATATAGAATTTAGGTCTCTATTTTAGAGTGGTGATAATGGGATATAATTATTTATGAAAGAAACCCAGTATTAATGTGGATATTCTTATGTAGTGGATGCTTAAGTGTTTTATAAATAAATGTATACATTTATACATATAAGATCGAGTTGTGTTTAAATACATTCTGTAATTTTGGATTATTATTAGGCAAAAAGTGCAGAGTCCATTCTTGTTTCCTTTTTCTGTTTAATATTTAGTTGTATGGGGTAATACCAGCCCATATAGTGACTTTGCAGCTGCCACAATAAATTGAGATTTGTCTTTATAAATTACTTTTTTAAAACTCCTATTTATATTAGCGCTGTAGCCATTTCTTCTGTAGTTCTTGTTCAAAATGAAGCAAGTGTCAAGAAATCAGATGTGGCCTTTTGATTCACATCTAGTCCAGTTTTGTGATGTAACAGTAGCTGGAAGTTACCCACTAAGAATGACTAAGTAAGTCTTTATATTTTTCTTGGGCTAGCATATTACACAGTGAACAGCATTGTTGCTAGCACCGTGGTATTCGGTGCGACATTAAGGTCTGCATGGGCTTAGAGCTGAAATTTGTGAATGGCCTAGTTTGTGCTGCTGCAGGGGATGTGACAAATGCTGTGGGGTTGTGATTAGTGATGTGGGATCATAGCTCTCTCACTGCCACTTTCCACCATATCTCTCTAATTGCCCACACCCACCATATCTCCCTGATTTCCACTTCCAAGCTGTTTCAATGAACCCTCCCTGCATATCTCCCTGATTGCCACCTCCATAGCTCTCTCATTACACCTTCCATATCTCTCTTTTTGCCATCACTCCTCAGTGCACACCTAGCAGCTCACTCTCCTAACTCCACAGCTCACACTGCCCTCATCCCATCTCAATGCTCACTTTGCAGCTCATTCCCCCACCTCCACAGCTCATACTGCTCCCCTCACATCTCACAGTGCCCCTATCACACTTCTCACCTCACACTGCTTGCATCACATCTCACACTTCTCCCCCATGCCTCACACTGCACCCATCATGCCTCACACTTCTCTCCTTATGCCTCACACTGCTCCCCTCACATCTCACAGTGCCCCTATCACACTTCTCACCTCACACTGCTTGCATCACATCTCACACTTCTCCCCCATGCCTCACACTGCTCCCATCATGCCTCACACTTCTCTCCTTATGCCTCACACTGCTCCCCTCACATCTCACAGTGCCCCTATCACACTTCTCCCCTCACACTGCTTCCCACATATCTCACTCTTCTCCCCCATGCCTCACACTGCTCCCATCATGCCTCACACTTCTCTCCTTATGCCTCACACTGCTCCCCTCACATCTCACAGTGCCCCTATCACACTTCTCCCCTCACACTGCTTCCCACACATCTCACACTTCTCCCCTCATGCCTCACACTGCTCCCATCATGCCTCACACTTCTCTCCTTATGCCTCACACTGCTCCCCTCACATCTCACAGTGCCCCTATCACACTTCTCCCCTCACACTGCTTCCCACATATCTCACTCTTCTCCCCCATGCCTCACACTGCTCCCATCATGCCTCACACTTCTCTCCTTATGCCTCACACTGCTCCCCTCACATCTCACAGTGCCCCTATCACACTTCTCCCCTCACACTGCTTCCCACATATCTCACTCTTCTCCCCCATGCCTCACACTGCTCCCATCATGCCTCACACTTCTCTCCTTATGCCTCACACTGCTCCCCTCACATCTCACAGTGCCCCTATCACACTTCTCACCTCACACGGCTTCCCACACATCTCAGTTCTCCCCTCATGCCTCACACTGCTCCCCTCATGCCTCACACTTCTCCCCTAATGCTTCACACCACTCCCCTCATGGTCCTCACACTGCTGCCTCACACCTCAAAATGCTCCCCTCATGCCTTAGGGCCTCCACAAGCAGTTAACTAGCAGTACACCAATCCATTTCTCCCACAACCTCAATCCCCCCTACACACACAGTTACCCAGGAATTTATACAATGTGCCTGATTCAGCAAGGATCGCTATTGCAATCGCAATCTCCCTGCAAATATATGCTAATGATTGCAATTGCAATGCCATATGCAGCCTAACATAAGGGTTCCCACCTCACCTAACACACATCCGTAATACTTAGCAAAACTACGAAAACCATCAGTAACATCGAGTACAATCGGAGCCTCACACACAGTTGCACAAGCCCTGACCTTACTCAGAAATTGCTAACCTCATTGCACGCAGTGAAAGCCCAAGCTGCATATGGCATCGCAGTGCCCTTGCAACGGTGTTGAAATGCACTGGCAAGCCTGCATTTTGCCAACCATCCCCGCATCACCACCCCAAGCTGTACTTCCTGTTAATCATTCTGAGATGGTCTGCGTAGTCACTGCGATCGCAGTCCCGATCGCAGTGAAGTGTTCTTGCATGCGCACTGTGATGTATACGCATGCGCAGTACATAAAAATCATCCAATTGCGTGCATAATCGCAATAGCGATCCTTGCTGAATCAGGCCTAATATGCTATGAATGTTTTTCTGTAGGACTCCTTCAAAGTCTAAATTTGATGCGGGTACAGAGTGCAATATTATTACAATAAGGGCCTGATTCAGCAAGGAACGCAGATGCTAATATGCACACAATCGGTCGATTGTTGCGTTCTGCACATACATATGCTTCGCAGTGCGCAAACTAGCAATTGTGATTGGAACTGTGAATACGGAGGCTATGCAGACCCAGAGCAGAGTGATCGACGGGAAGTGCAGTTTGTGGGTGGTGATGGAGGGGTGGTTGCGTTTCAATGCCGTTGCAGAAGCATGCATAAATTATCCCCTTGTGCAAGTTTGCATATGAGTCCGATGTTACTCGATGTTACCGATTGTTTCACTATGTTGTCCTAGTATACGGATGTGAGTAAGGGGAAGTGGACGTCCTTATGTCAGGCTGCGATCGCAATGTGAATGCAAACATTTAATGGCACCGCTGATATTTGCAACCGCGGCACGTGCGTATAAGCAGAATTGCGATCCGTAGTGAATTAGGCCATAAGTTCAGTAAAACGATGGCAGTAAGCTTACGTGTATAACAAGGACCATAGCTTGATTTTGTAAGCAGATATTAAAATCAGCAAAACTAGATAACTGATACATTTTAATAAGCATGTTTTACTTTATCTTTGCTAGCGTATTCAAAATGTAATTGTTGTATAATTACAGAAATTTGGAAATAATATAAAAATAAATATATACTCTACAATAAATGATCTAAACATGGTCTGGAAACTCATGTTATGACATTTTTATTTTGTTCTGGATTTCCTTTTTAATTACACTCTGACAAATTGCCTAAAATCTAGAGAGATATTAGAAAAGAGTTGTGGCTAAGCCAAATGAGCTTTTTCGTGTTTCCACGGGAGAAGTCAATGATATCTTTCTGTACGTACACAACATTTTTTTCAAATAGGAAATTTGAAAAGATAAACTGCACAGTGGCTGTCCATTAAAAGTCAGACTGTTACTTTAAAGTAAGTGGGTGAAGGTTATCAAAACAAAAATATGGAACATTTGATAAAGCTGCCAACTGTGAGTGATTACTTTACTAAGAGAAGGATACACAGTTTGTAGATAAAATGAAAACAGACAAATCTGGAATTTTAAATTGTTGCATCAATGTAATAAAAATGTATAATTACAATTTAGAAATGTTCTTCACTCCTTGTATTGTACAACGGGGCTAATGAAGGAATTATATTGAATAATTCTGTACAAAAGCTATAAATCTTAATTTTTTATGTAGCACATTTACTTCATGAGTTTTCAAACATGCATTGTGCACAGTTTACTGTCACAATAATAGTTTACTTCATGTCAGGCTTATTGATATTGGGATGTTGCTAGCCTTTGCAGCAGTAGCTCAGGTCTTGAGTACCAAGGATAGTGCCCATAATCATTTCTTAGAGTTATGTTAATTGCTGGCATATAAACTTGTTTTAATTGGTTAAATGTTACTGTAATGTTGACACCAACATAACAAATGTATAACTAATGTATAACAAGCAAACCTTCCACTCAAGGTTCCTTATAATTTTGGAAACTTACTATACTGTAAAAGACATTTTTAGATGAGTAAACATATATTAATTACAGGCTTTGAATCTTATTAGGTAGACGTGGTCAGGGGCGTATCTATAATGGGTGCAGGGTTCTGGGCACACAGGCCCCTGGGTCCAGGGGGGCCCCGCACCGCACACAACCCTGCACCCATAGTAATACCTCTCCAGAGTCCCATGTCAGCGCTGGGGTCCGGCGCTGTAAAACGGCTGGAAAATGGCCACCGCGGCCATTTTCCTGTCATTTGCGCATGCGCAATACAGGGAAAATGGCCGCCGCAGCCATTTTCCCAATGACCTTTGCATACTCTATAGACTCTGGGTGCCCTCTAGTGCCCAGAGTATATAACTCCGGCGCTGGTCACGCACAGCTCAGTGCACTGCCGGCCGCCAGACAGAGAGGAGGGGGCCCGTGTTTGGAGACTGCACACGGGATCCCTCCTCTCTAGAAATGCCCCTGGGCGTGGTTATTCAGAATGAGGAATGTGGCTTTATGTATCATGTGTTTATAGGTATTGATTGTTTTTTTTATTTTCAAATTTCAAAGGATGCATGAACAGCATAATATAGCATACCTAACAATAACTGCATTACCCAAGCAATGATTGTCATTCTTTTGCTGAGCAAATGACCACAATTCCTCATCTGCCCCTACTGTCAGCCACCTGTTGTAAAGATTATTTGTTGGAAATGTGTGTACAACTTGGTGTTCTAGCAGCGCTGTCTACGCATCAGTGGATATATAAAGAACCCAGGAAACTAGTCCAAGGGAACAGAACCAGGATGTATGGTGTTTTGTGAACAGCCATACTCACTGTTACAATTGTTTTGTCCAAGACATGAAGCAGACCTTATAGCAGAGCGGGGTTAGGCAGTTCACCAGCCAGCAAATATGTCATTATTATTACTATTATTATTATTATTATTATTATTATTATTATTATTATTACCAGTTATTTATATAGCGCACACATATTCCACAGCGCTTTACAGAGAATATTGCTCCATTCACATCATTCCCTGCCCCAGTGGAGCTTACAATCTAAGTTCCCTACATGCACACACTAGGGTTAATTTTTGTTGGGACCAAATTAACCTACCAGTATATTCTTGGAGTGTGGGAGGAAACCAGGGTACCCAGAGGAAACCCACGCAAGCACAGGGAGATTATACAAACTCTGCACAGTTAGGGTCATAGTGGGAATGTACTGCGGCTATGGAGCAGGGACTGGAACAGCAGTAATAAGAGGATACTGGTCTACAGTCTTAGCAGCTTAGAGGAGGACACCCATCCTCCACTGTATCGCTCATTCACAATGAAGCAAGATGGAACCGCACATGTGCAGCTTGGGAATCGGTGGCCATCTTGGTAAGGGAACAGGAGTGTGTGTCCCTTGAGGAGCCAATCATTATTCTACTCTACTCCATGCACCAGCACCTTACTAGGTATTAGAATATGTTATTTGATTAAAGAGATGTGCGTGTAGCCCTGTGTTTTGGTTTTGGCACCCTAAAATGTTATGGTTTTGTTTTTTGCAAAAACAACCTTCAAATGTTTTGATTTGGATTCACTTTTGGATTTCTGAAATTGATATAAACAGCTAAAATAATGAAATTTGAACCTATTTACATGCAACCCAAAACCCAAGATTCAGTTTTTAAATCTGAATTCTAAACTTACAGCAAACCCAAGCCAGGGCTTGGTTCTACTCAAAACCCAAAAAGTGATCCAGTTCGACTTGGAAACTGAAGGGAAAAACCGAACCGCACATCTCTATCTGATTGTCCCAGTGTCTCCACATCATTGTCTATATGTTCTTGGGTCATTGAGGGTTATGTGTGAGTATCAGAACTCCCAACTCTGAAATGGGTGCTGCCAGTGCAGGGTTGGAGGGAAGGAGGTATGATAATGGCAGGTCACCAGAGAGAGGCCAGTGCGCAAGTTCCTTGGATCTGTACATAGGATCTGTGCACATTTGAGTGAATGTTGGTTGTCCCTGCTTAAAGAGCAAACTGTGTAATTTCTACTTTCTCTACACCTCTGAGGTGGCATATGGTTCTGGTCATTTGGACTAGACTTAAAAACATTGCAGCACAACAATTGACAAGAACATCTTTTACATAAGCTCAAGCTTTACGTGGACCTGGTCATTTAAATCTCAACCTGTAAAATCCATTTTAATTTATATTACATCACTAATGTCAACATTATGTCTATTTTGTGGCACTCAGAGACAACTTCCCTTCATCATTTTGCAAAATGTTGTAACTCCGCATTTCTTGACTTTTGCCATCAAATCTCTACGGCACTTGCATGTCATTGGATTTTCATCTCCAGTTTGTACAGTCGGTGTCCCCAAGGTTCTGTTCTTGAACTTCTCCTATTCTCCATTTATACTGTATATCCTCTTTAGGTGAGCTTATCAGCTATTTTTGCCTCCAATATCATCTCTATGCTGATGACACTCACCTCTCCTCCCCAGACCTTTCCTCCTCTCTCCTCACTCGTATCTCCAACTGTCTATCTTCTATTTCCTCCTGGATGTCCTAGTGCTTTCTTACACTTAACATGTTTCAGACAGAGCTGATAATCTTTCTAGCCTCCCAAATAACCTAACTTCCCACAATTTAATCAACTATTGACAGCACCACCACCATATTTTCTAGCTCCCAAGTGCGCTGTCTTGGAATTATTCTTGACTCTTCCCTCTCTTTCAAACCACACATTCTGTACCTTTTGCAGTGCTGCCATTTCTATCTCAAAAATATTTACAGGACCAGATCCTTTCTCACCCTGGAGGCTACTAAGGCCATCATCCACTCACTGGTCATCTCCAACCTGGACTACTGTAATCTCCTCATATCTGGCCTCCTTGTCTCTACTCCAATCTGTCCTCAATGCTGCTGCCTGGCTCATCTTCCTCTCCAAACATAATACCTGTGTCTCCCTTCTCCTACAAGCCTCCCCTTCCCTTCCAGAATCTAATTCAAACTTCTCACACTCCCCAGTCCTCACCCAATCCTCTCCTAATTACATCCCTGGCCTTATCTCCCTTCACACTCACACCCACCCACTTCGCTCCACAAATTAATGCTACCTCTCCTCCCAACTAAAAACTACTCCCTATAACGGGATCTCCGTATCAGACTCTCCACCTCTTTACAAATCTTCAAATGGGCTCCCAAGACCCACCCTTCCAGCTCCCATCCTAACTAACTGCTCCATGCTCCTTGCCACGGTCTCTTCACTCTGTGTCACCCATGTCTGTCTGAACCTCACCTTTAGTCTGTTTGCTCACATGAGCAAGGTCCTCTTCCCTATTCTTTTCCTGACCTACTTATACCATAATTTCCTCCCCAATGCCTACAATGGCACCAAACCCATGGGTTCTCTGCTTTCATCAACCAAGGGATATGGAGTGGTGTAAGTCAAACAATGCAAGTAAAACTACCAATGCTAAAATGGATATTTTTTAGTCATCTGTTCAGAGCAATAAAATTCTTTTGGTACAAGAACAATATATTTTGGAATATTATTAAATATGTACTGAGCTCTAGATTACTCACCGCTGGACTGGTGTCTTTAGGCTCTGAGGCATTCAGATGTCAGTGGCAGTGGTGGGTTATGGGTAAGGATTCTCCCCGGGGTCCAGTAGGACTTTCATGCGTGCGCCCTGGCTCCTGTGTTAGAAGGCATGGGTGCAGCCTTGTTAGTTCATCTAATCTGACCAGTTTCCTCTCATGGTAGTCCTGCTTGTGTCCCAGCTGATCTCAGGATCCAATGACCAGCTGCCTAGAGGTATTTAGGTCCGAGTACTGCAGCAGGAAGTTGCTGTTCAACTTCGCCATATCACTGCACATAGTATTTCCTGGTGACAACCGGCTTATGTTCCAGAAGCTATATTACTTTCCTCGGTGTTCCTGGTTCCTTGTGTCTTCCTTGTGACCTCCATGTATCCACCCTGTGTTCACCACGAGTTCTTCCTGTGTATCTCACTTGCACCGCTGTGCATTCCATTCCTGTGTTTCTGTACCAATCATTAGTTACCCTGCATGTACAAAATATACATCCTTGTGTACAATTTCAAAGTCACCTGCCAGGGCATCCGGAGCCACATCTTAGTGTACCCAGTCCCTGTGTTTCAGCTCAGGCCATTCCCTTGTGCTACTCCCAGTGTTTCCTGTGTAGAGTTTTCAGTATATTATTTCTAGACTTCTGTCTCTCCCAGGTACCTGTCCAGAGGGCCGCGACCTGCTCACTTGGTGCGGCGAAAACCATATCCCGATTGGAGGGGTCAGCGGAGAAAACCACCAAGTGGGTTAGACTCTGCACCTCTGGGCAGGTCTCACCAAACCCGGGTTTGACCGCAATTGGGAAACTTAGTCTATCATCCCCGTCATTCTCCTACATTATCTGAAACCCTTCGGTTTCTGACCTCATCAGAGGTAGTCTAAGAAACTGGTCGTGACATTCTGATTGTTATTATATTCCATTAATTTCCTCCCTCCTCTAGAAAATATAGAACACTAGTATTGTCTCTGGTTTTGTTTGCATGTTTTACTTTACCTGTCTGTATAGTTTAAAAATATATTTTTTATAATCTTCCATTACACACATGTATTATGTATAATGGATGGTTACACACAATATTTAAGTGTTATAATGGAAACACTTAAATGACTTAGTCACACATTTTCTAAAGTCCCTACGGTCATTTATATCATTTTTCTGACTTTTGCCTTTTATTTACTGTGTCAGGATGTGAAAAGTTGTGCTTGATCTTATAGATTGCCAAAGTGGGTTAAATTGCAGACATCCTTGCTGTTAAGCCAATATTCAGTCTTGGCAGAGAAGCAAGCTTTTGATCTCTCCTGCTAGAATGGAGTTATTTAAAAATTGAGCAGTGGCTTGATTCAAAGGTAACAATGTTATTATTTCTGCAAGCAAGCAATCAGTATATGGTCTTTGTGAACTTCTATTAAATTGATCTACTTTTTCAAATACTTGTTTGAAAATTATAAACTAAAACAAACAGTTCAATCCAAGCTTTCAATTGAACATCCCTTAACTGATTCCAAGCTTTGCCACCGGAAGTAGTCCAAGGGTCGACATTGACAATGTTGACAATCATAATGTCGACATCACAATGCCAACAGTCATTATGTCAACATTGTCAAAATGTCAACAGGCGACATGTCGACCAGGTCAGAATGTCAACATTACAGTTAGGCTTTGGGCGGGAGGGTTAGGGATAGGGGGGAAGTTAGAGTTAGGCTGCAAAGGGTGAGATTAGGGTTAGGCAGTAGAGTTATGGTTAGGGATAGCAGAAAAATACTTGCCAGAATGATGGAGTATCGAACACCTGATCCAGAAGTGATGGTCCCATGACCACCGGGGCCCGGAAACAATGCTGGAGCAGGTAAGTCTCCACTGGACCATGTGTCAATGTTCTAACATTTCGACCTTTTATAACTGTCTATATGATAAATGTCGACATGGTCAATGTTGGCATTATGACCATATCGACACGATGAATGCTGACATTATGACTGTTTACATATCATACAGTACTACACCCCTTTGCCTCAACTAACCATCATGACTTAGGCTAGGTACAGTACTCAACTGAAAGATAAGAGGAACTATCTGAAAAAAAAAGAACATCAGATTTCCTGTATACAATCATTATTCTTATATGAATTATGTTTTTACATGTAGTTTATCAGACAGATATTGTACATGCTGCATTTCATCAGCTCATCAGGACTGACGAATGTCATACAGCATGTCTAATGTAGGGGGCCAATCCTTTATTTGAATGGCAAATGACTCAAGGCGCTATGTTCACACTGTGCAATATTCTGAATGACCAACTGAGAATTGGCTGCACAGCCCGATAATTGCACAGTGTGTACCTAGCTATAGTCTAGTTCTGGAGGTCCACAGTAGGTGCCATTACAGTCATTTGTATATTATTTAACAAAAGTGGAACACTGTAAACAAGCAATACCCTAATCAACTTAAATATTTTAAATTATAAAGCAATTTGTTGATCTAAACAGGAAAGAAAAATATGTTCCCAACATTAGTACAATTTTATATATGTCTAAAAATGTATGATAAGGAAGCAGTGTAAAGAATGTGACATAAATATGTATCATCAACAACCGAGTGACCTCACTGAAAACCCCGGAAGGGATTTGGTATTCATAGGGAGGATACACGGATTTCATCTGAACTGTTGCGATAGGAAATCCCACTAATTTTTTTCTACATATACAGTCTCTTATCTTTGGTGATGAATAAGCCCTGGCTGGAGGAAAAACCCACTTACATACTTAAATGCTCATAAAAGTCAGGACATTGGATATTCTTTAAAACTATATCATTAAATATTCCTATGTTTCATATGTAGACTTAAAGTTGATGACTTATAAAATAGCAACACAGTAAAGCTATTATAACCTGTAACAGAAGATTGCCCTCACTTACTTAAGTCCCCCCACATTCAACCATATAGTTTGAAAAGTGTCAGCAGTAGCAGGTGAAGTTGGTCATCATTTTGTGGGATCAAATATTCCTAAATACACCTAACTGGACAGTGGAGGGAAATACTGTTGCAGCTAAGGGAACCGAAGTCCCGGGCCTCTAACACACTTGCCATATCATACATTAAATACTGCCAAGGTCTGGTAAGCAAACTTTTACATGCTTACTGTGATCCACAGATGTTTTTACTATAAGTGACAGCTGTATTTACTTCTTAATATTGTGGAGATAAGATGTGGGTATAGTATGCACTATTTTTTGGATAGCAACAAAAAAACAATAATATACTGAAAGTGTTTCACATTGAGTATTTCCATTTTTTTGCTGGCGAAGGATATTATTATTAGGATATTCAACAGTCCCTATGGAAACTACTGTATAAGAAAAATTTTCACAGTTGAACTTTATCCATATCATTATTTATTCTTCCCTTTGTATTAAAAAGCTAGAATATAGAAGAGGATCCCTGCAGAATTCAGTGATTAATTCATTGGTGAGCAAAGATTTGAGGGGGCCTTTATTTAAATAAAGTATTTTTTCTCAGAATCAGTGGGGCATGCTGGTGATTGTAGTCCTTGTGGGCCATTTAAACCTTTGATCTCTGACTCTTCTAGAAATAAGGAGCACTAAGTTAACCAGTGTCCACTTCAACCGGGAAACTTGA
This sequence comes from Taudactylus pleione, assembly GCA_031769625.1. Lineage (NCBI taxonomy): Eukaryota > Metazoa > Chordata > Amphibia > Anura > Myobatrachidae > Taudactylus > Taudactylus pleione. The sequence goes on along the minus strand of JAUIMM010000020.1, from coordinate 18,181,819 downwards.
TTAGGTGGAGTCGAAGAGGCAAATTTAGGTGAAAAAATCATCAAATTATAAAAAATTTATTTTCTTTTAGCTAATCTAAATGACATAAAATACAGCTTTATAAAAATGTAGAAACCATTGGCTCTCATTGATGGTCGTTTCATTCTCTCAGGGTCTATTCCATTTTTTGTGAGTCTTTACTCCCATTCTGCATATAGGGTAAATTTCCTTTCTTGCTATTTTAAAGGCTTTGAAACTTCTGTGTCTGAATATATAGGGACTTCAAAACATACTGTACTCTTGTAGGGTTTCCTCCTGGTGTAACTGGAAGTAAGGTTATATAATGTGGCATTTGTAATTAGGAATGCAGTGTTAAATTTACTAAGTGACTGTTTAGTTTGTGAATTGCAACACATCAGAGATGGTTTTTAGATTTAAAATTACTCATTTTGATTATTTGGAGCTGGTCTCTAGTGGAAACATTAGATTAAAACACTCTATGAAATTTGTTCTATGACTAATTTGCCTTTATTACATTATTGAGCAAGACTATACTGTTTCTTTTTTACCACAAAATTCCATATTATTTCAGATACTCAGTGCCTTCCATATATGCCTTCCACAATAATTAACTTTTTTATCTCTTAATGTTGCAGCAGATGTTTCTAATATGTTTTCACAGCAAGACATTAAACGGAAAATGGGAACGTGGATGTATCAGTCTGCTGGGCTCGCAAGCCAGCCAGCCTGAGTAAGCTGAGGCTTCCTCAGCTGGCCGACCACCCAGCGCTGTCCACCAAAGCGACCATCAATCACCGATGGTCGCGAAAGTGATCCCAGCCTGCGACCTCAGTTGCAGTGCTGGGATCTCAAATGCAGCAGGCAGTGTCATACACCTCCTGCTGCATTTGCATTATTGCAAGGATCGAAATTGCAAAGCTGCCTGCATGCAGCTTTGCAATTGCGATCCTTGCTGAATCAGGCCCTAAATCAATGGGAGTCTCCTGAAAGTTTTTTGCAGCCGTAATGGCTTGTGTTGTCTTTAGAAGCCTAGATTTGTCCATGGTTTTGCAAATTTGAGAAAGGAAGATGAGTCCATGAAGCCTTATGCAGGATGTCCATCTTCTTTTATTGGTTATTGAATGCAATGAGATACATTGTCTTTCTTAAATACATTTTAACACAAAGGTTTAGCTACTATATGTGCAGGGGGTGCAACTGCTATGGCCCCGAATCACACCTCTGCACACCCTGTATTTAGCTCTTACCTCACATCACAGAACAGTGTTCCCTACCTTCTGGGAGGGACAGTTATGTCATTCCTCCCAGTTTTCCACACGAGTGACCATCTCTGCTGTCCGCAGCATGCCTACTGTCCTCCCTAAGCCTGCACCTGGCACACCAAGTCCTGGCCACTGTTGCATATGTAAGCGTTCCTCATCCACCTCCAGCTATGAGTCAGAATCATGACAGGACAGCATGGAGAGTGATGCTGAGCTTAGCCTAATGGACAATTCATAGGAGGTCCTCCTGTTGTCCTGAGGAGGACTCTGGACAGTCACTATAGTGAGTGACAGTATTGTTCAGGGCTGGCACATAAAGGGGCATGAGAATCTCTGAGGCACACAAAGGGGCATGAGCGTGTTTTGGGATGGTGCATAAAGGAGCATGAGTGAGCTCTATGCTGCTACTTAAAGGGGCATGAGAATCTCTGAGGCACAATACGGGGCATGGGAGGATCTAGGCTGGCACATAATGGTGCATGAGGATCTCTGAGACACATAATAGGGTATGAGAAGGATCTGGACATAGAAAGGGGTATGAGGAGTAGCTTGGCTGGTATATAAAGGATAAAAAGGGGGCTCTGGGCTGGCATTTGAAGGGGCATTAGTGATCTCTGAGTCAAATAAAGGGGAATGAGGGAGAACAGGACTGGCACAGAAAGGGGCATGAGAGGTTCTGAGCTAGCATACAAAAGTGTTTGATGTGGCTCAGGGCAGCACATATGGGAGCATGAGGAAATCTGAGACCTATAATGAGGGGTTCTAAGGCATAGAAAGTGTGGTTTTGGTCACACACCCTGTATGAAAATATGAAAACGAAGAGTTCCCTGCTTGCTGCGAGAGGTGATAATGTCACACCTCCCAGCATTTCCTGCATGCCTGCGAGTCACTGCTGATGGAGGATCTGGACTCGAGATTGAACAAAGAAGTATAGAGAACAAATGTACTGACAATTGATCATTATCTTAACCTGTACGAAGAAGGTTGTTATTCTGGACTGATAACTCTTACGAACAGGGATGTTTCTTTCAGCACACATGTCCTGGTATCTGCACCACACATCCATCATGTCATAAGTATTAACTCTTGAAATCCCAATATCCAAATCAGAGCACAACTTTGTCATGCACTCATCCAGATCTGGTTCAAGGCATTCCTTTAGCTTGTCATTCAAATGTCACTAAACAGGCCAGATGAAACAGGCGGTCAGCCACCATCAAGTCACTGTCACCAGAGAGTCTGACTGACATCACTGGATCAGATTTAAATTGTCCATAACTTCTGAACAACTGTGGTGACCCAATTTCCTTCTTTTTTTGTTATGCAACATGTTTGGTTCTGGTTTTTCCATCAGTGGAGGTTTGATAAAGGTCATCTGAACTGTTTTGACAAAAGAAACAACCATTCTTGTTTTCATATTCAGTATGCTGCCTCTTGGTGGTCATTCTAGGGGAATCTTATTCTTCATTCATAATTATTGTGTCATCAGTTCACAGCTTGCACAAGAAAAGACAATACATGTTATTAGTTATATAGAGTAAACTGTATAAAGGTTATACATTGTAATAATGTGTACAAAACAACATAAGAACCTAAGTCTACAAGCCTCTTTTTTAATTTTCTTATCATGTCCCCTTGTCCTACAAATTTAACCGGCTTACATTTTTCCTATGTTACCTTCTTCTGAGATCAATATCCTAAAAATAGTACCAAACTGTTTGTCTCTTCCATACATTTCTTTTAATATATTACATGACTATATTTAAAATGTGATCTTTTTGGGACACAAAATGACCTTAAAATGACCTTTAAGGTCAAAATTATTAGTGGCATCTACTCTAGTATTTCTGTCTGAGCCAAGGCTGATTGATTTAAAATGGTTGCCGTGACATTCCATGCAGGTAAAGTAACAATTTTGTTCCTTGGTTGGTCTACTACTAGTGATACTAAAGGACTAGTGCTTGCATGAAAATCATAATATAAAGATTTTTTTTTTAAATGATTGGTGGCAGTAAGCATGCCCCCTGGGCAGCACTAGTCAAGCCTAATCTGGTGGAGCACTGCAGGAAGCGTTGTCTCTAGGAGCCATGGAGGGTCCCTTCAAAATGTTGTTATGGGGCGCACAAAGTCTTAGCTATGCCCCTTCTTTAACATTAGTATCAATTTTGGGTCTCAACACTGCTAACAATACCCTAACCATACTCTGAAGCTGCTCTGTAGACCTTTAATTGAGCATATGTGTTTTTTTTAACCCTTTAGATTCAGAGGTGGCTCAAGGAGGCTATAGTGACGAGGCAGTAGGCTGGAGAGACAGGAGGCTGGAGTGACAGGGGAAGGAGGTTGTAGTTACAGGGGGCAGAAGACTGGAGTGACAGGGGGAAGGAGGATGGAGAGACAGGGGACAGGAGGCTGGAGAGACAGGAGGCAAGTGGCTGAAAAGACAGGAGTTTGGAGACACAGGGGGCAGGAGGCTGAAGAGATAGGGAGCAGGAGTCTGGAGTGACATTGGGCATGAGACTTAAAAGACAGGAGGCTGGAGCCTCTGTTGTATGATGATGACATTGGTTATATTCATTCTCACACTTCTGGACCATGTGATCTACATGAATAGTGAATTCCGACTGAAGACACTGTCTGTCCAGGGAGGATCAATTTCTTTAGTGATTCCCTGTTGCAGAGAAACCACCATACAGGTAAGGTGTATTTTTATTTCGTACACACACATTTACACAGTATAGATTTTTCTTAAAGGGGGCGCCAAAGGAACTTTTCGCCCTGGGCTCTACTTGGTCTAGAACCAGCCCTGTTTGGATTGCAAGTCTAGTAGCAATAAGCACCAGATCTAGGTGAGGAACAATGTGGATAATGAGGGTATCTTTTCTGGGTGTTTTTATTTTTAATAATATTTCTAGAAATATCAGCATGCTCTGGCAGTCATGGATATGGTGGTTTTTGTAGTTCTACAGTTGCCAGCATAAAGTTATGAGAGGGCTTGTTGGGGCATGTAGCTTAAAAGAAAAAAATACTTTCACCTAGTTCTCAACAATAATATTGCATCATAGCCACAACACCAAGCAGAGCCGGATTTACACCTTATGGGGCTCTAGGCAAGCTACCAGTTTTGGGGCCCCCCTCCCTCAAACAATACACAGCACTATATTTTCATTCCTGATTTATTCCCCTGCACAGCACCCTGAAGAAAAGGTCCGCCACAGCCTAAAAACGTTGTTATATGTATAATACAGTTGTTATTGCTAAGCTTTTCCAAGTTTAGCCCCATTGATTGCCCCCTCTATAGCTCTCCCTGCCAGTCCATTCCATATCACACTGACTCACTGCCCTCTCCCAGCACACTGACCAACCCAGCTCACTCATTGCCCTGTAGCACACCAAGCCCCCCACAGTAAACACCCTGACCCAGTTACTGCCCACTTTACAGCACCACATACTGCCCCCTCACAGCACCACATACTGTCCACTTTACTACCCCTCACAGCACCACATACTGCCCCATCACTGCAAGTCTCACAGCACATCACCCTTTTTCTCTTACAGCACCCCTCTCTCCTCACAGCACAGACTCACTCTCCCCTCACATCATAGACCCCCTCACCCTCACATCACAGGTGTTCCACTCCACTCACAGCACACCAAGCCCCCCTCAGTAAACACACTGACCCAGTTACTGCCCACTTTAAAGAACCACATACTGCCCCCTTCACTGTTCCCTCACAGCACCACATACTGCCCCCTCACAGCACCACATACGTCCACTTTACTACCCCTCACAGCACCACATACTGTCCCCTCACAACACCGCATACTGCCCCATCACTAACAGTATCACAGCACAGCACCCCTCTTCCCTCATAGCACCCCCCACCCCTCACAGCACAGACTCCCATCCACTCACAGCACAGACCCCCTCACAGCACAGACCCCCTCACCCCTTTACAGCACAGACCCCCTCATTCCTCACACCACAGACCCCCTCTCCTCTCACAGTACAGAATACCTCACAGCACATACCACATCACCCCTCACAGCAAAATGAGCCACCATGCCTGAAGCATAGCAAGTGAAATGAGCCTGCGAGGGGACACTTTTGGCCCCCCATTCTAAACTTTGCCCTCCTATTTGGTCTTGGGTCATGTGATTGTGACATCACAGGTCCTGTAAAGCTTCTCCTTCTAGACCTAACTGTCCCCTCAGAGCATAGAACCCCACACCCCTCACAGCACTGTCCCTCTCTCCTCTCACAGCATAGACTACCCTCCCCCCACAGCACAGACCCCCTCCCCCCCACAGCACAGAACCCCTCCCCCCACAGCACAGACCCCCTCTCCTCTCACAGCACAGACACCCTCACAGCACAGACCCCCTCACCCCTTTACAGCACAGATCCCCTCACCCCTTACAGCACATACTCCCTCTCCCCTCACAGCACAGACCCCCTCTCCACTCACAGCACAGACCCCCCTCCCCACATAGTACAGTCTCCCTCACAGCACAGTCCCCTCACCCCTCACAGCATAGACCCACTCACCCCTCACAGCACAGCCCCCATCTCCTCTCACAGCACAGACCCCACTCCCCCCACAGCACAGACTTCCCTCTCCTCTCACAGCACAAACCCCCCTCCCCTCATAGCACAGGACCTATTCCTCTCACAGCACAGACCCCGTCTCCTCACAGCACAGAACCCCCTTCCCCTCCCTTAGCAGCACAGACACCCTCTCCCCTCTCAGGGCAGACCAACCTCCCCTCCTCTTAGCACTTTTCTTTCCTCCTTGCTAAACTTACCTGCAGTGAATGTTGTGTTTGTGACGCAGACCTGCATGGCAGAATATCCATGGCTCCTCCTGTGGCTCTTCCTCTGCCAGTGCCTCCCAGTTCGTGTACTAGTTGCGACGTGACGTGATGACATCACATCGCTCTTAGCTATGCTAAGTCTCCTATACAATAGAAATGGGTCAAATGAGTGACTCACTGTTACCTTCTACTAATACTCGGCAAAATGAAAGGGCCATCCCCGGCCTGTAGCTGCGCCTCCTCCTCCCCTGCCTCCTCCTCCCCCGCCTCCTTCCCTGTGTCCGTGCTACTTCTACTGTGCAGACTCATATACTGTGGCAACCAGAGTGTGGTGTGTGTCCTCTCCCTGGCCGGGTTCCCAAACTGAGTGGTGTTGCACCCTGGGGTGCCTTGGGACACTTGCAGTGGTGCCTCAGGTTGGTTGTTCAGGACCAAATCAAATTATTTATGGTCAATGTAATGTAAATATGTGGACAAATAGAAGCTCAAACCCAGGGCCGCAACTAGGGGGGGCTAGAGGTGCACGTGCACCGGGTGCCGGATTGCGGGGGGTGAAAAAAGCTGGCTCACGGTGGCGTGGGGGCTGCAGATTCAGAAAACCGCCATCCAAAACTGGCTGCCGCCAAGGAGGAGACAGATGCTAGAGGTCCTACTGGACCTCTAGTGTCTGTTAGCAGAGCGCAATGCTCACAGTGTTCCCGGAAGTGCTGGGAACGCTGGCGCTGCCGGGAGAAGATTCTGAAAGCTGCATCTTCTCTTGTGAAATCCCCTGGCAATGAGCAGAAACCCCGTGGCAACGAGCAGAAACCCCCCTGGAAATGAACATGAAGCCCCATGGCAAGGAGCATGAAACCCCCTGGCAACGAGCATGAAACCCCCTGGCAACGAGCATGGAACCCCTGGCAACTAGCATGGAACCCCTGGTAATGAGCATGGAACCCCTAGTAATGAGCATGGAACCCCCTGGCAATGAGCATGTAACCCCTGGCAACGAGCATGAAACCCCTGGTAATGAGCATAAATCCCCTCACAACAAGAATGATACCCCCTGACAACGAGCATTTAACCCCTGGCAACGAGCATAAACCCCCATGGCAACAAGCATAAAACCCCATGGCAACGAGCATAAACCCTATGGCAACGAGCATGAAACCCCATGGGAACGAGCAGGTAATTTTAAAGTAATTAGAAGCCTTACTGTGGGGCATAAAATGGTGTCGGACAAATATGTTAGTGGCACTTTGGTAATGAGCATTACAGTGTGTGGCATAATGTGTAATTAATGGGCATTCTGGTGTGTGGCACTGCCTTACGGAGGAGCAAGGACAAAATCCAGGTATGGGAAGGGAGGGGCGCAAAATTGCTGCCTTGCACCGGGTGACAGATATCCTAGTTTCGGCCCTGTCAAACCTGTCCCCATCACATAACTGAACCTAAGGATGACAGGTAAGCACAATTTACTTCACTTTACTATATCACTACATTTTTTTCTGAATTTCTCAATAACAAACTTTTGGCCTAGGGGTGCCGTGAAAACCATGCTGATGTTCTAGGGCGCCGTGATTCAAAAAAGTTTGGGAACCACTGGTATAGCATATTGTATGAAAAGAATAATCAACTGCAATTTCTGCAGAAACTTCCATTACTCATTTTCCATTTCATGTATTATTTGTTTACTTGGAGCTTTGCTTATCACGATAGTCAAAATAAAACTAGAAACATTTTTGGCTGTGCTTGATGCTAATGATAAACAGTTTTAGCTGTAACTTTGTCACAGGAAAATATGTGGAAACTATTTTAAAGGGATATTTCAAAGCTGATAATAGATTACATTATGACACAATATTTATTCTTTTCACCTTAAGCAACACATAGGCAGGCAGGTTATTAAGGCAATCTTTCAGGTTCCATAGAAAAACTGCTTTGTTTGGCATTAATTGAGTTATTGCGGCTTTTAGAGACCCAGTGGTGCTAAAAGACTACTAGGCAGTAATAATCGTGTGAAACTTGCCATCACGATCTACAGGAGTGTCTCTTAACCAGCTGGACCATAGCCCTCCCTTTAAACTATAAAACACAATAGAGAGCATATTTGCGATTATCTTTTGTACTTTAATGTAATCAAGAGATACATTATGTTTCTAATAATCTATTTTTTCTAGTTGAATATTTGAAAGAACAGCTTGCATTTATAATCGGTACAATTTATCACCTATCCCCAAAGTACTCTGCCGTTGAAATGCCTGACATATATATTAGGTGTTGTGGATTTAGCAAAAATTGAATTATAAATTGCCTTGCCAGCTTTTGCCTCTGGAAATAATGAAAAAGTGAGTCTAAAGAACATTGCCTTGAAGGATTTATTTTTAAGTGGCTTTTGAGAAAAACACAACTAACACGGATTGATCAGACTGAATCTCAATAAGTTAATGTATACTTGGCCTCAACAACATAAAACGTTCTAAGATTTGTAGATGAAAGGCCAAACTGGTTGCATGGGAATTTCCATAAAAATAAGCCTATTGAATAAACGATCAACAGACCCAGCAGTGTGCTTGTATTCCAGGGAACGGATCCCAGTAACATGTGCAATAGTGTTGCTGGGGATTGTTTTTTTATTTTTTTTTGTGAAAACTTAACATAAATGTCATCCTAATGTTCTTTTTTCCTACCTCCATGAAATATCAAGTCCCAATAAATAATAAAAAAAAGAGTTTCCTCTGGCTTTTTACAGTTACAGATCCTAATGGCACGTCATAAAAGGACTTTTATTAACAATGGTAATGGCTTGGTAAAAGATTATTTTGCTCAAGCATAAAAAAGGTCAAAATACAGCTTGGTGGGTAACACTCAATCATTAACCAGGACCTTAACCAAGAAAAGGCTGAAGCATTATGTTCTTAATGGCCAGTTTAAACAAAATGCATCTATACACAATAACAAGATACAGAGACACAATGTGTTTTTTTTGCAAAAAATAATTTTACCAAGATGTTCGTGGAAGCAGAGTTGTGTGCCATGTGCTTTGTGAGAAAAGTATGTATATATATATATATATATATATATATATATATATACACATACATACATACATACATACACAGCCATGGCCAAAAGTTTTGACACAAATATTGGTTTTCACAAGGTTTGCTGCTTCAGTGTTTTTAAACCTTTTTGTCAGATGTTGCTATGCCAAGCATTTCATAAGTGTCAAAGGCTTTTATTGGCAATTACATTAAGTATATGCAAAAAGTCAATATTTGCAGTTTTGAGTCTTCTTTTTCAAGACTTCTGCAATTCGCCCTGGCTTGCTGTCAATCAATTTCTAGGCCACATACTGACTGATGGCCGCCCATTCTTGCTTAATCAATGCTTGGAGTTTGTCAGAATTTGTGGGGGTGTTTTGTCCACCTTCTCAATGGGATTAAGGTCTGGGGAGTTTCCTGGCCATGGACCCAATACTTCGATGTGTTGTTCACCCAGCCACTTAGTTATCACTTTTGCCTCATGGCAAGGTGCTCCATTATGCTGGAAAAGGCATTGTTCATCACCAAACTGTTTTTGGATGGTTGAGAGAAGTTGCTCTTGGAGGATGTTTTGGTACCATTCTTTATTCATGGCTGTGTTTTTAGACAAAATTGTGAGTGAGTCCACTCCCTTGGCTGAGAAGCAACCCCACACATTAATGGTCTCAGGATGCTTTACTGTTGGCATGACAAGGACAGATGATAGCGCTCACCTTTCCTGCTCTGGACAAGCGTTTTTTCCAGATGCTCCAAACAATATGAAAGGGGATTCATCAGAGAAAATAACTTTACCCCAGTCCTCAGCAGTCCAATCCCTGTACATTTTGCAGAATAACAGTCTGTCCCTGATGTTTTTCCTGGAGAAAAGTGGCTTCTTGACACCAGTACATTCTCCGAAAGTCTTCTTCTTGTGTCATGCCAACAGTAAAGCATTCTGAGACCATTCATGTGTGGGGTTGATTCTCAGCCAAGGGAGTGGGATCACTCACAATTTTGCTTAAGAACACAGCCATGGTACAAAAACATCCTCCAAGTGCAACTTCTCCTAACCATCCAAGAACAGTTTGGTGATGAACATTGCCTTTTCCAGAACACCTTGCTATAAGGCAAATTGATGACTAAGTGGCTTGGGGAACAAAACATCGAAATTTTGAGTCCATGGCCAGGAAACTCCCCAGACCTTAATCCCATTGAGAACTTGTGGTCAATCTTCAAGAGGCAGGTGGACAAACAAAAACTCACAAATTCTGACAAACTCCAAGCATTGGAGTCAGTCAGTATGTGGCCCAGAATTTGATTGATAGAATGCCAGGGCAAATTGCAGAGGTCTTCAAAAAGAAGGGTCAAAACGGCAAATATTGACTCTTTGCATAAACTTAATGTAATTGTCAATAAAAGCCTTTGACACTTATGAAATGCTTGTAATTTTACTTCAGTATACCATAGTAACATCTGACAAAAAAGTCTAAAAACACTGAAGCCACAAACTTTGTGAAAATCAATACTATATATATATATATATATATATATATACAACAAATATATGAAAGAGGGCGCTAGTATTAAATTTAAGTCTTTAGGTAATATTTAGTCTCAAATAGATTATCTTTTTTCAATCCAATGTGTTGGGAAAGACAAAGACTTGCGGAGCATTATACAATGAAGACCCACAAATCACGATGTTTATCTTCAAGCTATATGTTCCACATTAGATTCTTTAGCTTGAAAGAATAAATGTCCAGATGGAGACTTGTTCTCAAAACACATAGAAGTAAAGCTTTTTTATCCAGCATGTTGATCCTTTTGGAGTATTATCCTTCTCTAGAGAAATAAACCCTCACACCAAGGGAAGACACCCAAAGAATAATAAATAAAAATTCTGATGCGCATATGTATATTTATGTATATTTATTTAAGATAACAAGTTTTAAAATACTTGACAGTAAAAAACACATGTGGCAAGGCTTAACACAATTCAGATTGGGGGCTATAGTGAGAAAAATTCTCCCACCTTAGAATTCTATACTCCAAATCTGTGGGACCACAAACACGTGTGCAAAATCTTTACCCGACGCATTTCATCCTATACGGACTTCTTCAGGGGTAACAATGTACATAAGAAATAATGCCTCACCAGGCAAACAAATAGGGATTCTCTGGAATCCAAATTTCTGTGATATCATGCAAATATATATCAAATCGGAGTATAGATATCTGATGATGTTTTTTGTGGAAATACATATGAACCAAACAGATACCTGAACCTGTATAATCAGTCCCACAGCAGTGATCAGCACATGATGTGCATATAGTGTCGCTCAATCCAAAAACTCCTTTCCATCGGAGTAGAAAAGTTCTGAAACAAATGGATACAGGAGAGTGCACACAGTAATAAAGTAATGCAAACTTTTTACTTATGTAAATATCCACATACATTAAAGTTGAAAACAGCAAACATGAAATTTAAGCGGTCACCCAATCCCTGGCAAATAATAGCAATGAGGCGTGGCTTGTGACGTGGATGCCGAGATGACATCTGCCTGTGTCCAGATCTGGCATTACTTGTGGAAGAGGTCTCATTCCTGGGACTGCTATTATTTGCTGGTGATTGGGTAACCACTTAAATTTCATGTTTGCTGTTTTAAACTTTAATGTATGTGGGTATTTACACAAGTAAATAGTGTGTCTTACTTTATTACTTAGTGCACTCTCCTGTATCCACTTGTTTCACATATACATGTATATAATATATATATATATATATATTTACAGTATATATATATATATACATACATACATACATACATTTAGAATGGCACTCCTGGTACGGGGGATTTCAACTGCCGTGGTGCCTTCCCAAATTTAACGACATGTACGGGGCGTCTATGTGAAACCAATAGACCAGGCGGCACTCATCCGGACTTTGTAAAGGTACACTACAAACGTGGTTTATTTAGGCCGATGTTTCAAGGCTGTTAAGCCTTTTTATCAGGGTACAAACAGTGTAATAAAAGAAAAACATAACTTAAATACCTGTGGTGTGCAATGGATGTGAAGTGCACTCGTCCATCTCCCGCCATCGACCAGGTGTCGCAGGGGGTGTGACATCATCTGGAGGAGACAGACAGCGTGACTGCTTGTCGGATGATGCAGCTATGGTTGCAGTGACGCTTTTAGAATGTGGTCATGGAGACCGTGTAACAAATATGCCTGCTCTTTGATCATACAAGGACGGGGAAGAGATATCAGATGAACGTGCTGTGTGATATAAATAAGAAAATGTATACAATGTTACATATCAGTGTATCCAATAAATATATAAAAATATATAAAGTACATGAAAATATGGTGTGCATAAAGAAATACTGTGACTGAAGGAAATATACTTAAATGTAAATAGGAAAAAATATAAATAAAAGCAAAGAAACATATCATCTAAATAAAGGGAGAGCAACCTGATTAATGTGATATACAGTATGATATGCACTGTTTATAAATGAATTGTTGGTTAAATTATCATAAAAATCCTGTTATACAAAGGCATGCCATGCAACTTTATCATTTAAGCATCTGGGATGTATAGTGTCCAAGTGAAAAATCCACTTAGATAATATTTGCAGAAGTTTTTTAACCCTATCTCCACCTCTACTTAAGGGGGGGATATGATTGAGTATCTTGTATCGCAAAGACGATAGTTGATGTTTGTGCTCTTTAAAATGATGGGCCACTGGTTGATCTGATTCTCTACCGGCCAATGCCAACTTAATCAATGAACGATGGGTGGCCATGCATTCTTTAAACATGCACATAGTTTGTCCAACATAACTGAGGGCCTGATTCAGAGCCGGACCCAGATGGTAGGCGTTCCCATCGACAGCATGCCCCCTTTGGCGCGAGACCCTGAGCGACAGCTTCCCCGTCACTCGCCAGGTCTCGCGCATGCGCACGACGTTGCAGCCTCCGTCGTGTGCATGCCATTTGGGTACCATCTACCTGCTTGTGAGCATCCTGCGCTCGTGAGCGGGTCTGAATGAGACCCTGAGTCCACACAGACATGTGATAAGGTAGACCACATATTTACTAGTGCGTGTGAGAGCATGTTGGATTTTAATCTTCTTTCCTATTTGTGGATGATTAAAGGGGTCCTGTTTCTAGGTATCCACATGTGACACAAGAAACACAACGATAACAGCCATTTTTCTTGTAAGAAGTGTGGCTTGGTTGTTGTAATAAAGGACCAATATCGGTTTTCACCATTAGGTCTCTTATAGTTCTTCCCCCTTTATAACTGATTAGTGTTTTTTTGCATAATGAGGGAAGATCTTTATCTGTGGCTATTATCGGCCATAAGACTTTGGCTGCCTTAGATACCACTGGGCTAGCTAGGGTGTATTCTGTCACAAATGGCATTTGTTCATATATTTTGGTATGTATCTTAGATGTAAGTAGATCTTGTCTGGTCATGAGCATAACTTGAGTTTTATGTTGTACTAACAACTTACTATCATATCCCCTTTGGGTGAATTTCTCCACAATCTTGTCAAGTTGTTCTTCAATCTGATCGGATTCACTGGTGATGCGTGCTGCATGCATCATTTGGGACTTGGCCAAGCCTTGTTTGAGAGCAGGTGGATGAAAGCTATTGGCTTTTAAAAGTGTGTTGCGGTCAGTGTCCTTGGTATATAATGTGGTCATGTATCACAATATTCACATCCAAAAAGTGAGCTATCTTAGTACTACATTCAAATGAAAATTGGATTGCCTATTTTTGTTGATTAATGGAATTAATGATGTTTTCCAAAACCTCCTTATCACCGCTCCAAAATATATATATATTGTGTATATAGAATTATGTTGTTGTAAACATCTGGGATGGTGAAGAATAATTTTTTCTCTTGTGCAAACATATATATATATATGTTTGCAGAGGAAGGTGAGACATTTAACCCCATGGCACAGCCACTTTTCTGAAGGAAGAATTAATCTTTATATTTGAAATAAATTCTAGTTAATGTAAGTCTTAGTAGTTTCATTCATTTTGTTGGATTTTCGGCTGTACCAGGCTATCCAAGAATTGCGCTATAGGTTGGTATAAGGAGTTATTCGCTGAAATTGTCGGTCTTCCCGGTGGTGGCTGTAACTTTTTGTGAATTTTGGGGACCGTGTATATAACAGGAATAATGGGATGTGTTTGTTCTAATTTCTTTGCTGTTTTTTGATCCAATAGCTTCTCCTGTACTGCTTTTTGTAAGATATTATCCACTTCTTTTTTTAATATATTTCCGTCGGGTCATGGGTGAGTTTTTCATACACTTGTTTTTCTGCCAATTTTGTTTCTAATTCCAGACAGTAATCAGCGATATTTTGTATAACTATTGCCCCACTCTTGTCTTCGGGGCGAGTAGTGATATCCATATAACTCATGAGATTTTTCAATGCCTGTTGTTCACCAGGGGTCAAATTGTGATATATTTTTGGCTGTGCTTTGTTGTATTTCAGTACTGAATCAGCCATCAAACGTGAAAAAGATTTTATAGATTGATTTGATGAAGGGGGATAAATGTTGGAATGAATCTTTGAAATTCAAACATACTGAGGTTTTGTGGCTCATCATTTGTTTTGTTCTGAAAAAATTATTTTAATCTTAAAGATCTCGCAAATTTATGGTTCTCCACTTTCCATTCAAAATCACGGTGTTTATTGGTGGGGATAAATAAAAAGCCCCTATTGAGTACTTGTTTTTCCAAGTCCGTAAAATTTCTGGTCGATAAATTAAATATCAGGTCTTGATCTCTTGTGCTTTTATTGATCCTTTGATTTTGCTTGCTCCTTCTAGTAGGTCTGAGAGAGGGATTTCTCCTTTTGATCTGGTTGATCTTCCTAAAGGGACCGGTCTGATTTTAGATGTAGAGGCATCATCAGATTCCTGGACTCTGAAGTCACTATCACTGTTAAAGGATGCCGGATCATGATGACTGCAAATTTTACGGCTTCTTCATGATGGATGTGTGTTTGAGTTGTACTGGATCCTGATCCACTTAACCATCTATATACATTATTGTTTTCATAGTCCACAGTAACTGTATCACATTTTTCTTTTTCAATTTCAGCAATTCTTTTTGATATTGGTCACATTGAGACTTGAGATGATTCCAGAGTTGTTGGTACATGATATCTTTAAGAGTGTCATGATGCTTCAATCTTTTAACATGTATGATTAAGCTCTTTGCCAGCTTCTTCAACTACAAGGATCATCAGGTCGAAACTGCATTTGTTAAGTATTGCAATCCAACGCCGACAAAAGTCGGCGCTGTGTCGACCTATTGTAGGGCAATTTCTGACACAAAATCCTCTGAGAATCATCTTTGATCTCGTGATAAAGCCCTCAATGGTAAGGGCGAAACACGTCAGTGGTCTTCTTTACAGAACGGATTTGGAGCCGTGACTTAGACACCGGAGTGTCACCTTGTCCCATTCTCTGGCAACGGGAGAGACGCACTATATCTTCACGGTGCTTGCCGCTGCATTTTTCAATTGGCTTTGGTTACACTGTGCAGCCGGACCACCTGGAGGACCGTGGGAGCCAAGCGATACTGCTGAAGCAGTGAACAGGCTGCCTTGGACTAATTCTATCGACCAGGTATATCCCATGGAGCCTTATACTGTGTCATCACAAGATTTATTTTATACCATCAAGGTCTCCTGTTGTGCAGAGATGGACATTATATTTGGGATATTCACTTCACTCCTGTGCTTACCATCTGTCACAGATTACTCCATAATTTTCACCTATCTATATATTCAAAATTAATTTTTGTCTTTTTTGATTTATTGGAACTTTTGAACATACAATAAGGAAAACTTATGTCATAAGGAAATTAATACCTACAATTTCAGCAGACTATGTGCTTATGGGACATTACTCTGTGATATACAGTATATATAAGGAATTCCACATACAAGTCTGGGCGGATGCTCAGACTTTTTATCAATCTAATAGCAATTTTATAATATACTGTGCATTGTAGTTTTATATATATATATATATTTTATGACTTTCTATATATGATTAAAATATAGGTTTATGGAGATTCTGACTGCTATATGATTTAAAAAAAAAAATTCTGCCATCTCACAATTTACATGTCATAGAGCGCAGTCCTAGTTTCTTTGTTTATATTTAATGTTTTCATTGGGGTGTTCACACGCCTTCAAAGTGGACATGCAGCTGATCAATTGGTGGTAATTATTAAGGAAATTAATTTATTTTTTAACACGTGTCATCTAAGTGAACACAACGACTCTTAGGAGTTAAACTAGCGCCAAGGTAATTTTTTGGTATTAAATATGTGTTCTACCTTATCACATGGACTCAGTTATGTTAGACAAACTATGCGCATGTTTAAAGAACGCATGGCCACCCATCGTTCATCGATTAAGTTGGCATTGGCTGGAAGAGAATCAGATCAACCAGTGGCCCATCATTTTAAAGAGCACAAACATCAACTATTGTCTTTGTGATACAAGATGATCGATCATATCCCCCCCATTAAGTAGAGGTGGAGATAGGGTTAAAAAAACTTCTGCAAATAGAATCTAAGTGGATTTTTTGTTTGGACACTATACATCCCAGATGCTTAAATGATAAAGTTGCATGGCATGCCTTTGTATAACAGGATTTTCATGATACTTTAACCAACAATTCATTTATAAACAGTGCATATCATACTGTATATCACATTAATCAAGTTGCTCTCCCTTTATTTAGATGATATGTTTCTTTGCTTTTATTTATATTTTTTCCTATTTACATTTAAGTATATTTCCTTCAGTCACAGTATTTTTTTATGCACACCATATTTTCATGTACTTTATATATTTTTATATATTTATTGGATACACTGATATGTAACATTGTATACATTTTATTTTTTATATCACACAGCACGTTCATCTGATCTCTCTCCCCCGTCCTTGTGTGATCAAAGAGCAGGCATATTTGTTACACGGTCTCCATGACCACATTCTAAGAGCATCACTGTAACAATGGCTACATCTTCTGACAAGCGGTCATGCTGTCTGTCTCTTCCAGATGACATAACGCCCTCTGCGACACCCGGTCAACGTCGAGGTCCAGGTATTTAAGGTATGTTTTTCTTTTATTACACTGCTTGTATCCTGATGAAAAGGTTTAACAGCCTTGAAACATCGGCCTAAGTCCGAACTGGTCTATTGGTATATTTATATATATATATATATATATATATATATTATATATGTAAAAACATTTGGCTAAAATAAAGCCAGCAATTATAGTTTCTATAGTAGCTTACTATAGTACTGTCTTATTATATTTTAGAATGTCATAAGAAGCATATGAAATATTTATTGGCTTTGTTACTGCACCTAGGTGCGGTACAGTGATGGCACACTTGCTATATTTCCATCAGTGAACTGCAATTGTTGCTTAAATACCTTGCCTAGCACTTGCTATCACTGCCAAATGTTTTATATGCATTAAAGGGGTGTAGTATGTATTACCGCCGTCAGCAGAAGCCCAGCAGAGGTGAAGATCCGATCGCTAATAAGGTAAGTATAACTAACCCTATTTCCCCCCTAACCCTCCCTTAGGGGTGCCTAACCCTAAACTCCCCCCAAGTGCCTAACCCTAACCCCTCTCTAAGTGCCTAAACCTAACCTCTCCTTCCCTGCAGCCTAACCCTAAGTCTCCCGGTGGGGTGCCTAACCCTAACCTCCCCCCGGGGGTACCTAACCCAAATCCCCCCTTCCCCTAGCCTGAACCTAACCCTCCCATGGGGTGCTTAACCCTAAGTCCCCCCGGGAGCCCTAAAAACTAACCCTCCCACCTTCATTCGGTATGCCGGGCGTCAGGCTCCCGTCGTAGGTCTAATTATAGGCATCTGGATTTTGACGCCTGTTATTAGTACCTAGCCGGGATTAGAAAGTTGGGAAGCCAGCGGTGTGTATTTAGACCGTCGACTTCCTGACTACATCCCCATTAAATATGTATTTTTCAGATGACTTGTTTTCACAGCCTATCACAAACTGCCCCCAAAGACTGCCTTAATGCTTGGGGATATTGTGAATATTCCAGCCTTAATATTGGGTCAGACTCTCTGATTATACAGGTTATTTTAAGTAACATCTTAATACAAACATCTGCAGTACAGTTATTTCTCCAACCCAGGCAACTGTGCACCAACAATGGCTGCAATGTAATCTCATACCAGTATATTTGTACAGCAACTGTATTGTCATTTTAGAATTTTAAAGTTGCTCATTCCAATATACTCTCATATCATCTACTGTACCTAGCCTTTCCCTTTAATCAATATAAAAAATTTGTGGATGTTTGTGCATGTTTGTGTGAGGATCCAGTTGGTCAGAAAATGGGGTCTCCCAAACCACCAAGCAGTGGAAAACCCATCCACATCCCTACAAACAAAGTGGAAAACTTGGGTGGAGTCACTGAACTAAAGGAGATGAGCCAGAGATAGCACTCACACTACAAACACCACCTGCACCACATATACACCTACAGCACACCGCTGTTAGAGATTAGGTCAGGTTGTATTACAATTATATTAATAGTACCCCCTATATTCTGTTCTGCAAAACCAACCCATCTAGCAAATGAACCAATAGTTTTATTTTCATGGAGTTATTGTTATTACTGCCTCCATACATGTCTGTGAATTGCAGGGATTATGCAGAATTGTTATTATTATTATTATTATTATTATTATTATTATTATTATTATTATTATTAATAATAATAATAATAATAAAGTATTTATATATATATATATATATATATATATATATATATATATATTGTGGCAACTTGGTATGTACAGTAGCCCTGTACAAATTACATGCAATGACATGAAAAACTGTACAAGGAAAAGATGACCCTGAGTTTACAATCTACGAGGTTTAGGGAACACCTGATATAACAATTGTAGCAGATGGATGGGAAAGTATATGTGTTGTTATTACAAGCAGCATTATCAGCCACCAATAATAAAGTAGTCTTTGGTAAATTATATTTTTCTACATCTACAGTGGATGCGTAATGGAAGGCGGAGACACAAATCAGTCACTATAGAAACCTAATGATAGTTAGCTGATGCCAAGGATAACTGTCATTTTACTATTTATAATAACTGAACCCTTCTCATAATAACTGACCCTCAATCCTCTTCTGGTTCTGGAGAAGGGGATTGTGCTGAACAGTCAACAGCTGTGTTGTAGCTATGAGTAGCCTGGAATCTTCCTTTAGTACAGGGATGTCCAAACTATGTCCTGTGGGCCAAACCTGGCCAACAACTGGTGCACTGCAGCCCCCCAATGGGACCACAGTTTGGATATCTTGCATACTGAACCAACCCTGCTGCACTTTGGACATCTTTAAACTGACGCCACTTCCTTGTACCCCTACCCCACAATATTAGCTATAAACCTCAGAGAAGGAGAGTAAGAGGGCTCTGGCACCCTGCTAAAAAGACACACAGAGCTGAGGGGGTGCCCTGAGTGAATGCAGCAGCCTGTCCAAGTATTCTACCACCTCCCTTGTCCCAAGCCCAAGCCTCCCACACAGATGCCGACATAGGGTGGACAATAACTGGAGGCAGCATCTGAGGAGCATAGCAACTATGGTAATTATTTTAGGAGGATAGAGAGTGGTCATCAATGGGATTAGGCATTGGGGCCATTATGTCAGGGAGGATAGGCATTGGGGACTGTATATGAGCTAATATCCTGGTTAATGAGGCTTAGGAGTAGAGAGTGAGGCCATGGCAATTATCTGAGGAGAATAGCGACCAGGGCCATTATCCAAGAAGAATAGATATCAGACTCAACATTTTAGATGAAGAAGACGAAGAGCCATTATTTTAGGGAGAATTAGGACTAGGGTGATTATAGACCAAGAAATCTGATCTGACATCGCGCACAGCATGCAGTAAATACAATACAGTATCTCATCAAAGTAAGTAAAATTACATTAGAAATATATTTATTTCAAGATTTTTAGTATTAGTTTTAGTGTTTCTGATTAATAAGATTTACTCAGCAAAGAACCCTTACTTAATTGCTGGAAGGCTAACTGTGTGAAAAAATGTTGTTGCCCTCCATTCAAAGTCATTTTGTTAATATGGCACTCCGAAAATAAGATTGGAGGCCTCTGCTTTAGTATCATGCTTGCTGCTGGCAATAGGAATTATGTACCCCATTAGCAAAGACAGTTGCTATCACCAAGAAGGCAGCAGAGGTTACCAAAGGACTATGGGAAAATAACCGTTGACAGCAATGACAGTTGAACTCACTGGGTCCAGCTGCTGAGCTGAGATGTAACCAGTAGATGTCCTAAACAACCCGTTCTGTGACTCTCCTCAGCACACTTTGTAATTTCTCACTGTCTTCACAAACTTTAACAAATCAGTTATTCTGAGAAGAGGATTATGTGGGAGGTACAGCACATAGCTGATCTAAACTGCAGCCATCTCCCAAGATATTGGTTAGAAACAACTCATTGTGCTCTATTAAATATGGCTTTACAAGGAGCAGGGTTAGAGCAGTTCAGCCCTTGCTGTAGCTGAAACTAATACTACTTGACAAGCCAAATCTTGGTGAAGGCAAATAAACAGCAGTCTCTTTTTTGGCAATGCACCATTATTGAAGCAAGTACTACAGGCAACCGTGACACTTTTTCAGTCTATTTTCAGGCAAACCTGTTCCTGATATTTTGCTGAGGACTAATGTAGGATGACTATACTATACCTCACCAGTTATCTGTGGCAAATTTGGATCAGTGCATTACTTTATGAACAATAAGCTGAAGTTTGAAATATGGAACAAAATTGTCTTCTTTAGCAAAAAAAACTTTTTTTTTTTTTGTAAAGAGGTACTTGAATTAAAAAATTAAAGGTGCTGCAGGAGGTTTTGAATTACTTTCCTCTACAATGATTTAAGGACCTGCCATGGCAGGAGACAGGATAGTCTGTGAGAAAGAAATAGCTTCTGAATCTTGTAGAATGAGTCACTAGGTTTGCATAGTTTTGGATTAGAGATGTACGCCGGACCATTTTTGCTGGTTTTGGTTCTAATTCGCTGCCAGGTTTTGATTTTGGTTTTGCCAAAATGCTGTGACTAGTTTTGGTTTTATAATTTTTAAAAAAAAAATTGACAAAAAAAGCTAAAATCACATAATTTGGGCCTGTTTTTGTTTCTAGAGAATTATTAACCTCAACAATAGTAATTTCCAGTCATTTACAGTCAATTTTGACCAGCTCACAGCTCACAATATTGTTTTCAACTTTTCACCAATATTGGCCAAAGGCTGGCTTGTTAAGCGAAGTGACAGAGCCGCGGCACAAACACACGGCACATTACACCGCACATTAGTGTCCGTTATTCACTTTACACCACACATCAGTGTCCGTTATTCACATTACACCACACAGTAGTACCCCTTATATGTTACACCACAGTAGAGCCACTTATACACATTACCCCACACAGCAGAGGCCCTGATTCAGAGACAGATTTTTTTTTTTTGTGCGGCCACCCACAGCTATTGCGAACCGCCAGGATGATGGTCACAATGGTCAAGACCATCGCGACCATCGGGCTTGCAACGAGACCCTTGTGGTAGGGTCTCATGGCCGCAAGCCCCAGATAGCTTTTGGCTCTAATAGAGCCGGAAGCCCTCCCACTGACATCACTGGTGATGTCAGTGGGGCCACCCACAAGCGGCAGGCGTTCGCTTGGGAACGCCTCCGTTTGTGAAGCCACCCTCCCACCACGCCTACAAAACGGGGCGAGCTGTAGTGAGCCACGGAGCGAGAGCATTTCTCTCTAGCTCCGGGGCTTGCGCACGCAGTGCGGCTGCTGCGCGTGCGCAGAGCACAACATCGACCTGCTCACGAGCGCTCAAGCGCTTGCGAGCGTGTCTGAATCAGGCCCAGAGTCCCATATACATGTTATGACAGATAGAAGAGCCCTTATACACATTACACCACACAGCAGAGCCTTTATGCACATTACACCACACAGTAGTGTCCGTTATACGTTACACCACAGTAGAGCCACTTATACACATTACACCACACAGCAGAGTCCCTTATACATGTTACACCAGATAGAATACCCTTATACACATTACACCACACAGTAGTACCCCTTATATGTTACACCACAGTAGATCCATTAAACACATTACACCACACAGCAGAGTCCCTTATACATGTTACACCAGATAGAAGAGCCCTTATACACTATACACCAGACAGCAGAGCCCTTATACACATTACGCCAGACAGCAGAGCCCTTATTCACATTACGCCAGACAGCAGAGTCGCTTATACACATTACGCCAGGCAACAGAGCCCTTATACATGTTGCACCACACAGCAGAGCCCTTATATAGCTGCAATGCTGCTTACTTAGGCTACAGTCCCTGTGGGAGCCGGTGGAGACAGAGCTGACTGCACAGGGCGGAGCTGGATGCCCGCTGCTGAGGTGTATAGTAATATACATCATAGGAGGGCGTCTGGAAGATTGCAGCAGCAGCAGCAGCGGTGGCCCGTTGTACTGATGTCCACCTCATACAGCCTGTTGGATCCATCATTGGCCGCTACCATACTAACAGGCCACTAGTTGGTTGAGAGACAGCCATTCTCAGCCAACCAGTGGCCTGTTACCAATGGTAGTTGCCGCTAAATGGATCCGAGCAGCCAGCTTTCAGAACCAAAACACTGTGATCTGACACCGTGATCTTGGTGTTTTGGCTCGTTTTCTGATCTGAGCCCTGAGGGAAGATTCGAGCCAGGACTCGGATCCTCTAAGTTTGGTAGGTTTGGAGTTTTTTAGAAGTGGAGATGTTTCCCATAGCAAACAATCAGATTCTACTTAATATTTTATTTGCACCTTCTAGATGATAATAGCTAGAATCTGATTGGTTGCTATAGGCAACATCTCCACTTCTAAAAACTCTCACATTTAAATTTACCCCTAATAGTGTCTCTGTGCCTTATTCTGCAGTGAATGCAATGATGATTACAGACACAGATCGATTGATTGTTTGATATCGCGCATGCGTATAAACCGCACTGCGTGTGCGCAGCGATTGCATTGCGCTTACGGATGCACAGAGGAATCCATCGCAAAGTGAGTGACAGGTTGTCAGAATTTGGGGGTGGTAACAGGGGGGTGGTTGTTTGAATGCTGTTTCATGGGAGTGCATAAGTTAGCCACTGCGATTGCATACACAGCATGAGAGCTCTCTGCGCACTAGGAGACTTGCAGTGTTTGCAACTGATCAGATTTGTTGTATAGTAAATGCTGCTTGACTGCGCGATGTACATCAATCGTACCAATGTTTATGCAGAAGAGCAACATTGGACAGATTAGAGAAGGCAGCAGTGGGCATCTTTATGCTAGCTGTGCTTTGAAAAGCATTAGCATATTTTAGCAACTGCAATCCGTAGGCGATTGCAGTTGCGATTGCATTTGTGTCCACTGCTGAATCAGGCCCTATGTTCTGTACATTTCTTTTGCATTGATTTCCCTTTTTATAATAATGTAAGCCATAGTTGGTGAGAGAGTGTTTGAGGGAACTTTGGAAAAGATGATAAGAGAAGTAAAGTGCCACTTTGGAAGTTTGTACACTAGCATTAGAATTCTAAAGTTATGGATGGCACACAAAATTCTGAAGTGTTCTATAGTTTTTTAACCTTTTGTCCTTTTGCTTTATAACCCTGTCACACCTAGGCACTCCCTTTACATCTCACAGTTATTAACAGTGCTAAAAAAAAAAGTTGCTTTTCTTTTGATTAATAATTATTTCTTGCACTGTATTTTCCATTAACACTGGGGTCTCAACAATAAGAGGAACTGAAGATGTGCATGAACAAAGAGCAGATAGTGGATTCTAGGAAACTCCTATGATATAACAGGCTTGTAAGATATAACAGAGTTGTACCTCCTAAGGCTCTGCAGTGAGACTACAAGCTACAGCATGCTCTTCTATATGATTTCTAATGAATATTTCTGGGACTTGTGGTTTCCTAACAAACAGAGAGCCACAGGGTTTTCAGGCCTACCCTGTAGTACCAGCCCCTGCTAATGGTGATTGTTGACTATTTACGTTCTAACCTAACTCATGAATTCTTGTTCTCAGTTATAGCCACATTAAAGGAGATCAGTCTTTCTTAATGATACTTCCTTAGCTAATAGATGGTGTGTTTTTATGGTGATTCTTATGAGAATTGCCATTCGAATGGCTTCCATGTTAAAACAAGAAAGTCAGCCAAAACAAACAAGTTGCAGGTCTAAATAACCTTTCATGATAAAGGTGCCCCATCTAGGAATCCAGGAAGAAGTTGAATTGCTGAAAGAGGAATGACTAGTCTAATATTTGGCCATCTGGAAAGGACCATATTAAAGCTGAAGCACAGACACTAAGCCAAGGGAAAAAGCAGGAAACATGTTAGCCAATGTAGAATGTGCAGGCCCAATCTAATATAGTATATATTCATGGTCCAGAAAATGCTAGAAAACTAGCCCCACCCAATATGTATATACTTTTACTATTTACATAATTTGCAAGCAGACCTCTCCACCCATGAGGCGAGACCAGCATATAGAATGGTTTTCTTGAATCCGTGAGACTGCGGCAGTTACACTCTGTCCTCTGTTTCGCTGTCCTCACTTAGGGCCTGTTTCAGTGGTTTCTCATTTATCTGCCCTCTATATGATAGAGGCCCAGATTGTGTCCATACTGAAGCCATACCATGCAAGAATGCTAAGCCATTTCTTTATTAAATCCAGACTTAAATGTAATCACTGAGTTAATAGCCAAAAGAAACAATTATCTTCTCCTACATCTCTCTACATGAAAACAACTATCTGTAAATTTGGATTCTTAAGTTCTGACTACCCCATTCCCATTTGGCCTCCATCCCAGCACTGTATTCCAATCATATAGCTAAAGTTTTTAATACTGAACTCACCTCTTCTAACTTTACAATTACAAACGGCACAAGATGAGGATGCCAGCTCCCTCCTTGCAGTGGCATGTTTGATATTAAGCCATTAGCTGAAGTGATTAGGTAACAACTACAAATCACTAGCAAGATATGTACTATACACTCAATGGCATATAATTTGTCTCTTTGAAGATGACATTTGGTTGCTGTAAATAATCCATGGTCTTCAAAAGGTTTGCCTACCTAAAGCAAACTTTCATATTATAGACTACTGCACATACTTCTAAACACACCCTCTTCCTGTTCTAGGTCACCCCTAATAGGATTTTGCTGAAAAATCTGATTGAGCAAATTGGGTTTAATCATGCACCCTTACTGGCCCTTTTAGGTGGAAGAACTAAAAGATGCTTGCCTGGTACATAATACAAGCTCTCCCTATCTGGGGTGCTGCACACTCATCAATGGGCGTAAATTAAATGGACCCAGATATTCTAATTTGGTATACCATTATAATGAAGGAGCTTCTTAAATTGAGAATTGATTAGTTTCAGTCTGGTGCCATATTACCAAAATAAGTCAGCTGCTTGTCAAAAAACATTTTAGGATTTTTATAAAATTCCAGGAAGAATTTAATACCCTTTTATCACATTACAAAAATATCATCGGCACCTTCTTGAGTCTTCATATTAAATGGTGCACCCAGATTTATGGTCTCTACTGTCAGAGATTACCATTAGACAAATCAACATTTATAATATATGCAGTTTTGTTAAAATATATAAATGCAGTTTGTTTTATTTCTCTCTAAACAAATTGGGAGGACAACACAGATTTTGTCTCAGATGGGTATGGGTTTTCTATTATGGTTATAGCTAGTAAATCCACATAATCTGCTATGTTTCATCAAGTTCAGTTATATATTTTGCACAGAGTTTACTTACTCCTCTAAGGCTAAACACATTTGGTGGATGCATTAGTTCACTTGACATTAATTGGGTATAGGAGTTGGTTCTTTTTGGCATCTACTCGGGAATGTAAAAATGTGAGTTTTGGTATAATGTAATTTGTTGTATTTTCTAGAATGGTGTCTCATCCCTTTCCTCACTCTCTTAGGCTAGGATTGCTATATTTGGTCTGTCTGTAGAGAAAAACATGGATGGATGGATATGGCAATATGTGCTTAACTTAATGTTAAAGTATGTTTTGCAAGGTCATGGATAGCTAAGGAAACTCCATGTTTTTTTTAAATGGATTGAACTTGTTAGTGAAACCATAAGTCATGAATGACATATATACCGTACTAGAAACTTGCACTTAAATATAATCAGATTTGGTCCAGGTGGATTGATTCTAAGTACACTGAAGTTGTCAACTCTCCCTAAATTCTCTATGGGCCCAGATTTCAAAAGAATTTTTCAAAAATATGTTCTTATGTTTTAAACTAAAATTTCATAACTATGTATATTTTTCACAGTTAAGTGATTTTAGATTTAATTATTTTAGTTTTAAAAAGGAATGAGACATTATTGTTAATATCATTTACATGTATTGTTTTATTCTTACATGGTAATAGTATAATATTCCATTTGTATTTCTTTGTTTAAAAAAAAATCGAGAAATATACTTGATTAAATAAAACAGAAGTCCTGGTCTTCAACCACCTTGCATTCTCTTTAGATAGACAACACAATTGGTCCCTTGCAGGACCCCGCCATTAATGAAAGGTCCCTCTTGGACACTCTCCATAAGTTTCAATAGAACAACACTGACTGGTCAGAGCATGGGAACTGGCACGTTCTGACCAATCAGCATGACCAAATTCATTCTGGGGCAATTCCAGCGATTTGCATATTTAACACTTGAGAGACATCTGGAGGTCGTGTTTTATTTTACCGAAAATGGTTAGGGCAAGATCTTGCACGTTTGCATGTACTCACATTCTATTGCATATGGAATCTCAAGTCAAAACTCACCAATATGCTGGCTCCACTTCAAAAAAATTGCAACCTATTACATTTGACCCCTTGTATAAACTGTGAACACATGCTGCGTCATTTATTTTTTGTTATAAGAGTATTGGATATACAATTAAATAACATTTATCAAGCCCCTTTTTCATAAAATGATGTTGAAACTACAGTTTCTACATAATTTTATGTATCACCATTATGTACCAATAGCCTAGTGCATGAGATTTCATTAAAATCTCCTGCAAAAGGCTCAGATTGTTTTTAATGGGTACTGCAGTCTGACCTCTACTGTATGTACCAAGCTGCAAAAAGTGTAGCTTTTCAGAGATTGGTCTCCAAGGCTACCGCCATCCTCAGCTGGTTGTACCTGCTTTATGCCTAGGAGTCCTTTTTTGAAAGAGAGGGACTTTGCAATTGTTCTCCTGCAGCCTCCATTCTCCTCCAAAGTTTTTCTGTAACTAAAACTTCACGCACGTACACTGTCAACTATTGTGGAGGAGTCTTTTGAAAATACAAAAGTCTCCTCCAATTTGCCAAGAATAGATCCACAGGTAAAGCACCTACTATATTTGAAAATAATACATAGTCACCTTAGACCAGAGTAAATGTTTCCTATCAATTTCCTGTGTACCTCTGTCTGGTGAATTGCATTTTCTAATCAATTAACCTAGTACATCTGTTCCTGTGAGCGTGTATGGCACTGTATTATGCAATGGTTGTTTTTATCTGCATTCACAGTTGCTCATACCTCCATTTAGTGCTGTCTCATTGGCCCTTTCCCTTCTTGGTTAGATGTTTGTATAATCTATAATAATAATCATATGTCTCCCTCATCTTCT
Organism: Taudactylus pleione; assembly: GCA_031769625.1. Classification (NCBI taxonomy): domain Eukaryota; kingdom Metazoa; phylum Chordata; class Amphibia; order Anura; family Myobatrachidae; genus Taudactylus; species Taudactylus pleione. The sequence continues at coordinate 18,153,900 of JAUIMM010000020.1, read as the reverse complement.
CCCCTCTGTATGAAGAATTGTGGTGACAGAAATGGCCATTCAGCATTTTTTGGTCCTGTATTTTGACCACATTGTTCACATAGTAGCTTCCTGATGCTTTTTACAGTACTGTAGATCTACACCAAAAACCTTGCCCCCAATTTAAGGGCAAGATATATAGGTTATTGGCCATGTATTAGCAATGAAACCAAGATTGCACATGCATAGAAAGTTTTTAACCCTCCCTCATTTGAAAAGATTATAGCTAAAGTCCATTTATCCCGCAAAATGAAAATGTTTTTTGCCACTATCTCTGTGAGTACAACCTTAAGGATCTTATGGCTGGAGCTCTGGTCTGAGTTCCATTCTACTGTATATACTATAGCTGTTCAATTAGTGACAATCTGTTTCCAGATATCTGTAAAAAAAAGTTTTCTATTAATTTCTTATGTTTATTATGCTACCCTATGGACAATGTGCCTAAGCCCATTCTTTATGTTTTTATTAAAAGAAAGGGGTGAAAGCTAAAATGCTTACACTATTTATTTTATGGTCTACCAATTATAAACCACTTGAAAAATAGTTATTGTTCTCACAGTTGACAAAATTCAGAACTAGAGAGATACGCAAAAATCTCTAGTTAGATTTGGAAAACTATATTGTTGCTGGTGAAACCTGTCATTTGTGTAGTGATTATTTAGAGGTTAACACTTTTCCACACATTTTGTCTATCACAATTTGACATATTAAAGCTTTTCTAATTTGTTTGTGTATTTATTTTGATTCCCGTAAGCATTTGGATGCATGTTGTTGTGGAGCAAAAGAGGGGCATGTTATTGATGTGCAGAAGGGGGGCATGTTATTAGTGAGCATAAGGGGGACATGACGTTGTTGTGCAGAAGGGGGGCATGTTGTTGTTGTGCAAAAGGGGGACTTGTTGGTGTACATGATGGGGGCTTGTTGGAGTACAAGTTGGGGGCTTGTTGGTGTACATGAGTGGGGCTTGAATACTGTGCAGGCAGGGGCATGTATGGTGTGCAAGGGAGGGCATGTTGGTGCACAGGAGGGTCATGAAGGTGTGCAGGGAAAATCATGTTGTTGTACAGGGGGAGTCATGTTGGTATGCATGGGGGTTACATTGTTGTGCAGACAGGTTCATGTTGTGCAGGGGATGGTCATGTTGCTGTGCAAGGAAGGCATATTGTTGTGCAAAGGAGAATATGTGATGGAGCATGTTGATGAGTATGGTGGTGCATGTGCATGTGGATGCTGGAAAATGTTTGAGAAAAGCTGGTACCACTAAGAGCATGTTGGTGAGTATGGTGGTGCATGCGCATGCTGGAAAATGTTTGAGAAAAGCTGCTAACACTAAGAGTCACTATACAATCACCCGCACTAATATGGAAGGGGGTGTGCCATAGCATAAACTTGCTCTGGACTCCATGCTACACTACTGTATACAATACATAGGCGAAACTATCACAACAGTAAAATAAAGATTTTTTTGAACACAGGTAAAATTTTTTACAATGTCCAGATTCTTAGAATACCAAGGTATTTTTGGGAAAAATAGAAAATAATCCAAAGGATATCCAACCAAAAAAATTATAAAAATATCAGAGGGAGGCAGAGTTAGAACTTACTGGATTTTTAGGTTAAGAAGGTTCAAAGGTCTTAATGGATGATTAGATTTTTTCTAAGCAAACTCATCCTTCTACATATGATTTAAATAAGGTTTTCCTGGGCATAAAACAGCATTTTGGCCAATTAACACAGAAATACAGTATACTTCTGTATGTCAAAATATTTTAATTACATCATTTATATTAAACATCATTTATATTATAGCTCTGTTGCAGAATGTAAATAATGTTCTTCCTACCTTAGTAGTATACAGGTACTCTACTTAATATTCTGCAGTCAAATTCGACAGGTCTTGTACTGAAAATTATGACATTATATACTCAGACATCAATCACACATATCCCTCCAGGTACACTCTGTTTAACGTATCCAGTAGAGGTAATCCTACAGTGACCACAATTCTCAGTTTTGTGAGTTTATTTTTACTGCAGTAAAAAGTTGGCAGCTTAGAATGTTCTACAGCTGTTTCTCTTGAACTGTGGTTCACCATGGATGTGTCTATTTAGTTAAAAAAAATGTTCACCAATAAATCAAAATGTTTCCTGCGCCTGCAAAAGCATTGTACTATAGTGTAATATAAACTTACTTTCACCTCATTTGTAGAACAATATGACAAAAAAACCTAAATTAGGTCAGCAGACAGCTTCTCACTTCTTGCTTAAAATATACAACTTTTTAGGGGATTCTGTGTTTTTCTCCTCACCTGTAATGACAATTTGTACTGTAGTTCCGTAACACCTGCCATGGTAGGAACAGAACATCAATATTTCTAAGCTTGCCATTTGTTAGATGAGTATAAGTCCATGGAAATTTCCCATTTAACATCTGCACTCTCTCTATTCTCCCCTCCCCGCTACTTTTGAAAACATTTGAGGAAAGCCATGTGTATTTTAAGTTATGTACTAAGTATTACAGCAAACAATATGTGTCACATTAAAGAATTTAGAAGTTAGTAGCAGGAACTGAACAACTCGCCTTGTCTATTTTGTTCCTATGTCTAGGTCCCAATGGTTCTTATGGCCATATTTGGATTAACAAACAGTCAAAGGATTCTATTCTATTGTACAAAAAATATTTGTAACCAAAATTATAATAATAATATAATAATATAGGTTTTAGGAAGATTGAATTGTTTACTCGGAGAGTGAATTAACAATAGTGTTAGTTTAAACTAATTAAAAAGTAAAGGGTTCAGCCCGAGTTCAGTGAGTTGTTTTGAAACATTATTGGGCTGTTGCAATATTGGCTGCAATTACACCACTAATTACAGGCACAATTTGCATTGATTAAAACAGCTGCAATTGAGACCATATCCAAAGCAGCAAGTATTGTATGGGTTAAGACAGTCATATTTTGCATACACTTACATCCGACAAATCACCATGGGGTCTCTGTACTAACTACTAAGGAGAGATAATTAGGCTAAACGAAAAAGACAGAGAAAATCCCTGTACATTGCTTTTCAGTATGTTAAAGGGATTTTTCTGCCTTCTGCTACTAACGCTACTAGCAGGCTCGAATATCGTTGCTGCCATAGACACCTACGGTAGCACGACATGACCCAGGTATTACTAAGGAGAGATGTCAATTACTTCTCCAGTGCAGGCTTCGTCACCTCTATCTGATGGTATCTGCTTCTGCTCATGTGAAGACTAGTGAGAAGTATGTCACATTTGTCTGGTTGTCAATAAAGATTGAGAAAAAAATAATCTCACTGCTGCAGCTTCACGGCAGACCAGACTGAGAGATCACGCTGTAGAGGAAGGTGAAACCTATTGGTTTTTGGGGTGATTTTTATTGGAGGACGGGTTATACGCATGCTCAGAACCCCGTCAGGATGTGGAATGTGTTTCTGCAGTCACCACCGTGGGGGTGACTTTTCGTTCACCCTCTTCGGCAGGACAATTGTTATTAAACATTGCGTTATCGGTTTCCTGTTTTGCAGCAATAACAGGCAAAGCAGGAGTTGTTTTTCTTTCACAATAAGTGGAGTATTAGTACATGGAGCCCCATTGTTTTACTATTTTCAAATGCATTAATTAATTAATTGAGAATTGATGTAATTAATTGACTAAACAAGCATTAATGAAACTTCTAAAACCTCTTTAATACGGAAAAATGACTCCCCATATCGTTTATGAAAATAAAAGCTTTGCTTAAATACACACTCAAATAGCAACAGATATGACAGAGCACAGAGGACTTCATCAATAACCATCAGTGGAATATCAGTATATAGTAAATAAGAAATTCGCTGTTGCTGGAGATCGTCTTTATCATGCCTTAAAATAAGGATGTTTTTGAATTACACAAATATTGCTAATCAGCTCATTGTCCCAAACTCACCCAACGTTTACCACACAGGGTATATACTGGCTGATTACACATGTAGTGCACAATTACTAGGCAAATTTGTTTTTACACTGACATTTAGAATTGAGCTAGGTAGGAGCTGGACACGTACTCCAACTTTAAATCTGTATGCTCATTATAAATGTGCCCTCTGGCAGTGTAATATAGTCTTGCCAAGCTGTGCAGTTACTCCTTTTTTTTTTTCTACACTCCCCACTCTTTATGAGGCTCATAACACATAACATAACGGTTTTCATGCTGGACTAGCAAACACATAACGTGTTTATTTACATGAATGCTATCATTGCATTAATTAACTCTAGTATTGGTTAAAAAAAAATATCAAAATCTGTTTGGATGATGTTTCTCCTGTCTTGTCCATGGAGAAAACTATATGTGATCAGGGAATTCTGAAGCTTCAACTCAAGTTGACAAAAACAATAATGCAATAATGGTAACAACACTGATTCCATGTATTAGCACCTGCCATGTGAAAACTGCATATCACTGTGGATCTACCATTTTAATTAAGAAGGGGCCCACAAATTCTGAATATGCTCCAGGTCAGTACCCAAGGGGTTAATGGCAGTGTGAAGACAGTGACCCAGCAGCTATAATGAGCAGGGCCAGCTCCAGGTGGAGTAGCGCCCTGCACCATTATTGTTTGGCGACCCCACACCCCCAGTGAGTAGCCCTAGATCAGGGGTGGGCAATAAGCATCCCTCCAACTGTTGCTGAACTACACCTCCCAGCATGCCTTGCAACAGTTTTAGCATGGCCAAATAGGAAAACTGTGGCAGGGCATGCTGGGATGTGTAGTTCTACAACAGCTGGGGGCCACTTATTGCCCACCCCTTCCCTAGATGATACCAGTCAGCAGCTATGCTACCCCCAGCTGTATCCCTGCACTGAATAGACACTGCATGCATGTGTGCGGCATCCTTTCAGCTTCACCAGCAACGCTGCTCTCTGTTTAGCAAAGCAGAGCTGCAGCGGTGCCTGAATGTCTCTTACCTCCTGGTTGCCCGTGGTACACTTCTGAAAAACAGGACTGTCCCGCTAAAATTGGGACAGTTGGGAGAACTGCGCCTATATGGGCTGGTGCCCCTGTTTGGCCACACTCTTCGAACACCCCTACATCCAGCCATGATAATGAGAGCGCAGAAGGCTCTGTTATTCCTGCTTCAATGTCTCCATTGGCCCAGCCTCAATTGCTGGATAAACATCAGGGGTCAGAGGAGTATGTGCTGAGCCTTGATTGGAGGGCATTATTACCTCTGTAGTTGTAAGCAGAGAGTTTTTAGAACAGCACACGTTTTGGGTTTACAATTGCAAATTTTTATTAGAGCTGCAGAAATTTTGTAGAGCTGTTATCATATTATTTCCTAGTCTTCATCATCATAGTCATCCTGTCCTTGTCCACCCTCAAACAATACAGTTCTCTCAGGCGTATATACATGCGTGTGCAATTCTGCATGCGTTCGCAATTCTGCGATTACACCCTTACTGTTCTCAGTCCTTCCTTCCTCCATCTCACCTTCTGCCCCTTCCCTGGCACAAGAGGCAGAACCACTCCTCTGTGTAGAACAAATTCATGGAAGATACATTATGCAAACTGACATGGTACTCCCTCTGCATCTGCCCTTATGTTTTAGTTTGGAACATTTGCTGAATGATTCCAATAGTCACTGTGATGAGATAAATAAAAGAAGTATTCTTAACAGTGGTGGAACACAGCATGAGAGAAAGGAAAACCATATGAGCCTTTCCCTGACACAAATGTTTATTTAACAATGTTTTAAATGGATAGAGGCAAATGACAAAGTAACATTTTAAGTTTGTGCTTGCTGCAATGCACATTCAGATTGCAGCAGATAGCACAACAATATGATTCAGTATTTAGCACATGCACATAGTGGACAGTTGCTGTGTCAGATCTCTGGTGTGCTAAACTATAATTGGTACAGTCTGTACATAGTAATGGCAGGAATAACTTGCAATTATTATCTGTCTCAATAAGCACTTGAATGTACATGGTAAAAAGCAAGAACTGAATCTTCTTTCATGAATTATCTTAGTTATTTAGTGACCAATCTTTGAATAAATATATACTAGAAAGAATTAATGACATTTCCATAAGTGCTTTATTGAATTAAACCATTCTATATAAAACTCTTCAAGCTGCTGTACTGCAGATTATGAGTGTGACCACAATTAGCCCTTTAGGTTATCTATACTCAGGTTTCTCCACTATTCTATTTTTGGATGTTACAGTAAATATGGGCACTGACCCTGTTAAGAACAACTGGAGTGTTATGCTGATTTTTCCCTCCTATGTATCTCTTCCAGATAAGAGGCCTCAGTCAACAATTAGGAGAACCCTGCATTTATTTATTTAAATCCCAGTAGTGGGAAGCTCACATGCCCCTCTGGTAAGACAATGGAGAACCATAGTGCAACATGAATGCCGTCCTCTTTCCTTTATATTCAGTTTAATCAATAAATAACATGGAATAAAATAATAATATATTGGAATTAACATGCTGAGTGTTTATACATTAAATGGGTGACATCAATCTTTCATTTTTCAAATTAAGCTGTTGATTTAAATAGCCAGTAAATGCCAATCGGTAGTCCATAGCTGTAACCCGCATGTCTATCCTCAGGCTTTTATAGCTTTTAATTTATCAAAGGAAATAATTAGCACACAATGTGGCAGCTAGTGATGGAATTTATTCATTTGGAAGCCATGAGTTTCCTGTCATTAAAACTACATCATGTCCTTCCTTCTCTATTAAACTTCGTCAGGGCAGTGAGAAGTCACTAAAAGGAAATGAAGAGGTTTTTTGGCATGGTGCCCCACAGATGATTTAATGCTACAGAAGATAGCAGGCTTAGAGTGCATGCCAATAAGTCATCTGCTCTACCATCTTCTGGATTCCAGATTGTATTTTATATCTAAGCAGGTTGGTGGAAGTTATTCTACATGATCCATCATTTGAGTTCCTGCAAAAACATTGTTAGGAGAAAAAATAGTTTAGATAATCTAAAGAAATGCTCCCTGCTACTCAGTGACAATTCTTGCGCTCTTGCTGAGCACCGCTTGATGTTCTTTGTACAAATGTACTGTAATATTATTATTATTATCATTTATTTACATTGCGCCACAAGTATTCCACAGCACCTTACTAAGTACATAAGCAAATTGTAGAGAAGCGACTTGCAGAACAATACAATACAGGACCAGGGCATGCATAATATATATTGCTACATTAGTGACCATAACACCCAGATAAGCAACAGAGCATAAGAAACCAAGTGTTAAGTCCCCAAGTGGTGAGTAAGAAGTAGATGAAACTAAAGTAGGGAGAAGCACTAGAGGGTAGAGGGCCCTGCTCGTAAGAGCTTACATTCTAAAAGGGAGGGGAAGACAAACAGGTTTGACACAAATGGGGTAGATGGGGGGGGAAGGAGCATATAGCAGAGAGTTATAATGATAGCTGGAAGGCTTTGATAAAGTAGTGGGTCTTGAGAGCCCATTTGAAGCATTGCAAAGAGGTGGAGAGTCTGATGGGGAGTGGGAGAGAGTTCCAGAGGTGGGGAGCAGTGCGGGCAAAATCTTGGAGGCGGGAGTGGGAGGAAGTAATCAGCTGGCATGAAAGGTGGCGTGCATTAGTTGAACGAAGAGAGCGGAGTGGAGAGTGAAGGGAGATGAGCTCAGAGATGTATATGGGAGAAGATTGGGTGAGGGCTTTGTAAGCGAGCGTGAGAACCTTAAATTGGGTTCTAAAAGGGAAGGGGAGCCAGTGGAGGGCTTGTAGGAGAGGGGAGGCAGATGTAGAGCATTTGGAGAGGAAGATAAGCCATGCAGCAGCATTGAGGACAGACTGGAGAGGAGAGAGATGGGAGTTGGGGAGGCCAGATAGGAGAAGGTTACAGTTGTCCAATCTGGAAATGACCAGTGAGTGTATGAGGGTTTTAGTAGTATCCTGGGTGAGATAGGGTCTGATCTTAGAAATATTTTGAGATGGAAACAACAGGACTGTGAAAAGTTCTGGATATGTGGTTTGAAGGAGAGGGATGAGTCCAGGATAACTCCAAGACAGCGCACCTTGGGACTAGATGAGATAGTTATTCCATCAATTGATAAAGAAATAGTGGGAAGTGAGGTTATATGGGAGGGTGGGAAGACGATCAGCTCTGTCTTAGACATATTAAGTTTAAGAAATTGCTGAGATATCCAGGAAGAGACAGCAGAGAGACAGTTGGAGATACGAGTCAGAAGAGAGGGGGAGAGATCAGGGGAAGAAAGGTAGGACACTGTCTGCAGGACGCTGTACATTGTAAAAATAAAAATCTGGAAATACTTTAAGAAAACAAAAATATCCTGGATTTCATTTTATACCCACTTTATGCTGCGTGTACAGAAGTGATAATATATAATAAGCTATAGAGAAATCAAACATTAATAAATATAATCCTAGCCTACATTATATACCCAACAATGATTTGCTGAATTACAATGCTTTTTTGACTGACATGGATCAACCAGCGTATATGTAATATTTAAACCAAATAATAAAAAACCTCTTTAAACCAATAGACACAACTTAAAAAATTATATTATTTCCATTTTTTTTAAAGTGTAAGCAATTAGGAGATATCAGGCTCACATGTAAATGCAATTAAAAGGGCCCATTGTAGATATAATATTACTTTATTGGATACCGTCTCAACTGCATAATATTTATCCACAAAAATATATTGCATTCTTTGTATCCTTCTATATTGTTTTTGCCTCCAAAAGTCACATGTGTCCTTTCTGTTAGGAGTTATCTTAATGACAAAGTGATGTTACTACACCTGTGCTTAGGTATCGCTCAGTAATTTTGCACTTGCAAATTCAAAACAAGCATTGATGTGAGAAAGAGTCTAAAACAGAGTTGGTTAAATAGTAAAAACTCCTACTGAGGTCATAGCATTCTTGAGGATTGCACCAGTACACCACGGACTTGCCTAATGCTGAATCAATAATAAATGGGCTAAAGCAGGTTGCACAACCTTTTCTGAGTCCATTGGTAAACTATAGTCATTGGAAGAGACCACAATAAAAGTTGACTTTCTTAAAAATGTAAAGTTTGTAGAATGTACAGTACCATAGGGAAATGAACCTCTATGCAGTCATGCCATTCCTAGCAACATTGTTAAAAAGCTGGTCTGAGGATAGAATTGTGTGCACTTCTGCTTAATGACTGCCAGAGGAGGAATGGCTATGTTATTTTGGGGTCAAGGTCATGTCACATAGTGGACATGTCATGTCCCTCCCCTGTAACACAGTTGGCACCTCTCATGTCTGTTCTCTCTCTCTCTCTCTCTCTCTCTCTCTCTCTCTCTCTCTCTCTCTCTCTCTATGTATGTTTCAATGAACTATTGTGACAATGTAACTCTTTGTTATTATGTAATTAGTGTTGAGATCCCATGTGGGATGTCAACAGCACTAACCAATATAGCAGGTTCCCATGATCTGACCAATTAGTGTAAAGCCGCTCTATATTCATAGGTTCATGGCTTGTCATTCACATCATGGTTCCTTGCAGAGCAAGTTCTAGGAGTCCAAGATTATTTTTTATTTTACCAAATGGATTTTAAAACTGTAAGAAAGAAGAGGATCACGGGACAAGTATTTAAGTGAGTAATAATTGGGAAAAGTGCATTGGTGTCTTTTTCTCAATAAATGACTTTGTCACGGTGTGTGTATGGTTATTTTACAGTTTTTTCTAAATTTTAGTACAGGTCTTAGTGAGCCCTGAATGCAGGCAATGCTGCCACTTGCAGCTGTACAAGCATACCTGAGCAATTTATAACTACCAGGACTTGCGCTGGGACCAGAAATACACCAGCAAAAAAAACAAAAACATGTATATCAGTTAACTCAGTTAACAGTTGCCCCACACCTACCGATTTCAGCAAAGGGCTGTTTTCTTCTGGTGGGGGGAAGAATTTCACTTTTTGTGGGCCTAATTATCTTAGTGATTTCAGCCCTGTGCTGAAAAGACTGATGAGATTTATCAAAGCTTGGAGAGAAATAAAGAGAAGAGAGGTAAAATAGCAACCAATCAGCTACTAACTGTTTTAAAAATAACAGCTAGGAGCTGATTGGTTGGTACTTTACCTTTCTCCACTTTAAAGCTCTCCAAGCTTTGATAAATATAGCTGGCTGACATTATGGTGGAGTTTCCCTGTTATAATACCTCCTTCCCAGACTCTCCTAGCCTAGTGCTGATAGTGGCATATTTTGGGGGCACCACACTGTTTGATCTCATAATTTTGCTGCTACTAGCATAGACTATGAGGGCTAGTGCTGGTAGCCTTTTGGTAGACTGCTATGCTTTTTATTCACTTTTATTATTTTTTTTAAAACAAATGTAAAATCTGTGATAATGATGGTCATCATCATCAACAAGTGCCTTGCACCCGCATCAGGTATGAATCCTCACAGTCAAACCTTCGGCTGTCCTTATCTCTACATAGAGTAGTAGCTGTAAAATATACTTGAAACTGCTTAGGGACTTACGATTGCTCATTTTCATGCTCATATATAGTAATGTATTTAAATATTTTTGGGAAATAAGTGGACTTGCATTCAACTCTCCATTAGACCTGTAGTATATTGTGTGCATAGTATTTTGTAAACTTTTGCAATGCTAAAATGAGGACTATTGTAAACTATTGTAGAACTGCAATACATTACTAATATTGGCCCTGATTCAGACCCACTCGCAAGCGGCTGTCCGCTCGCAAGTGGGTCGATGGTCTGCACTGAGCATGCGCACGACGGAGGGAGCTCCGTCGTGCGCATGCGCCAGACGCGACGAGCGAAGGAAAGTCCTTCGCTCGTTGTGTCTGATCAAAGGGGGCGTGCTGTCGATGTTGATTGACAGCACGCCCCCTTTGGTGGGCATGCCTCCCTGACGGGGGCGTTCCCAAGGGAACGCCTACCGTCAGAAGCCGGCCCACTGACATCACTAGTGATGTCAGTGGGAGTGATTTTGGCTCTGATAGAGCCAAAATCACCCCGGGCCTTGCGGTTGAAAACCTCAACAGCAGGCTCCGGCTCGCAGTTTCGATGGTCGCGATGGTCACGACCATCGCGGCCATCAAACTGCACGCTCATATAGGCTGTGGGTGGTGACCCACAGCTATATGAGCGTCCAGGAGGACGCTCCATTTTTATGGAGGGCGGCCCTCATTCAGAGCGTGCGCTCTGCTCAGAGCGTATGGCTCTGAATGAGGGCCATTGTTTGTAGGAAAATATGGGAAAAGGAAGTGTAAGATAATGTAGATGAGCTGGCGCATTGGAATACATTATAGAATGAGGAAATCATGAAAAATAAAGTGTAAAACCAGAGAAAAAGTAAAAAAATAAAGTTTTACTATCCTTCTTATATCATTAATCATGGTATATCTGTTTTAAGACTAATTAATTACAATAATGACTTCAATAAATGCACCACTACTTGGAATTGCTTTTACAATTGTTCATTAATAAGAATGCCGAGTTAGTATTGTTAGGTTTTAACACCTGTTCTGCCTTACTGAAAACATTAGTCACGAACAGGTGAAGTATGTCATCTCTATAGCAAACATACTGAGATATTAAACGTCAGAAATTTGGACTAGTTGCAGCTTAGCTGACTATGATAGAAAAAGAAAATCCAGAGATTTATGTCAATTGTTATCTCAATTTCATGTAGCAAACCTTAGCAAAAATAGATTCATGAATTATTTTTCCTAAATGCCTGGACATGTGTTTTGTTAGTAATACTCTCCACCATATGATATGAGTCATGTTTGTGATTTTCTTGTTATTTATTTATAGGCTCTACTGGACTGAGTTCATTTTCCAGAATAATGCATTTATAAAATTGTCAGCAAACTTCAGGCAAACCCATCAACAATTTCAGTTACTAGTGTTTGTGCAATTAAATAGCCTTACTTGCATTCCATTCCTGCTTAGGTCAACCAGCATTCCTTGTATGCTTATCAGCTTTTATGCACTGCAGGTCAGCAATACGTGATGAATGAGATATTAAATTAAATCGAAAGGCAAAACCCAAGGGACCTCAGTTTTCTGCAAGTGAAATCTATTACTGCATCTTTGCTGCATATATCATCTCTTCACTAAGTGAATTTGGGGCCTGATTTAGACTCACTCGCTAGGCTGCGTCCACACGAAGCCTGCCGATGTTTGCAATGTGCGCATGCACATGCATCGCAGTGTGCATGCGCGAACTAGTCCATGCGATCGGGAAGCGTTCGCTCACTGCGCATAGCCACCTCGCTAGAATAAGTGACAGGATGAGCCATTTGTGGGTGGTGACAGGGGTTGGTCGATGGAAACGGGGGAGTGGTGGTGCGAACGCAGGCGTGCCTGAGCATTTTAACACAGTTTCAGAGGCGTGCATAATTAATACACAGCATCATAGTTCATGTCGCATGGTTTATTTACACACTGAAGCACCCGCAGTGCTTGCGGTAGGGTATGGTCAGCCACAAGTTCTGCGTATGTTTCCGATGGTGCTCTATGTTACCGACTGTTGCATACATTTCCTGGAGATGACGTGTATAAGTGGGCATCTTAAGACAGACTAGTGAGCGTCTAAATACACACTGCGATCACATGCCAAGACATAGTAGGTGTGTTAATATCTTGCCGTGCAATCATGGGATTTGCATACTTTGGCTGCGTGCGAACGCATCTAACGAGTGGGTCTGAATCTGGCCCTTGGACCACAGTAAAAATAAATCTTGAAGCCAATTTGCAACCATTTTGTATATTATTCCTATTTTTGTCCGGACCTTCTCTGCAATAATGGATGTTTCCATGCAGGAATGCTAAATGAAACAAAATAGAGCAAGTATCCCTTCAGCCATACTATAACAACACTTCACTCAACACTAGCTAGCTGGTTAGACGAGGTATAATGCCACAACAGGTTGGACACATACTGTAGGTGTCATGAGATCTGACATTGAAAGCCCTACCGCTAACTTTGATAGGATACTGAATAACATGGTGTGGAGTTTCTCACAAATGGTGGGGTTCTGTATTGGTAGGGTACCAAGGTCATCTTTTCACCCTGCTAGCCTGTATGTCAGCCTTATGCAACTATCCCAAGCGTTTAACCACACTGTAAAGTACACATTTCACATACCAGCATCTTTGTTCCAAGCACTTCAATGTGCCATCCTGACTCCTAAGCCTCACTCTTACCTCCGCTAACAATGTGACAGGGACTAGGAGGTATATTAACTTTTCAAAACCACGACTTGTCAACTGTTTTGCTCACATAACTTACAGGAAATGGGCATTAGCGTTAGATGCAAAACACTCCTGGATTCTCTATGTAATATAATTACTCATTTAAATCAGCATCCAGAACGTTTGAAAAGCTGTCATTTAAAAGCTACTCCATAGCACAATATCTTCCCACCTTTACCACAATGCAACCATTGCTAACAGGGCTTTAAACCCACGTCAGCACTGTCCTGCTGCCGTGCATCTGAATTTATTAAAACTATCTCGCCTTTTTCATTTACCAGTGGCTGTGCATTGGCTTCCTACACTTTTCAGCTCACTTGTAAGTACCCTGCAATGTGTGGCTACAGCATGTCTGGCTAAAGGAGAATGCAACTCAGTGTGTTATCTGCTATCACACTGAGTTGCATTCTCCTCTATGTCCATTGTGTGCTGCAGACACAACGGCCATAAGGAACATCAGAGAACATAAAAAAGGCATGTTTAGTAACCTTTTTCCTGGCAACACTAAATAATTATATAGTGGATACTAGCTGGGATAGCCCGGGTTGAAGAATGGACCTAGAAATATATCTGCAGGCTTCATGTTTTAATCCACTAGACAATATGCTCCATGAGCGATATCGTCTAGTGTTTGTCCTGCAGTGGCGGGCTCAATGTCGTTAATGACTTTGAGCATCCACACTAAACAATATCGTTAACAATATCATGCAGTGCCGGCTCCCACCCTCATCCCCGTACTTGCAGAACCTGACGATATTGTCAGGTTGCCCTGCAAGTATGGGCAATGAAAGATATCATCAACGACCAGCGGGAGCACACATCGCTGGTCGTTGATGGCATACAGACTGAATGATATTACATATGATGAACAATAACGATATCGTTAAAGTTCAAATTGCCCAATTTATCATTTAGTGGATACGCGGCTTGACATTGCAGACCAACATTGGAGACCATGCCATATAAATGTGCTTGGAGGAAATTAGTAATTGTCAGTACAGGTGCAGTGTGACAGTTAATCCTCACTACTAATCAGTTGGAGCTCTGCCTGCCCCCTCTGGTACATATTAGCCTATGCACTGGAAGACAACCTCAGCAAAACTTTCAAGTCTGGGACTACTTGGTCCAAACTAAATAGTCCTCAATGGCCCTGATGAACTACCAACATTGCCAAAAACTAAAGCTAACTTACTGTGAGACTCACTTGTCTGAGGATCTTCTGGTCTCATGTCAGCCAGGCTGGAGTGGGAGTCGCCGACCTCGTCTTGACTCTTGGGCTGTGCTGCTGGTGCCTGCCTTCTTCTGATACCTGATCTGATGGAAGCGGGGCACTGGCTAATATGGAGGCGGAGGCAGAGCCGTGACTTGTCACTCACGGCTCTGCTCCGCAAAGGACCATGGGTGGAGTGGCTGCTGTCGGAGGGGTGGAGGTATTGTAGAGCCATGGAATGCCCCCAGGTATTTCAGATGCCCTAGACATTTGCTTAGAATGACTATGCCTAGGACCAGCTCTGCCCTAAGACTCAAGTCTGTGGGTATATGCATATGTTTTAATTAAGTTTGGCTTCTACAAAATGGTAATGGTTGTTGTTAATTTTTTATGTTTAGTGGATGGTCCCTAGTTATGTTTTGACTGTAGAATTTCTCTGTGAAAAGAAAAAATGCAGAAAAGAAGCTTTCTGTGCTCCTCTAAAGTTTCTTTGCCGCTGTGAAGATGTGAAACACTGGGTAAGTGACACTCCTTTTTATTTATTTGAATTGGATATTAGGGGGGAATATTATTAATTTAAAAGGTTTTGTACTCATTTTTATTAATTACAAAATATTATATTAATTTGATTAGATGGTCAGAATGTATTTATGGAGGTTGATATCAATGTTTGTTTTATATATTACAATACAGCTATATGTGTTATTTATTTATTTTTATTAAAATTATTATTATTATTATTATTATAATTATTACTATTATTATGAAATTCTAACTATATCATTATTGTTACATAGTGTACATTTTTTCTTTGCTTTGTTCCAAAATGAAGCATTTGAAACATCATCTAGACACACCATGTTTTTCCCCTCATATGTTACATTATTGTGTACACTCAGGGCCTGATTCAGCAGTTAGTGCACTGCTGATCGCAGATTCCCTATGTTCAGGAATCTGCGCAGGCACCAGACCCGTTCTGCGCATGTGCAGAACGGGCCTGCGAAGCCTCACGCAAACAGGCAGACAATATAGCTCAGTTAAGTAATGCACAGGAGGCGTGATGCATCTTGCTGCATTACCATATCTGCAAGGATCACAATTGTAAAGCTGCCTATGTGCATACATCATATATCTTTAGCTTGCGTGCAGCTTTCCAATTACGATCCTTACAGAATCAGGCCCTCAGTGAAGAATGTAAAGAGTACAGCCAACAACCTATGAAGGAAAGTGGGGTAGTTTGCAAACCTAAGGTTTTTTAATTTTAATAATTGCTTCTTTTGACATGGTTTGCTTATTTAGTGGTATTTTTCAGTCTTCTGATTATGTGAATCATACTTAAGTATTAATCCCCTTATATAGTATATTATAAGAACACCATGTCAAAATATGTCATTTGAACTTTTTTAAGTTTTTCTTCTCTAGACAACATTGCATAATCATTATCAACCAAGTGAGCTGGCATATATTGTGTAGTAGAAACTTACAGTTTGGCTGTGACACATGGATGCTTTCTGTGTCTTTATGTTTTAGCCCTCAGGAAGCAGACATTTATACAACAAACAGGTGAGTGTTGTTACTGCACTGCCTCCACAGCATGCAGCAGAGTAATACTCCTAAACCCCCACAAATCAGGATGAACATAATGATAGTAAGATGGTGGGATAGACCTTCAAAATCAGTAATGTCCCACTACAAGATGGATGTTGGGAGCTATTATTTATCTAGAGATACAGTAAGTAGAGGTATGTTATGAACATCCAGAACACAATGGAAGCTGGCAGTGATTGCTGAGAAGGGAAGGACTTGTGTGAAGTAGAGCTACAGTATTCATAGCAAAACAAAGTGTAGAGTAGGTGCAGTCATAGTTCTAATTTTATGGAGCAGTGCAGAAACAAGATTAGGGTAAGGTAGTCAATTTTGGGGATTTTTTTTTCCAAATGTATAATGTGGTGAAATATTGGTGGCATAGTTTAGAAATTTTGCTCATTTCTACATCACACTGACAAGGTGCTAGTATGTCCATGTCACACTTCCTTATAATTCTTTATCTCTTTATGCCTCTCTATATAGTTGAAAATTTGCTTCTAGACATTATATGCAAAAGCAATTACAATATGTTAATGCATCATACTAGTCTGCATTATTCTCTTCCAAGCACAGTGCTCAGACTAGATTGGGAAGGTCCCAGAAGATCATGGGTGGCAGCTATATGCAGCCCTGATGAATAGCCTACAGTAATACTAAAATAAATATGCCCCCAGTAATTAGGATCATTATTAAATGGAGCCCACAAAAACCTATGGCAGGAGCCTGCTGTAGGATCTATACTGCATCATAACAGTATCCTTGCAGTATGAATTATTTTTCATCACCTCATATATAATTAGCTCATTAGCAAGTTTGTCAGTTATGTTATCTGTTGGTGTTATACTCAGAGCCAGTTTAAGGTTCTGAGGCACTAGGTGAAATGCTATTTGGATGCCCTCTCGTCTTCGAATCTGTCCATGTCAAAATGACTTAACCAAGGCAATCCCCAGCCCCTTTCCACTATACTACACTATTTACAGTACTTAGCCTATATGTGCTTACTAGCTTTTCACTCACACTCCTCTGCTCATCAGTTCATTCTTCATATGTCCTGTGCCCACAAGCATTTTCTTACATGCCCCTCTGCTTGCCAGCTTTTCCTTGGCAGGCAGGAAGCAGTGATAACCCATTTTTCCAGAGAAAACTACATAAAATGTTTATCATTGCATGATAAATAGACCCCTTTAAAAGGTTGTTGGCTACATTGAAAGGTCTATCATTTGCAGAATCTAAACTGAGTCAGAGCAGGGCAGGAGAAAGGCTTAATTAGGGAAAGATATTGCAGCCGCATCCAAAATTTGGAGGTTTGTAAACCACATACAGTACTAAACTCTACTTTCAGTATATCAACCCTTTAAAGGTTATATAATATTAAGGTATTTCAGTCTGTCCACCTTAAGTTTAAACATTTTAATATTGTGGTTTTAAATCTTGATTTGACCTATTTAATTTTCAGGATTTTTTTTAATTTATAATGTTGTTTAGAAAAATATACCTTTAATTAAGAATGTTCATGGATATAGCACATACAAGTGTAATTATCCATAGCAAATGTTATATAGTGATTGCAGTGGGATTTGGTAAATGAATTATGCCAGCAGCAACTAATCGTTTACTTCATATTTTAGAACAGTTCAAAGTCCAAAATTTATTTGACCAGAATATTTATTTGTTCGATTGCAGAGGATCGTTTTCAAACTGTAAAAGTTTAAAAAAAATCTAATTAAATATGTGCCAGTCTGGTGTAGTACAATAGGGTACAAACCTGTTTTAGTTTTCTTTCGTGGCATAATGTAACTGTTACTACATTGTTGCTTCAAGTTTCAATGTTGTTGCCAACGCTCTCTGCAGCAAAAAGCAGTCTCTTGCTAGGGGGGCACTTGTTTACACTGACTGGTGGATGAATCAGTTTCCTGTATTTATAATAATATGGTCATAATACAGTAGTAGCAAACTAGAGAGGAAGATTTCAGTGCATGTGATATTTCACCCTTTAAAGACTTTAAGTTTGTTTTGTACCTGGATGAATAGACATACAGTATCTGCATGCATTTGTGTTGATTTGTGTTCATGTAGAGGTTTTTATTTATATTATTTATTTTACATATACATTTCTGCACAAAAAACAGTACACTCTTTAACCATTCTGATTATTTCTATTTATTGGTATAGTATGAGCAGGTATGGAAACAAAGATTTACAACCTAGAGGTGAATTTATGACAGTCATACAGCACTTTAATTACTGTTTACACTTCTCACCACTTATATACAATAAAATGTAAAATTGCAATAAAGGTTGTGGAATAGAGTAACAAAAGGTATGTTTGGAGTATAAGATGTGATATGGTAGTTTACGGAGGGTAATATAGGTAATATGATAGAGCTTAAACAAGAAAACTGGATAACTGTGCAGCACCTGTCCCACTTTTGGTTTACCCAGGGATCAGTTGCCAGAGACAGGACAGCAATGCCGCAACCTACAGTAGTAATAACAAGCAGCAACTGTCTAATACTTTTTGGAAGTACTTTTTCTCAACGGTACGGAGAACGGCCACCTTTTTATTTTAGTATAGTTTTTATAACTAATTCTGGAAACAGGAAGAAAACAGTGAAATCATTTGAAATGATTTCAGAAATGAATCAGATAAACTAATTATCTTAAGACTTGTCCGGAGTATGGAAGTTACTATAAATCTTGTATCAGCTACTAACATTAGGTGAGTACCCACCAATGACCCAATTTTTTATTTGATTTTTTAAAGAAATCTATATCTAGGAGAAGTCCTATCACTAAAGATCTTGACCTGCATGCCACAGTGATTCTAACATTTTCTAAACCCCCCTGGTCAACAACATGATATTTTCATGGTCCTCTTCAGTGGCCCCTTTTGCACATTATCACTGCAGAGCTTTTACAGTAATCGCATCAGTGCAAGAGAATGTAGTTAAAGTTATCACTGCTTGGTCAATAAGATTAGAGGAACATAAACATGCAGTAATAGACCAACCTGCATGCATCATGCTCCCTGCTCACTGTGGAGAGCAGAAACGGGAAATATTCTCCAGGGGGCGATGGTGCTCTGGACCTTTGAAGACTGTCCATCAGCCTCACTGCGCTAGAGTCTCTACAGGTCAATATCTAGAGACATGGAAGTGCACCTGAACAAATAATTGTCACCCAACCACAGATTTACTCATTAGCACTAGACATCCTTGAAAGTTCAAACTGATTAAAAAACTGATTGGATTTCACCAGTTTAATAGCCAAAACATAACAGTGGCAGAATCACTAATATACCTTGTTTACAATTTGTGGTTCAAGATTGGTGGATCGTGTTTATCACAGTTCACATTTGCTGATATTGATCGAGGTCAGAAAGTCACCCAAATGGAGTATAAATCCATAAAGTGCAGGATGTAGTATATTTTACCAAAAAGGGAATCAATTATTTGCCACAGAAATCATGATAATGATATTTTATTTTATTTTGATTGGCTCAATATGATCAAAACGGCTCAACCAGGATTGAATTTTGTCAAGTCAGTCAGAATTTCTCTAATTTAGCAAACAAATTTCACATCTTTTTACAGACTAGATTAATCTGTTCTAATTAAGAAAATAGAAAATGAAGGGAGGGAGGGAGAAGGGAAATTTGGTTTGTGCTAAGGGTTAGTGAAACGTATTATGTAGTATTTTTTATATTCCATAATTATTTGTACTTGAAAAATCAAAGCGTTGTATACTCAATAAAATACTTTAAAATGAAAACCAACATGACACTAAGTAGTAGAAATACATCCTATTAGGCAGCACTCACAAACACAAAACAGATAGGGATGTTCATTTATATTCTAAAGCTGATTTTATAAAGAGTTAATCCAAACACAAAGTGCACATTGAGCCTCAGGCCTCCAAAAGATAATAGATACACAGATACATAAATACTAGTTGACAGCAGATTTGTACCATCTGGCCCATCTAATCAGCTTAATTTCCTATATAATGTAATGATAAAACCTTACTTAATTTCAGGCTCTACTCACCATTTTTCTGTTAAATCTAATATTTTCATGTATTTGTATAAGCAGTCATTTGTTGTTGATAAATGTCACAAATGTACCGACTATATGTACAGTGCATAATGGGCCTAATTCAGAGATGTATCTAAATTAGATATTTATGTACTGTACATCTCTGCAGTTCTGCGCATGTGTAGATCAGTTTCTGCAATGTTGCTCGCAGTGACACAAAAGCAGTAGCATGACTGACATGCTGCTGGCATTTGGGGGTGGCATTCCAGAAAATGGGGGCGTGTAGGCCCTGTTTTCTGTTTGTGCCGAAGCCAGTGGCGGCATCCTTGGCCGCAGCTTCACTGGACCTGGCAGCATAATTTCACCAGACGCAGCCATCGGATCAGAGACATTTGCAGTGGGCATCTTTTTACTTTGAAAAAGCCTCCTGTGGCTTTTGCATATTTTAGCACACCCGCTATGTACAAAGAGGCAGCGACTGGGCTACTGTGTCCATCTTTGAATCAGGCCCAATGTTAGGAAATATAAGTTAGGTCTAGGAACCAATGGTCTTCATCAGAGAAGCAAAGGAAATGTTTGAACTTCTTAATCATATGCAGCCATTATATAAGTTTTATAGCAGTGGTATGGAGGATATACTAACCACATTAGTAATAGGATTAGGAAGGCCAATCCCGGGGCTTTTTTTCAATCTCGGGATTTGGGATTGAAAAAAACTCAATCCCAGGATTCCCAAGATACCCGGGATTGGCCTGGTTTGAAAAAAAAATCTCCCCCGCCCAGTCCCCGCAGTGACTTACCTGTGAGGCTTTCGACGGTGGCGTCTGTGTCCTGTAGCACAGTGGGTCACGTTGTGTGGTCCAGCCGGCATCGAGCTGCATAGTGACCTATGTCTGCACGCATAGGTGAAACTAGAGATCTGGTAATGGGTGGTCCCAGTTTTAGCACCATGTCAGATATTGGAAAAAAAACACCAGTGGCGTCCTTCCCCATGGTGTCACCCGGTGCAGGGAAGTATGTTGTGTGCTCGGCGGAGCCACGCGCCACCAAAAATGGGGCATAACCTTGTGATCAAGGGGCGTGGTCACTTGAGAAGGGGGAATGGCCTCGTAGTCCAAACCCCAGTGGTCTGCTGTGTGGAAGAAGTACGGGTGAGTATTGTGCAGTGCCGGCTCCCTCACACTGTCAGGAGCCGAGTGCTGCATTTAATGCTACAGTGCAGCACCTGGTTCCTGTCACCCCTAGGCGGGTTTTTGGGACCCCAGTCAGTTTGAAAGTATTTTCTTACCTATATGGTGGTTTCTCTGCAACGGGGAAGCTCTGAGGAATTTGAGCCTCACTGGGCAGCGTCTTCAGCCGGTATTCACTATTCATATAGTAGATAACATTGTCTGGAAGATGCCTGTTTACATATAATCCATGTCACCATCATAACCAGATAATATATACTGTAGTAACAGAAGCTTTTGTGCAGGAAAAATGTGAATTTCCCTGATGAAACTTCTGTGTCTCTCCAGGCTCCCCTGTGTTACTCCAGTCCACCCTATGTCTCCATCCCCAGGCCCCTCTGTGATTCTCCAGGCTCTCTGTGTCTCTTTATCTCCAGGCCTCCATGTCTCTCTCTCTCTCTCTCTCTCTCTCTCCAGGCCCCCTTGTCTCTCTCCATCCCCAGGACCCCCTGCATCTCCACATCCTCAGGCCCACCTGTTGCTCTCAGCCTTATTCCACCAGCCCCAGTGTGTGTCTCTCTGCCCCATTCCCCAGACCCCAGTGTGCACCTCTTAGCCCCAGTGTGCTTCACTCTGCCACATTGTGCATCTCTCAGCCCCATTCCTCCAGCCCCAGTTTGCATCTCTCAGCCCCATTACCCCTGCCCCAGTGTGCATCTCTCTGCCCCAGTGTGTCTCTAAGCCCCATTTCCCTGACCCCAGTGTGCGTCTCTCAGCCCCAGTGTGCATCTCTCTGCCCCAGTGCATCTCTCAGCCCCATACCCCTGGCCCCAGTGCATCTCTCAACCCCACTGTGTGTCTCAGCCAGATTCCCCCAGCCACAGTGTGCATTATCATCATTTCCCAGCCCGTGTCACCCCAGCCCTGTGTTAACTCCAACCCCCCCGACCCTTTGCAGTCAGCTCCAACCTCATCCCCAGCCCCCTGTGCAGTCAGCTCCAATCCCCCACAGCCCTGTGCAGTCAGATCCAACCATACCCCCCCAGCCCCTGTGCGGTCAGCTCCAATCCCCAACAGCCATGTGCAGTCAGCTCCAACCATAACCCCAAGATAATGTCTAGTAAGCTCCAATCCCCCCTCCCCACTCAGCCCTGTGC
This sequence comes from Taudactylus pleione, assembly GCA_031769625.1. Taxonomy (NCBI): domain Eukaryota; kingdom Metazoa; phylum Chordata; class Amphibia; order Anura; family Myobatrachidae; genus Taudactylus; species Taudactylus pleione. The sequence continues at coordinate 18,131,446 of JAUIMM010000020.1, read as the reverse complement.
AGTCAGCTCCAATCCCCCCCTCAGAACTGTGCACAGCTCCAATCCCCCCTCCACATCAGCACTGTGCACAGCTCCAATATCACCCACCCCCTCAATGCAGTCACCACCAGCACTTACCTTCTGTTCCTTTGCTTTGCTGCTTGTGGGAAGAGCTGCTGCTGGGCATGTGCAGCAGCTCCCCCAGTGGCCTTTTTTTTTTTTAAGCAAACTGGGCTAATGGGTGGTCCTGTGCACCCCCGGACCACCCCCCAGTTTTGCGTATGTCCACACGTCACACTGCACAGTGCCAGGCCAGCTGGGGGAAGGGGGAGCTCGGCAGTGCCTGAGCACTCTGCTGAATGTGCTCAACACTGCCCGGCATTTAAAAAAAACATTTATGGTCTATGCCGGGATTGGGAATGGAGGTTTACAATCCCAGGATACAATCCAAGTCATTTTTAGGCCAAAATCCCAGGATCCCGTCAATGCTGATCCCCGGATTAGCCTCCCTAAATGGGATCTGATATTAAAAAATGAGTGTGTTCACCACTAAATTTAAAGCGGCAATCAGTTACAAGGCAAAACCAGCATTGTAACTGATTGTCACTTTAAACTGAATGGTGAACATGCCAAAATTACACCATTTCTGTAATCTCAGAATTTATTACATAATCCCTTTAGTGATAGAATGGGACTTTAAATCAATACATTATCAGCATCAATAGAATATTGCATCCAATAGGAAAAACATTATCTACTGAACTGTAAATTGTAAAAGGACAAGGAATGGAAAGTGCTTGAAAAATGCATCAACATGTTTCATATTGTTTATCATTATCCCCCATGGATACACGTGAATGGACCCGAAGGGGGAGATTCGATTATACCGTACTGTACACGGAAAGCTGATTCTGCATACAGCCTATAGAATTGCAAGCAGAATCAGCTTACCATAACTGGCAAATAAACACAGTGAATTGACCCTTACAGTTTATAAAGTTAGTAGTAAATTCATCTGCAAGATCAATCACTACACTATACACTTATACCCTTATACAAGTAAACTAAATGATTAATAATTGATCAATTTCTATATTGTGAGTTTTGGGCATTATATAGAAATTTCGTCTGATTCTTTTCTAAACAGTTTTAGGAGAGAAATATATATAAAAAGAACACAGAGCATATGTATGAAATATAGTGTCTGGAAATGTACGATACCCTAAATAAAGTTATATTTGTAGATACACAGAAAATATCATCCCAACAACTCAGAAAGGCATCATTTTACCTATGAAAACAGAAAAAAAATATATTTTCAAATGTTTTCCTCTGAACGTTACTGAATCAGTGAGCAAAGGCTTAAAATAAATGTAAATATTTCCAACAATGTACTGTACCTACTTCCTGTTATTTCTATAAAGCTATCAACAGATAAGTACATGAATGTGACTAACATATGCTATGTTGGTTTATCAAACGCCAGTGTGATAATCTTGTTGTACAGTACTGTGCAAATGATTTCATGTCTATTAACTATATAGGGTCAGAAAATGCATGAAACCTCTGTCATCTACACGTAAGTGCCACAAATGACAATATTGCTGGTGATAATGGCCAGTCATATATGCATTGACTCAAAATGGGCAGAAAGCTCTGATAATAAATAGATCCACGGCTTATTATCGGAATACCTGCCAACATTTCCCTACCCCTGATCACAGAGAGGAGTGCTGCCATGATCCCAGGGGAGTGCCCAGTCCTAGATGGCACTAGACTTGGATGGGACAGAACGAGTGTGGACTGAAGTCAGCCACATTATGTGAGCTCCATTTTAATAGCAATAGCACTGACTGTAAATTGTTGAATTACATTGGAACAGTACATAAACTTTTATTTAAGGTTGTATTTGAGTCAAACTAGTATGGTTGCAATTCCAGTTGCTTCCAGCAATCAGAAATCCCATTCGAACATCCACTGTAATTCTGAGTCAGATACATCTATGCAACCATAGTGCCCTAGCCCTCCACTTGCCAACATCATTCTCATTTGCACCAGCCCCATCATTAGTGCAGGAAATCAGACTGAATTGGACAGGTCGGTGCATAAGCTCACCTCAGAATAGCCTGCAACCCTATCTAAATATCCACAGGATGCTTTCCTACTTGCCAATGCCTTTATTGACACCCAGTAATTACCATTCACCCCTATGTGCAAAGCAGCTGAGATGTGGTTAACTCAGATTCTAGTTCCTCTGGTGCCCGGGTTTCCTCCTGCACGCCAAACACATGTTGGTAAGTGAATTAGATTCTGACAATATTAACCCTAGTGTGTATAGTGTGTGTGTGTATGTTAAGATAATTAGATTGTAAGCTCCAATGAGACAGGGACTGATATGATTGACATACTGTACATTCTCTGTACAGCACTGCATAAATTAGTAGCACTATATAACTAAACAATAGTTTTAATAAGTTGTGTATGCAGGATGGAGAAGTGCCCAATCACCCTCTCATGCGATTGGGCATTTGCTTGATCGTGTATTCACTCATCGTTGTGATATTTCTGCCTACTCCAATTCCCCATTCCCCTTCTCTGACCATCACCATCTCTCTTTTAACCTATCCCGATCTCCTTCCCCTCCTCTATCTCTGAAAGCCACCATCACTAAGTGTAACATTGAAGCTATTGACACTGCTTTCCTTTCTTCCCTACTTGACTCACTTCACTCCCCTATCCTCTCTTTCTCCTGCCCTGAACAAGTTGCTTCCCTATACAATGCCTCCCTTACTTCTGCTCTTGACTCTGTTGCTCCAGGGGTCACTACTCACCCTTGCAAATCCACACCTCAACCCTGGCATTCCAAATACACCAGATACCTGCAAAAATGTTCATGAACCGCTGAGTGACAGTGGAGAAGATCTTGCTCTCAGGAAGATTTTCTCCATTTAAAATTCCTACTGTCATCCTACAGCAGTGGTTCTCAAACTTGGTCCTCAGGACCCCACACAGGTCACGTTTTCCAGGTCACCCAGCAGGGGCACAGGTGTATTCATTACTCACTGACACAGTTTAAAAGATCCACAGACGGAGCTAATTATTTCACTGATTCTGTGAGGAGACCTGCAAAACATGCACTGATTGGGGTCCTGAGGACCGAGTTTGAGAACCTGTGTCCTACAGTGCTGCCCTTTCCCTCTCTAAACAGTCATATTTCAAGAATCTCATCTCCTCCCAGTCCTCAAATCCCCACCATCTCTTTTCCACCTTCAACTCCATCCTCTGCCCACCCCTTCCTCGTTTTCCCTCCTTCCTCTCTGCCATTGACTTTGCTACTTATTTTACATCTAAAATTGATTCCATACATCAGGATATCATATCCCACCAGTCCCCCAGCTCTCCACCTCCTCCTTTCCGGGATCACCACTCCCCATCCATTTTACTGACTCTGAAATCCTTCTCCCCTGTAACTGGAGAGGAAGTAAAGGCCCTCATCCAGTCCTCCCCCCTTCCACCTCTCACCTCAACCCCATCCACCCTCCCAACTCCTCCTCTACCTCTCTCCTGCCTGCTCCCATCTTGCCCACCTCCTTAATCTCTCCCTCTCTTCTGGCACTGTCCCTTTTGACTTCAAGCATGCCCTTGTCTCCCACATTCTTAAAAAACCTACCCCTGATCCTAACAATCTCTCCAACTACCGACCCATTTCTCTCCTCCCTTTTTCCTCCAAACTCCTCGAGCATATTGTTTACAACCGCCTCACCACATTTCATTCCTCCCACTCCCACCTTGACCCTTTTCAGTCTGGCTTCCATTCTCTCCACTCCACTGAAACTGCCCTCACGAAAGTCAGCAATGACCACCTTGCTGCCAACCCAAGGGCCACTACTCCCTGCCCATTCTCCTTGACCTCTACTGCTGCATATCCTTCACTCTCTTGGTCTGCATGACACTGCTCTCTCCTTGCTGTCCTACTACCTCTCTGACCGTTCCTTCTCCGTTTCCTCTCGTGACTCCTCCCCCCCTCAAAGCCTCTTATAGTAAGTGTTCCCCAAGGCTCTGTTCTTGGACCTTTCGTATTCTCTTGCTATACGTCCTCCCTAGGTAAACTCATCCACTCTTTTGACCTTCATTATCATCTCTATGCTGATGATATTCAGATCTACCTTTCCTCACCTGATCTTTCCCCTTCTCTACTGGCTTGTATTTCCAACTGTCTCTCTGCTATCTCTTCCTCAATCTCCCAGCAATTTCTCAAACTTTATATGTCAAAAACTGAGCATGATCGTCTTCTCACCCTCCCACATAACCTAATTTCCCACTATTTCTTTATCAATAGATGGCATAACTATCTCATCTAGTCCCAAAGTGCGTTGTCTTGGAGTCATCCTGGACTCTTCCCTCTCCTTCAACCCACATATTCAGAACCTCTCACAGTCCTGTCATTTCCATCTCAAGAATATTTCCAAGATCAGACCCTTTCTCACCCAGGATGCCACCAAAACCCTCATACATTCACTGGTCATCTCCAGATTGGACTACTGTAACCTCCTCCTTTCTGGCCTCCCCAAATCCCATCTCTCTCCTCTCCAGTCTGTGCAAAATGCTGTTGCTCGGCTCATCTTCCTCTCCAAATGCTCTACATCTGCCTCCCCTCCACTGGCTCCCCTTCCCTTTTAGAACCCAATTCAAGGTTCTCACACTCACTTACAAAGCCCTCACAAATTCCTCTCCCATTTACATCTCTGATTTCATCTCCCTTCACTCTTCTGTCTGCCCTCTTCGTTCACTTAATACACTCCGCATTTCATGTCAATTGATTTAATTCCTCCCACTCCCACCTCCAATATTATGCCAGCGCTGCTTCCCACCTTTGGAGCTCCTTCCATCTCCCCATCAGACTCTGCACCTCTCTACAATATATTTAAATGAGCTCTAAAGAAACACTACTTCATTAAAGCTTTCCAGCTCTCATCCTAACTTGCTGCTACATGTTGCTTCCTCCCTGTCTACACCATCTGTTTCACTCCTGTTTGTCTGCCCCTCCCTTAAAAAATGTAAGCTCTTTTGAGCAGGGCCCTCCACCCTCTTGTGCTTCTCCCTATTGTAATTTTATTTATCTCTTTCTCCCCACTAGGGCAACTAACACTTGGCTGCTTATGTGGGTGTAAAGGTCGCTAATATAACCATATTTATTATCCATCTCTGTGTCCTGCTTTGTATTGTATTGTATTGTATTATATTGTAAGTCGCTGGTTACTTATTTGTTTATGTACTATGTAAGGCACTGTGGAACACTTGTGATGCCATATAAATAAATAATAATAATAATAATAATAATAATAATAATAATAATTTACAGCTGAATTGTCCACATTCAGAATTCTTTGCTACTCAGACCTGTATCTGCAAACGTCTGTACAAACATCTATACAGGAAACAGTTTCAATACATCTTATATATTGAATTGATATGACAGATGGACCCTGTTATTCTGTTCTACAATTTCTTCCTGGATGGTAGTAGACTGAAAAAAAAGATAATGATGTTACAGTGACAGGTTTGGGTACAATAGTTCTGCCATGTTTTCCCTTTATCTCTCAGTACCCCAGCTTGCCCCTGACCATATTGCTTAGCATGCAGATGTGTCCTCATACACCTAGTCTCAATACACCATGCAGCGCAAGATGCTCGGCGCGAGTGAGCTGCTAGGTTCCTTACGAGTGGCTTTTGTCACCTGAAAATGCATTTTAGTCATAATGGAACACAACATAATGCTTCACAAGACTGCACTGATTGATTTGATATGCTACACTTATCTCTGTGCGACTGGCTCTCTATATGAAACACAAAGAAACTTGGCGGGAAACAAAACGGCATCTGCTGCATCGTAGCACTTCGTACGCAGATCCAGACTCAGTTGCACACAGATATCCAAGTGTCGCATATCAAATTAATCAGTGCAGTCTCCTGAAGTGTTTTGTCGCAATATGATTATGACTAAGATCTATTTTTGGGTCACAAAGACACTAAAAAGACAAATCAACAGAAGTCGAGTCGCATCGGACTTGGCACACCGAAAGGGTTGTTTGAAGCGCATAAGCAATAGTGTATGCGGACACATCTGTAATGCTCTTAACAAAAAAGTTATTCTTTATTTCAGGCTGTAACTGTCACTTGCAGTGTTCCTAAACGGTAACAAAAGCCGCAGCATAATGTGTTACAGCCACTAATCCCAATTCATTTCAATTAAAATTTCAGACATACGTAATCAGCATATGAAAATTAGATGCTTTGAATCACATTCGTATATTTCAGAAATGTATGCTTATATCCACTGAAAATATCTGTCTATTCTTATTATAATCATATTCTTGCTTGCACTAAAATTAGTTTTTTTTATTGAGAGCAGATTAGTTTATTGCACATGCCTTCTAAATAAGTATGGAGTAGCATTTACGTGTATATTGTGTGTGAAAGGCAACTAATTATATAGAAAAACATATGTGTGCTGTCTATGCTTTATTTCTAATATCTGTTCCTTATATTAGGCTGCTGACCCTGTAAAAGATATCAGTTAACATAAATCTCAAAACGAACACTTTCTACAGTATACTAATGTTTGGATAGGTGATACAACAGGTTCTGTGTACAACATTTAGCCTGTGAATTCAATGGAAACTATTGACATCACTGAGACATGAGGCATAACGTTACCAGCACATTTACAGCCTACATTCTAATGATTATTATTTCAAATAATAAAATGGTCAGCTCCACTGTGTGTGTGCATGATTAGTACACTTACGTAAATAGGGCCTTATTCAGCATGCACTGCTGAACGCAGATTCCTGATGATCAGGAATCTGTGCAGGCGCCTGACCCGTTCTGCGCATGTGCAGAATGGGTCTGCAATCCCGCACGCAGACTGGCAGCAGACTATCATTGATTGACTGCTGTTTGTGGGCAGGAAGGCGTGTCACCGCCATTGGGGAGGGGGGGGAAGAGGCCAGGATCTCCATAGCGCCTAATACATTGATAGCCTGCAGTGTGCCACCAGCATGAGTGATTCTATCGTCTGTATCAATAAGCAGATACATTGCACCTCATGCCTCAGTGATGTCACTGGTTTCTCATGAATTGATGCCCACAAAATGGCAAAGGCACACTTTAATAAAATAATTACAACATATGAATTTAAAATGATTTACTTTTCTATATATTGCAAAAATGGCTGTTTCAAATAAAACTATTCCTTATGCTGTACATTTAGTCCTAATACATGTAAGCCATTGTTTTTCTGAAAGAATTATCTATGCAGCATGTTCAATACACATTCAAGTGTTCCTTAATCTGTGCTCCTTGAAAAAGACAAATGAATTTGGGAAATGCTACTTTAAGAATTTTCTCAGTCTTGTAATTTAGCCATTTAAAAAAAAACTTGTTAGTTTGAAATGCTTCTCTAAGTACTTCCAGGTGACACACATGCTTTCTGTCTGTACAAAGTTATACACCAAATCTAAACCTATGGTGTAGATTTATCATACAGTATGATGGTTGGATTTAGCACTTCCTAATTCCTATTAGCAGAAAAGGACATAACAGACCCTTTTTTGCACAATGCAATGAAAAAAAATGAGTGCAATAAAAGTAACTCTCAGGAAAATGTGTTGTTTCAGAGTATATTTCACTAATATTTCTGGGTAACACTTGATAGACCAACACAAAATCTTAATATTCGAAAGAAAAGTTTGACCTGTCACTACAATATCCCAAATAGTAATACAAAAGAGGGAATTTTAACAATAACAAAAAAACAAACAAACAAACTAAATACCGGTTTTAAAGAATGTAATATTGTAAATGTATAAGAATAAAAATCTAAGGTTAACAAACCTATATGCTATTAGGGAGCATTGAATAAAAGTACAAACATACATAACTAATAGAGCTATTTAAATTTTTTACATTTGATAGTTCAAAACCAATGCAATGAAAATTATTATAAAAAATAGTTAATATGTAATACTTTAAAATGGTATAGAAAAACTTGAAAGCATTTGCAATGGCTGAAATCTTTTAAAATATGTCAAATATAGATTTGAGAGAAGTTCTGTAATAAAGAAATGAATGAACACAAAAAAATCCAGTGTGTGTTGGGAGAGAGCTTTTTCCAAACATTTTGTTAGTAAGCAATTGGACAATCCAACTTATGCTGTAGTAGGATATGCATGTTAGTACTCTATTAATCCAGTTGCTGATCCAAGTCTCACAGGACATTTATAAAATGTCAGCTTGCAATAAGGGTGATAGTAACAGCTTAATGTTTAAAACAGTGCATCCAATCAGCAGTTATGGGTGTATTAATGTCTGCCAGAGAAACCAATCTTCAGTAACACGTTAAAAAAATTATTTTGTTATATTATGTTACTATTTAAAATAATACTCAGCTGTGTAACATTTATACAGTAGTAATGATCTCCTAATGTAGCCATATGGTGAATTGGATGCAGAGAGGCCACGCCCCATATTATGGCTCTTGCTTGGTCCATAATAATTTTATAGATGCAAGCAAAATAAGTGCTGTGTTTAATCTGTCTTCTATGTTGTATCAGACCTAAATGTATTCATCCAGAGAGCATACAGTATGCTTCGGCCTCCATGAATAAGTAAAAATATGGATGGGGGCATGCCAATATGCACTTGCACCACATACCTTAACATAGACTACATGTCCATGTACTGGCTACATATTGCAATAAGACGTCATACTGTAGTTTTATTGTCAGTTAACCATAACAAAACCCCTTAACGTTATTATAATAAATAAACACATGGACACAATAGTTTGATGTAAAAAGTCACAGCTTTTATTAATTGAATGACTGAATTAATAATTGCATCTATACAGGTAGCCAAGTAGGCACTACAGAATCTTGGCTCTGGACCAATAACCATACAAAAAATGGAGGATGTCTAACACATCCCCTATAGGTGCAATTTACATTGTGGAAATCTCACTTCCCCTTACCTTGGCACAAGTCAAATTCACTGCATGAACTACAAAGGGCAAGAGCCACACAATGACTCCCGCACCTCATGTGGCTACTGAGTGGTACCTCCTTCCCAGCATCCAACGAACTGTAGCCTGCCCCAGTTTGACCAGCCTTAATCTAAAAATATATAAATCTTTTTAGAAAAGTACCTAAACCTAGATGTGGACCCAGAGCCATAATTAGACTTTTTGGTGCCCTGTGCCAGAGAGAGAATTGGTGCCCCCCCCATTTTTTAAATAGGGACATAAAAAGGACCATGGCCTCATTGGGAAGGGCCAGGGAAGAGATAGGGGAGACCAGGAGATGCTGGGGATAAAAGAAAAGGAAGCTACAAGTGAGAATGATAATAGACAGGAAAATTGACAGGCCCAAACAGCGCCCCCTGACCTGTGGTGCCCTATGCCATGGCACTGGTCGCACTACCCTAGTTACGGCCCCGTGGGAACCACAGGTGAATCCTTGTGTCTGTAAATGTTAGCTGCAGTAAAACGCCTCAAAGCCTCGCTGGATTCAATAGGGATACAGGAACATGTATGCCTTCTGATGAAACCAGGGGTTTGATTTCGTGGATAGATGCATCAAGGATTATATTATATGTGATACACACCCGATACCTGCGAGGGGCTGTTAATACATGTTCCTGTATCCCCTTTAAGACAGAGCTCCAGTATTACATTTATCACTACCACTTATCAGACACAAACCCATAAAGGCAGAGCATAGCTGGACCGGGCAAACATGATCTCAAGCCTGAGATCAGAGCATTATCCAATGCCCCTTGGCCATCTGATCAGTCTTGGACTGCTGGATCTTGCTTGCACAACACCATGTACTTTAAATAAAAAATGTTGGATAGTAGCCCTGATGTTAACAATCTCTTAGTTAAAGCATCTAACTCACTATTTTTTATGGTGCCAAAAAATACGAAATAAAAATCTAATTTAGATAGAACAGCTTCAAAGTCATAGGAAGACACAACCCTAATTAATGGCATTAACTCCTCAACAGTAACAAATTAATGGGTTTGCAACAGTACTCTCCTCTCTTTAGCCCAACTCTTTTGTGCTTTGAAAAGATTAGTGGGATCAATCCCTTTATTCTTGTAAAAAAGGATATCCCCGCTATAGTCAGTGACATAGCAGCTTTTGAACTACGACTCTGATAATGCTCACAAACAAATTAAAAGAAACATTTCTGAACTGACTTAGCACTACGCTGACTTCATGCTGCAGGGCCATTACTAGGGGTGTGCGAGTGGTGCGGCTACACAGAGCACAGCGCTCTGTGGGCGGTATCGTTGCTTACCCACAGCTTCTGCATCTTGCTAGCAGGGTGCCTATAATGGCACCCTGCTGCAAGAATCTCCGCAGCAGTGCCGCCTGAAGCATCCTTAGGATGCTCCAGACAGTCACAACACTGCTCTTATAGCACCTCAGAGCATCCTGAGGATGCAATGGGCATTGCTGTAATCACCCACTGCCGGCGCTGGTGCATGCCATGCCCCCTCCACGTGATGTCATACGGAGGGGGCGTGGACTGCACCAGATGCCGGGAACACTAGCTATGGCACTAACTTCATTCAAGATATACTTCCCAATCCTGGCAGACTGACATATAATTCCTCTAAATCACTGATGCCAATGATTTCTGTGCAAGTCCTTCTATGCCTTTTCAATAATCTGCCAGGCATAAGAAGAACATTGTAAACTGACCAGATTAGCCTCTGGCACTAATGCACGGAATTTAGCAAAGCTAAAAATGAAAGCATTATTATCAATCCCCAGCACATGCCTAGCCTTGAATCCAATATTGCCTTCAAGATACCTAAACACTAAAGGCCTCAAAACCACAGAGCTTGAGGAGAGGAAGTACGTTGACTATTAATTGCATGAACAACACCCAAATTGTCATACCAGGAAACTAAATTCTGATAGAACAATTCATCCACCTACAATTGCACTTTCACAATGATTGGAAATAATTTCAAAATCAGAAGGTTGGGAGTGAGACCCTTTGCATGATATGAACTAGGGTGCTGTACACCATTCTTCATTAAAAACACTCCAAATCCACCTGCTTTCTGACCACTTTGCCATAGGAAATGCCACTCTCCAGTGTTGCCCTCTTTCTCCCCTCTTGTTTGCCCTAGTAAGGAACCATTGGCTGCTAGAATTTGACTCAACTCTTCTATCTTCAGTATCACTGTAAGGCATACAGATGACGTGATACTAACTCTGACTAATCTCCGATAGTCTCTTCCCAGTTTGTTTGAGGAAATATATGCTTATGGTCAGCTTTCCAACTAGAAAATCAATACAGGTTGAGTCTCCTATATCCAAAAATTCCGAAATATGGAATATTCTCTCTTTCATGGTTCGATGTTAACAAACTTTGTTTAAGGCAAAATTATTAAAAATTAAGTATAAAATTACCTTTAGGCTTTGTGGATAAGGTGTATATGAAACATAAATTAATTTCATGTATGTAAACAAACTTTGTTTGAGCCTCAAAATTATTGAAAATATTGTATTAATTGACCTGCAGGCTGTGTGTATAAGGTGTATATAACACATAAATACATTCTGTGTGTATATTTGGGCCCCATTCCCAAGATATTTCATTATGGTATGCAAATATTCCAAAAAACTGAATATTACGATATCCTAAATACCTCTGGTCCTAAGCATTTTGGATATGGGAGACTCAACCTGTACTGATAAATCTTAAATACTAGACCTCAATATCTTCTTGCTAGACCTCACTTTCCTACAGGCCTCTTACCCGTTAATAAGGCAGCCTCACAAACTTAAATATCTGGGAGTTTATCTTACGACTTCTTACACTGATTTACAGTATATGCTGCCAACTTTCCAAGGCTCATAGTCTCTATCAGATCTGATATATCAACTTGGAATAGATTACTCAAATCTTGGTCCGGTCAAATGGACATGGTAAAAATTACTATTCTGCCCCACCTGCTGTATCTTTGGCAGACGCTTCTAATACATATACCTACAAAAAAACGTTAAAACACCTTCAAGGTGAATTATCTGACTTTATCTGGCCAGATGGCGATGAAGCAAGAGGACAAAAAGGGAGTCACAGAAAAGGGGATGCAGTCAAAAAAACATTATAATGTAAACTCTGTGACACAGATTATACTTATCAGCAGAACAGTCAAATTATAGGCTAAACAATATTCAAACCACCATATTTATAACCTAAAACTATATCCCTACAAACTGATAGGCTAGACAAATAACTGACGCTTACACATACATAACATCTATTCTATCTAGAAAAGGGCTATAATAGTAAACCAATCACATAAAAGACAGGACTCTTATAGCCTTAAGCTAGATGGCTTTCATCTAATTTTCTTTACTTTATCTTACCACTTTGAAATGGCAGCAAAGTGAGTAGTGAGCAGGAGTGAAGAACCGGAGGGTTGGGGATGCTTAGTGAAATTACTTTTAAGTAATCATGTTATCATCACCATATGCCATATTCCTTGCTAAAATTAAATAAGATCTAACTAATATACTTTTGTCTATTTTTAACACTGCCATCTACTTCTGTATTTCTGAATGTGGTAACAGCCCCTAAACAGCAACTACAGCTCTAAATGATCATGGGTGCAGAAACAAGACATATATTTGAGAATTTGAATTTGCTGCTTAATTCTGAGAATTATATTTTGCTATCTTTACTTTGCTATTTTGTATCTAGATTATACAGTAATATTGGATTTTTCTATAAAGACTTTTTATAATATTAGTTTAATTTAAGGCCTATTTAAAGTCCTACTCAATTCAATGAAATCACTAAGTTGTATTAAAATGATCTAACTCATAACTTTTGATTTATTGAGTGATGACCTATAAATCAGTGTTATTGGTTTTGCATGTGTTATTAGCCGTTTATTATTCAAACCAAAACAAATCAATTTATGAGTAGACCAGCGTAAGGTCGCAAAGCCTTTCCTGGACTCACATTGCAGAAAAGTATATAGCAGGAATATTTTGAGAAGGTAGTAACTAAATTTTGATTTACGATGATTACTTTCTTAGGTTGACATTGACATGCATTCACCGCAATGCTGCTAAACGACAAATTTTAGAAATATCTGACTAGAACTGTAGTTTTTACTACGTGTACTTTAGTAAAACACCACATACACCTTAGAAATGAGCTGTGCACACGAGACAGAAAAGATGCAATAACTGATTAATAGCAAAATAGACTTAGGCATATCAACAATGAGGCAGATGCAGAATGCTAGGACAGTTAACATAGTGTATCTTGCATGTCATCACTGTGCGCATGCCCATGAAAATTGGCTATAAAGAATTGTGTGACTCTGGCACTTGCATCAACCTGAACCAGGGCAGGATGAGGGAGGTAAGAGGCGTTACAATGTGGACAGAGGGCCTGATTCAGAGCCGGATGCTCTGACAGAACGCTCGCTCTGAATCAGGGCGTCTTTGTTTTATTTATTGGGCGGCCTCCTGGCCGCTCGCATTTCTGTGGGTTGCCACCCACAGCTAATGCAAGCGGTCAGGATGATGGTCGCGATGGTCTTGCGACGAGACCCACATCGGGCTTGCAACGAGACCCATGTGGTAGGGTCTCGTGGCCGCAAGCCACAGTGAGCTTTCGGCTCAAACAGAGCCGGAATCTCTCCACTGACATCACTTGTGATGTCAGTGGGGCCGCCCCCAAACAGTAGGCGTTCTCATGGGAACGCCTCCGTCTGGGCAGCCACCCCCCCCGGCCCGCCCACCAAAGGGGGCGTGCTGTCACTCAACATCAACAGCACGCCCCCTTTGGTGCGAGACCCAGAGCAACGGATTGCCCGTTGCTATCCGGGTCTCGCGCATGCGCACGACGGAGCCAGCTCCATCATGCGCATGCGCACTGGCCCACCATCGACCCGGTTGTGAGCGCACAGCGCTCGCGACCGGGTCTGAATCTGGCTCAGAGTACAGTAATGCTGGCCAAACAGTAGTGCGATTTCGGGACGATTGTCCGATTATAGATGCATCGTACGATGAATAATGTGGAAATTGTGTAGTTTGTAGGTAGGAAATGATCTGATGCGCACTCTCGCCGCTCTTAAAATGTATCATATGATCAGATGTGCAGCCATATTATCTATTGTAATCGTATGCAGATGTGATGCATCATGTGTCCGACCAGCGTCATTTCAGTGACATTTTGAAGAAGAGTACGTTCTTTCAAAGACCTTCCCTCCTAACTGCAAATCGATTGTATAGTGTGATCGTATGTACATCGTGTGTCAATCGTGCGGCCTTGACTGCCAGGGAGCTGCCAGGGAGTTCAACGGAAATTGTAAGATGATTCTCATCTTATGCTGGTCATACTAATGTATGGCCAGCATAAGGGCATGTTCATGCATTTCTGAACACATGCAGCCTGGGACAAAGATGATTATGCCTAAGAAACCCATATTATTTGAGAGTGGTTGAGGACAGAAGTAGTGGATGATGGCGGTTACCCAGACTGGCGTATCACCTGACAGTATGTTTGACTGTTTGTGAATGCTTTTTTTATTTCTTAGGCATATAAAATGCTTTTGTGTGTGTAGTTAAGCTAATGTTTGTGGTTTGTATCTTTTTATGTACATGAGACAGGGAATTGTTTGTGATGTTTTAGCAAAGTATTTAAAATTTTATAGATGCCTAATAGCGTATTTTGCAAGTAAGTTTATACAACATATACCTGGTGCAAAGATGGTGTATATATATCTGGTGCTATAATGGTGATAATGGCAGCATTGCATGTCTGTGTCTGTCTTTCCAACTACCCAGTATATGAAATTTCAAACATATAGGGCCATTTGGGGGTGGCTAGGGGGAATGGTGGCAAAACGCAGGCATATCGTGACCAGTGGTGGCTCCAGAGGTGGGACTGCAGTCAGGTCCGGAATAAGCGTGGGCGACAGGGGCAGTCGTCCCAGGGCCCCCACACACAGAGGGGCCCCTACCTCTAGTGTACCTGTCAAAGTGGCAAGCAACGCACCCATATAACCCACGAATCGCTGGATTACGGCACGAGGGGGTGGGGTCTAATTATGTAAGTTGCCTGCTTTCATTAGCAACCAGCTCCTGCATGCAAGTGTGTATGTCTACTGTGTTATGTGTATGTATGTGTTAGCGTGTATATATGTATACGTATGTGTTTGTGTGTATATATGTGTTAGTGTGTTTATACTCTGTATGTATAAGTGTTAGTGTGTTTGTATGTGTTCATGTGTGTGTGTGTATACTGTATATGTGTGTTAGTGTGTATGTTATATATAAAATATACATTTGATTCATATACCCTGTGTGTATATATATATATATATATATATATATATATTAGAGATGAGCGGGTTCCGATTTACTCAGATTTACTCGGATTTACTCGGATCTCAAAACGGCATTTTATTGGCTATCGGCTCTCACGTGTTTTGGATAGCCAATAAAATAAATCCGAACTAATCCGAACTTGCGGTAAAATGGTGATAAGAACCGAGTAAATCCGAACCCACACATCTCTTATATATATATATATTAGAACACAAAGAAGTGTCGGCGCCAACTTGGAGTTAGTTCAGAGGATTACTCAGGATATATAGAAATATACGTACTCCCTTAGTATAATAGGGTGTCAGCTAAGCCCAATGTGAAAGGACTTATGGAGTAGCCCTTAATAGTGAAATGTTGCAAGTGTATTAGGTGATGAGCGACTGACGTATATTAGTGCAAAATGTGCAATTCAACTAACAAAATATAATACACACGTGTATATAGATGAAAAAATATATAATCACAATTTAATAATAAAATAAATACACAAAACATACATGAAAATAGATACTGCTTAAATAAGCACAAATTGTTCTAATAAATTAATCATCCAGAATGTGCAAAAGGTGCTTATAAATAATCTAAAAAATACTAAACACAATTTAACCGTTTAAAAGCAATTAAAAAAGCGAGTAGAATTCATATAATTATATTTAAAAAACAGTATCACAGAGGAATAAAATAAAGACAAGTATATAATACTTGATGAAGTCCCCAAGTGGATGAAACACGTTGGGTTGGCTGCCATTGCCTGAAATGAACTATTACAGATAAGCTTTGCATTTTCACTCAAGCTTTTTTAACTTTCTTAATGAGTTTTACATATTTGTCTTTATTTTATTCCTCTGTGATACTGGTTTTTTAAATATAAATATATGAATTCTACTCGCTTTTTTAATCGCTTTTAAACGGTTAAATTGTGTTTAGTATTTTTTAGATTATTTATAAGCACCTTTTGCACATTCTGGATGATTAATTTATTAGAACAATTCGCGCTTATTTAAGCAGTATCTATTTTCATGTATGTTTTGTGTATTTATTTTATTATTAAATTGTGATTATATATTTTTTCATCTATATACACGTGTGTATTATATTTTGTTAGTTGAATTGCACATTTTGCACTAATATATGTCAGTCGCTCATCACCTAATACACTTGCTACATATATATATATATTTATATATATAAAATATTAGAGGTGAGCGCGTCTGGTTCTCTGAGAACCAGACCCACCCGAACTTCCAGATCCGAGGTGAGAACCAAGCTAGGCTTGAGGTTTCCTGCGTGACTCCGATCTCGAAATGAGGCAAAACATCATCCTCCAGCTATTGGATTCTCACGGGTTTTGGATTATATAAAGGTCCCTGTGATCTGCGCCATTTTCACTCCAGCTGTGGAGAGAGAAGCTTGCAGATGTAGTCAGTCACTGTCAGTCACTCAGTGTGTGTGTCCCTCCTACCTCATAAATTTGCTTCAGAATCAAAAAATGAAATTAAATGTACTACCAATCAACCCTTCCTGTCCCATCCTTCAACTACATACATACTCCAACTCCTTCAGGCCTCTTGAATAATAAAAACATTTATTTCCTGATGTGCCATGTTGTAAATTGAACTGCCTCGTGTTTGTGCCATCCACACATAAAGCAACAGTAAAGCATCCTGAGACCATTCATTTGTGGAGTTGCTTCTCAGCCAAGGGAGTGGGATCACTCACAGTGTTTCCATAGCACACAGCCATGAATAAAGAATGGTACCAAAACATCCTCCAAGAGCAACTTCTCCCAACCATCCAAGAACAGTTTGGTGGCGAACAATGCCTTTTCCAGCATGATGGAGCACCTTGCCATAAGGCAAAAGTGATAACTAAGTGGATCGGGGAACAAAACATCAAAGTTTTGGGTCCATGGAGAGGAAACTCCCCAGACCTTAATTCTCAAGAGGCGGGTGGACAAACAAAAACCCACAAGTTCTGACAACTCCAAGCATTGATTAGGCAAGAATGGGCAGCTATCAGTCAGTATGTGGTCCAGAAGTTGATTGACAGAATGCTAGGGCGAATTGCAGAGGTCTTGAAAAAGAAGGTTCAACATTGCAAATATTGACTCTTTGCATAAACTTAATTGTCAATAAAAGCCTTTGACACTTATGAAATGCTTGTAATTTTACTTCAGTATACCATAGTAACATCTTTCAAAAAGGTCTAAAAACACTTAAGCAGCAAACTTTGTGAAAACCAATACTGGTATCGTTCTCAAAACTTTTGGCCATGGCTGTATATATTACACATAGAGCCAGTGTAAATGCTAACCAGAGAGAGACAAATCATTCATGGGAGGTCAAGGTTCAGGTTCATGAGTGAGTAAGGGAAATCAAACACTGATCTCAGACCAGACTGTCACTGTCATCTGAAAGTCCTGAGCCACTTCTATTGCAAATTACAACTATTAGTTTTAATTCCAAACACAAAATAGTAAAATGTTTTCATATATCGAAGGTATGATACTATATATTATACTATATTATGTCTGTAGTAACATAATAAAGCATTTATTTGTTCTGAAAAAAATATCATTAGACATGGCTCTCTCCATCTCAAGTTTAATTTGGATTAGAAATTCAGATCCATCAATTAACTAATTTCATGTTTCAATAATAAAATATTTGCAATATCAACAAACAACATTCTTTAAAAGGTTATCTAACAGAGCCTAACCTGGAAATGCACTTTTATTTTAATTACTTTACTCTTGAACACACATTATTTTTTATTGGTATACTCCAGCAGCATTAAAAAATTACACTTGCACACATTGCTAATGTATGACTAATAAATAGTTTATTAGGTGAAAGTGTACAGGTAACAAAAAAAGAAAACAATAGAAATTCACTTTAAATGATGCATGGACTCCTACTCTAGAGAGAATATATTTAATTCAAATGTATGTAGTCAGAATACATTAGAAAAACTAGAAACCTAATCATTATTTTAGTTTTTTCTTTATTTTATTTCTGAATTATGGTGAGAAAATATGTGCATTTTTTATGGCTGTACTGTTTCGGATGTGAAAAGTTTAAAATGTGTGTGAAAATGTTTATCACAAATATTACAACTGTAATTGTGTTATTTAATTATATAATTACCTACTTTCTAGAAAAATACAGGACAATGCTATTAGAAATGTTTGATTTTATTTTAATACTGCAACTAAAAGTCAATAAACATTTTTAATATATTAAATTTCAGAGACACTGTTTCATATGATTTAGTTATTAAATCAAATAAAATGCCCTAAAAGACCAAACAAAATTTAAATCAACATATTTTAATCTGATGGCTGGATATCGTAATATATATTAGTCCTTCATTTCTAATAGTTCATAACTTTGAAATGCATGTAAGCACCTACATTAAATAAGTAACTTTCCATTATCTTTCATTAAAAAGAAAATTTTAAATGTATTTTTTCCGGAATGCATATTGCCTATCATTTTCTACAATGAAGTCACCATTTTTCTTTTTAGAAACTCGACTAGGTTCTAACTGTTTCAGTGAAAACAAACTTCAAGCACACAAATTTCTCTGGTAATTTATTTGTTTGTAATTAAGGGATAATTTAAGACAAGCTGATTGCTCCCAAGCATATTTAACATATAATAATTACAAAGCTGGAGCCATGAGTAGACACCGCCAGGTTTTTCAATCCTTACTTAAAAAGAGATCCATCAAAAAGGGTTGACATCCATCTGCAGCTCATTGAATACTTTGCTACAGTGCCAATGAATCTGTGCATTTTAAGCAGTGGTGCGAGGACCTAGACTAAGTGTTTAGAGAGCGCCTTAGGTAGTGAGACACTAGTTTATTTGTTTTGGAAATAATTGTCTTCATTGCCTTGAGGGGAGGGTGGCTAAAATAGTTTCTATGTTTAGTAACAAGATTGCCCTGTGCAGACTGCCTGTCACAAAGGTTCAAATTTGTTATTTCTTTGTTTATTCCGAGTATACCATTTTTCCAAATTTAGCTCACCAGCTCTTTGTGGAATTGAGTGATGTGCCCAGCCTGGCAATTAATGTGAGGACACTATGATCTACTATGTAGACTGCGAGGAAGGAGCCATTGTAAAAACCTTTAAAACTGCTTAAATTGATTAATTAACTTCTCTTCTGTTATTTTATACTTATGAATTATAGAACCTATACTCAATATTGCCTGAAAACAATACAAATAAAACATGACTACCATCTAGGTTAAGGATTGTGAATACTTTGGACAACCTTTCTGTCTTATGGTCTTATAGTAAATAAATTGGTAATGTGTTTCAATATATATGTCAATGGTGTGGAAATATATGTGTCTATGTTGTATGCATAAATATATACATGTTTAGATTTTTTTAAAGAGGAGTCATTAAAACTCATTGACATACGATAAATGTACATGGACATTCCAAGTGTTACAAATGCAATATTGCACTGGTGTGCAAGAAACTTAAGCAAGCTAAGCAAACATTTAGATATTTGAAAGCTAGAAGAGGTGTGCAAGGTCTGATTTATGTTTGCATTTGTTAATTCTATTAAGATTGTGCCATAATTCACAAGGATAAATGGATTAATTTCTATGAATTAGGATTAGCATAACCTGAGACAGTGACACAGAATCTAACACACTGAAGGTTTTCACAAGTAACCCTCACAAGCATTTACAAAGGTAGAATTGTTTTATATATATTCTTTATTTATAATTTTCCATGCATATAAAGTGGAGAGAAAACAATAAAAGGACAAGTGAAAGAAAATGTGGGTGAAAAAGAGGGAACAGTATAAAAGGAGCAAGAGGGGGGAGGGAAGTAAGGAGAACCAGGTTACCTGGAGCCCCATCCATTTATTTGAGTGTATGTGTGCAGCAAGATATTCTATAAAATAATAAAAAGGGAAATGCCCCATCAAATCCACTCTGGGGTCCACAAGTTATGGGCTTAGGATCTTAGATGAGAGGAATAAGAGGAGGAAAATTAAATTTCATCTATGAAAACCAGGTAGCAGTAAATTCAGAGAATCTGTCTACTGATGACCTAACAATGCATGAAGAAATCAATATGGTCCACTCTCCAATGGATGGGGAAAGGAGGATCACTAGTGAGTTTCATACTTAGAGATTGGGGAATTAATGTATGAGAGCAGCCCATATCAGTGCATGTCGGCACATCCACCCACAGAATCTCACTAGACAAAGGGATGTGATTTAATAGACTGACAATAAATAAGTCAACACCAGATGGTCAACAGAGTCAAAAGGTCGACAGGGCAAATGGTCGACTGACAAATGGTGGACAGTTCAAAAGAATGGTAGAAGGGTTCAAAAGGTCGACAGACAAATGGTAGAGACATAAAAATTGTCAACACTTTTTATGTGTGATTTGACACTAATCTTAATCCTAACCCTCCCCCTAGTGCCTAACCCTAACCCTCTCCCTGGTGCCTAAACCTTAGCCTTCCCCTAATGCCTAACCCTAACCTTCCTCCTAGTGCCTAACCCTAACCGTCCCCTCTGGCAGCCTAACATTAATCCTCCCCCAAGTGCCTAACCCTAACCCTAACCTTGAAAAAAAGGTTGAAATACATGTGTGGACCATTTTGTGTAGACCTTTTGTGTGTCGATATTTTGAACCTGTTGACTAATTAACCCTGTCAACCTTCTGCACTATCGACCTTTAGTCTGTTGAATTTTTGTACCTGTCAACCTCTTGACCAAGTCGTCATATTGCCTGTCAACCATCTGGTGTTGACCTATTAACTGTCAACCTATTCACTGTCAATCTTCCATCTGAACACCAGACAAAGATATAACAGGTTCCAAAAGAGGGGTCTCCTTTATGCATTCCCACCAGATACTGTATGCATGATTGTGTCCTGGGCAGTGTTGCATCTCCAACAGGATGTAGAAAAAGACCAGTAGAACTTGTGGAAAATGACAGGAGTTATTTACCATTGAGAGCAGTTTAAATTAGAATTCAACAAATGAGACACTAAGGGAGCAGGCATGAGTAAGCTTTAATACTTTAATCCATTTTCTCCCAGTGGCGTTGGTAATTCCTTTTTCTATAGGTGAAAATAATGTGGATGGGCCACAAATCTCACCTCCATATATAACAGAAAATTAAATTGTGTGTGTTGGAGGGGAAGGTGTTATAAATAGTTGTTTTTAAATAGTGTGAGGTCTTACTGGAAGTGCCACAATCTGTCCGCACTTGATATAAACTGTCTTAGCTGTAAAAAAAACAATGATCATGCAGAGAGATTGCAATCATGTCCCAAAGTTCCTTGAAAGTAAGAATCTCCCTCATAACAGCTGACCAACACACTGGAGCCCTCCACAAGTCCAGGCCACAAATGAAGTCCAAATTATGGATTAAGGGAGTGAAAGGGGACAAGATAGAGGACACTCCTGAGCTAAAATGCAATCTGCACAACAATCTAAAGGTCGGAGAAATAGTTGAGTAATGCAGTCTGGGCAAAAGGTGGATACAGGGGATTGTGGAAATATATGTCTGTAAAAAAGAGTTCTCCATATGGTCCTATTACTTAAGACTGCAACCAATCCAGAACCCTGGATAGCATGAATGACTGGTAATACCTCATTAACCGAGGGTATATGTAAATCTCATTTAGTTCTGGCCTAGGTCTATATGAAACATTGCACCCACATCTGAGTGTCACACTACCCAGGTGAACCCACATACTAGCTTCTGTAGGTCCAAAAGTAAAGATAGTGCTATTCTTATGGGCACTGCTTGAAAGACATACAATATCTTTGGTACAGTAAGAGGTTCACTTTCATAACATTAATTTTACCTAGCTAGGAGAATTTATAGGATGCCTAATCCCTCAAATCTGAACAGAGCTTATTCAATATGGGCTAAAAAACTAAGACAATACAGGCAACAATTATCATTGGAAACAGTTATACCCAGGCAGCATATCTGAGATACTGACATGCAGAGCACCCTCTCCCTGAACCACCATATCCAGAATTTTCCATATTAGGCCTACCAATAATAAGCCATCTATTGCCTTCTGGAGGTGACAGCATATCAGAGCATGGGGATTGGTCAAGGAGAGGCTGGAGACGTGGTCACAGAGATGAGAGAGTGACACAAAGTATGCTGCTGGGGCTGTGTGTGACTGTGATTGGCCCCTGGTCAGTGTGATAGTCTATGAGTTGATCCTGATCAGTGTGACAGTGTATGAGTGTCCCCAGCTGGTGTGATCCTGTGAGTGTGCCTGATCCTGTAAGCTCCGGCAACCATAACACTCCCCCTTCCCCCGGCCATGCACATCTCCCCGCTGGTGGACCTGTTGCTGGTGGCCGCCACCTGCTAATGGAGTTGCAGATGCACTATACAATCATTACTGTTCACATTTAAATGTATTTTATAATTAAATATAATTTCAGAGGTAGTTAGCTCTAGCAGTGGCCAATGATATGGGCCTGCCCACCATCATCAAGGTCACCTAATTGAGCAGATCCTTAACACTCTGGAGTTGACATCTGGGATGCAGGCCCTCCCATGGCCACAGGCCCTCCCTGCTGCCTGGTCTGTGTGCTGATGAACCCACTGGAGGTGGTGCCACATGGCTGCAGTTGCAGGGGAGCTCTGGACCCATGTCTTCTTGTGATACCCCATGGCACTACTGCTGGGTGCTGACAGCTGCACTGGCAGTGGGGATGCAGAATGGTCTGGCAGCTGGATGGTTGTACCAGAGGGGCTGGTGATGAATACAGTCCGCCAGAAGAAAGGGCAAGTAGGGCATCAGGAAGGTAGGGGTGAGCTAGACTGGGCTGATGTGTGAAGTACAGCTATAGGTGGCTGGCTGGTCCCTGGGGTGGAGGGCAGCCACCATCAACAAATAAACATTTGCTTCAGCCACACATGACAGGGTAGCCTCCCAATCAGCACTGACCGGGACACATACAGTATTAAAAAACAAATCATTGATTTCAGCAGCCCCAAATTGGTCTGGCCCACTGGGAAAACTCCCGGTGAGGTCTGCGGTCAATCATCCCCTGTATGTTACACTTATGAAACATGATCAAAAAATGTGTAGCAGTAATTGGGTTATGTGTGAAGCTGTGAAGCCACTTTATAATGTGTGACTTTGCAATGGTGCATGGCAATGTATTGATACATTGTGTGTGTCATACACACTGCACGATCCAGTGTATGATGGTGCGATGTGTTGTTACATGCTGCATGCAACAGCACCATTTTGTTTATTGCATTGTCCCATCTGCTGTGCAGAACAGCAGTTGGGATTATACGATGACCAACTGTCTGGAATGATGGAACGGGCGTACACACTATACGATTGTTCCAATCCGCGTCGGAATTATATATATTGTACGATGCATTGTATAGTGTGTATCCAGTTTTAGAGGTGAGGGGGAAACTAAAGTGTCATAGAATAGTAGGTAAGAAAGTGCTATCGTGCTGTAGAACACGTGTTAGAAGTGAGGTGTGAGTTGTGATTCAGGGAAGGGAGAAGAAAAGTGTCACAGAAGTGAGGGGAGAGTCTGACAAGTAGCAGGGCACATTTTATTATAGCCCCTTCTACTGAGTATAATTTCTCAATGAGGCTCTACAACCAAAAACAGTTTGTCAACCCCAGGTTTATATCGTCTTAACTATTGGAGGTTGTCATAAATTCTACCTTTTCTATCCATAACAGTTAGCACACTGGTTTCTACTACACCAAAGTATTTGAAACTGTATGTTCTCAATCTTATAATTTACTTTATACACTATATAAATATTGCTAAAAATCAACAATGCCACACATATCCTTTATTTTGTTAGTAATTAAATTAGAATTATGTTAAACCTCAGATATTGTTAAAATGTTGTTTACACCCCAATTACATTTATTTAGCTGTAAAGTTCAAGAGAACTATTCAAAATTATTTTCCACCAGTCTACACAATGGTTGTGTTTCTGCTTGACAATAAGCCCTTTCATTTTCCCAGTATCGAAAAGAAGCTGGTGATACTGTATCACTGAAAGTAGATAATTCTTCAGAAGTAGTTTAAAGACTTTTGTTTGTGGATGAGACTAGGAAAATGGGAGAATTTACTAATTCGTGATTGTCATGATTGTAAATGAGAACCTGATTCTGGAGTTCAGAACACTAATAATAAGACTTCATATATAACAGTTTCACTGTTTAGCTCTAGTTCTCAATTTTGTAATTTCTAAGCAATGGACGTACAAGAATTATGGTTGGCACTAAATCTATCCCTTATACAGTCATTGCTTAATAAATGAGAATACATTAAAAGCATATAACTATTTTCTTTTGTCCCAGATCTTATTGTCCGGGTTTTAACTTTTTAAAACCATTCCCTTCCAACACCATATCTATTGGTGTTCAAAGATCGATATAAGCATATTTCCAACTTGTTTATTGCTGTCAGCATCTGGTGGTCTCTGGTGCCATGTTGATGATGAAGTCCATTTGCCACATGTGTATCTTGCAATCATGTGGTTAAGAAATAGTACTCTGTTTAATAACTCAATACAGGTCGAGTCTCCCATATCCAAAATGCTTGGGACCAGGGGTAAACGGAATAGTCTGTATTTTGGAATAATTGCATACCATAATGAAATATCTTGGGAATAGAACCCAAATATACACACAGAATGCATTTATGTGTTATATACACCTTATACACACAGCCTGCAGGTAATTTTATACAATATTTTCAGTACTTTTGTGGCTCAAACAAAGTTAGTGTACAGAAATGAAATTAATTTATGTTTCATATACACCCTATACACACAGTCTGTAGGTCATTTTATACATTATTTTTACATTTTTGTGCCTTAGACAAAGTTTGTGTACATTGAAATATCAAAAATCAAAGGTTTCATTATCTCAGTCATGCCAAAAGAAATCTGTATTTCAGAATATTCCTTATTTCGGAATATTTGGATGAGAGACTCAACCTGTAATAAAAAAAATGATTTTCCTGAATTTTCGTTTCAATATAACATTATTTACAACCAGGGATGGATTGGTAATTTGGAATGTCCCTGGGAAAAAAAATAAAATGGCCTTATAAGAGGGAACAAATTAACTGTAGGTGGATAAACACAAAAGTAAATGGGGTTAACATATCCCTATCTTTAGGATAGGCAAACCCAATGCAGTACACAGTGGTAAACAGAGGCATAATAGCATCTGTCATTTTAGAGACCTATATACAATACAGGGACATAACAGAGATCAACATATAATATAGAGAGCATCTTTGTGACCACCATGCAATACAGAGAGCATTCTAGTTGCTGCCATACAATACAGAGAGCATTAGAGTACCCATACAATACAAAAGCATCTTAGTGTCAACCATACAATATACATTGCATCATTATGCCCACCATGCAATACAAAGAGAATTCAAGAGAATGCCAAACAGTATAGACAGTATCCTGACCACCATACAATGTAGCTAGCATTCCAGAGACATTTTAGCAATACAGAGGGCATCCTGGTGACTACCATACAATATAGAGAGCATCCCAGTAACTACTTTATAATACAGAGGGCAGCCCAGTGACTACAATATAATACAGAGAATATCCCAGTGAACACCATACACTACAGAGTACATAGTTGTGCTTGCTATACAGTACACAGAGCATCCTACTGCCTGCCACACAATAAAAAAAAGTAATCCCAGTGACCGCCTTATATTACATGAGGCATTCCAAAGACAAATATCATTGACAATGGTACAGGACCTCATAAGAGATTATGGGGCATATGTAGCAAAGTTTGATGTAAGATAAAATTGTGAGATATATATCACCAACCAATCAGCTTCTAACTTACATTTTGCAGGCTGTGTTTAAGAAATGATAGTTTGGAGCTGATTGTTTGGTGATATATATTTTACAATTTTATGTCACATCAAGCTTTGATACATATGTCCCTATATGTGATATAAACTATCCCATTAGTTCGCCGTTCTTATTCATATCCCCAGCCACACTTGTTCACTTGTTAGAATATGTTTTTCCAGGAACAGTGAAGAAGTGAGAAAATATGTCCCAACTGATATAAAAGCAAAGAGCCTTACTGAAAAGAAACGATTACAGTAACAGAAAACATAACAAATGTTTCAAACTTGAAAGAATACAGGTAGACAGAAGGAAAAACTGATAGATTGGTCACGGAGTATTGTTGAAGACAGTCAGGATAGAGCAGGTGGAACATGATTTGTGGAGTGGATGTGAATTGGAAACCAATGGAAATCATATATACAGTAGGTTGCTCAGTTTAATGGAACCATGGAAAAAGCTGCACAATATTTAAGACAGGTACAGGGAAATTTGGGTAAACAAGTGGGTTATGCACTGGGAAATTAATATAAATGATGATAATGGATTTTGATGCAGTTTTCACTATTCTATAGAGTATTTGTCAAGGAAGGTTTAGGTTTATGAAGCATAAATGTAAGACAAAAGGGAGCCGACCAGTGATGATTTTAGCAAGTCAATGAAAAAAGGGACATCACAGCACTTTGTTGGCTTATGCTGCCTAAACCATTAATGATATATCAGTTGACCTAAGTGGAGGCTGTTTTTCTAATGGACAACTTTACACATCAAAACTAAGGGTCTCATTCAGACCCGCTCGCAAGCACCGATGTACTCGCAAGCAAGTCGATGTAGAGGCCCTGCGCATGTGCAGCGGCCACACTACATGTGCGCAAGCCCCGGAGTGAGAGAGAAATTCTCTCGCTCCGGGGCTTACTACAAAAGGGGCGGCTGTCGATGGTGATCGACAGCTTGCACTGTTTTGTAGGCGGGGCAGGGGGGGTGGCGTGCCAAACTGAGGCGTTCCCAATGGAATGCCTGCTGTTTGGGGGCGGCCCCACTGACATGACTCATGATGTCAGTGGTGAGCTTCCAGCTCTAATAGAGCCGAAAGGTCACTGGGGCTTGCGGAAGACGAGACCCTACCACAAGGGTCTTGTCACAAGCCCCGATTTTCGTGATGGTCTTGACCATCGCAACCATCAACCTGGCCGCTCGCTAAAGCTGTGGGTGGTCACCACAGCCTAGTGAGCGGCCAGAGGCCGACTCAGAAAAAAGATGTGGCCGCCCTCATTCAGAGCGAGCGCTCGCATTTTGCCAGCACCTCTGAATGAGGTCCTAAATCTTTTCGTGTTGACATCAGGAAGAAAAATGACTACTGTCGTGTACAAGGAAATTTTATAAGACCTTGGTTAAAAAAAACTATAACCATAAATTCAGCCATATAGCCATAAATTCAAAATTGCGCCTGTGCGAAGCCAGGGCAGGTCGCTTATTTTGTCAGAGCAATTACTGTCCTGGGGCTTGATGATGTAATTTGCTGCCAATCATGTAATTCTGTCTCTTCCCTCAACTGTACAATTCAGCCATTGCATTGGGTCGGTAAGCTCCTAGCCCCCTGGACCTCCCACCCTATGGTTCCCCTATAGATTGACAGTATTAGGTAAGAAAGTATGAATTTCTATAAACCTGTGTTTTAGTTTCACATGCAATGTGAGCATACTATACATAGGCTAATACTTCTAGCTGAGCGTTCTACGTGCATCTTTATTACTCTCACTGCGAAAAACACTTAACATACATAGTTAAAAAGAGGGTTTGTCACAGGGCATGGAGTGTGTCCTTTGGAGAGATTTAGTTTATCTAATAGTCCACAGTCATTTTAGTTTCAGCAAATCAAACCGGGAAACAAATTTTTGGCTGTCAAATTTTGTTATATCTATGTATTTTCTATGAAGTCTTAAAACCATATATTTTTGGGGTTCCCAATACCTCCCCTAGAATAGTATTTAATTTTTATTTGACTAATATATTGGATGTATTATGTAACAGTGATTTAAAAAGAATAGAATCCTTGCTTTAGAATCGTTTTCATTATAAATGAAATAATCCTCCCTCCAGCTGAAGTCATACAAGAACAACCCCCTAAAACCCTCTAGTCTGTGGGTATCATTTTGGATCTCTTTAATATAATTTTATTTTTGTTACTAAATCTACCTAGAATAAACAATATCTAGGAATTTCACAGTATTTTAATGCTCAGTATTCTGTATGTTATATACAATATATTTCTGAGCATCACTCATTTTAATTATTGCTTGTCTTATTTGCAAATTTAAAAGCTATATCTTTCCCTTCTGAGTGATACTTTTGGCTACTGTAACCAACTAAAACTAGTAATTAATGAGACATAGCAATTACAAAAAGAATGGTAGCTCTGATCAGCTCTCCAAATAATCAGACTATGGCATGCAACCTAAACACTGCAGCTGTCCATAGCTGGTCAGAGGAAGCTGAAAGAGCTAAGTATCTTTGGCTGCCTTACATTGATTCATAGAACTGAAACAAGGCCCCAAGTCACAGTAATCTCAGCCGTGCCGTTCTGTTTTTCAGCTTGTGATAAGCTTGTCTCCTGCTAGCTCTGTGGCTCTGATACAGCTCTGCAATGAACGTTACTGCCCACCCAACAAACAGCTTTAATAAGTACTGCTGGAAGACAAATAACTTATTCTTTTGGTTAAATGAGTGAATCATGCAAGTAGCAGGCGGCATATACAGAACAGAACGGTAATGTGCAGTGGTTTAATTAGTTTTGGTGCCATGTAATTAGTGTAGGTCAACAATAATTTGATTTTGTTTAAGAGCTTATTCTTCTTTTGTCTAATGTACTTGGACCACCCTGAAAGATTAAAAGATTTTTTAAAGAATCCACATATTCATTACAGTTTTACTTCTTACTATCAGTTCCTTGAATTCCTTTCGTCCATGTTATGTACTATGTTGAGAGCCCCCACTATCGTTTCCATGAAGAGCATATTATATTTATCTGAATGTTTGAAGTAATATTATTAGTTGAATTATAGTGAATAACTTTATAAAACCAATATATAGTAAATTAACTAAGCAAAAAAGTAATAACAAATAACTTATTTAGTTTGAAATATAATAAATATTTAATTCTGCATAATATAGTATAATAGATTATACTGTACTAAGGCCTTGCCCCTCATTATGGTGTAGGTCAAGGAACTCTGAGATGACATCTTATATACTTATAATATAAACAGATTCCTATGGTAACTACTATAATAAACTTTTTGGGAATTCAGTGTTTTCTATTTCTTTTCTATTTCTATTGCTTTTTTTACTTTTTTGTAATTCTTTATCTTGGTTGCTCACAAAAAACAAGGGTAAAAGACAGAACGCACAGCAAAAGAAACATGAATATGGTATGTGAGCGATTTTACAGAAGGATTGTGTACCTAAAATAGTACATAGAAACCAAACATGCACAACATATATTCCTGTGTAACCTATACTGTATGTGTGTGTGTAGTGTGGGAGGATGGAGGATGACACAACTAGCAGGAAGGAGAAACAGGCATAGAGAAATGCTCTAAGGAAAAGTCCAAAAAGGGACGTCGAGCATAGAAGGATATAGACTCGATTTTGGGAGTGTTGTAGTGAGAAGTAGCAGTAGAAGGGAAGCTACAATGTCACATTGGACATGGGTCAGATTACTCAGCAGAGATTAGGCGTGGGGAGGTGCCACCAAATGAGAGACAGGGAGCCCAGACATGTGGCCTCTGTCATGCAAGGTGATTTTTTTTCCTTAGCCACAATTTTCTAAATTTGGTTCAATAGGGCAGAAAAGGTTGGAGGGAGTGAATTCTTCCAGGTTTTCACAATAAGGCTTTTAGCAGCGATTAATATATTGGAAGCTAGCTTTACAGAAAGTATGCTGAGGTCTCGAGAATGGTAGCATAAAAGAAAGACCCGTGGATTTTTCTGTATTAGGTTTTCAAAGAAGCTGTTCAAGAGGCCATGAACTGCTGTCCAGTATTAGGCAACTACAGGGCAAGCCCACCAGATAAGGTTTATGGTACCCTGGAGGCCACAATTTCTCCAGCAGGTAGGAGGGGCAAAAGAAAACATTTGGGAGAGTTTCACTGGGGTATAATACCAACTAAAGTACAATTTATAAAATGTTTCCCTGAGTCTAGTGTAAATGGAGCTTTTAGCTATGCCCAATCTCATGTCTTCCCAGGCGCTTCAATGAGGACACTGCCAGCACCTCCGCACTACTGACCCACATATTGAGGACTTCGTCAGTGACCCCGCACTGCCGCTACTCCCACACCGAGGGCATCCCTGCACAGCCGACACTGTCAGCACTCCTGCACTGAGGACACCGCTGGCACTCCCGCTCTGCCGACACTATGCACTCAGGACACTGCCAGGACCACACCTCATCCAACACCGCCAACACTGACGGCATTGAGGACACCGCCAGCACCCTGCACTGCCGACACTCCTGTCACAGTAAGTGCACTATTGGTGTATCCAAGCCACACTGTATAACACACTGTATCTGTGTTGGTACTTGGAAGCTGACCTGCCACATGTTAGTGCCGCCCACTGTGTCGCTTAGTTTAGTCAGCCAGCTAGCTGGATGCAACCTTTTGGCCTTAACTAGATGAAAAAAATAATATTGTGAGGTAGTCAAAATTGATTAGAAATTATTGGAAATAAATGTTATTGGGGTTAATAATATGTGGAACAAAAACAGTGTGATTTTAGCTGTTTTTATGATATTTTAAGAAAAAATCCAGATCCAACACCAAAACCTGAAAAACAAAACACCAAGGAAAACAATCCAAAATCAAATCCAGATCACTGAGCAGGCACATGGTCGCGTTCACATGCTAGGTGACGTCCGCGACCAGAGCACAGAGAATTTCAGGGTCTCTATAATGTACACAAGCAATGTCATCAACACACCCATACTATGTTACATCTGTGTCTGCTTAACCAACCCCCTGTAGCTGCCTAGGAATGCCAAAAACACATTTATAATATACTGCATGTGCCTGTATCTGTACTGCAACACTGTACGAAGCATGCACGGTGCAACTCAGCTGCATTCGCAGACGAAAAACATTGTACAAGAAAAAAATAAACACATTGGCCCCCACATTAAACAATGAAACACATTGGCCCCCAAAGGGAAAAAAAACAAACACATTGGCCCCCACAAAAAAAACAGAACACGTGGGCCCCACAGGATAAAATATAAAACACATTGGCCCCCACAGAAAACAAACAAAAAAAAACACATTAACCCCAACAGGAAATAAAAAAGCACTTTAGCCCCCACAGGAAAATATAAAAGATATTGGCCCCCACAGGAAAAAAAATAAAACAAGCAAATTGGCCTGGATAGGGTGGATAATGTATGTCCCTGGGTTGGGGGGGCTCTGTCTAGGGGGTCGGGGGAGGTAGGGTAGTGAGTGTATGTCCCTAGCTATGGGGGTGGGGGTGTCATAGGGTGGATAGTGTAGGTAACTGGGGCTGCGGGGTATGGTGGTCAGTGTACATCTCTGGGGCCAGGGAGGGGGAGGGTAGTGTATGTCCCTTGGCTGGGGGATACTTTATATATAGGGGGACGGGGGTTGGATGGGTTAAAGGTATGTTCTGTAGGCAGGGGTAGTGTTAGGGTGGGCCAGGGTGTAGAGTTGGTTAGCCTATTGCACCCCAACAGAGCCAGCATTTGGTGTACAAGCTCCATATACTCCAAGGCCGCTGGGGGCAGAATGGGTGTAGTAAAAGCAGAAACAGGGGGAAGGATGGGAGTAGTGGGCAGGATGGGAGGAGTAGTGGGAAGAAGGGGGCAGGATGGGAGGAGTAGTGGGGAGCAGTGGGCAGGATAGGAGGAGTAGTGGGAAGCAGGGGGCAGGATGGCAAGAGTAGTGGGAAGCAGGGGGTAGGATAGCAGTAGTAGTGAGAAGGGACTCACCGGGAAGAAGTCCTCTATGCAGCTCCCGTGTCCTGGCCAGTGATTCACTGCTCTATTCCTGGGGAGAAGTGAGTGGCATCTACTGAGTGCTGAGTGCTGAGTCCAGGGCAGCAGCAGGGCTACTCCACCGGAGACTGGCTGTTGCTCTGTAGGGGGCCAACATCATGTTCTTATTCCTTCCGCTGGTGCACAGGCAGCGGACAACATCACAGGAAGGAGAGGTGACTCACTCATTTGTCACTGCTCCTGCGGGGGGACCCACTGTAACATCCACAGACAGAGGCTGGGGTGGAAATTGGCAGGCAGCAGAGGCTGTGGGAGGGGACACAAGAGCCGGGAGTTTCCAGTTTGCGTTCCACAGCAGAACACAAATTTTGGGAGCACAGCAGCCGGCCCTTGTACTGCAGATACATGACATTACATCTGCCAGGGCTGGCCTGACAGCAATGTCAACTGGCCCAGCAGATTCATGATCAGCACTCAGCTCAGCGGCACCTCTGTCACAGCACTGCAACAGGAGGACATGGAACTGGGGACAATGGAGGAACGGAGGTGCCCCTTCAGGGCTGGTGCCCGGCAGCAACTGACTCCATTGTCTCCCACAGTTCCACCACTGGGTGGTCAGTGGGTGATGCATTATTCACATTGGTGGTCAGTGGGTGGGTTAGTCATGCATTATACACATTTGTGGTTAGTGAGTGGGTGGGTGGGTGATGCATTATACACAATGGTGGTCAGTGGGTGGGCAGGGTCATGCATTATACACAATGGTGGTCAGTATATGCATTATACACATTGGTGGTCGGTAGGTGGGTGGGTGATACATTATACACATATAGGTGGTCAGTAAGTCATGCATAAACATTGGTGGTCAGGGTTTCCATTGCACAGCAGCACTATACTCACCAAATAGATGTCCATGCGATCAGGTGTGCCAGCTGAAGGAATCGCGTCTGTCTTCCATGAAGTCATGATGCTGCACAAAATGGAGACTGGGCATGTAAAGGGATATGTCAGTTAAGTGACAGAATGGACGATACTGTAGATCGTGCGATAAATCATGAGTGCAAACACACGTATGATCTGAACAAAATCATGTACGAGATTGGCAGATCTTACCTGCAGTAGACAAGATCTGAAGATGCGATGTATGACCAGCGGGTACGCACATCGGCATTGTGATCATGAGCGTACACTCACAATTTGGACATATTTTACACGATTTGTTGTTACAAAGCTTCGAAATCAGGTGAATCATGTAAATATTGTCTAGTGTGTAGGCACCTTTAGAGTTATGAAGGTCAGAATGACCTGAACTAGTGGTCCCAGTGGCAGATCTGTCCAAAGTGGAATTTGCAGACTTCACTGCAACATTGCAGTGAAGTCTCCAGCAACTATAAGAGCACCCTGCTATTTGCAAGAAAGAAGATCATCAAATTTGTTGAAGAATGCATCTTTATTGGGGGCTTAAATACTAACTATAATGCACAATGTATTCTTAAGTTTGCCTATCAGAATTCGAAAGCACTTTCCTTGTCTTGGATGGAATTGAGTAATTCAAACATGAGATGGTGAGCAAACTAAATTGCTTCTAGCCGCAAGCACGATAGGTTTTAGGATAATCCTTGGACCAGAGCTCCTGGTGAAGGTGCTGAGCAAAGTAATTCTCTTCAATGAAAGACAATATCTCCTTTATACAGAAGACAAGATCTCCTTTATACAGATTAAGAGTGGCAAAAATCTCACCCCATTTCTGGGGTCTATAGAGGCTCTTCACATTAAATGCCAATAATTTAAAACCCATGCGTGATGGTAGCAGATTGGCTGGAAGAAACACCTTGAGAAGAATGTGAGCTAGGCACCTACAAGAAGGTGGTGGTAAAGAGGAAATGGGAGTATCCTGTATTGGAAAAACTGAAACAGGGACGGGTTTGGAGGGTAAGGTTAGCTAATTGGCAGACAGGGCATAGGCTAAGTTGCTGACAATGGGGCAGGAAGCTAAGTGCTGGGGGAGCACATAGGTCAATGGATGGGTAGAAAACCCTAGGGGGAGTGGTTAAAGTAAGTGGTTGCTCACTAAAAGAATCCAAAGTAAAGAGGAGGATTGAAAAAAGTGCAGTAGTGCAAGTGGAGCAAAGAAAAAGTGTTAAGAGGAAGTAAGAGAGAGGAGGAGGGGAAGAGGCAAACAATACTGCATCTGAATAAATAAGGCAGGTATATCACATACTCTACACAGAGTTAAATTAAAAAAATTTGAGAATGTCATGAGAGTGTCAACCCATAAATAAATAGTGTCCATACCACTTACTCAAAATAGTAGAGCACACTATCATGCAAAAGCATGTGATGGCAACCAAAGTAATAGAGTCCGAGAGTAATAAAGGTAGAACAATAGCAGGAAAGTACAGGGGGGAACTAAGTATGGGAGAGAGGCATGAGAGTAGGGGAGGTGAAAATGGATATACAAAAAAAAAATAAGCATAAACAATAAAAATAGAACATAACAAGTATACTGTACATAAATGTCAAAGGCAGAGCATAGTAAGAATTTGATCGCTCTCGTATATATCCCTGTAGTCCTCAATGTAGGGGGGTATATTTACTAAAGTGCGGGTGGTTAGAAATGGAGATGTTGCCCATAGCAACCAATCATATTCTAGCTATTATCTTCTAGAAGGTGCTAGATAAATGTTAAGTAGAATCTTATTGGTTACTATGGGAAACATCTACACTTCTAAAAATCAGCACTTTGGTAAATATTCCCCTAGGAGTAGATAAAGGTTAACATAATGTGTAATATTTGAAGAATGGGTGGTCATAGAGGGAGAAGAAAATAAACAGGAAGCAGAAAGGACGGGAGATCAGCAACAAAGCAAAGCTGTAGGGGGAGAGTAAAATAGTAAAAGTAAGGTCAGGTGTAATCTGAGAGCGATCAACAATGCAACATATATCTCAGAGGATTGAAGTGCCATCTCCTAGAGAGAGTGCAGTTCACAGACCAAACATAGACTGTTCTCAAGTCTTTTTATATTTTTAAAAAAATATGCTACCACCAGTATCTCAGAATTAACATCAAATAGGAAGAGGGGAAGAGAGATATGCTGTGCACTTGACTGGTGTAAAACATAACATCTATAAAATATTAAGTTGTCTCTAAATTTTATTAATGCACTCAAATCAGTAAATGTTTTAAATAAAAGAAATTCACCAAAATATAAACGTAGAGAAAGTGTAAAAATGACAGTGATATAAAAACTGCTGTGCCGCAACTCACCAACCTTTATGTATTATTTTGTCTATGTAAGTATGATACTAGTATGACCAAATATGCTCACTTTCTCTAATTAATTATATTCCTATGCAGGGTTGGAACTAGCAGCAGTAGTATTTGTCTCTAGTATATGTAGGTTACTAATTCTGTCTGTAGTATATGGAGGCCACTAATGATGTCTGTAGTATATGTAGGTCACTAATGCTGTCTGTAGTATATGTAGGTCACTAATGCTGTCTGTAGTACATTGTGGTCACTGATACTGTCTGAATTATATGGTGTTGTTATAAGTAAAGGGTGACTACTATACACTGGGATGGGGGGGCGCCATGATAAGTCTTTGTCCCAGGTGACAGAAAGGCTAGCTCCACCCTTTGAGGGGAGGAAAGTCTCCCTCCACTCTCCTCCCCTCCCCTCATTTCTCCAAATCATTTGCTTTTCCTCTCCGTGGTGCTTTTCTTGCCGCTGGCACTGGGAATCTTGTAACCATCCCCATTCAAAACTACAAGGAGGAGGGGAGGAGCCGCATGCCATGCACTGCAGTTCTGGAGTGGGCCCAGGTAAGTAAAGACTCTTTGGAATCTAAGCCCACCCCATTTACACTTCTGATTTGCTATCTGACCCATTCCCTACATACACACAGGCCCGCTGAGAGCCGCAGCGACCTCGGGTAATAGGGGGCATGGCCTAATCGTGGGAGGCATGGCCACACCCCCTTCCCAAAAAAATAAAAAAGGATTTGCAGCGCCACATCGTGCTGGAGAGGGGGGCGCTCTGGGCCCCCACAGCCCTGCTCAAAGCCAGGGGGGCACGATCAGTGTGATCGCTCCCCCCCACAGGCATAAGAGACTTCTGTGGCTGCTGCTCAGCAGCCACGAGCAGACTCCACTGCAGCTCAGCACACGCTGTGTGCTGGGCTGCTGTGAGGGAGGGGGAGTGGAGCCGGACCTGGGCCCCTGCCGGGCCCCTCAGGAAGCCCGGGCCCTGGTAATCTGTACCCGCTCCCCCCCTCTCAGTGCCCCTGCATACACAGCACACCCTCCACACAGGGTATGAGTATTATTCATGTACAATGCAAAATAGTCCTCAGTCATATCAGGATTATCCATTCCCTACATACACAGCACACCCTCCACACAGGGTATCAGTATTATTCATGTACAATGCAAAATGTCTTCAATCACATCAGGGTCATCCATTCCCTACATACACAGCACACACTCCGCACAGGGTATCAGTATTATTCATGTACAATGCAAAATAGTCCTCAATCATATCAGGATCATCCATTCCCTACATACACAGCACACTCTCCACACAGGGTATCAGCATACCTCCCAACATTTGTCCCACAAGACTCTGGACTTCCACGCTTTTGAAAATGGTGCGTTACATGGCCTAAAGGGGGCATGGCCTAATGGTACGTTTACATCACTAAGGGGCGTGTACAGTATCTCCGAGATGCTGGGCTGCCACCCGGGCTTCCACCCGTACTGTCAATAAATGCTGTGCGCATGTGCACAGCATCTATTCCCGTTCTGCATACCCACTGCTCTGCTATGCAGAGCAGCATTGTATGCTTCCCCCAACTTCCCCCCCACCGCGGGACACTACGGCCCGCGGGTGGGACAGTACCAGAAAAACTGGACTGTCCCGGTGAATGTGGGACAGTTGGGAGGTACAGTATGTATCAGTATTATTCATGTGCAATGCAAAATAGTCCTCAATCTTATCAGGATCATCCATTCCCTACATACACAGCACACACTCCACACAGGGTATCAGTATTATTCATGTACAATGCAAAATAATCTTCAATCAAATCAGGATTATCCTGACTTGATTGAAATCTATTTTGCATCGTACATGAATAAAACTGATGCCCTGTGTGTCCCTTACCCCACGAGACCTTGCCCTTTTTTGGGGCACACGCAAAGAGTCTCTAATTTGAGTTTCAGGGTTGAGCTGGGGGAAGGGGGGCAAATCGTATTATTGCACCTGGCCACCAATCACCAATTCCTTCTTTCTTGATGCGTGCCTAAACAATATGCTGATGCATATACTTTTAATATCCAGTATTTCTTTTTATATACTGGCCTTGGGGGTAAATTTACTAAGATGGGAGTTCTATTTAAGAAGTGATGTTGCCCATAGCAACCAATCAGATTCCAGGTATTATCTTCTAGCGTGGTGCTACATAAATGAGAAGTAGAATCTGGTTGCTATGGGCAACATCACATCTTAAATAGAACTCCCATCTTAGTAAATTTACCCCTTAATATGAATCAGTAATATTGTTGAGCTTAGTAGTTGTAGTGTTTGTGGGTTGTTGGTATGTGCAAAATAAAAAAAAGGATAATTGATCAAGTATGGAACTTATACATTATGGAGAGGTCAGACAAACCTTTACAAACCACAGTGTATTCAGGAGCCATGTAAACAGAAAGATGGCATGCTCTCCTACTGTATGTGCTTATATGCTATAAAGATATTGGTACCTTTAGCATAAGATGTTACCCAAGGAACAGATCTTCATTTCTTGAGTATAGGTTAAAGTATTTCCATATACATTTTCAGGAGAAGATACTCCCTTGATCGGGTTGCCTATAGCCTTAATGACAAATTACAGCAATAAACAATTTGAGTACATAAGAGTTATCAGTTATCTTTTATAATCATACACTAGATAAGTGCACCGCATCTCTCTCTCTTCCACATGCACAGGGAACCCTTTCACAAAGTGAGTGACAGGTAGTCAGCATTTGAGGGTGGTAACAGTGGGTGTGGTCAGATAAACTCAGGTGTGTCTAAAGGTGCCTACACACTTGGCGATAATTTACCTGATCTGGTCAATTCCGACACATCGGAATGACAGATCGTGTCAAATATGCCCAAATCGTGAGTCCCCACTCACGAGCACAATGTGATGTGCATCCCCGCTGGTCGCACATTGCATCTTCAGATCAGCACGGCAGATCTGCCAATCAGGGACACAATGCACTGGAAAAAGTGTGGATGCACGATAGATCGTTTGTAAATTGGACACTTTAAACACCAAATCGCGTGCAGAGCTCCCGGGGAGGAGCTTCAAGGGAAATCGTACACATCGTGGGATCGTGTGCAGGTCGCCAAGTGTGTAGGCACCATTACTGTTAAAACGCTGTTACATGGGTGTGCATAAATTAGCCATTATGATTACATACGCAACATGAGAGCCCTCTTCATGTCAGGAGAGCTGCAGTGTTTGCAGCTGGTCAGACTTTCCGCAAGGGCAAGATGGCTGCTCGATGTGCATCGATGTTACTGATATTTATGCAGGTAAGCGATGTTGTACGCATATGAGAAGGCAGCGGTGGGCATCATTATGCTTTGGTAAGCTTTGGAACTATTAGCATATTTTCGAGATGCATTCCGTTTGAAATCACAGCTGTGATTGCATTAGCATCCATCTCTGAATCAGGCCCATGGTCAAAAGGTTTAGCTATTGTACAGGACAAATACCAGTGTGGGGAAGAAATGTGGTCTAGGTGACTTTGACTGTGCATTGGTTGTTGGTGATAGATGGTGTGGTTTGAATATATCAGAAACTGTTGACTTTCATGGATTTTTCACACACAATGAACTCTAGAGTTTACAAAGAATGGTGCACAAAGAAACATTAAGGGGTAAATTTACTAAAGTGAGAGTGTTTAGAAGTGAGTTCTAAAAGTGATGTTGCCCATAGCAACCAATCAGATTCTACTTAACCTTTAACTAGCACCTTCTAGAAGATAATAGCTAGAATCTGATTGGTTGCTATGGGCAACATCACTTTTAAAACTCACTTCTAAAAACTCTCACTTTAGTAAATTTACCCCTAAGTGAGGGTCAGT
Source organism: Taudactylus pleione (assembly GCA_031769625.1). Lineage (NCBI taxonomy): Eukaryota > Metazoa > Chordata > Amphibia > Anura > Myobatrachidae > Taudactylus > Taudactylus pleione. The sequence continues at coordinate 18,091,999 of JAUIMM010000020.1, read as the reverse complement.
TCTCTGGGCAAAAACACCTCTGTTAAGGAGAGAGGTCAAATGGGATTGGTCAGTCTGGTTCAAGCTGACATTACAAAAGTGGTATGCAGAAGATCATTCATAATTCTGCCAGATTTTAACATTAATGCACACAAGCTGTGAGGAGTGTCATGGACTCTTGTAATTGTGAGATATGTATTAGCTATGTATGTTGGTAAACAGAATTCTGATTAACATATAGGCTGGAATATAATAAAATACAATTTTGTGGCAACTTCTAAGTGTTCGTAAACCACTATTATTTTCTAGTAATTTTGCCATTCAAATCACTAAAAGCACTACCCAGCTATTTGGAAGGTGAGCTGGTTTAAAATAGGGATGCCCACATGTTTTGGTTTTGCATCTGTATCTCCATTTGTTTTGGATCTGAATTTGGTTTTGGCTAAAGCGCCCTTGCGTGTTTTGGTTTTGGATCTGGATTTTTTCTAAAAAATCATAAAAACAGCTAAAATCACATAATTTGGGCCTGTTTTTGTTCCTACAGTATTATTAACTTCAATGACATTAATTTCCAGTCGATTCCAGTCAATTTTTGCCACCTCACAGCTTAAAATATTGTTTTCATCCAGTTTAGGCCCATAATTTGCACCAAGCTAGCTGGCTGACTAAGCTAAGTGGCAGCAGTGGGTGGCAAAAACACATGGCAGTTCATCTTCAAACATGGCACATAAGGAAACATATGTTTTCATTAATCAAGAGGCCTGAGGGAGATGGAGTATGTATGTAGTAGAAGGCAGGAAAAGGAAGGCTTGATTCATAGTAAATTTAATTTAAGTTTTGAATTGAAAAAAAATGTATGAGGGAGGGCGTTGGGGAGTCATTTTCAAAGAATATTTGACTCATTCACATCTGTCCTTGCCCCAGTAGAGCTCGTGTGGTGGTCCAGTATTTTTTTTTTAATGAAAGGGGCATGCAGGAGATGCTCTACGTGGCAGTACAAAAAATAGAAACTCTAAACAAGAAGGGGGCAGAGGGATTTTTAAACTCTGGTACTAAACATTTGTTATCATTGTTCTTCTGGGACTATGGATGGGAAGGCTGGGAGGGGAGGAGAGAGAACATCTCCAGATACCATCACAAAATAGCCTTTCCATTTGGTATTTGAGTTGCATCTAATCAAACATGGCTGTAATGATCATGGAAAACCAAGCCCACCAGGTTGGTATCCACAAATCAAGGTTGAAAAATGAGTATTTTGCAAGTATACCTTTTTGTGATTTTAGTTGAAATAAAAACAGTATGAAACTATAAAAAAAGTAAGCATCAGAGCAGCGGCACAAATGCACAGCAGTTTAAAAAAAATATAGGACATCTATTAAACTTTTGCAACACAGCAGTGGCAGAAAGGATGGCAGTTTCATAAACTATAAAATTAAAAATGTCAGGCAGTAATGTCCCAAACAGCACATAATGCAAAGAAAAGAGGTGCAAGATGGAATTGTCCTTGGGCCCTTCCACCCACCCTTATGTTGTATATAGTAAACAGGACATGCACAATTTAACAAACCAATCACTTCAGTGACAGGAACTGCCAATTGTGACTTAAGCGATTGGTTTGTTTGGGCCCCCACAAAACAAGCTACCAAGGGGCAGCTGACATTGCTGGCATTGATCTCTCCATGCACAAACTGGCTTTATAGAGGCAAGATGTTGTCACCATCATCACTCAATTCCTCTCCGTCATCAGTGTGTACATCATCTTCACACAATATTTATTCGTTCCGGCATGAATCCACCATTACAGCCTTAGGTGCCTCTGTATTTTTTTGATGTAATTGGCAGTAAAGGTCTTCCTCATGAAATTTGTAGTTCATTTTGATGATCATCTTTTCCACACTTTGAGAAAGTAGACTCCTACGCCGATCACTGACAAGGTTTCCGGCTGTGCTGAAAACTCTTTTTCAGTACACACTGGATGGTGGGCAGCTCAAATACAGCAAAGCCAGTTTTGTGCAAGGGCCTCCAAATTGCCTTTTTTTTCCTGCCAGTAGTGAAACGGACTGTCTGACATGCCTATTTAGATGCTATCATTAAAATAGTCTTCAACCATTCTTTGTCTGATGACCATATCAGATGGAGTCATGGTAGAGGTCTCATTAATTGTAGGCAATTCTTTTAGACCTGACCAGATGTCAAAACTTGGTCTGCATCACCAGTGGGTCTTTTTTTGGGAAAGTTTAGTTTTTTCCTGGCAGCCGCACTTGCTGGAGAAACTGAAAGAGGAGCCATTGTTGCAACCCTTGCTGCTTGAGCTGACAATTTGCTTACCAACAGCTCTTTGCATCTCTTCAAATCTGTGTCAGTTGGGAAGAAAGACACAATGTATGATTTAAACCTAGGGTCCAGCATGGTTGAGAAAATGTATTTCTCTGATTGGTTGATCCTGACAACCCTGGATCCTGGTTAATCGAATAAAGGACTTGATATACAAGTCTGACATACTTAGCAGAATTGCTTCGCTTTAACTGCTCCTTCAGTTTCTCAGTCTGCTATACAAAAACAGTCTAATGAGGGGAATTACCTGACTCAAGCTGGCAGTGTGTGAACTCACTCCACAGGTGACTACTTTGAAGGGTTTCAGCACTCTGCCACAACACAGAAAGTATTCTCCACTGAGTTTGAGTAAGGTACAGTTCCCCTCTTCTTCCTGTGTCATACTTTGTTGTATAGCTATGGATGGCATTTTGCTGTTCCTCCATCTGCTCAAGCATATAAAGGGTGGAGTTCCACCTTGTAACTACCTCTTGTTTCAGCTGGTGACAGGGCAAATTCAACATTTCTTGCAGGTGCTGCAATATTCTTAAGGTGTTGGTGGTGAAGATGCCTGGTGCTTGGATCTAGCAGAGAGAAGGGAGCTAGCTGACGCTGGACTGCTTGTTGTTACTTTTTTAGCCAAAGTTTCTGAATTTTGCAAACACTTTTAAGGGATGCACTGTAGATGATGTAACAGGGAGGAGGTTCCTAGATGGTTAGGGTCCCTACCTCTACTTACTCTAGCATGACAACAGGTACAGATGGCTTGACAATTGTTGGCTGGATTTGGGTAGAAATGATTTCACACATAAGAACTGGATTTCTTTTGCTTTATGCCCAGGCATGACAATGGGCTTTTCCTTATCATGGGCAACACTTGTTTCCACTGGGGCCTGATTTACACAAACATCATCCTAATCAATAACATCCTCATCATCAGCATTCTTAACATCAACATTCTTTTTAGAGTCAGCTACACAAATATCCTCCTCATCCATGTGCACTTCCACAGAAGCATCCTCGATTTCTATGTCAGCATGTTGACTTGTGCTGCTCATCCCCACATTTGCAGAGGACGTACAAGTGGTGAAAAGAGGCTCCTCTTCGAGTACAGTTTTGGAAAGGTCAGGATCACACATGGCACCCGCCGACACACTTAGTCTCTCCTCAGGGATTTGTAACATTTCTGAGCACGTAGTTGGTTCCTATGCCTTTATGATTTAAATGTTTTTGAAATGTCTACAAGGAGAAGGGCTTATATCATCATAAGAGGCAGAACCACCAGTCATAAATAAAGTCCAAGACCTTAGCCTTCCCTTGCCACTTCATGTGGTGAATTTTATGTCTTTTGACAGCTAACTTTCCCTTTGATGTTTTTTTCTTTACCACTGTAAAAGATTGGTTCTTTGATTTTAGATGCCCTGACTTAAGCCCTGTATGCTCGGCTTTAGTAGATGATGTGGACAGACTAGTATCGTCATGACTGGTGGCACTGGCAGCAGCTCCAGCACTAGTATGTGGTTACTGCTCTCCTCTCAACTGATTGTTCTCCATGTCAACAAACATGAATGAAGTGGGGTACATCACACACATCAATTTGTACTAATTTTAAATATTACACTGCGGTATCAATGACCTATAGTGTCACAATATTTTTTATGAATAAGTCACTGCACTACCACTTACAGTGGCACAAGATTTTTAATGAATAAGAATAACACACTGTGCTACTTCTTATATTGTAACAATATGTGGATAATTAACTGCAGTCTGGCTGGCAGTGTTACTGAACAGTATTTTTTTTTTACACTGGGGAAGAGCATCCCTGAACGATGCAGCAGTTCCTTGATGAACAGCACAGCACCCCTTTATGGACAACAAAGCGCCCCTGCGAAGGACAGATGGACCACCTGCAGAGTCACAAATATGTTAATAGTAAACTGTAGTCTGGTCGGCAGTGTCACCGAACAATAATAGCGTAGCTAGCACACACACACTAAAAAATACATATATTTATTATTTTTTGTGGAAAGATAATTATTAATTTTAACTTTTATTTATTTTACATTTGGGAACACCATCCCTGGATTAACAGAACACCCCTGGATGACACAGCACCCCTTTATGTACTGTAGCCGTAGCCCCTTGATTGACAGGACAACAGTGACACAGCAGCACCTCCCACTTTATGTACTGAAGCCCCAGCCTGACAACACTGCACCCTTGAACAACTACAACACTGCACCCTTGAACAACAGAGAAGAACAGAGCCCCTTGATTGACAGGACAACAGTGACACAGCAGCACCCCCTACTTTATGCACTGCATAACTGCAGAACAGGACCCGCTCATCTCTTGTTTAAAACCTACATATTGCCAGAGTACAAGGCCCCTCTCCTCCAGTAGGCATAAGTCAGAGGTTCCCAAACTTGGTCCTCAAGGCACCCTAACAGTCCAGGTTTTAAGGATATCCATGTTTGACCACAGGTGCCTCTGTCAATTTGATTTAACCACATGTGCTCAACCATTGATATCTCTAAAACATGAACTGTTGGGGAGCCTTGAGGACTGCATTTGGGAACCTTTGGCCTAAGCTATTAGCATTGGGTCTAAGAGGTCAATTCATTATCACTTAATGTATACAAAAGCAGGTGAAAAATAAAATGTTCACTTACATTTGTATAATTTAAGTGTCAGTTCCATTCATCATACATGTATCACAGGAGATATCACACATATCTCCTGGTTACAAATGTGCCTCGATAACTTCCACAATCCCCATTCTTCTGTTTGGATCGGACACCCACGGGGGGAGGGTGTAAGACAGTGTGGAATAGAGAGGGTGGGCAGACACAGTGAGGAGGAAATCCTTATGGATACCTCACCTGTAAGGGGAAAAGTATAATTTTTCCAAAAAGCTGACTTGGCGAAAAGAGCAACTTTTCGGAAATGATACTTTTGTTAGTGAGGCATGATGAATGCCTCCAAAATATTTTTTAAACTCGCAGCGAGTTTAAAACTTAATTATCACTAGTAATAAGTATGTAATAATGAATAGGCCCTAAGCCTCTAGAGAATGGGGAGAGTATAAACGTGCAGCCCCCCACATCCTGGGGGTAACTGACATCTTGGTACCTCTGAGTTGAGAGGAACCAAGCAGGGGCAGAACTATGGGAGACAATGGAGGCGCCTGCCGCCGGGCTCCAGCTCTGAAGGGGCACCTCCTCCATTGTCCACAACATATTCACCCCACTTAGGGCTGTAACTTTGTTCCCGGAGTGTACCTTCATGGCCGCCCATTACATGGCACCTGAGAAGCCACCATACACTAGTGGAGAGCTCCATTACAGACCATCAGCTGCTGCCTTTGTCTATCAATAGCCTGTCTGCATGCGAACTGCTACATTACAGTGTCAGCGGCTGTGACGGGGGGGCACCAAATTATAACTTGCCTCCTGGCGTCTGGGATGAATTTATGCCACTGGAACCAAGGTAATAATAATGTTAATTTTACCCACTTATAACATTTATTTTATTAGTAATAACACTCAACTAATGCTTCCATGAAATAATAATAATATGTATCATACCCGTAAAAACAGAAATTAAAATAGTGTGTACTTTTAAAATGATTAATAAAATGTTGCCTCCTTATAATAAAGTAATAAAAAGAATGTACTGCACTTCTGATGAAACCTCCCACTTGGTCACATAGAAATGTGTTGCAGAGATGGACAGTATTGCACAGCCGTATACCATCCAACAAAATGTAACTGTAGCAGGAGGTATGTGCATTAGCAAACCGAGTGCAGCGTCTGTAGATGCTACCTTAGATCACCATCACAACCATTGCTACTAGACATGAGTGGATCTGGCTCTCTGAGAGCCGGACCCACCCGAACTTCCAGATCCGAGGCGAGAACCGAGCTATGTTCGGGTCTTTACTGCCTGACTCAGATCTGAAAATGAGGAAAAACGCGTCATCCTCCTGCTGTCGGATTCTCTCAGGTTTTGGATTATATAAAGGTCCCCCCGATCGGCACCATTTTCACTCTGGCTGTGGAGATAGAAGCTAGCAGACGTGTAGTCACTGTCAGTCACTCAGTGTGTGTGTCCTTTCGGGGTCTTGGCCTGAAGGCTGCTGTGTTGTCCATAAGGGGCTTAGGCTGCAGTATATAAAGGGGGGCTTCCTTCAGTGGGTGCTGCACCTGCTGTGTCACTTGTTCTGTCAACTAACTGTGGCTGCTGCTGTGTTGTTGTCCTGTCCATCAGGCTAGGGCTGCAGTCCATAAAGGGATGCTGTGTTGTCCAGGGGGGGTGCTCTGTCAAGTAGGGGTGCTCTTCCCCAGTGTAAAAAAAATAAAAGTAGTTTTTTTCTTTTTTGTGTGTGTGTGTTAGCAACTTAGCTGTTGTACGGTGACACTGCCACAGTTTATCGTCCATGTATTTGTGACTCTGCAGGTGGTCTGTGCTGTCTGTGTTGTTCATCTTGGGGCTGCTGCCTCATTCAGGGGTGCTCTAACCCAGTGTAAAAAAAAAAAAAAAGTGCTTTTTTGTGTGTGTGTGCATTGACAACTTAGCTGCACTAATTTTGTATGGTGACACTGCCGCAGTTTTTCATCCACGTATTTGTGCCTCTGCAGATGGTCTGTCCACACTCAGCAGGGGTGCTTTGTTGTTCATAAAAAAGTGGTGCTGTCTGTTTCGTTCATAGAGATGTGCGGTTAGGTTCTCCAGAAAACCAAATCCACCCGAATTTAGTGATTCCGGGTAAATCCAGGTCGCGGTTCTGATCTTTTTGTGGCTAGGAATTCAGATTTTAAATCTAAATTTCGGGTTTTGGATTGCAAAAATTACATGATTTTAGCTGGTTTTAAAACTTTTTTATCTATTTTTTATTTAAAAAATCCAGATCCAAAACCAAAACCAAAACACTTGAGGGTGGTTTTGCAAAACCAAATCCAGATCCAAAACCTTGAATGAGATACAGGGCTCAATTCAGACCCGCTCGCTAGATGCGTACGCTCGTTAGATGCGTATGCAAATTCGACTAAGTGACAGCAAGGCAGGCGTTCGCACAGCAAGGCATAAGCACACCCACTATGTCTTGGCGTGCGATCGCTCTGTGTATGCAGGTGCCCACCAGCCTGTTTTAAGGTGCTCACTTGTGCACGTCATCTCCAGGAAGTGTATGCAACCATCAGTACATCAGGTGCCATCGGATGCGATCTAGTGCTTGTGGCAGATCATACCGTACCGCAAGCACTGCAAGCACTTCACTGTAAAAACCAGCCAGGTGACACATAGTATGACTAGAGATGAGCAGGTTCGGTTCCCTGAGAACTGAACCCACCCGAACTTAGCAGATACGAGGCATATCCGAGTCACCTCATGCTTTCCTACCTGTCTCGGATCTCAAAACGAGGCAAAATGTCATCATCCCGCTGTCAGATTCTCACGGGTTTATGATTCTATGAAAGGTAACGTGATCGCCGCCATTTTTCATTCCAGCTGTGGAGAGTGAAGAGAGAGGGGGCTGTGAAATTGAATGTGCTGTTGCTGATGCTGTGCATAATGCATAAGGGCTGGCTACTGTTGTCCTGTCCATAGGGACTGGCTGTTTTCCATTTGGAGCTGGCTGGCTGTTGTCCATATAGCGGCTTGCTGTTGTCCTGTTCATCGGGGCTGGCTAGTTGTTGTCCATAGGGGCTGGTTAGCTGTTGTCCATATAGGGGCTTGCTGTTGTCCTGTCCATAGAGGCTGGCTGGCTGTTGTCCATAGGGGCTGTCTATTGTCCATATAGGGGCTGGCTGGCTGGCTGTTGTCCATATAGCGGCTGGCTGTTGTTGTTCATACTAGTTGGCTAGCTGTTGTCCATAGGGGCTGGCTGGCTGTTGCCCATATAGGGTCTTGCTGTTGTCCTGTCCATAGAGGCTGGCTGGCTGTTGTCCATACGGGCTGTCTGTTGTCCATATAGGGGCTGGCTGGCTGTTGTCCGTAAGGGCTGGCTGTTGTCGATAGGGGCTGGCTGGCTGTGCTGCTGTGTTGTCAAGCGGGTGCTCTGTCCATCAGTGTGAAAAAAAATAAAAAACATTTTTTGTGTGTGCATGTTAGCTACATTTATCAGCAACGTACGGGCACAGGGGTGCTGTGCTGCCTGTGTCTCATTTATCAAGGGGCTGCTACCTCATTCAGGGGTGGTCCCCACCTGGTGTGAAAAAAATAAAAACTATTTTTTGTGTGTGCATGTTAGCCACACCCACAGTGTGAAAAATGAAAAACAATTTTTTGTGTGTGCATGTTAGCCACACCCACAGTGTGAAAAATGAAAAACTATTTTTTGTGTGTGCATTTTAGCCACACCCCCAGTGTGAAAAAATAAAAATATTTGTTTTGTGTGTGCATGTTAGCCACACCCCAAGTGTGAAAAATTAAAAAAACATTTGTGTGTGCGTGCTATCCACACCCTGAGTGTGAAAAAAAATAAAAACTATTTTTGTGTGTGCGTGTTAGCCACACTTATCAGCAATATAGGTGCACAGGGGTGCTCTGCTGCCTGTGTAATTTATCAAGGGGCTGCTGCCTCGTTCAGGGGTGCTTTCCCCCAGTATGAAAAAATAAAAACTATTTTTGTGTGTGCATGTTAGCCACAGTTATCAGCAACATAGGTGTGCAGGGGTGCTGTGCTGCCTGTGTCATTTATCATGTGGCCACTGCCTCTTTCAGGGGTGCTCTTCACCCCCAGTGTGAAAAATCTATATATTTTTCTGTGTGGTTGTGTGTGTTAGCCGCAACTTAGCTGCGCTATAATTGCTTGGTGACACTGCTGTAAGACCGCAGTGAGTATGAAGGACAGTCACATGACAGGAGTGCAGCATCCACATACCAGTCTTGTAGCTGCTGGCAGAAGTCATGATGACGATGTAAGGCCGTCAACATCATCTATGAAGGCCGATGCACCAGGGCTTAAGTCAGGCCATGTAAAACAATCAACGTTTACCCTGTTAAAGAATCTAAAGTTAAGTTAGCTTTAGAGAAACAAAAAAATTGGCAATATGCCATTCACTACACAAAGTGGCAAGGAAAGGATAAGGCTTTGGCCTTTATTTATGACTGGTTGTTCAGTGATGATTTAAGCCCTTCTACTTGTAGGAGAGGTACAAAAAAAATGTGAATTGTTAAGACGAGTAAGACACTGGAACCAACTGTGTGCTCCAAAACAATCACAAATCCTCGAGTCCAAGTGTGCCCACAGTTGCCATGTGTGAGCCTGAACTTTCTAATACTGTACTTGAACAGGATCCTCCTTCCACCATTTGTGTGCCCTCTGCAATGTGGGGATAAGCAGTACAAGTCAACATGCTGATGTAGAAATCGTAGATACTTCTGTGGAATTGCACCAGTAAGATGAGGAGGATATTTTTGTAGTTGGCGCTAACAAGGATGATGAGGATGTTGATGATGAGGATGTTGATGCCGAGGATGTTGCTTGCATAAATCAAACAACAGTTGTTGCCCATGGTATGAAAGACAAAAGACAAAAAAATCCACTTCTCATGTGTGGAATTATTTCCACCCAAATCTGGACAACAGTTGTTAAGCCATCTGTAACCTTTGCAAGGCAAGAGTGAGTAGAGGTAAGGACCTTAACCATCTAGGAACCTCCTCTCTGTTACGTCACTTGCAGCGCATTCATCAAATTCAAAATTGTTTTTCAAATTCAGAAACTTTGTCTAAAAATGTAACAATCAGTCCAGTGTCCCCTAGCTGCTCCATTCTCTCTGTTAGATCTAAGCGCCTGCAATCTCCACCACCACCTGCATCATCATCAACATCCTCAATCGTGATCGGAATTAGTCCTGCATCCAATTTCATAAGAATGACTGACTCCTATCTGTGATTCCTTAGAAGGATCCACTACCATGTCCCTTCTAGATTCCACTTCACTAGAACAGCAATTCCCAGTCTGTACAAGGACATTAAAAAAAACCTCATTAGTGTCCGCTGAAATGCTGTTGTGCCCACTCTTCACTTATATGTGGACAAGAGGGACAGGACAAACTAAAGATTACATGACTGTGACAGCCCACTGGGTAGGTGTATTGCCTCCAACAGTGCAAACAGCAGCAGCATCTAACAAATGCCAGATCATTCAGAGGCAGGCTACTCTGTGCATCACTGGTTTCACTAAGAGGCATACCAATGAGAACCTCTTAGAAAAAATCAGGGAAATAATTTCAAAATGGCTTATCCCGCTTATACTCTTGTGATTTCTGACAATGCCACCAATATTGTGCAAGCATTACATCTGGGTGAATTAATTTGGTGGTGCAACATTTTTAAAAAAATGATAGGGGCATGCAGGAGATGCTCTTGGTGGCCTGAAAGATTTCTGGACATTTTTTACATTCAGCAACTGCATGTCAAAGATTGCAGCATCTGCAAGTACTGTTGAATTTGCCCTGCCATCATCTGAAAAAAGAGGTATTAACTAGGTGGAATTCTACCTTCTATATACTTCAGTGGATGGAGGAGCAGCAAAAGGCCATCCAAGGCTACACAACTGCCTATGACATAGGGAAAGGAGTGGGAATGCACCTTAGTCAAACATAGTGGAGAATAATTTTTGTGTTGTGCAAGGTTCTCAAACCCTTTGAACTTCCAACATGTGAAGTTAGTTCATACACTGCCATCTTGAGTCAGGTCATTCCCCTAATCAGACTTTTGAAAAAGCAGCTAGAGAAACTGAAGGAGGAGCTGAAACTGAGTGATTCCGCTAAGCATGTCGGACTTGTAGATCAAGCCCTTCTTTCGCTTTGCCAGGATCCAAGGGTGATCAATCTCTTGAAATCAGATCACTATATTTTGGTGACCAAACTTGATCCTTAGTTTAAGTCATACCTTGTGTCTTTCTTTCCGATGGACATAAATCTGAAAAGATGCATAGAGCTGTTGGTGAAAAAATGGGCAGCTCAAGTGATATGTGACATGGCAGCATCTCCTCCTTCAGTTTCTGTGGCTGCAAGGAATAAACAAAATTTTCCTAAGAGATTCATTGCTGGTGATGCAGATCAGTCAGCAAAACCTAATGATATCTGGTTGGATCTAAAAGAACTGCCTACAATTAGTGACATGTCTACCATGACTTTGAGCCTGATTCAAACCGCTAACTAGATGCCACCGCTCACTCCCAGCATATGGAAATTCAGCTAAGTGATGTCAAGGCAGATGCTCGCACGGCAAGGCATAAGCGCGCCCACTATGTCTTGGCAAGCGATCACTTTGTGCTTACAGATACCCACCAGCCTGTCTTTAGCCACCCACTAGTGTGCGTCATCTCCAGGAAGTATATATAACCATCGGTACATCGGCATCTGACTGCAGCGCTTGTGGTTGACTGTACCCTACTGCAAGCACTGCAATCACTTCAGTGTATTATTCAATCAGGTGATATGTACTATGATTCTGCCTGTTAATTATGCACACCCCAGAAATGGCGTTGAAACACTCAGGCATGCCTGCGTCCACAAACCACACTCCCCCTTTACTGCTAGCCTGCCCCTGTTACCACCCACAAATGGCCTCTCCTGTCACTCATTCCACTGGGCTGTCTTTGCATTCCGATTGCTCATACTATTTTGCGCATGTGCACAGTGAACTACGCGCATGCACACATTAGCTGGCATTGTCTGCAATGAGCGGCCGCTTGCTAGCAAGCAGATCTGAATCAGGTCCTGTCTGATACAGTGACCATTCAGAGAATGGTGGATTATTAATTTAGGGATAGCATTCAAATAGGCATGTCAGAAAGTCTGTTTCACTACTGGCAGGAAAAAGAGGCAAACTGTTTTTGCTTTACTTAAGTTGCCCACCCTCCAGTGTGTACTCTGAAAGAGTTTTCAGCGCAGCCGAGAACCTTGTCAATAATCGGCATAGGAGGTTACTTCCCTAAAATGTGGAAAACATGATGTTCATCAAAATGAATTACAAATTCCATGAGGAATACCTTTACCAGCAATTAAGTAAAAAAAATACAGAGGCACCTCTAATGGTGGATTCCAGTGGGGACAAATTAATATTTTGTGAAAGAGGATGTACACACTGATGGGGATGATGATGATGACGATGACGACATCTGATCTTTCTTATGTTGTAAAGCCAGTTTATGTATGGGATCATAGCCACCAATGTCCACTGCACATTGGCAGCCTGAGTACAAAGTAAAAGTCTGTTTATAGTATGTTCTAGCAGCACCTCCACAAGCAAGGCCACCTCATTTCTATTAGATGTATAAAAAATTAAATAACCTCCTCCAGGTCAAAGATGTCTTTTAGGAACTGAATAACTTGATCCTAGATTGATCTTCTCTCATAAATTTTTTTAAGAATCAAAACATTAAAATAAATAAATTAAAAACTAATCAATCCTTCCATCCTTTCCCTGTCTTCAGTCCATAAACATATTCCATGTCACGATCCGGTGCAAGTGTTCCTTTGTGAAGGATAGTGAGCTGAGGGGTTCGGGTGACTAGGGAAGTGACTGTAGCTAGGTCTCCTAGTTGCGGCTTGAACCCAAGTTTGGCTAGACCTGCCCAGAGGTGCAGAGTCTAACTCACTTGGTGGTTTTCTCCAGTGACACCTCCAATCGAGATTTGGTTTTCGCCTCACCAAGTGAGCAGGTCGCGGCCCTCTGGACAGGTGCCTGGGAATGACAGAAGACCGGAAACTATATAAAATTAAGTAACTGCTAGAACACTGGAGGTGAACTGAATGCTGAATATTGGAACACTGTTAGAGATCCTAATCACAGGCTTGCTAGAGAGTACTGGGAATGCTAGAAATGCATGTGCTGATTTGCAGAGACAAACAGAGCAGAGTGGACATAAGCATATACTAGGAATGCTTAGAGATGCGGCTGGGAGCTAATTAGTAATAGCAAGTAATCTGACACCTCAGTGACAGAGAGAAACTGCAACAGAACCAGCAGCACATTACAAGACACACAGGAATAGAACATAAAAGACAGGAGTACTGGGAAAGAACTAAGTCTCAGACTGAAAATTGCTTGGAAGCTAATGCAGGAAATTCTAGAGAATTGTAAGTAGGCTGAAGCAACGCTATGAAGGAAAGAAACACAGAGCAACACTGGTGAGTATGACAAGTCACTGGAACAGTGAAGTTGAACAGCAGTTTCCTGTTCCTGGAGTCAGACTTAAATACCCGTGGGTAGCAGATCATTGAATCAGAGGATCAGCTGAGTGACCACAGGACTACCATAGGGAGAGACTAGTCAGGTGATATGAACCAACATGGCTGCGCCCATGCCCGGCACCCCAGAAACCAGGATGCACACACAGAAGCCCTAGCGGACCCCAGGGAGAATACTCAGTAATCACTCACCTCCACTCCCAGCTTTTGGACAGCTATGCCCAAGGATGCCAGAGGTGAGTAGCGGCCGATCCCAGGCTGCATCCTGACATTCTGTAGGGTCTCTGACCTAGTTAAGGAAAACATTCTTGGTTTTTAAAATCCCTAGGGGTCGTATAGTTTATTAAACCACCATCCTGTCTGCCACTGCAATGCCACTCTGTGCCATATTGGAAGCTGAACTACCACATGTTAGTGCCGCCCACTGCTGTCGCTTAGCTTAGTCAGCCAGCTAGCTGGATGCAACCTTTTGGCCTTAAACTAGATGAAAACATCAATATTGTGAGCTGTGAGGTGGTCAAATTTGACTGGAAATGACTGGAAATAAATGTTATTGAGATTAATAATACTGTATGAATAAAACAGGCCCAAATTATGTGATTTTAGCTTTTTTATGATTTTTTTAGAAAAAATACAGATCCAAAACCAAAACACGCAAAACCAAAATCCAGATCTAAAACACAAGGAGATACAGATCCAAAACCAAAACATGGGGGTTAGCGCACATCCCTAATTGTAACCAATGGTCATGATGGTTCCTCCATTGGCCAGGCTGCGTAAACTGAAGCTTACCTCATCCGGGCCGGTGCCTGGTCATTTGCGCACTGTCATGACCGGGTCTTGCGCAGACCCCTAAACATTCACAATGTAGGCAACTGGGTTAGCCTACATCTCTGAATCAGGCTCTAAGGCAATTAAGCTGAGGGAGGACGTCAAGGGACAGTTGGGCAATGATTCAGAAATACTGTACACACAATGCCAATCACTGCTGCGATCCTATATGCTAATAAGTCAGCCGCCATCTTGTACAGAGACAGCTACTGCCAGTGTCTTACATCCACAGCTTACGTACAAAAGTGAAAACATTAAAAAAGTTGGTCTCACATCGAATGTCTATACTGGCTCAGAATGAGCATCTCATCTAAGACAGTCTGGCCTCTTGAGCTGCATACGAATATGCAGAGGCTCACTAGGGCACATAGAAAAAACAATCTTGGTAATCCTGCGTTTATCTAGCCACCCATTGTTACCTCCCCCAAATGCTGACTACCTGTCAATCACTTTGTGAAAATATCCTCTCTGCCACACCTTTCACAAAGCAATTGCTGTGTGTGCACAATGCGGCTTTGTCATGCAAAGTAGCAAAAAAAATCGTTCCACTGCTTCCAACTCCGACATTCAGTGCTCCTCTGAACCAGACCCAATGTCTTGTTGAAACAACTATTTCCTTTTTGTTATGCTATCATCTTACTTCCTTCGCTGCACTGGAAATGAGGTCCTGTGGAACGACATCCTAGCATGCCCTACCACAATTTTGCTGTTAGGACACGTTAAAACTGTGGCAAGGCATGCTGGATTTTTTAGTTTCACAACATGTGGAGTGTCGCATGTTGCCTACTCATGACTTAAGGAAGCACTGGAGGTGTAAAGGTCTTGTAATGAGAAATATTTGTGTAAGTATCACTGCAATCTTATATATAAAATTCATTGGTCTGTTTGTTTGTTTGTTTATTTGTTTGTCTGTCTGTCCGGTTATGCATTTGGACACCCCTGCACTGATTGGGATGAAACCAATGTGAGGCGGTCCAGTATGGATCCTGGCAATGTTTAAGGGGGTTTAGGGTATGGTCTGACCTCCCATTGGTGTACGCTGGGCAGAACTTTGACCCGGGGAGCCTGTTCTCAGCCTTCCACTAGATGGATTTGGATGAAAACTTCACAGAGTGGTAACATTGGACATCAGAAGACATACTAGGAGGTTGAGGTCCCGGTCAGACCTCACGTTGGTGTACGCTGGCCAGAACTTTGACCCGGGGACGCTGGGCAGAACATTGACCCAGGGATCCTATTCTGGGCTTTCCACTAAATGGATTTGGATAAAAACTTCACAGAGGGGTGGCAATTGGTCTTGAAAGCCTAATAGAGTGGTTTGGGTCCCAGTTGGATCTTCTGGTGGAGTCCGCTGAGAAGAACTTTGACCCAGGGAGGCTGTTCTCAGCCTTCCACTGGATGGATTTGGATGAAAACTTCACATATGGGTAACATTGTATCCCAGAAGACATACCAGGGGGTTGAGGTCTCGGTTGGACCTCCTGCTGGTGTACGCTGGGCAAAACTTTTACCTGGGGAGCCTGTTCTGGGTCTTCCACTGGATGGATTTGGATGAAGACTTCACAGAGCGATGGCAATTGGTCTGAGTACTTGTGGTCCCAGTTGGTCCTCACAGCAGAGTGCGCTGGGCAGAACTTTGACTCAAGGAGCCTGTTCTGGGCTGAATGGATTTGGACAACATCACGTAATAAAACTTAATACTTCAGCTAGTGGAGAATATCTATATCATCTTAAATTCTTTGGAGGTTTTTTTGTGCCAACTGGGGAGGACATATGAAAATATGCTGATTATTATTAAAAATAAGAACCTACTAACACCACAAAGTGAGCTGGATATAAATAGGGTTTGTATTCGGGGGGTTAATAGGGATTGTGTGTAGGGGCAGAGCTCCCAGAGGCAATAGAAGCATTGGCCTCCAGGCACCAACTTTCATGGGGCACCGAGAAGCAGGCCTGATGATAGGAGAGTACAAGTGCCCCAGTTGTACTGGGCCCCGAGGTTCCAAGCTCACAGATAAAACAATCTATAACTGTTGCCTGCACTATACTGATTACTGCAGCTGCACAGGCAGTAGTAGTGATTTATCTGTGGGTTCTGGGTGTCTGCTGCAATTTATTTTTGGTTGTTTATTGTGACATACCACACTGCTGAAAGGCAGAGGAGCTGCTACGTGAAGAGGAGCATTCAGATGACAGAATGTAAACGCCTGTGGGGTGGAGTTGAAGGGATGCAGGAGTTGGAGAGACAATGTCGGCTGGAAAGACACGGCAGTTCTGGAGAGACAGAAAAGAGTTGTAGAGATAATGGGGAATGGGAGTGATAGGAGGGGGCTGGTTGGAGAGACACAGGGAGACTGGAGAGACACTGGGGGCGGGAGCTACAAAACACTGGGAAATTAACCTGGAGAGAACCAGGGGAAGTGGCTGGATATTATCCACACATGGAATAATTACTGGCAGATAACTTCCTCCTTTGCCCTCTAAGCTGTGCTACTGCTCATGTGCCGACAGTAGTTGCAGCATGCACTATTATTATTATTATTATTATCCTTTATTTATATGGTGCCACAAGGGTTCCACAGTGCCTCACAAAGTACATTAACAAATGAGCAAACTCGTAAAACAGCGACTTACAGTACAAGACAATACAGAAAAAGAACATAGTTTATAAACATTGCTGCACCGATCATAAAACTCAAAAAAGCAGCAGGGCATCAGCTACCAAGTGTTAAGTGCCCTGGTGGAGAGTTTTGAGTAGATGATCGTATGAGTGAGGGAAGGAAAAGCACATAAGGGAAGAGGGCCCTGCTCGTGAGAGCTTACTTTCTATAGGGGGGGGAGACAGACAGGGGTGACACAGATAGGGTAGAAAGTGAGGAAGAAGCATGTAAGCAGCAGGTTAGGATGAGTGCTGGAAGGATTTGAAGTAGTGAGTCTTGAGACCCCGTTTGAAGATTTGTAGAGAGGTGGACAGTCGGATAGGGATAGGGATAGGGAGAGAGTTCCAGAGGAAGGGAGCAGCACTAGATAGAGCCACTGAGGGAAGGGGGATACCACCATCTGTTTCACCTCCGGGCGGCAGGTATGAACTTAAACACCTGGTTGTGTGTTGTGTTGGACATCTATTTCTGCATCTTTTTTTATTTTCTCTAATTCAAAGTAAAAGTATTGGCAGCTTTTGCTACTTATCCAAGTTCCCCAATATACAGTGAGCCTCACGCTTGCTGATGCCACTTCTCTTGAAGATGCTACAGTGACAGTACATTCCCAGGCGCCCTGCTGCTGATTATTATGGCATGAGGAGGATCCCAATTTATTCATGTTTAATTTATTGAAAGAGTTGTGAGGCTTCTTAATCTCTTGAAGTGGGTAGATACTTTAAGCTATGCCAACCAATATAATTTAGATACTATTTATTTGCTCATTTATTCCTGGAAATAGATATTACAAACATTTTCTCAAACTACTTTGCAACGAAGAATATTTTCTACACATTTAGAATTTCAATGCCTTACTCATTAATGTCACCATTATCAACAGAAATGTGAATTAATGAAATAATGCACTGAGTATGTCTACATAAATCATTGTAATCAGAATCTTGAGCTTATGCTTTGTCTTTTTTAGGATTTCATTTTTACATTTTCTTTGAATAAATGAATTGTTATCAAATGAAACTTACATTTTGGATCACCAGGGACAAGTTTATTAAAATTGTTTTCACAACCTGTGTAACAGATACAGTATCATTAATCACTAAAGTGTTATGCAATATCTAAAATGTAATTCATGTTAGCTACTTCCAGGTACAATAAATAATAATAAACAAAGTATATAAGCTTCAGGAAGACGCCTAGATACTGTATAAATAGTATCATTATACTATTCCCCATCATTTTAAAGACATTACTACATTTTCCAATATTATTATAATAATTATTATTATTATTATTATTATTATTATTATTATCTTTATTTACATAGTGGCAACATATTTTGCCACTTTTAGCAGATAATGGGGTCAATCCAATTAGGTGCGAATTGCGAGGTGCGAATTGTTATTTTCTCTTGGAATTCGCAAAGCAAATTAATTTTGCAATCCAATTAGCAACTCGCACTGAATCAATCAGACTGAATTTGCATCTTTCCTTTTGAACCTACCTGAGGGTGAGAGATGGAAAGGAAAAACTTTATTTTAAGGTTAAAATGTTGGGACACTGTGCTAAACCCCTTGGACACCACCCCTAATGACTAATTAGACAATTGGAAGTTTCCAATTAGCTTAATTAGTCCAATAATTACGTAATTTTTTGGGGGGAAAATTTTTCTTTAAATTACCCCAAAATCAAACTTTTTCTTTAGTTTAGGCACCCCAAATTTAATTCCAAAATTTCTTTAATTGAAAAATAATAGGTTTTTTATAATTTTTTGCAGTTTTTGAAAGTGCCCTCAAAGTACCCCAAAATCAAATTTTTACCTACTTTTTTTTGCATTTTTCATTTAATTTGTTTGAGATTAAACAAAAAAAGTTAGTTTTTTTATCATTTTCTTGCATTTAAAAAAAAACACAAATCAGCCATTTGACACCATTTAAAAATCTACAGTACCTTCCTAATGCCCACAAACAGCCTTCTATAGGGTCCTGCTAAAGAAATTATCCATTTTGGGGGGTCCAGGGTGGTCTCCCCACTTTTTCATGGAATTCTCTAAAATCTCATTTGGCTGTCAATTTGCACCACTCTGCTGTGAGTAGTGCGAAAAGGGATTTTGAATTGGATTGGAGAATTCTAGGGAGAGCGCTTCGATGAGAATTCTAGGGAGAGTGCTTCAATGCGAAGTATGCGAGACAAACTCGCTACTCGCAATTCGCACCTAATTGTATTGACACCATTGTTTAATCATTTACATCAGTTTTTATACTCCTGATGAAGCTGAGCGGTCATTGCTAAGCAAAACGCGTTGAGGTTCTCCACCACATATTGTCTGGACCTTTGTGTTCTATTTGGAACGTTTTGGCTGCCACTCTCCACCCTCACTTGCACCTGGGCCATAACTTTGCAGATTTGGACGTGTCCTCACCATTGTGCTTCAGCCTGTCTATTCCATCTCAGCTGGATGCCAGAGGACTTTCCACACAGTCACCACCATTCAGATTTGCCTTGGATGTTCCCTCTCCATTGTGCTTCTTCTCATAATTTCATTTCTGCTGGAGGCCAGAGGATTTCCCATATCATCAAGAACTGGTGGTAAAGTGGTGTCGTTATATGCCTACAATATTGAGGCTCAATTCACCCATTCCCTGATGGGATCATTTTAAACTGTATTGTCCAACAACCCATTGCCCTTGTTCTGGGGTTATCAATCACTGACTTTGAGGGTATTCAGAGAGAGACATTCAGTACTTATTCATTAAGAATCGGTCCATGGTGGATTTTTTGGATTTTATTCATTTATTCATGTTATGTCTTGAATGTCTGTATGTTATCAGACACTTATCGTATGTGTCTTTTTGAGACTATATAAGATACTTTTTAGTGCTAATTAGCTCAATAAATTAGTATATTTTTAAATTTTAAACCATCCATCTAGTATTATCATATTGAGTAAAGAAAGAAGTGGTGTTTACTAATTGCGCCAAACTGGCAGCTTAGGTGGAGTGCCCCAAAAGGAGAGTATCTGTGTGCCCCAAAAAGTAAATTGAGAGCAGAAATGTTAAAGGTACACCACCCTAGCGCCAATAAAGAATCATGTCGAAAGTGATACTTATCTTAAATGTATCAATTATTTTTCCTTTTATCCTTTCGTCTTGAAGGATTGATATGAAAAGTCAAACCATGTAGAAAGAAGAAAATATAATCTAGTGCAGATGGTCAAACAAAAATATGCACAATATTAATTAAACAATTAGGTGAAATAATAATCACCCTGCAAAACAGAATAATAGAAAACATGTCTTCCAAAATAGGCTAATTAAAACCAAAATTTATGTATAACACGTTAAATGTACATCACAAATAATAATTTCATAAAAAAAGGAATGTTGATCCACTCCAAGTGAGTAGAATATGAGATCAAAGATCCTTAGAACCACCAACAGGTACAATATCACAGGTGAAGTTAGCCTCCTACCAGAATCTGGTCAAAAAGATGCATCCAACAACTGAGGAGATGTTTCTAACCCGGGTAACCTCAGCTACTGATCCTCATCCATCTCACACAGGCTCTGGGAAAAAGGTCTAATGATGTCCCTCTGCCGCCAATGCGTTTCGACCAGTTCAAGGTCTTTATCAAGGCTGTCTATTATCATATTAAATTCATGTATATATGCTCTTATTTATAGCACTGGTTATTCTAATTTTTTCATTGTTTTTACATCTATCTTGGGGAGTGACAACCCCTATACCAGCAGCTCTCTTGACAGCGCGTTACTTTTCTTTGTCTTTTTCAGTGTTTTCATTTACATCAGTACCTGTCCCAGTGGCACTTGTTGTGTTGTGTCATTTTTAGTTGACAGGATATAACAAAGAGCTTAAGGATCTGATTCTGAATCGCACACTTCTGCGACCGTTCTAGGGGTATATTTACTTAAGGTCGATTTAATGGTCAATTTTAAAATCAACTAAACTTGACAGATAATGACGTTGTGTACAGACGTCTGAATTGCAGATTAACTAACAGTTGGTTTTAAATACGAATTGAAAATCGATGACAATGTCAGTCGGCAAATACAACATAAAAATCAATAGTAAACTAGTCCAAAAAAGAATCACTGCACAAATCACCATGATCTGTGCTGGTTTCTAAGTATTAAAAGTAAATTAAAGTGTCATAAAGTTTAAAACAAAACTGCAAGGGGTCCCTCCCAAAATCCATAACCAGTCCTGGACCTTTCAGCCTTGCCTGGTACAGGAAAATAAGGGGGAAAATCAGAGTGGGGTTCCCGCTTTTTTCCTATAAAAGCATGAGGTTAAACCAGCTGAGGTGGTAATGCAGGGAGACGCACAGCTTGGGATTTCCCTGCCAAAGCATTAACAAGCCCCAATCTTGTCATCCCAGGGCAGGAAGTCCTCAGAAAGTTGGAATCCCAAAAATAAAAAAGCTCTGGGCTCTTCCTTGAATCCCTGGAGGTGTTGGATGCAGGGGTAATTGTGTAAAAGATAGATTTTATATTGGTTTTTACAGTACAGCTACAGATTCCAGCAAACCTGTCCGGCATGTCGGCACTTGGATTACCACAAATGCAAGCATGCCCAGACATTCTAGGCATACTTGCACCAATAGTTCCACTGTAAAGAAAATATACCAAAAATGACAGTACAAACACACACTGATTGTGTTAGCCCTTTATTATACACAATCACACTCACACACTTCATACTTGCCTAGTCCTTGGAGTTGGTCAGTACCCTTGTCAATGTAGAAGCCCAGGGGTTTTGTAAAAACAAAAAATGCAGTCACTGAACTGTCAGTGGAGTCATGCTTTGATTTGACAGCAGGGTCATTGTAAATGTGGCAAATCGACTGAAATGTTTTTCTTTTTCCTCCTGTGGGAGCAATGTATTTTTTTCCCTGTGAGGGTAAATGTGTGTGTGTTTTTTCTTTGGGGGCCAATGTGTGTGTTTTTTTCCAGTGGGGGCCAATTCGTGTTTTTTTTCTGTGGGGGCCAATTTGGGCTGATTCTGAGTCGGATGCAGCCATGTCTTTATCTATGTCTTTTGACAGAAAACGTCTGTGACTTTATGCTAATACTGCTACAAAGCCTTCCCCTGGTGTACATACATGTGATGCCCACCTGCAGCATCCGTAGATGCTGAAATACTGATTAGTGCAGCCCTATGGCAGGTGCAGTTTCTCTGTCCAAGTATGGCCTCATACAGTAAGTGAACGGTCGAATTACTGTGTATGCAACCACTTTCACCTACATGCGACACTCCCATAACATGCCGAAGTCCCACCAAAAAGGCCCTTTGCCGGTATTGTAATTTATGTTACTTGTATTATGCTGAAATGAAACCTCTGGGTACCTTTCACAAGCAGTGGACATCTTAGCTCATAATTATTTATATTTAATTATAATTTTTAAAATTATTTTTGTGTCTTACAGATTTGAACCTACACTTATAACTAGGGATGTGCACGGACCCCTGTGTTTTGGTTTTGGTTTTGGATCTGTATCTCCTTCAAGGTTTTGGATCTGGATTTGGTTATACAAAACCACACTTGCGTGTTTTGGTTTTGGATCTGTATTTTTTTCAAAAAAATCATAAAAACAGCTGAAATCACACAATTTGGGCCTGTTTTTGTTCCTACAGTATTATTAACCTCAATAACATTTATTTCCAGTTATTTCGACCACATCACAGCTCATAATAATGATTTCATCCAGTTTAGGCCAAAAGGTTGCATCGAGCTAGCTGGTTGAATAAGCTACGCGACAGCAGTGGGCGGCACTAACATGTGGCAGTTCAGCTTTCAACATGGCACAGAGGGCCTTATTCAGACCCGTTCACGAGCGCTATGTGCTTGCAAGCGGGTCGATGGTGGCCCAGTGCGCATGCGCACAACAGAGACAGGCTCCGTCGTGCACATGTGCGAGACCTGGATAGCGACGGGCAATCCATCGCTCCGGTCCTCATACCAAAGGGGGCTTTCGTTTTGATGTTGAGTGACAGCACACCCCCTTTGGTGGGTGAGCCGGGGGCGTGGCTGCCCAGACGGAGGCGTTCCCATGGGAACGCCTACCGTCTGGAGCCGGCCCCACTGACATCACAAGTGATGTCAGCCCACTGACATCACAAGTGATGTCAGTGGGAGTGTTTTTGGATCTGTTTGAGCCGAAAGCACTCTAGGGCTTGCGGCAACAAGACCCTACCAGAAGGGTCTCGTCACAAGCCCGATGGTCGCAATGGTCTTGACCATCGCGACCATCTTCCTGGCCGCTCGCTATAGCTGTGGTTGGTCACCCACAGCTATGCGAGCGGCCAGGAGGCCACTCATAAAAACAAGAATGACGGCCCTGATTCAGAGCGAGCGCTCTGTCAGAGCATCCGGCTCTGAATCAGGCCCTGAGTCTGCAGTGGCAGACAGAATGGCAGTTTAATAAACTATAAAATTAAAAATGTCAGGCAGCAATGCCCCAAACAGCACATAATGCAAAGAAAAGAGGTGCAAGATGGAATTGTCCTTGGGCCTTTCCATCCACCCTTATGTTGTATATAGTAAAAATGACATGCACAGTTTAACAAACCAATTACTTCAGCAACAGGGACAGCCAATTGTGGCTGAAGTGAATGATTTGTTTAGGCCCCCACAAAACAAGTTACCAACGGGCAGCTGACATTGCTGGAAATGATCTCTCCATGCACAAACTGGCTTTACAGAGGCCAGATGTTGTCGCCATCATCATCCGATTTCTCACCCTCATCAGTGTGTACATCATTTAACACAATATTAGTTAATTCCCGCTGGAAACCACCATTACAGCCTTAGGTGCTCTGTAATTTTTGGATGTAGCCTCCTACACTGATCGCTGACAAGGTTCCCGGCTCTGCTGAAAACTCTTTCTGAGTACACACTGGAGGATAGGCAGCTCAAGTAAAACAAAGCCAGTTTGTGCAAAGGCCTCCAAATTGCCTTTTTTTCCTGCCAGTAGTGAAACGGACTGTCTGACATGTCTATTTGTACGCTCTCATTAAAATAGTCCTCAACCATTCTTTGAATGGTGACCATATCAGATGGAGTCACGGTAATGGTCTCACTAATTGTAGGCAATTCTTTTAGACCTGACCAGATGTCAAAACTTCATTGTGTTGACTCATCTGCATCACCAGTGGTTCTTTATTATGGGAAAGTTTAGTCTTTTCCTGGCAACTGCACTTGCTGGAGAAACTGAAGGAGGAGCCATCACTGCATCATTCCTTACCAACAGCTCTTTGCATCTCTTTAGATCTGTGTCCGCTGGGAAGAAAGACACAATCTATAACTTAAACCTAGCATCCAGCACGGTTGCCAAAATGTATTGATCCGATTGTAAGATCCTGACAACCCTTTGATCCTGGCAAAGCGAATAAAGGACTTGATCTACAAGTCCGGCATGCTTAGCATAATCACTTAATTTCAGCTCCTCCTTCAGTTTCTCAAACTGCTTTTCCAACAGTCTAATTAGGGGAATTACCTGACTTAATCTGGCAGTGTGTGAACTCACTTCACAGGTGACTACTTCAGCACTTTGAACAACACAGAAAGTATTTTCTACTGCACTTGAGTAGGGTACATTTCCCTCTCCTCTTCCTATGTCATAGTTCATTGTGTAGCTTTGGATGGCTTTTTGCTGTTCCTCCATGTGCTGAAGCATATAAAGAGTGGAGTTCCACCTTGTAATTACCTCTTGCTTCAGCTGGTGACAGGGCAAATTCAACATTTTTTTGCAGGTGCTGCAATCTTCTACATGCAGCTGCTGAATGGTGAAAATGTCCAGAAATTTTGCTGGCCACAGAGAGCATCTCCTGCACTGCCCTGTCATTTTTAAAAAAATATTGCACCACCAAGTTTATTGTGTGAGCAAAACATGGGACAAGTTAGAATTTACCCTGCTGTAATGCTCTCACAATATTGGTGGTGATAGAAATCACAAATCCTGTGGAGAGTGCAAGTGGGGTAAGCCATTTTGCAGTGACTTCCCTGAGTTTTTCTAAGAGGTTCTCAGCGATATGCCTCCTAGTAAAACTGGTGATACACAGAGTATCATGCCTCTGAATGAGATGCTATTCCTTAGATGCTGCTGCTGCCGCTGAAGGCAATACACCCACCCAGTGGGCTGTTAGAGTCACAGTTACTGTTTCCACTGGGGCCTGATTTACACAAACAACATCCTCATCAACAGCATCCTCAACATCAGCATCCTCAACATCAACATCCTTATTTGCGTCAGCTACACAAATATCCTCCTCATCCTAGTGCACTTCCACAGAAGCATTCCCAATTTCTATGTCAGCATGTTGACTTGTGCTGCTCATCCCCACATATGCAGAGGATGCACCAGTGCTAGAAGGAGGCTCCTCTTTGAGTACAGTTTTGGAAAGGTCAGGCTCACACATGGCACTCGCCAACACACTTAGACGCTCCTCAGGGATTTGTGACATTTCTGAGCACACAGTTGGTTTCTATGCCTTTACGAATAACACACTGTGCTACCACTTACAGTTTCACAAGATTTTTTATGAATAAGAAGTAAAGAATAACACACTTCACTACCACTTTCAGTGTCACAATATTTTTTATGAATACAAATAACACACTGCACTACAACTTATAGTGTCACAATGCATTGATGATAAACAGCGGTCTGGCCAGAAGTGTCATTATCCTAGCTAGCTCACACAAAATAAAACTAAAAAAAATATGTTTTTTTATTTTTTGTGGAATGCTAATTTTATTTAACTGTTATTTTTTTTTATATTGGGGAAGAGCACACCTGGATGAAGCAGCAGCCCCTTGATGAACAGCACAGCATCCCTTTATGGACAACAAAGCACCCCTGCGGAGTGCGGATGGACCACTTGCAGAGGATGATAAACTGCGGTCTGGTCGGCAGTGTCACTGAAACAATAATAGCGTAGCTAGAACACACAAAAAAATAAGAGTTCTTTTTTTTTGTAGAAAGATACTTATTATTTTTAACTTTCATTTTCTTACACTGGGGAAGAGCACCCCTGGATTGATAGAGCACGCCTGGATGACACAGCACCCCTTTATGAACTGCAGCCCTAGCCCCTTGATTGACAGGACAACAGTGACACAGCAGTACCCCCCATTTTATGTACTGCAGCCCCAGGCAAACAACACTGCACCCTTGAACAACTAGTACTGCAACCTTGAACAACAGAGAAGAACAGAGACGCCTGTTCTGTATACTCTCCACAGCCGTAGTGAAAATGGCGCTTATCACCGGGACCTTTATAGAACCCAAAACCCGCGAGAATCCAACAGCCTCGTTTTGCCTCATTTTTGGATCTGAGTCAGGCGGGAAAAGCCGAGCTGGACTTGGATCCAACTCGGAATTGCAATGTTCGGGTGGGTCCGGTTCTTGGAGAACCGGACCCGCTCATCTCTACTTAAAACTTAACAATTATATCGCATATCTTAATCTTTTTGTTTGGGGTGAGAGTTGATGGTGCTTGGGGAGAAGAGGATGATTGCTATCAACCGCAACATTCCACACTCCTCCAGAAATTTGATCTATTTCAAATATTGTAGATTATATCAGTATTTTAAAAAAGGAAATGCTAACTCCTAATGTTCCTTTTAACGTTAATTCCTATTACTATCAAGTATCTGTGCACACAAATAATAATAATGGTTTGCTGCACACAAACACAGGGCCTGATTTAGTACGGATCGTAACTGCGATCGCAGCTACGATTAGGCACGCAGTCTCACTGCGATAATATGTTAATGTCTGCGATCGCAATGTAATCTCAGCACAATATGAGGATGACCAATTCCTCTTACTCACATCCATAATACTTAGCAAGTCTGCGAAAGCATCGGTAACATCGAGTAACATTGGACCCTCACACACAATTGCACAAGGTCAGATTTTACTCAAAAATTGCTAAGCTGATCGCACGGTGTAATAGCTCAAGCTGCATATGGCATCGCAGTGGCAAATTTATGTATGTCCCTGTAACGGCGTTCAAACGCACTGACACACCTGCGTTTTGCCGACAACCCCCCCAAACATTCACTTCCTGTCAATCATACTGGAATGGGGCTGCGTAGTGACTAAGATTGCAGTGAAGAGTTTGCGCACTGTGATGCATACAATTGTTCGAATGCGTGCGCAATCGCACTTGCGATCGCTACTGAATCAGGCCCACAATGTATAAGCCACTGCAGGCAAAAGGCACATTGAAATACTTGCCAATTTGCCAAATAAATGAATACACTAAATTTCCAGATTGATTTCCAAATAATTGCCAAAATGTCCCAGCGTGATGAGATACCTGGTCCCAGCTGTGTCCCAAAGAAATTGTATAAGCTCAACTTCAGTTACAAATAAGTTAAAGTGCCAAAGCTGATTGTGGTGGAAAACTGAACCACACAGCTAAGCTTCTCCAAGGAGGAAAACAACATATCTGGAAGGAGATCACAGATATGTCAATGCTGTACTGTAGCTCAAACGCAGCAGTACCGCAGTGTAGTCAATAAGGGGTATACATACATGCATCATCATTTTTGAAAGTATCTATTATGTATTATGTAGTTATATAATAAATAGAAATGTGCGCTGACCCCGTGTTTTGGTTTTGGATCTGAATTTGTCTTTTGTGTCTTGGTTTTGGTTTTGCAAAACCACCCTCTAGTGTTTTGGTTTTGGTTTTGGATCTGGGTTTGTTTATAAACAAAAATTATAAGTTTTTAAAAACAGCTGAAATCATGTAATTTATGCAATCCAAAACCCAAATTCAAATTTAAAATCCGAATACCGAACCGCAAAAAGATCATAACTGTGACTTGTATTTATCCGGATTCACGAAATTTGAGTGGATTTGGATTTCTGGAGAATAATAAGCTATGTAAGAGTAAGTTTAATAAGCTAAGAGTGAGATGCAGCTCTCTTGTTTGTCAATACTGAGAAGTACCTCACTGCACTGCAGTATGCAGCTCCTAGGCACTATCACCGTGGAGAGCCCTAGATACTGGATCTTGGCCAATTATAATCGTCTCGGATGTCTCCCATGAAGCACTGTAGATGGTGTTACACACATATCCTTTGAGAACAGGGAATGTCCACATCACACTACACTATGCTCTACCCAGAAAAGACTAACTTTGCAAGGGACATACTGGAGGATAGGCTTCCAGTCCCTGTCTGGACTATGGACCTAATTCAGAGATGTACACAAACCCAATGGTTTACGTACATCTCCAATGTTTTTCGATCTGCGCATGCACAGAAGCTGCACTACACATGAGCAGATCAGGGGCTGTGATGTCTCTTGCAGTACCCCAAATCCCACAGAATGATTGACATACTGCTGGTGTTTGGGGGTGGCAATGGGGCGGTGACAGGCAGCATCCCAGAAAATGCTGTATGCTCTATTTTCTGGGTGTGCTGAATCCAGTGGACTCATTGGTTTATTCAGCATGAATTTCCCAGCCACCCGAGTAACCTGAGGGCTCCTTAGATGACCGATGTTAATACAGATGATCCAATGCTGTTTTCCTGGATGCAGCAGCAGATTAGAGAAGCCAGCAGAAGGCATCTATTTTCACAAGACGCCTCTTGCAGCATAAGTATGTTATTGCACAGCCGCTGCGTACAAAGATGCAGGTGGCTGTGTGATCTATTCTGCATGCATTTCGGAATCAGGCCCTATATCACTGGGACAGTGTGAATGGCAAGTATAATATACCATATATAGTGATTATATAAGTGGCCTCCTAGGGGTATATTTGATAAGAATCGTGTCTAGCCGATATTAAACACTCTGGGCATCACTGGGATACGTGAGAGTTTTGTAAATCAGACACTCAAATTTACTAAGAATCGTGTTTGACTGAATCGTGTTTTCTAAAGGTGTATGGAATTTTGTTTGATCATGTACGAGTTCAGTCCTATTGGGCTGCAATTAATAGACCTGCCTTGGAACAGCATGTTCTGTGCAGGGCTTCTGAGTGTTGTAGGTGAAAGTGTTAAAAATTAAGAAAAAAAATGGCATGCCTCCACCTGCACGTGTCGGTATACTAACCCTTTCGGGATGCCTGTATCGGGATTCTGACCGCTGGGATCCTGAGCGCCAGCATCCATACTCAATCCCAGCGGACACAGAAGCGCTGTGTATACAGTACATACTGCTCCACTTTCCCAGAGACTGCAGCCATAAAGTTGGCAAGTATACTGTCACATACTCACTGGGCCTGCCATCAGCACAGTAAAAGGGCAATTTTCCACCAGCACTGACAAAAAGTGCACAGCCTGAATACTATGGGCAGCTCTACAAGCTGCAGAGTACGTGTCCAGAGTGTCCGTTCACTACAGCAACTCTGTTGGCAGCAGTTGCAGGCACCCTGCAAGCCAAATTAAAGTGCTGTGAGGGCGCGATGGTGCCACCTGCAGGCCCTGCACCCTAGGTGGTGGCACTGCTCACATATGCATATGTTATAGTTGCTCGTTTATTAACTGATAGGGTTCTTGTAAACATTTACCATTATAATTGATTCGTGATATTAAAAGTTTGATTTATAGGATACAAGTATGCCAAAAAAATTTAAAACAATACATTATTCTGGAGACACCACCATAGACATTTGTGACATCAATGCACAGTTCTGTGGGACAACACTTAAGAATTATTTATTTTTTCTTAGAACATTTTCCAATTATATTTAGTTTTATGCAAAGAAGCCAAATAAAATGTGCTAAAGTATTCTGGACCCAAACTAAGCCAAGACCATTGAAACACACAATAAATTTATTATGAGATGGACACCCATTGAAAACATCTGTTTTAAGCTCTGCTGCATGTTCAATGGCTGTGTGCTATTTTATAAATTATCCGTAACCCTTCTAGCAATCATCTATCAATTCCTGTCCTATGACATTAAATGAACTTTTTCAGTGAACCTAGATGTGGTTCACTCGAAACAGTGTACAGCTTGGTGTTGTTTATAAAAACAAAGGAACAGTATGAGTGTACAATTCATCTACACACAGAGAAGGTTGCCATGCTATTAGCTTATGAGAATGAAGCCTGTGAATTCTATAGGAATAAGCGATAACATTGATGTCTCTGTGACATTGGCATTGTGTTTATCATTACTGCCTCACAGCAGTAAGGTTCATTGCTTGACTCCCACCAAGGCCCTAAATGTGTGGAGCTGTATGTTCTCCATGTGTTTGTATCAGTTTCCTCCGGGTAATCCGATTGTCTTGCAAAATCCAAACCTCATACTGGTAGGTTAATTGGATCCTCGCAAAAAAAATTAACCCTAGTGTATGCTTGTACTAGGGGTGTGCACCGGCCACTTTTCGTGTTTTATGTTTTGGTTTTGGATCTGGATCTTTCTTCGTGTTTTGGATCTGGATTGGTTTTGCCAAAACCACCCTTCCGTGTTTTGGGTTCTGGGTTTTGTGTTTTGGATCTGTATTTTTTTTAAAAAAGAATAAAAACAGCTAAAATCACAGAATGTGTTGCTTTTTTCTGCTCCTATGCTATTATTAACCTCAATAACCATAATTTCCACTCATTTCCAGTCTATTCTGAACACCTCACACCTCACAATAGTGTTTTTATATCCAAAAGGCTATACTAAGCGACACGAGTGGGCGGCACAAACACGTGGCCCATCTAGGAGTGGCACTGCAGTGGCAGACAGGATGGCAGTTTGAAAAACTAGGCCCCAAACAGTACATAATGCAAAGAAAAAAAAGAGGTGCAAGATGGAATTGTCCTTGGGCCTTCCCACCCACCCTTATGTTGTATAAACAGGACATGCACACTTTAACAAACCAATCATTTCAGCGCCAGGGTCTGCCACACGACTGTGGCTGAAATGATTGGTTCGTTTGGGCCCCCACAAAACAAGCTGGCAATTAATCTGTCCCTGCACAAACTGGCTCTACGGAGGCAAGATGTCATCCTCATCCTCCTCATCCACCGATTCCTCACCCTCTTCAGTGTTGTGTACATCCTCATCCTCACAGACTATTAACTCGTCCCCGCTGGAATCCACCACCACAGGTCCCTCTGTACGTTCTGGTGGCTGGTCTTCCTGGAAGAGTTGGTAAATCATTTTTATGAACATCATCTTCTCCACATTTTGTGGAAGCAACCTCCTACGCCTTTTGCTGACAAGGTTCCCGGCTGCACTAAACACTCTTTCGGAGTACACACTGGAGGGGGGGCAACTCAGGTAAAATAGAGCCAGTTTGTACAGGGGCCTCCAAATTGCCTCTTTTTCCTGCCAGTACAGGTACGGACTGTCTGACATGCCTACTTGGATGCTGTCACCGATGTAATCCTCCACCATTCTGTCAATGGTGACAGTATCATATGCAGTGACAGTAGACATGTCAGAAATTGTTGCCAGGTCCTTCAGTCCGGACCAGATGTCCAAACTTGGTCCTGCCTGCCCTGCATCACCGCCAGCGGGTTGCTTAGGATACCTAAGTTTTTTCCTGGCAGCCCCAGTTGCGGGAGAAAATGAAGAAGGAGCTGTTGACGTGTCATGTTCCGCTTCAGCTGACAGTGTTTTCACCAGCACGTCCTTGCACCTCTGCAGGCTTGTGTTGGCCGGAAAGAGAGACACCACATAGGCTTTAAACCTAGGATCGAGCACGGTGGCCAAAATGTAGTGGTCTGATTTCAACAGATTGACCACCCTGGAATCCTGGCACAGCGAATGAAGGGCTTCATCCACAAGTCCCACATGCCGAGCGGAATAGCTCCGTCTTAGCTCCTCCTTCACTTTCTCCAGCTGCTTCTGCAAAAGCCTGATGAGGGGAATGACCTGACTCAAGCTGGCAGTGTCTGAACTGACTTCACATGTGGCAAGTTCGAAGGGTTGGAGAACCTTGCACAACACGGAAATCATTCTCCACTGCACTTGAGTCAGGTGCATACCCCCTCCTTTGCCTATGTCATAGGTGGATGTATAGGCTTGAATGACCTTTTGCTGCTCCTCCATCCTCTGAAGCATATAGAGGTTTGAGTTCCACCGCATCACAACCTCTTGCTTCAGGTGATGGTGGGGCAGGTTCAAGACTGTTTGCTGGTGCTCCAGTCTTCAGCACGCAGTCGCTGAATGGCGAAAGTGGCCAGAAATTTTTCGGGCCACCCAAAGCGTCTCATGCACGCCCCTGTTGCTTTTCAGAAAATTCTGCACCACCAAGTTTATTGTGTGAGCAAAACATGGGACATGCTGGAATTTGCCCAGATGTAATGCCCGCACAATATTGGTGGCGTTGTCAGATATCACAAATCCCCAGGAGAGTCTAAGTGGGGTAAGCCACTGGGCGATGATTTCCCTCAGTTTCTCTAAGAGGTTGTCGGCGGTGTGCCTCTTACTGAAACCGGTGATACACAGCGTAGCCTGCCTTGGAACGAGCTGGCGTTTCTGAGATGCTGCTACTGGTGACGCTGCTGTTGTTGCTGCGTAAGGTGATACATCTACCCAGTGGGCTGTCATAGTCATATAGTCCTTAGTCTGCCCTGTTCCACTTATCCACATGTCCGTGGTTAAGTGGACATTGGGTACAACCGCATTTTTCAGGACACTGAGGACACTTTTTCTGACGTTTCTGTACAGTCTCGGTATCGCCTGCCTAGTGAAGTGGAATCTAGATGGGATTTGGAACCGGGGACACACTACCTCCATCAATTGTCTAAATCCCACTGCACTAATGGCGGATGCCGGACGCACATCTAACACCAACATAGCAGTCAAGGCCTCAGTTATACGTTTTGCTTCAGGATGACTGCTGTCGTACTTCATCCTCCTCGCTAAGGACTGTTGGAGGGTCAATTGTTTAGTAAAAGTAGTGGTGTTCCTACTTCCTCTCTGGGATGATGAACAACACCCAGCAGCAGCAACAGCAGCAGCGGCAGCAGTAGGCGTAGCAATGCGGGATCCTCCGGAGGAATCCCGGATAGGAGAGTCAGTCATGCCAGAGACATGGCCTGCAGGACTACTTCCGATCCTGACTAAGGAGGAAATTGACAAGGAGGGAGTTGACGGTGTGGTTTGCAGGTGCTTGGATACACCAGGACAACGGGATTTAGGTGTCCCTGGACTGCTTACGGTCTTAGCCAAAGTTTCTGAACTTGACAGTAACTTTTTATGAACGTGCTGCAGATGCTGTATAAGGGTGAATGTTCCTAGGTGGTTAACGTCCCTACCCCTACTTATTTCACCTTTACATATGGTACCAATGGCAAGACAGTTGTTGGTCGGATTTGGATAGAAATATTGCCAGACCAAAGAGGTGGAATGTTTGGTCTTCTGCCCAGGCATGACCGTGATGGGCTTTTTCATCCCACGGACAACAACTGTCTCCCCCGGAGCCTGATTTAAACAACCCACATCACCATCAGAATCCTCCTCGCCAACTTCCTCCTCAGCGCCAGCTACACCAGTATCCTCATCCTGTTGTACTTCAACAGTGACATCTTCAATTTGCATATCAGCAAGTGGACTGTGGGTGCTCCTTTCAGCACTTGCAGGGGGTGTGCAAATGGTGGAAAGAGCCACCTCTTCCCGTCCAGTGCTGGGAAGGTCAGGCATCACAACCGCCACCACACTTGGACTCTCCTTGGGGATTTGTGATATCTTCTTAGAACGTACAGTTCTTCACTGTGCTTTTGCCAGCTTAACTCGTTTGATTTTTTTAGCGGGAGGAGGGCTTCCATCGTTATGTGAAGCTGAACCACTAGTCATGAAAATAGGGAAAGACCTTAGCCGTTCCTTGCCACTCCGTGTCATAAATGGCATATTGGCAAGTTTACGTTTCTCTTCAGATGATTTAAATGCTTTTTTTAAGGTCATTTTCCTGAACTTTGTCATTTGGGATTGTATGTGCCCTCTACTATGACATTGGGCATCGGCCTTGGCAGACGACGTTGATGGCATGTTATCGTCTATGTCATGACTAGTGGCAGCAGCTTCAGCACTAGGAGGAAGTGGTTCTTGATCTTTCCCTATTTTATTTTTATCAGAGAAAGTTTGGTCCTCCATTTATGTTATATTGATTTGTTATATACGTGCGGCAAAGGCGCACACAAACACAGAAAATATTTTTTTAATTTTGCTGGAGAGTAGTGCACTTTGTGGGTTACACCACCCTTTAAGAAATGAGCCAGCCAGCTATTTACTTATGGGACACAGGCGCACGCTTGGCGCTGCTCCATTGTTGATGCACGTGCAGCCAATTCACAAACACAGAAAATATTTTTTTATTTTGTTTGGAGTGTACTTTGGGGGTTACAGCACCCTTTAACGGACAAGCCAGCCAGCCCTTTACTTATGACACAGGCGCACACTTGGCACTACTTTGTTGATGCACGTGCGGCTACAGTGCACACAATTCACAAACACAGAAAATATATATTTTTTTTGTTTGGAGTGTACTTTGGGGGTTACATCACCCTTTAACGGACAAGCCAGCCGGAGGTATCTGTAGGAAGCAGACACCTCCTTCATGCAACTGTGACCCGAGTGCAGCATCCCTAGATACTACTTCAAATCACCATCGCCAGGCTGCGTATGTCGAAGCTTATTCAGCCTGGACATTGGAAAGCGCTATACCAAGTCCTGGAAGGCTGCATCTGATGTACCCGTTATGTAGAATGGTCCATGTCACCACCTCCACTCTGCCCCCCAAATGCTGCAGCATATTAATCATGTTGTGGATAATGCGGGACTGCAAGTGATCATGTGGCAACCCAAACATCTTGGATATGTAAGTAAACCTTCGGGTTTATGTACATATCTGAATCAAGCCCATAGATTGTACTCTCTGCTGGAATTGTCTATATCCCTGGCATGAGCAGTGACACACTGGCTTGTGGTACGAACGTGCACAGTGCACACACCCGACTTACAGTTCCCAAGCTGCCACTAAGAGTAAGAATACAAGAGACAGAGAATATCGGAGCAAGGCACAGCGTGAGGGAAGGGACGAGTTGCACTGAGGTGTCTGGCCAGAATAACAATGGGGCAAATGGAGCTACAGCTCCAAGCCTCCAAATAAAAATAGGCCCGTTGTAATGACAGCATGATGATGACCAACCACCAGCTGGGCACATTGTCGGCAGTACATCATAATTAATAATATTGTATTTCTATTTTCCTCACAAAATGATGCAACTTTGATACTTTTTCATCATTTTAAGATCCAGGCCCATGTGGCCCTTAATCTGGCCATGGGGCTGGTCCGGGGGGAGATGAATGGTGGAGGAAGTCAGGTAAGTTTCCTTGACAGAAAGGGAAAAGAAAGACAACAGGGCAGGAGAGGAAGATAGAGACAGATAGAGAGAGATGGGGGAAAGGGGGAGAAGAAGTGAAACAGAGAAATGGTGTATGAGAAGGAGAGATGGGATAAGAGAGGGAGAGAAAAACACAGGAAATGAGATGGAGAGAGATAGGAAGGAGGGTGAAGGGATCAGGATAAAAAGCCTGGCAACACCGGTCACAAAACTTTGTGACAATGATCCGTAATACTAATGAGAATATAATCTGTAATAGTGTTTTCAATTTAGTTGCTGTGGAGACTTCAGATCTCAATATAAACTTAAGAAGGTGGTCTGAATGGTAAGTGATCTGGATGGTTCTGTTTAATGTTCACATTTAAAAAGCTTATACCCTTCTATAATTGTCCTGCTAAGTAATGACATATGAAATTATCTCACCCGTAGGTGTTTATGGTGAATGTCCCTACCCTGAAGGCAGGCAGATTTGCTATCAAGCAGATGATCATATGTATTGGGGTGCAGGGGCATAGCTAGAGAGATTTTTTGTGGGGGAGAATTGAGGAATTTTCCAACTGTGATCCCTAGAGGTAAATTTATGAAACATTTGGTTTGCCATCAGAATGACACCAATGGGCATCAATGGCGGATTGCAGTCAACAAAACCATTATTTACTATGCATCGGTTTTGACTGTCATTTGTAATCTGTCAAGACCCGTTGGATTTAAAAACCCCATATTCCACAGATCCAATGGCAAACCCGCCGTCAATCTGTGGTGGAGTGGAAGCACTGCACAGATCTCTATGATTGTTGTATTGATGTTTATAAATGGCTTACATTTTTTTTTTAAATTGTGGGGTCACCCCCAAAATCATTAACCAGCCCCAGCCCTTTTAGCCTAGGCTGGTATTGGAAAATAGGGGGAATGATGTGGGTCCCGCCTATTTTCCAAATAACCAGCACCTGGGTGAACCAGCTGGGGCAACTGATGCATTAGCAGGAGGCCACACAGTGTGGTGTCCCCCTGCCATAATGGCAAGCAACCGCAAACTTGTCAGCCCAGGGCTGGACTGTGTGTCTAGTTTTTTGATGAGTTATTCATTTAGTAAATGAGTGGATTACAAATCCGATGAAAGACACCCAAAAAAACAAACTTTACTTTTAGTAAATGTACCCCCTATATTTCCAACACATATACCCCCTATATCTTAGTAAGTCTACCCCCTATAATTTCCAACTCAAGAGACCTGTGACTAAATTTATATAGTATTATCCCTTTTCCATTCATTCATATTAAGATTTATAATTATTGTTGCAGATGGCCTTGCAGTCACAACACTGAACCTTGTGCCTCCTTTACTTCATATTCCCAGTGTCTGTACAAATAAAAGCATTTTAAATCCTAATACAGTATTTATTGTAGTTTATTCTCATTTATGTAGTTGTCATAGCTATTCACAGCATAGGTAATTAGGGTGTACATGATATGGAGTCTCAAGGCTGTTAAAATGGCCAAAGTATTGCACCGTCTCTGGAAATGACATTAATGCTTTTACACTGACAGTATCGGTTCCATTTCAAACCGCGATGTAATCCAACCACGATTTGAGAAAATGCAAATGTTCCATGTATCAGATAGATGTAGTGGCGTATCTATAATGAATGCAGAGTGTGCATTGCACATGTACAAACACTGCACACCCTGCACCCACTTAGTATAATTACCTCTCCAGGATCCTTCGTTGGTGCATGCACAGTGTAAGAGTCTACTCACATCTGCACTGCAGAGAGAGGACAGGGCCTGTGCAGAGGCTGCACATGGGCCACTGTCTCTCTAAACCCGCACCTGGATAGATGTCTGAATAATCCATTAACTGTAATGAGTTTGATGAGAGCACAAGCTGTCATCCTTTTGCTTGTAGTTTATTCTGAACTTATAACACACAGCAGAATTCTCCTTATTCAAATATAATCACTAAATGCATGTGAGTTGCTATTTGCAGAATGCTTACTCAGGGGTGTATCTACGGATCTGAGCGCCCCTGGCAAGGTAATGGACTGGCGCCCACCTTCCCCCATAATTTCATGAAATGCCCCCCAGTAGTAGTCTTCGCTATGCAGTGCCCCCAGTAGTAGTCCCCCTATACAGTGCCCCCAGTAGTATCCCCCTACACGGTGCCCCCAGTAGTACCCCTATAGAGTGCCCTCAGTAGTAGTCCCCCTATACAGAGCCCCCAGTAGTATTCCTCCTATACAGTGCACCCAGTAGTAGTCCCCCTTATGCATTGCCCCCAGTAGTAGTCCTCCCTATACAGTGCCCCCAGTAGCGGCCAACCCCCCGATAACGTGCCCCCAGTAGCGGCCCCCACAATACAGTACCCCCAGTTGCGTCCATCAATACCCATAACGTGCTCCCAGTAGCGGCCACCCCCTATACAATGCCCCTTAGTAACCACTGTGCTGTGCCAGAATAAAAATAAAAAGCAACTTACCTGATCCCCGCTCCTGCCGACAACCGCCGCTGTCCACTCCTTCGGGCCCGCTCTCGCTCTGCACTATGGGATGGGAGAGATATCATGACGTCTCTCCCATCACTCGCTGCGGGGGGAGCCATAAAACGGAGTTCAAGATTGATCTCCAGCCGGCTCCCTCCGTGGACGCAGCAGCCAATGAGAGTCTGTCTGACCCTCATTGGCTGGCTGCTATAGAAAACAGACAGCCACCGCTGGCGGCTGTGTGTTTGTAAACTGTGTAGGGCAGACAGCTCTCACTGCAGTCTACTCTACACTTAGGGCCTGGGGGACTAGCATGGTAGTCCACCCATTGACTGCTGGTGGCACTGCAGGACGGCGCCCCCCCTTTGGCCGGTGCCCCTGGCGAGTGCCATCCTGGCCAATGGGTAGATACACCCCTGTGCTTACTACACTCACAGACATACTAGGGCTAATGCAGAGTGACTACTATGTGAGGCTGAGTAGCATAGCTTGCATGAATTTGCACTGCACATGTCCAGAGTGTGAACACACACATATCCCTATGCATACCCAGAGGAGGATTTAGACCTCATGGGTCCCTAAGCAAGACACCGATCTGGGGCACCCCTTACTCAACAAATCCATAACACTAATTAACAAGTAATGCCCTTAAACATTATGCCACACAGTAATGCCCCTTATAACTTATGTCCTCACTGTGAGGTTCTGGTTTTGTTGTGGACCCGGGGTGGTATAAGGAGCAGACACTGGAGCTGATTTAAAAATAAATGTTGAATTTTTAATAAGTGGTTTGACAGACATGCAAATGGCAAAACAGAAAGTCCGGGTTTAGCACTAAGTGCACTTGGGAACTGTGGTGATGCAAATGGGAAAAAGTCCAGGTAGTGACAACAGAAGGTAATCCAGTATTCCGGTGTTTGTGAGGCTGAAAAGAACTGCAGGTTGGAGTGAATTTCTGATTGAGGTGAGTGGCAGGCTGAAGTGAATTAGCAGACTTGAAGTGATTGCTGGCAGAAACAATAATGTCCAGAGGAAATGCAAGTGGAGGCAGAGTGCAGGGTAAATGACTGACACAGGTACTCAGGCAGTGGGAGAGGCAATAGGAGGAGGCAGGGGTATCCAGCAGGGTTAGGAGCAGGTTCAGGAATAGCAGACTTGGCAGAATCCAATAAGCAGGCAGACTTGCTCAGGAACTCTCTCTCTCTTAGCTCTCGCTGAGAAACATGTTGCACTTGCAATGATAGAAAGCTCGGCACTTCCTTAAATACCCAGTGCCGCACTGTGAGAGGCCAGAGAGAGCATGTGACCCACCAGGATAGGGCAACTAAGTCACATGACCGGAGGTAAGATGGCGGCGCCCATGCCAGAACGGAACAGAAGCACTGCGAGGCTTAACCAGCACAGAGTGACAATATGCCCAAACAGGACTACGCACAGTCAATGCTCCACGCCAGGCACCAGCACCACCACCACCACAGCATCCTCACAGGTATCACCCGCCGACCACCATGCCGAGAAACGCTGGTGGTGACACTCACGTCGTCGTCCCCCAGCCTCTTGCCTCGCCCCACGTGTGCCTTCAGCAGACTGTCGCCTGGATTTGGTGCCACACCAGGAGTCAGAGAAGCAGCAGACAGCAATGCATCATTTGAATCTGACGCTGGTTGTGAGCCAAACAGAGCTCAAGGACCGGCAGCTGCTACCGATTGGCTTGCGACCAGCACCAGATTTAAATGACAGCGGAGCTGTCTATCTCAACCCTGCGCCGCCTGCCGGGGTATCACCAAATTCACACCTGCTGCAGTATATTTAATATCATGTATAACATGGTCTGGCCCAGTCTGATAAAGGAACTACAGGGATGATAACACAAAATTGTAAAATTCAAATATATCTCCCTCTCCTATTGAAGTTAATAGTTTTTTATTTACTGCATTCAGTACAGTAAGTATACATTTATATCACTATACTACTGGACTAAGTGAGTGCTGCTGGAAACCAGCCCCTCTCCCTGAATTACTTGTGCATGTTAGTGCAGCTTGAAACAACCAACTCCTCAAAGCACCCGACACTCGACTACCCGCGAGGGACCAAAATTCATCAAGCTCCGACAATACTACATTTTTAAAGCTTGACAGCATGAACCGACTCCATTTTAAGATGGTGCTGATTCCTGGAACCCCTCTTCTTCCTATGGGTAGGTAGTCCAGGATTGTGAAGAGGGATCTGATCGATCCCCTCTGCACCTGCTGGGATAGCTCTGTTGGATCTCGTGTTCTGTTTGTACATGCATAAACCAAAGTTCATGTATATGCACTAACACACAGTCAGACTTAGCAGTGCTAATTTTCAAGCAGCAGTGATATAGATCGTGGGGACAGTTGATTTTCAGATCAGAAATCCTCACACTGGATCAATGTTGAATTGCTTCGGTCTTTTATTATCCATCGCTGCTACTCTCAGTGAGTGGGATATATAATTACTGGGGGCCAGCCATCCCCCGATAATGAATAGGCCCCTATAGCACAATTCTATTTTCTATTATTATGCTGTAGAAATGTATGACAACATTTAAAATTACGCAAAATCTGCATAACCATTTGTAATACAATGGATTTGTTCTTATGCAATATGCCTGCATATTAAAGCTAATGATCCACTTATGTTGGACCAGAAATTGCATTATGCTAACTGCACAATAGAGTCTTGATCCAAGCTCCAAATCTGATTTCACCAACACTTTTTTACAGAATGTTACTTCATTACATGACATTTTAACCCAATGAAATCAATGAAATTACAATAAATTTAGTACACATAATAAAAGAAACAGGATGTGTGAATTTCTGTATGAAACATCTAAAGAGTCCTTCTGTTGCTTCTCATTGACTGTGTTTTCTTCAAAACATTGGATATTGCCACTTGAATAAGTGGATAGGGTTCAGGATCCCGACAACAGCGGCATCCCAACAGTTTTGTGTAAATATTGTAACCCTTACTCTAACCCTGTCCCTAACCCTAACCCACCACTTCCACAGCCCAGCCCTAACCCTCCCCTCCCCAGCCCTAACCCTCCCCCTAGTGCCTAACCCTAACCCTCCCCCTAACCCTAAGTCTCCCCCTGACCCTAATACTTCTGCAATCTGTCAGGATTCTGACAGTGCAGATGCGGCTGTCTGTATTGTGACTGTCAGGATGCCGACCACATCGCAAATAAGTTAATAGTTTTAAATTAAATAATCAGCACAGACTTTTTTAAACAGAAAAGTATCAGTAAAAATACTGCCATTTATTTTAATCAATACCAGCTTTTTCGCATTTTTGGCAGCTGTACTATATAGTGTTTCCAACATTTTCAGATTTTGCAATAATTGTCCATTACATTACTGATTATTTAAAAAAAAAGAATCAAAAAAGTCTTCATTCAGCACTAAATGTGCAGCAGCTTTCATTGGAATATTGTCCAGCAATTTGCTAATTTGATTGTAAAAAAAATCAGTTGTAAAAAAGGTATGATAGCCCCGTTTGGTGCATAAACAGTTGAGGCAAGAAGGGTGGGAGGTTGTTTAATTAATATGAATCATTATCTAAAGGGAGCAACTTTGATTCAATTTGAATAGTTCAATGGCTTTGAACTTGTTTGTAATACATTTGGGAATTTGTGTGATTTCGAATGTGTTATTTGTGTTTCTTAACAATGATACAGAAAACCAAATTAAATGGCTACATATTATAGTAATTTAAAAAGTTTGTATTTTATCAAACAGCAAGTAGGCTGTTACAAATGTTTAACATTTAGTAAATAAACTCAAACATGTTTGAATCAGCTAAATCGTGGTCAAACCAGCTCGAATTTGGATTAATTTAGTCTAAATTTTTTTAGTCTATTTAAAGTTTAAAAATTTCCTGCAAACTCTCACATTTTAGATAAAGTACAATAAATACTTTTAACATGTTTAAGCTTCTCTATTAGAGTTTTAGGAAGCAGGAGTGTAGAGAGCCGGCCTAGGCCCGAGTGAGGGGTACGTGGCCTAATTGCAGGAGGTGTTCCACGCCCCCTTCAAGGGAAAAACATTAATACAGCGCTGCAAATAGGCGCTGCGTGCTGGGGAGGGGGGTGCTGTGAGCCCCTCAGTCCAGGACAAATCCTGGGGGTGGGCATGATCAGTGTGATCGCTCCCTCCCACAGGCAGAGGAGACTGCTGCTGCTCCTCAGCAGCAGTGAGCAGTCTCCCACTGCAGCCCAGCACACAGCAGTGTATGCTGGGCTGCTTAGAGGTTAGAGGGGGGTGATGTTGGATCCTGGCCCCTGCCAGGCCCCTTCATCAAGTCCAGACCTGGGTAAGTAGTACCCTCTTGGCGCCCCTTGTAGGAAGCCATAGAAGTCATGGAATCCAAGC
Source organism: Taudactylus pleione (assembly GCA_031769625.1). Classification (NCBI taxonomy): domain Eukaryota; kingdom Metazoa; phylum Chordata; class Amphibia; order Anura; family Myobatrachidae; genus Taudactylus; species Taudactylus pleione. Next base: position 18,049,803 of record JAUIMM010000020.1, on the reverse strand, counting down.
ACTGATTCATCCTGCATACTTCTATCTGCATATTGTGTGAGTGGACAAATATATACTAGAGAAAAATGTTAAAATGTTGAATTTGTCTTTTGTTTGTCAGTGTAAAAATGTTTTTAAAACTGAATAGCAACTATGGGCCTGATTCAGAGCCGGACGCAATTAGCGCTCGCTCGTCCTGCAAATAGGGGTGGCTATTCAAATGAACCATTCGCTGTTTGCGGTCTGTTCACGCCTCTAGGTCTGAACGAGCGAACAAAACTTGCGGTCATTTTTTGGAAAAATACGCCCCCTTGCCGCTCGCATCCTACGTCATGTCAGCTATTTATTAGATTAATCGAGTACATCGACCAGGGTATTAACTGCTCGCTATTCTTGTGGTTGGTTTTTGCTACCACAATCTTGCGAGCAGTTCTGGCTATAAAATAACCCAGTGACGTGGTCAATGACGCTGCTGTTTTAATTATGCACACCCATAAACGCCCGTTTTGACCTTTTGGCACGCCTGTGTTCGGATCTCCACTCCCCGTTTTCAAGCACCTTCCCCTGTTACCACCCACATACGCCTCATCCTGTCACTCAATTTATCAGGCATTCGCTATTTTGCAAGCACATGAATTTCGGCCGCACTGACTGGTTCGAGCATGCGTATAACGATCCGTACGCATGCGCAGTTGGGCAAACATCACTCGGAGCGAATGAGCTGCCGCTTACGAGTGGCTCTGAATCAGGCTCTATGTGCAAAATACATACATTCTACTGATTCAACAATCTTGGAAGACATAATTCATTTAGCAATCATTTTTGCTTAGTGTTTGTTTAGGGAAAAAATATTGTAGTGGCATACACATGTACTGTTTTGTATTATCTGCCACCGGGAAACAGCTGAAAGGTGTGGACAATCAGTGCAAGACTAATCCACAAAAAATGACCATTCCTGAAATAGCACTAACTGCAAATCTTCTACCTTTCCTGAAGCCTCTTCTTTGGTGACATCAATCAAAGAGGTTGTTTTATTGTTTTTTATCTAATGAAAATTCTAGTAACGGGTTCTAAAAATTTATTATAATTATTTTCTGGTGCACAACAGAGATAAGGCATTCATTCCACTGCAAGTAAAGTGACTTTTCAACCATATACATATAAAACATGATTAGGTTATACTAATGAAAAGCAGATGAAAAGGTGCGCTGTTGCTGTTTCAATTAATAAACTGGATATAAACTATGAATAAATAAAGACCAAAACTTCCCTTAGAGGTCTCTGCACATCGCAGTTAGCTTCATAGTTATCTCGACATATGTATATATAATAGATTCATAACATATAGACAAAAATATAGTGCAACAATGTAACAAATGTATTCTTTAAAATAATCCAGCTAAACATAAATGTTTAAAACACAAGGCAAGTAGATATGCAAATAGAGATGCAGGCTCCGGAACCGGCCTCTAGGCTCCTTCTTTCCATTGAAATCCAGGGTCACTCCTACAAGATGTATTCTAGTAGCACTCCTGTCTCTGCTGCAATATGTTTTTGAGGAACCAGCTTCGTTTCCTCAAAGCAGTATGACAGTAGTGAGCTTTAAGTGCTCTTTTAAGCTATGGAGGATGTTCATATCCGTGTCACAGGTCACATCTCCAACATATACATAGAACAGACAAAAAACTCAAATAGCTCTACTTCAAATAATCTAAAATAAAAACAAATACCTTAATAATGCACGATTAAAAAAACATCCATTATAGTTAAAACAACTTTCTGAAACTAAAACCGGAAGTTATTCAATTGCTCTAAACCTCAGGCAGAATCTATTGGTGCAGTTATTAAAATTTCCTTTTAGTTTTAGAGTCCTTAAATCTTGCAAAAATTCCCAGCACCAGTGTCCGTGGGTTACTTTTGGTATGTGGAACACATTCTGGAAAGTGCCCTCCTCCAGCCGTCCTGAGGTCACAAGGGCCTTCCGATGTGTTCAATAAGGTTCCTCTATTCTTGAAGTGCATGTCCATTGTAGATGATATTTCTAATAAGAGATGTTCCAGTTTTTCTTGAAGTCCATCTGCAACTGACGGTGGCCACTTTCTTAAGGTGGGTACACACCTGACAGATATGTCTGCATGATCAGCGTAAATGCTCCCCCCCTTTGGCATAGGAGACTGCTTGGGCTGCTGCTTTAGCAGCCTCAGACAGTCTCTCAGTGCAGCCCAGCACACTGCAGCATGTGCTGGGCTGCTGTGGATGGGAAGCTGTGCCAGACATGGGTAAATAGTACCCGCTCATGGCTCCCCCCTTCTCTGCACCCCTGTGTATGGGCGATCGGTTGATCACCCGTACACACTCGCCGATGGACTGATATGTCTGCAGACATTTCTGTTCATTGGCTATGCAGCACAGCCAATGCGATATGTCTGTGAACAACATTGTTCACAGACATATCGTCTGTATACACTGGCCGACGGGGGCACAATATATTGGTCGATCAATTGATCGGCCAATATATAGGCAGTGTGTTCCCAGCATTAGGCTCCATCTGCCAATAATAAATCATTGTAAAACATATCGGGCTCCTTTATAAATTATTACTAAGACTGAATAATATATGTATTAAAAGGATACTTCGACAACCCTAAGCACTTAATATATAGTATGAAGTATATATATACATATATATATATGTAAAAGTGCATATAAACTATAAATCAATACAGATATAAAATTATTAAGATTTAAAATATATGATGAATGTAGACTCACATATTTAAAATCTTAATAATTACAAAATGAGACTGTCCCTTTCTGGGCCTTGAACCCAAGGTGCCGGCTATAGAAAGAGCTCATCTTATCCACTCATACATGCAAGCTAGCCATATCAGTATTCACAACTGTTGTTTATGTCATGTTAAGCATGCGTCTTTACACCAAATAGCGGATTAGAGTCTAATGCAGCAGGGTAGCACATCATAGACATTAAGGGATGTGAAAAGTGCAGAGCAATACATTACGTTGAGCAGCGTACTTTAAGAGTATTAAGCCTGAAATGATCTCTCTATAAAAAAAACTGCTAATGCATCTTCAGTTCAAGCGTCTTCACATATAACGATAGTATAGAGTACGAACAGCCCGTAATGAGTACAATATAATGTCTATATCAATTTAGTCTAGACACAAAGTAATAATTTCAAGCAGCACCTTTGGAGGAGTGACTGTTTACTCTGTCTGAATGTGACTGGCCAGCCTCTAATGGATCACCGTCCACTGCTACAGTATTGCATTCAGTACTGTAGTTTTCATCTGTGGAGCATTCGTTACATAGTGATTAAACTGTGTATTGCATGGTGTGTAGTCTGTTGCGGCATACAGTATGCCATGCCACACCATAATGCGTATTGACATGCCACAGCAGGGAAGCCAGAATACTGTGCTATGAGCAAAGATGTATGAGGACACATCTGTATAGGGAATTGTCTTTGTAAGTAAAGAATTCTTAACTATTTAACCTATGTATATGTGTTTTACTGTATTAATGTACAAAAATACTATTTGATACAATGTTGGGCTCTAAAAAAGGGGCATAGTGATACAATACTCAATGTGTTCTGTTAGTGAGGAGAAGGAAAAGGGTGGAGTGATACAGAGGTCTGTGATTTGCCCTGTTAGAGTAAAAGAGGTGAGTGAGATAGAAAGTTAGATGAGTGAGAAAGAGAAGGAAGAGGAGGATTGGCCATCTGTCAGAATATGGGAGAGTTATTTTGAAAAAAAAAGAAAAAAAGATCATACTGTAACACTACTATTATGAATTTTAACAATTCTGAATGGACATATCTAAAATACTGGTAGAATCATAGGAGACCAGAGAACACTTGGAGAGATATAGCTAAATATCCCTTCAATAGTAAAAATGAAGGAATAACGTCATATAAGGGGAAGGATAGGGAAGACTATATATAACCTATACCCCTTATGAACAGATATAGACCTTTAAATTACACTAATTCAGGAAATCATACTCCAGTTTTAAAGCGAAAAGCTTGGTTCGCGAGGAGGGCATAATCAAAAGAAAAACTAGGAGAGGGAAAAAATGCAGAAAAAAACAATCTAAAAGGAAGAAATATCAGTGTTAAAGAAGGGACTAAAAGTCACTCCAGCTAATAACCTGAATTCATTCAAAGTTTATGTAGATATACAGAAATTTATAAGAAAAATTACTGTTAAAAAGTTTTTAATTGAGAAAAATTCAGAAAAAAATATTGAGCTGAATCAAACAAAAGTTAATCTACATAAAAAGAAATAAATTTGTTATCCAACTCAGACAAAGGGGAGCTGTATAGACTTCTTAAACCAAATAGTCTGTAGTGAATTGGATAAAATTAATATCCCACAAAATAAGAATAAGAATAGAAAATTTAACCAAAAAAGAAAATCCATCCAAATGAATTCAAATCTTGTAATTAAACAGACTGATAAGGGGGGTGGAGTGGACTCTTCAATAAATCAGATTAAATTGAAGAAATAAATAAATAACTGACAGAAGGAGAAACCTAGAAAAGATTGAAGAGCGATCCAACATTAAGAATTATGTAAGATCTCATGGATATAAGCAAGAGAACATTATAAAAGGCAGTAATAACTAAAGACCAATTTAAATCTTGCCAAAGATCCATAAAGATCCAATTGCGCGAATTGAAAGTATAACATTGAATCTTTCTGCCCTAATAGACTATTATTTACAACCATTGGTTATTAAAAATCGATCGTATCCTAAGTATATGGGTGACATCTTAGGAAAATTGAGGATATTGAAATTTCAGATTAAGTTTTTTAGTTAGTGCAGACGTTAGCACTTTGTATACGGTAATTGAAAAGGAAAAAGGTCTGCAGGCAATTAGATACTTTTTAGAGAAGAAACAGAACATAATCTAAAGGAGATTTTAATAGAAAGTATTTCATTTATCCTTAGTAATAATTATTTTTATTTTAATGGCTCTTAATTTCTGCAGATGGTTGGTACAGCAATGGGGACCAGGTTTGCCCCCAGCTATGCCAATTTATTTATTGCATATTGGGAGGAAAATACTATCTGGTCAAATCATGAGCTGGGGGCGAGCCTATTCTGTTTGTACTAATTCATAGATGACAATTTGTATATGGAAAAATTATAGTCATGAGGGTAAATTTACTAAAGTGAGAGTTTTTAGAAGTGGAGATGTTGCCCATAGCAACCAATCAGATTCTACTTAACATTTAACTAGCACATTCTAGAATATAGTAGCTAGAATCTGATTGGTTACTATGGGTACTTCTATAAAAAAAACTCGTACTTTAGTAAATATGCCCCATAGTCTCACTTTATTTTGCAACAAACTGAATGTAAATGATCTAAACATCAATTTTACAGAAGCTAAAGCCTAAAGGAATTATATGTACTCCAATTCTTATATTGACAAAGTGAACAGAACTGGCTTGAAAATATACATTTAGGCCAATTCAAAACGATAAGAGAAATTGTTCTCAGGCCAAGGTGAGAGAAACACAAATAGCAGATATAAATGAAGGATAGATTTTAAAAAAAGGGTATACTAAGGAATCTTTGGAAAAGCTATGTTAAAATTGAATGAAGTAGAAGAGAGGATGCTCTTGCCTGAGTTCACTCAGACCATCTTGACATCTGGTAGACATCCACACAAAGCAATTGATAGTGTCTGTTCCTTCTTATTTGATCTAAAGGACTTTTTATGGATAGAGGTCCAATGTTATAACAGTGTTACACTATGATCTTTTTTTCAAAATAAATTTATTTGAGGAGAACATAGGGGAACAAAAAGAACACCAATCTATAGGAATGATATATTTTGTAACATAGAGGATGGTGATATCTTCTCTTCATTCCAGGAGGCTGCATATCTCTGTTTGTGAGTGCAATAATCACTGTTATTTATTGTAGAAGATGGGAGAGGTAAACTCTGCTCCAATTACATGCAGTGGGTGGAACAAAGGGAGTGGACAGAGCTGCCAGTGCACTGGGGGCTAACTGTAATTAACTCAGGAGAGGTTGGTACCTCACCCCCAGACAGAGAAACTCCTGCTTATAGTAGACAGCAGAAAGCCCTATTTAATGCACAATTGATACCACAGACAGTGCATATAAAAGGTTTAAAACTGAGACTCATGAAGAGATGTATTGTAGTGGTTACCATCGTGCCGCTATGACTCCTCCTGTTTCGCCTCTTTACTAAGGTGAAGCAGGAAGCAGTACTGATGGGGTGTATGAACATTTCATCTGCCAGAGTGGGGGAGTGAAAACTTCCCCCTCCGGTGATCCCTGTCTTTGCCCACAGCACATCAGCCTAGTGCTGATGCGCTGTGCCTTACCTTAGGCTGGCTCCACTGCCTGAGATCTCACATGCAGCCCAGAGCCCAGCAGCCACTACAGCAAGGGACAGTGCTGTGCATGTAGCAATGACAGCTGCAGCTGTCGAAATCAATAGCTGCAGCTGTCGGAACATTCATACATTGCCTAGCATATAGGTGGTATTATCTTGGAGATAGCAGTGCCAATAATGGCATAGCACCCCTGTCATTCTTCTTGCTTCCCTGCATTACTACATGCAGGGAAGCGTAAACTGCAGCACTTAACATGCGCAGTTACTGGTTTCTTTGGGCTACAGTCAGAATCCCAGCGGCCATAATGTCGGCACTGATATTACTGGTGCCGGTATACAGACGCCTCTCACAATACCGACACTGGCATCTCTATTGCCGGGATACCAAAGGTAAGTAGCAGAGTGGAGGGGAGGGTTAGATTTAGGGGTTAGGGTTAGGCACTAGGGGGAGGGTTAGAGTTAGGCACTAAGGGGGGAGGGTTAAGTTTAGGGTACGGGGAGGGAGAGGTTAGGATTAGGCACCAGGGAGGGAGGGTTAGGGTATGGAAAGGGGGAGGGTTAGCATACCGAACAACAAGTGTCGGTATGCTAGTCCTATCAGGATGCCGGTGTCTGAGTTCCGACTGCCAGCATCCCATTACCAACCTGTTTCCCCCACCACCCTTTCATACATCCCCCCCCATCAGTTTCTTACACCTACATGCCTTTAGTGAATGGAAACACACTTAATAAAAGCTCAGCTGTTGTCATAAACTGTGCATAGACTCAGTGTACTGAAGGGCGCTGAGTAGAGAGGAGGGGGCCCCAGATAGAGACTGCACATGGGCCCCATCCTCTCCTAATACCCCCCTGACCATACATAATTTTCTAAAGGATCAGAACTGCACATCTTGACTGAAATTACACATATTTATTTACATTTCATAGTATGAGAACTTTTATTGAACATAAAATCATATTACATTTTCGGGGTTTTTGAGTTTAGACACCTAAGGAAAAGTGAAGGTATAATATTCCTGTTTGAATATGGTTACTCTTTATATATGTTCAATATTGTAGCAAATGTATTAGTTAGTTGTTATTCTATATACAGTGCGTGTTAAGCAAGTAACATTTGGTTCTTAAAATTCAACTTCCAAAAATATAGAGTTTAATAAAGTTATCATCGTTTGTTTATATTGTAACTCAGTTGTGTGTATATTTCATATTTAAGTGTGTGATCAATTTGATCTAATGGACTTATCAAGTGTTTATTGCATAAAATGATGTAGAAACTGCAGTTTATGCACAATTTTTTGAACTGTTGCTATGTACTAATAGCATAATGCTGGAGAATTCACTGAAATTTCCAGAAAAGTGCTAATTAATATCAATGGGGAATACGATCTGACCCGTATGTACCACACTCCAAAAAGCAAAGCTTTTCGGAGTTTGACCCCGGTAGTTTAAACTATCTGTGGAGGCTTACAAGCAGAAGAGAGATCTTGTGATTTTGCGATCTTTATCCCACTGCCTCCGGCCAGCAGCGGAAGCTGACACCAGGGCTGTAGCTAGGGTAGTGCGGCCGGTGCCATCACACAGGGCACCACAGGTCAGGGGGCGCTGTTTGGAACTGTAAAATTTCTGTTTATTATCATTCTCACTTGTAGCTTCCTCTTATTTCATCCCCAGCATCTCCTGCCCTCTCCTATCTTTTCCTTGGCCCTTCCCCATGAATCCATGGCCCTTTTTTATGTGCATTATGTCCCTTTGAAAAATGAGGGGGCGCCAATGCTCTTTCTGGCACAGGGCACCAAAAAGTCTAGTTACGGCTCTGGCTGACACTGTGCCATGTGCAGTATTAACTTCCACAGGAGATATCTTTCACAAAAGTGAAAGACTTCTACATAATGCGGGGGGTATAACTCATAGGGACATCGGTCACCACAACCCCTGTCCCTATGAGTTCCCTTCTGTACTGTACATTGCAGGAATATTTTAATCTAAAATGAAAATATCTGCCACGATATGAAATCTTAAAAATCACTGAAGTTCCAAGATTAGTAATGCATAGTCCCTTAATACCTTTATACAACCATTAATTGTCAGGGGTTTTCCTGAGTCAACCCCTCTTACACTGATGTCTGGAAAGCTTAAGGACTCGGGTGAAGGCATCGCCAAGGTGAGATAACGACAATACAAGGTAACCCTACTAATCCCTAGGAGAACAATTCCAGATAGCGGTAAACAGGGGTTACACAAACATTTAAGGGTAGATCAGAGATATTACCACTTCATATAGGGTAAAATGCATTCATTTCGAATATATTTTAAATTATTTTGAATATATACACATAAATTAGATGTTAATGCAATGTAAAATTAAATTATACATTAAAATCATCACAAATATGTATTCCCCTGAGTTATTTAATCTAGTACTGGAAGTATAGTTCGGGAACTGAACGGGTTAATTGTTATAACACAATCCACAGCCCACAAATTAGCTAAATCACGTTCCTCTAACCACTACAGAAATGCAGTGATTTAATCCAATTGGTTTTAACTGAGTTATGTTACTGACAAGGTCCAATATTAAGAAATAGCACATGTTAATTTGTAATAAAATAACGACATCATACAGAATACTTACGTTAGCAAAAAAAAAAGCTACGCTATATATCCTTCTCACTCTGGAAATGGTTCCAAAACACTATTTGTTCTTCAGAAAACTAAATCCTGTCCTAACTGCTCATAAAATGTTCCCTATAAGTGTTTATAATAGCTAGTAAAAAGAACAGCAATGTGTTTCTATGTAAACAAATCCAAATGGTAAAAAATGTGCATAGTTTATCATAAAATCAAAGGTATGTATAAAAAAAATGTCAGGCCTTGGTTAACAAAGCGTATTAATTAAAAACCCATGATAACCACATATTGACTTTTCCTAGTAAAAACATGATTTTTATTTTATTATGGTGGAAAAGTATGTGCTCAGTGCAAGTAAATGTCAAACGCAGCTTTAAAATATGGATATTTAAAGAGGGTATAATACTTAAGAGTCTCAAACTATTACTACTTCTTGGTGAGAGCATACAGGACTGTTTTATGCAGCTTTGGACAGAGGATTTAAATTAGACTTGTAACATGTACGGTGTGACTACTGCCCACTTAAGGAGAAGGAAAACGACTGCAAAGCTTTGACTCACAGTGATGACACTTTGTAGCAATCTAATACAATGTTTGAGGCTGGGGCTAGTTCAACATTCCTGTATTTGTTTAAGGCAAAACTTTGAAGTCTTTAAAGCTTTGTTCTGAGTTTTCTTTGTCAGCCTATTAAAGGTGAAATCTTATTACTACCATATTGGACTCTTTTATATTAGTTAATTCAGCAGTCTAAAGCCGTAATGTGGAGTACATGGGAATAAAGAACTAATGGTACAGTACACCCTGGACAATCACCTAAATAAATATTACAAGTCAACAATAGAGAGAAAAACACTCTGCTATAAAACACTGGGCTATAGTTGTTTTCAGTTTACTATTTAAGTTAGTGAAACAAATGAATATTTTTTGTATTCAGTGTCCAGCATTGTACACTGATGTGTTTCTCTATCACACTGTTAACCATCAAAGAAGTCCTGTCCTTCCCAACTCTCTATTTTCACAACAGGATATCTGGTTTCTTTTATGAGGATACAGCTATGTTAATTTGGTTTAGTGGTTTGTTGGAGGTAAGCAGGCTCTTCACAACACAAACACCAAAATCCGCTTAAAGCAGTTGCTTGTTAATAGCTGTTGTCTGATTGGCAGATTTGCATTGTAAAATGTGATTTTTGGTTGGCTAAATATGTTTAGTCTGGTAAGCACTTTAGTGATTGAGTGTCTGTTAATGGATAAAGTTGGATTATGGTGGACCCACTACAGGCTGTCACTGAGCACTTAGAGAAGTGAGAGGTAAAAGCAAAATTAAAAACAATCTGGCACCATAGACGGAAACAGGTTTTAGACATTCATTGCTAATCTAAAAAGGTGTAAATTAAAATTCCACAATGCAAGGGAAAAAATGAAAACATTGAGCACATTGCATATATAGAGGTACTTACGCGTGCCTCATCCATATAAATGTCTACATCTCAGGGAAAAAATGACAAAATCCTTCTTTCCAGACTAAACAAAATAATGAATCATGTTCAATAAAAAAACATAATTATGCAGTGATGTGGATGAGATAAGGCATTAAATATTTTATGTAAGTACAAATATGTTAGTTTGTATGTTTCCATATACATAGTCAAGCAAATGTTGTAAAATAAATGCACATAAACATAAACATCACCTTTATCATCTGTCATCTCTCTCGCTCTCTCTCTCTCTCTCTCTCTCTCTCTTCATCACAATATTTAAGTTAATATAATTGAAATACAAAATTATAAGGACAAAGGTAAATGGAACAGTATGAATCTCTTGCCTTGTACTGCAGTATAGGTGATTTATGTTTGAGTATGACCAATCTCTTTATGGAACTGGATTGAAATATATATAGAACAGATAAATGAGATTGATGACAATTGCAATTATGACAAGTTGATTTGCTGTTGGTTAGTTGTATCTACCAATATCACTATCTTACTAAGGGGTATATGTACTAATGGTGGGTACACACTGGGCGATATTACTGAGTGACTGCACGATTACGACATCGTAATCGTGCAATCACTCAGTAATCGTGCACAAATCGTGCACTTTTATGTCGGAAACGACCAGCGATGCGCACTCCCGCTGGTCGTTTCCCACATTGTCCATCGCCTGAACTTTCAGCACAATCTGACGACCTCGTCAGGTTGCTGCATGTTGGGGAATGGGGGAGAGAGCCCGGCGCTGAATGATATCGTTAATGATATCGTTCAGCGGCTGTGCTCAATGTCATGAACGACATTGAGCACAGCCTGCCGGGGACACACTACACGATATCGATCAGGGAGCATATCGTGTAGTGTGTACGCACCTTAAGCCTTGGAGAGAGATAAAGTGGATGGAGATAAAGTACCAACCAATCAGCTCCTGTCATTTTTCAAACACAGCCTGTAACCAGGTCATTTAGGAGCTGATTGGTTTATCTCAATTGGTTTATCTCCGTTTACTGTATCGCCATCCATGGCTTAGTAAATAGACCCCTTTGTCTCACCAGCCTGTCAACAAGCAGACAGCAGTAACCCTAGTGAGACTTAGGGAAATTTGCGGGAGCCAGCGCAATTCCAGAGAGATAGTCACTAGATATAAACCAAAGTTTTGTCATTAAACTAATTGCAGATTTGAACCTAGTGACTATCTCGCTGCAATTGCACTGGGACAAGTTGTGCACTATTACATTTGACCCATACATTTTTCTCTTAATACCCAGTCCTTACTTTGTCCCAGCAACAAAGTATTTGCAATTATTAGTAACACAAGTTTCCCCAACCCATCCCTGTTATTGAATACTGATTATTTTTTTTCTTTTTCAGCCTCATATTTATGATATTTTACCAACTGCAAAACACAGATATTCATTGAAATTGACACTTTATAAAATCATCTATCTCTGTTCTTTAACTGTGTAGCAATGTTTTTAGTTTTTTTGGGGGGGTAAGTTTACTTTCATGAAAGTCATAGTCAGTCTCTGAACATTTAACATTCATTGTGAGGCTTTTAGATCCCTAAAATGTAGCTTATGGGTTCTTTGCAAATTCTATGTGTATCAAATATTCTGCTCGTTGGGTGAAATTTCTGTGATGTCCATTATTCGGGGAGAGTGGCAACTTTATTAATTGTTCAATAGTTACTTCATTGCAGGTAGGGTTACTTCATTGCAGGTAGATAGATCATTGCAGGTAGGGTTTCTCCCTGGCATTTGCAGTAACATAAACCTGAATGCTCCAGATGTGCAAAAGGTTCTGATTTGACAAAAAGGTGGCAGCACTTCCTGGTGATCATATAATGAAGTGCACTTGACTAGCAGCACTTGACTTCAATTACCTTCTATTTCATAGGGAAGCAGTAATGGTGCAATTACCTTTTCAGACACATGGTTTCTTTACAGTGGCTTATCTATTGTCACATTAATGACAGTCTGTTATGGGTCATTAGTGACATTAGGTCAGCTTGATCAGACTTTACAATTTGGAGAAGACTATCTGAATGTTGATTATGTTAGATTGATATTTTATTCAAAACACAGCCTTGACTAAAATATACATACCAAGTTATAAGCCAACATTGACATAATACTGAACAAAGCAATTTGTCTAGTTATCACTTGGAGCAATGAGTAGCACTTAATTCTCCAGTGTTATTTGTATAATGAACGAAGACTCCCACCAATTGATGAAGTACTTGTTTGTTTGTTTGTTTGTTTGCTGTTATGTCATCATTAGTTTGCTAACTTGGAAGAGAAATTTCAATTACGACTGTGTTTTGTAATTAAAGCTATTACACTACGTAGCACCCCCTTTTTTTTCTCTTATAGATCATTGATTTGAAGAAGGAAGATGTTTTCTAAGAGAAAGCTTGTGTATTCTATTTGATGATCTAATAAAATAAACTAACTACACATTACAAGGGGTTGGGTACAAGATGCCGGCACTCAGGATCCTGGCCGTCTCCGGACCGTCACAGAATAGACTGGCCAAAAAATGTAGTCCTCAGGACTGCTAAATACTCTAAAGAGCCAAATAAAGGAGTTGCAAGAGTTTGCTTGCATGTATCAGAAAAAGATCAGGGGGGTTGGGTACTAGATGCTTGTGCTTGGGATCCCGTGGTCAGAATCCCGACACCAGCATCCCTACAGTTAGAATACCATCGCCTCTCGGCAAGTATTTATAAGCTGCCCTTTCCCCACCCTCCCTCCCTGCAGCCTAAACCTAACTCCCCCCCCTGCAGCCAAAACCTTAACCTCCCCCCACAGCTTAGCCCTAACCTTCCCCCTAGTGCCTAACAATACTTAATAGGAATGCCGGCTGTTGGGATACTGGTGCCGGGAATCTGACTGGTGTCGGAATTCCGGCACTGGCATTCTGAGAGCTGGCATCCCGACCGCCGGGGTATAAACTACATCTCATTATAACGATGCATTAATTAATGCATTTAGACATAATAAATTATGAGCATTCGATACATTCCTAGTGACTCCCACTGACTTTACACATCCTACTAACATGATGACTCCAAATCCTAGTTATCGATATCATAAGAGACCTGTTACAGCAGCCTTACATCCATATGGAGAACAGAGGTTTATAAAGTCTTCTGAAAAGGATCCTTTCAAGGAGCAGCCTAATTGTTGTGTTGGGCAAAGTACTGCTGGTTATGATCATTATGAATGAGCATTGAGCTTTTCTGTAGATCGCACATATTCGTGTTGTAAGGGGAGATGTATCAAACTTTCTAATGAGGACAGGTGGGGAAATTGCCCATAGCAATTAATAAGCTTCTAGCTAGAATTTTATTGACTGTCCTTAGTAATGATAGGTGACTATGACTCACTCATATTAGCACTGCTAATTAAGGTCACCCTGTGCCTTTATTTAGGTATCGCAAAAAATCAGCGTATGAACAAATCACTATTTCTGTTAATCTTGGTATTAGTATCCTTCCCAACCATTAGTATCCTTCCCAATCATACCTCTTTTTGGGCACTGCCTCAATGTTCCACCCATGGGCCACACTATCAAACCGGGTGGAGTGCTCTCTCATCACTGCCCATCCCACTCATGGGCCACAGTATCAAACAGGGGGGGCTCTTTCATTGTGGCTCGGCAATAGCAGAGCAGCAGTGAATTGATGTGCGTGGCATCCAAACACTGCAAAGAGAGGCTGGGGGCAGCCTGCAGCTCGGGAAGTACTGGACACACCCCCATTGTGATGTGCAATGAGGTCTGAGACACACAGCCATGCCCCCAGCAGGCCTCGCAACAGGGGCATACCATTATTTCATTGGCACCCTATAAATCCCACACAGTGCTCCTCTTTCACATCCTATGATTCCCACATTGTGCTCCCTTTCCCATCCTCTATATATCACACTGTGCTCCCCTACCCCATCCTTGGCCCTCAAACATCCCACACACACACACAGACTACTTACATTACATTACACTGCCTGCTCCTCTGAGTCTGACAGGCAACACTGAGTCATCAGGAAGGGCCATCCCCACCTCAGTGCTCAGCCTCAGATTACAATTCACAGCAGGACAAAGAGCAAGGTTTTTTTTTCTGGGACAATGGAGGAGAGGTGACCCCTTCAGGGCTGATGCCCGCAGGCGGGCGCCTCCATTGTCTTCTGCAGTTCCACCCCTGGGAATAATCTCACTACTAAATTCATTGTTAGTAACTGGGATCAACAACAGTTAGATTTGCTTGGGGTTTTAAGTTGCTTACATAAGTGAAACCCAGTTTCACTTCATGGAGGAGAATTGAAACTAGATGGTCCTGACAGCCATCACAAATTGACCACTAAGCAAAGAGATCCAATTCTCAGGGCCTAATTCAGCAGTGCAGGGCTAGTGCAGAACGGGTCTGCGAGCCCGCATGGAGACTGGCAGAAGACTGTCAGTAATTGACAGTCTGATGCCATTTGGGGGCGGCGATGCCCTCCGTTTCCTGAAACTGAGGCATGTTGCCGCCGTTGGGGGGGAGGGAATTGGCCAGGATCTCCGTCGGCTGACAGAGATTTCCTGGCCTCTTACTCTAATCTGCGGCGGCCGGCTGTGGGACCCCACGGGTCATGCAGCTGGCCGATGGTCCGCAGAGTATCCGATGCTGCATTGGACAACGCAGCTTGGAAACGTAATGCAGCAGGAGCCATGATGCCTACTCCTGATTCATCAGAGGACGGAATGGCAATTACGGACGCAGATCAAGCAATTGTTTGCCATTGCACATGCATATAAGTCAAACTGCATATGTGCAGCAATCTCTTTGCGATTTCGGATGCACAGAGGAATCCATTGCAGAGTGAGTGACAGGCTGTCAGCGTTTGGGGGTGGTAAGGGGGGAATGGTTGGAAAAACACAGGCGTGTCTGTCCATTTGAATGCCGTTTCATGGGAGTGCATAAATTAGCCACTGCGATTCCATATGCAGCATGAGAGCTCTCTGCATGCAAAGAGACTTACAGTGTTTGCAACTGGTTAGACTTGTTGTAAATGCTGCATGACTGCCTGATGTACGTCAAAGGTACCAATATTTACCTAGAAAATGAAATTGGACGAATATGAGAAGGTAGCAGTGGGCATCTTTATGTTAGCAACTGCGATCTGTAGGCAATTGCTGTTATAATTGCATTTATGTCCGCTGCTGAATTGAGCCTAGAGAGAGAGAGAAAATTGAATCTCTTTGTTGCCATATGAAATACATTAAGCAGTTTGAAGCATTCTTGCTTAATGTGTAGCCAGGGGCATAGGGAGGGCTGTTCCAGTAGAGCGCATGCTCCAGGCAGGGCTGTAGAGAGCCCGGCCAGGCCCCGGTAAAGGAGGGGGCATGGTCTAATTGCGGGAGGCGTGGCCATGCCACCTTGCTAAAAAAACAAAAACAAATCACTTTGCTGCGCACTGGGGAGGGGGCGCTGTAAGCCCGCCAGTCCAGCGCTAAGCGGGGTGGCGCGATCAGTATGATCGCTCCCCCCCCCGCAGCCACAGGAGACTGCTGTGTGCTGAGCTGCTGTGAGTGAGTAGGGGGGGGAGACACTGGACCCAGGCCCCTCTAGCAAATCCGGGCCCGGGTAAACTGTACTCACTCCCCCCCTCTCGGCGCCCATGGCTCCAAGTCCCAAAAATGTAAGAAGGCACTGCACGCTGGCTGTCTAACTACCCTATCTAATACAGCACATTCCAACTGTGCTGTGTTACGCAGTTGTACTATGGGCCCGGGCAGCGCTGGGCTCTTTCGGGATGAAAGGCTCAGGTGTGCCCTGACTGTGACCTCTTTAGATGTGGGGCGTGACATCACAGGTCACGCCCACCAGCCAGCCACAGCCAGCCTGCCTACAAGCAAGCCAGGTGCCTGCCTGCACAATGAGCAAGAGCAGGACAGGGAGAGCAGTGAGCCTTCCCAACTACCGACATGTAGGGGCCAATGAATGTAATTTTATTATTTTCTGTGGGTAGCAATGTGTATTTTTTTCTGTGAGGACCAGCCAATTTGATTGTTTTTTCTTTGTGTTTAATTTTCTGTGGAGGCCAATATATGTGACAGGCTGTCAGCGTTTGGGGGTGGTAACAGGGGAATGGTTGGAAAAACGAGGCGTGTCTGTCCATTTATGTATTTTGTTTTCTGTGGGAGCCAATGTATGTGTGTGTTTTGTTTTCTTTGCCGGCCAATGATTGTGTGTGTTTTTTTCTGTTGGGGTCAATGTATGTGTGTGTTTTTTTCTGTGGGGGCCAATGTATGTGTGTGTGTTTTTTTCTGTGGGGGCCAATGTATGTAGGGCTGGCTCCAGGGGTTAGAGCACCTTGTGCCAGCTCTCTACAGCACCAAAACTGGGGGTGTGGCCTAAATTTAATAGGCCATGCCCACTACGGCATGCCTCCAAATAACGTCAGGCTGGGGGGGGGCCTCACTAGCTGGGCTTCCTTCAGCCCTCTCCTGTCACTGAATGGATGCTGCGCGCATGCGGGTGAAACAGCAGGACAGTACTGTCCCACTGAAATTGGGATTTTGGGGAGGGGTGCGCCCTCTATGAGCCGTCCCTGAATATATGTGTGTGTTTTTTTTATCTCTGGGGGCCAATGTATCTGTGTTTGGTTCTTTTATGTGGGAGCCAATATGTACTGTATGTATTTTCATAGATCACGAAGCCGCATCACCGGATAATGTGCCCTGGCAACTTTAATATGTTGTGTAGTGTGCCTCAAGTTAAAAAAGGTTAAAAATCACTGGGCAAATAGTTAGCAGCCTACCAGGTGCCAGCTCCAGACGTGCACACGCTTCCGTCTTCTGCCGCCTTGTGCGTGTGACATCATGACATCACACACACTAGTGTATAATGTCACACACACGGACAGAGGAGCCGGGACATGCCCAGAAAGAAAAGAATTGAGGTGCATCATGTTGGCTGCATCTGTTTGCTATTTAGATGATTGACACTAACAGTATAATTGTTGTGCACAAGACACTTTATCAGGGGTGTCGGAAACAATTTATGTTGGGGGGTCTGCTACAATCAGTGAGGGGGAGGGGACACATAAAAAGACAGTGGCTGAAGAGTTTTATAGGGGATGGAGCCAGCTACAATAAGTTAGGAAGGTGTGAGTACGGGACACAGATATATATTGTGGTAAGTGAGTGAAGGGTGTAAAAATGTGTATAAGAGGGGATGGGGAATATAGTGCTATCAGCAGGCCCACTGAGAGCTGCGGCGGGCCCGGGTAATAGGGGGCGTGGCCTAATCGAGGGAGGCGTGGCCATGCCCCCTTCCCGAAAAAAAAGATTTGCGGTGCTGCGCGCTGGGGAGGGGGGCGCTCTGGGCCCCCTCAGCCCTGCTCAAAGCCAGTGGGGGCGCGATCAGTGTGATCACTCCCCCCCACAGGCATAGGAGACTGCTGTGGCCAGCAGTCTCCACTGCAGCTCAGCACACGCTGGGTGCTGGGCTGCTGTGAGGGAGGGGGAGCAGCGCCAGACCCAGGCCCCCGCCGGGCCCCTCAGGAAGCCTGGGCCCTGGTAATCTGTACCCGCTCCCCTCCCCTCTTGGCGCCCCTGGCTATCAGTGAGGGAGGGGGACACTGATATATAATGCAGTCAGTGAGTAAGGTGGGTGTAATGAGTATTATAGACAATGGGGGCCTGCTACAATCAGTGAGACTGGAGCACTGATATATGATGCAGTCAGTGAGGGTGTAATAATGAGTATTATAGTGAATGGGGGCCTGCTAAAATCAGTTAGGGGGGGAATTAGAGGTTCCCCATTGCAGAGAAACACCATTATTTTATTGTTATTATATTTATTTTATTAATGAAATTACTTCAGTGGGTTGGAATATATCATTTCAATACCTCTCCTAATGTATATTTTTACATCCCTTTAATTTAACCCCATATTGTGGACACACCTCCTCCCTGGAACACTTGGGGGTGGGCGCCATAGCATGTGTAGCCACTTATACCATAATGGTGCACTAATGAGCCATATGAAGTTGAACACTACTGCTCAGATCTGGTTCTGGTAGGTGAAGGCTGTAGGCCCTACAGATTATCCTTGCAATACTAGTTTGCTACTGCCAATTACTATAATACACTAAATGCCTGCAACATTCAAAATATTTTTTCTTTGATGTGTTTATAACTGCATATATTTACTTGTTACGAGTGGTATAACTGTGGTATATAAATCATTCTACACAATACAACAATATTTTACACACAAAAATATATATATAGCACACAATACTAGGATTAAAAGCAACAATGTTGTTTCCAAATTTGTGTTCAGATATATGGTACTGGTAGAAGCACAAGTAAAATGTGTTGAGATGTAATTATTTTGTATACCTGATGATACAGCAAAATACAAATATAAGGATGGTAAATAAAAATTGATATCCATAACATAAAATAAATTATATTGGTATCTACACAGCACAAGTAACACGCAAACAAATCATAATAGTTTACTAAACAGTTAATTTCCAAAGTTTCTAAAAATAATAAGAAATACTCGAAAGAACATAAATTATATCTGAAACAGTGGAATAACAAAGAGAAAAACACAGTAAATAAAGCCTGAGTCTTGTATCAGGAGGAAGCAGCTGCAGTGGCGATATTGAATTCAGCTTTACAATCAAAGAGAACCAACCAACCTCAGCTAGCACGAATATTAGATTTGCTGAGGTCTGCTGACATCATTGAAGGAGATAAACATATTAGAAGGAGTGGAACAGCTTGTTGTTTGAGAGGTTGCCAATAAGATAAGTGAGTGTCAAAGTGAAAAAAGTACATTGGTCAACCATCCCAATGAGCACAGACGTGGTTGAGGGTTGTGACTCAGTAAAGAGTCAGTCATTCCAAACATAACTTGTCTGCAGCAAGTGGATTTAAACTCTACATCAACACAATACTTTCTACTAACAAATGGCTGAGCCTAACAGCTGCTTACATCTGGGAATCGTGTGAAAGTTTTTGTAGTTTAAAACTATAAATAGCTAAGATCAGCATAATTCACAGCTTGATTTAAATTCCATTTTTTCTTACTCCCTTTACGCTGAAGTCCAAGTTTTAATTCTGTTTTATCCTGCAGTTGTTTATAAAGTTTATATGAACTGTAGTTTCAACACCTAAAACAAGGGTATCAGTATTTGACCTCTAGGGGTAAAAAAGGCATTTATTATGTGGCACATTTTTGGCAGCAAAGCATTTTTTGACTGTGTGGTATAATTTCACAGCTTAAGGGCTCCTGCAGCTACAAGTCCATAAACAAATGAAGTGACAAAACATCAATGAATCAAACACGACTGTGTACACAGAATTGCATATTGTTTATTAAATCCTGCTTCCAATAAATAGAAGAATCACCTTTCTGTTCAAAACATATGAAACAAAAATGACAGAGATTACAAACAAAAATGAAAAATTTGCAAAGAACTGAAGGACAATTTTGAAAGACTTGTTAAAAAGTTACTATGGAATCTTACTTTGAGATATTACTAACACAAAGTAATGTTGTTTAGTTCATATTTTTCTGTTTAGTAAAACAGCTATAGCACACCCATGATATCAATAATGGGGGAAAAGGGAGTATGCTACACAGTGATTTATATTAAGGTATAATAATCACCATTCTCAGTTTATGTGGCTGTTGTTGGTACAATTTATTTGATCTCCAACTGTATTTACCTTTTTGTCAGAAACCACATTGCTCTTAAAGAATGTATAATCAACTTGATTAAAAATATGCAATAAATTCCGAAACACAGTAGATGAAACTAAATAAACGCTGAGTAGACTTGATCAAATAGCAGTTGGATTGAACATTTTCACCATGTTCAAGCTTCTCCAAGCTTAATGACTACATGCAAATATACAACTTTAAACTTGAACCCAATTCACTGGCGGTTCATTGATCAAATTCAATAACCATTCAAAATGCAAACATTTTATAGTTTATTTTAATATATTTAATGACAAACTTTGAACCATAAGAATTTGAACACTACTGCTCAGACCTAGTTCTCGTAGGTGAAGGCTATAGGCCCTACAGAATATCCTTGCAATACTAGTATACTACTGCAAATTACTATAATAAATGCCTGCAACATTAAATCTGAATATTGTGCACAGTATCAAAATATGTTTTTCTTTAATGTGTGGGAGCTTGGATCCCTTCTATAGCAACTACAACGAGATTGGCCTAATGGTTAGCCAAGTGTCTGTGGTGGCTGGCCACATCCCTTCTGGTAAATGACCAAACTAAACCCCTTAAGCATGGGCCCCTATCATTGCATTCCCAAAGTGGACATTCATGCCCCAATCCAACACTGCTCAGTTCAAGTTGATGTATTGGAAGTAGGAAAAATGGGCAAAGTAAGGATCTGAGTTACTTTGACAAGGGCCAAACTGAAAAGGGTCAGAGCATCCCCAAAATGGCAGGGTGCAGGTGGAGTGTTTCTGGTATGCAGTGGTTAGTATCTACCAAAAGTGGTCCAAGGAAGGACAACCAGTGAACCGATAACAGGGTTGTGAGAGCACAAGGCTCATTGATATGGGGAGTCAAGGCTAAACCATCTGGTTTTATCCCACAGAAGAACTACTGTAGCACAAATTGCTGAAAAAAGATAATGCTAGCTATGATAGAAAAGGGTCAGAACACACAGTGCATTGCGGTTTACTGCATATGGGGCTGCATTGCGGAAAACCTGTCAAAATGCTCATGCAGACCCCTATCCAATGTCACAAGTGCCAACAATGGGCACGTGAGCATCAGAGCTGGACCATGGAGTAATGGAAGAAAGTGGCCTGGTCTAATCATGTTTTCTTTTACATCATGTGGACTATTTACATGGGGAAGAGATGGCACCAGGATGCACCTTGAGCTTTGGCATTGATGTGGATGTTACTTTGATAAGTTCCACCTACCTAAAATTACTGACTTCCTATGACCTCTACTTTGCTTATCTGTTGTTGTTTGAACCATTCAACCATACAGTGCATTCGGAAAGTATTCACAGCGCTTTACTATTTCCACATTTTGTTATGTTACAGCATTATTCCAAAATGGAATAAATTCATTTTTGTCTTCAAAATTCTACACACAATACCCAATAATGACAATGTGTAAAAAGTTTTTGTTGAGATTTTTGCAAATTTCTTAAAAAAAAACAAACTAAGAAATCACATGTACATAAGTATTCACAGCCTTTGCTCAATACTTTGTTGATGCACCTTTCGCAGCAATTACAGCCTCAAGTCTTTTTGAATATGATGCCACAAGCTTGGCACACCAATCTTTGGGCAGCTTTGTCCATTCCTCCTTGCAGCACCTCTCAAGCTCCATCAGGTTGGATGGGAAGCTCAGTGCACAGCCATTTTCAGATCTCTCCAGAAATGTTCAATCGGATTCAAGTCTGGGCTCTGGCTGGGCCACTCAAGGACATTCACAGAGTTGTCCTGAAGCCAATCCTTTGATATCTTGGCTGTGTGCATAGGGTTGTTGTCCTGCTGATAGATGAACCGTCGCCCCAGTCTGAGGTCAAGAGCGCTCGGGAGCAGGTTTTCATTCAGGATGTCTCTGTACACTGCTGCATTCATCTTTCCCTCTATCCTGACTAGTCTCCCAGTTCCTTCTGGTGAAAAACATCCCCACAGCATGATGCTGCCACCACCATGCTTCACTGTAGGGATGGTATTGGCTTGGTGATGAGCGGTGCCTGGTTTACTCCAAACATAATGCCTGGCATTGACACCAAAGAGTTCAATCTTTTGTTTCTCATGGTCTGAGAGTCCTTCAGGTGCATTTTGGCAAACTCCAGACTGGCTGTCATGTGCTTTTTACTAAGGAGTGGCTTCCGTCTAGCCACTCTACCATAAAGGCCTGATTGGGGGATTACTGCAGAGATGGTTGTCCTTCTGGAAGGTTCTCCTCTCTCCACAGAGGAATGCTGTAGCTCTGATAGAGTAACCATCAGATTCTTGGTCACCTACCTGACTAGGGCCCTTCTCCCCCGATCGCTCAGTTTAGACGGCCGGCCATCTCTAGGAAGAGTCCTGGTGGTTCCAAACTTCTTCCAGTTATGGATGATGGAGGCCACTGTGCTCATTTGGACCTTCAAAGCAGCAGATATTTTTCTGTACCCTTCCCCAGATTTGTGCCTCGAGACAATCCTGTTTCGGAGGTCTATAGACAATTTCTTGGACTTCATGCTTGGTTTGTGCTCTGACATGCACCGTCAAGTGTGGGACCTTATATAGACAGGTGTATGCCTTTCATAATCATGGCCAAACAACTGAATTTACCACAGGTAGACTCAAATTAAGCTGTAGGAACATCTCAAGGATGATCAGTGGAAACAGGATGCACCTGAGCTCAATTTTGAGCTTCATGGCAAAGGCTGTGAATACTTATGTACATGTGATTTCTTAGTTTGTTTTTTTTAATTAAATTTACAAAAATCTCAAAAAAACTTTTTACACGTTGTCATTATTGGATATTGTGTGTAGAATTTTGAGGACAAAAATGAATTTATTCCATTTTAGAATAAGGCTGTAACATAACAAAATGTGGAAAAAGTGAAGCACTGTGAATACTTTCTGGATGCACTGTACATCATACTGTATACTTCTATAATATGTTGTGTCTTACCAGCTACAATGTCTGCAATTTCCTTCTATAAAGCCAATATTCCCTTAGAATTTTATATGCCTTCCTACATTATTAACCATCACAATCTTGTAGATTACTTATCTGTAGATGATGTAAGGTGTGGGAAGTAGGAGGGATGTAGGGTGGTGGACAACATCACTGAAGACTAGGCTCAGCCAATCAACAGCAATTTTCCAAATAAATGAAAAATAAGATGTCTGGTGGATTTCACTGCTTGAATTTCCCCGATCTCCATGACACTTGGCATGTCTGGCAAAAGGAAAATACTCAACATAAATCTAGGGAGTAAATTACTAAAATGAGAGTTTTTAGAAATGGAGATGTTGCCCATAACAACCAATCAGATTCTACTTAACATTTAACTAGCACCTTCTAAAAGATAATAGCTAGAATCTGATTGGTTGCTATGGGCAACATCTCCACTTCTAAAATCTCTCACTTTAGTAAATTTACCCATAGGTGTCAGTGAGATGTAAAAATACTGGTAAAAGTGTACATTCCAATATATTACAGTGAGCCATTGCTGAAAAAAACCCAACATGTTTAAAACTAAGCATTTAATCAAGATCTTTACAGAAAAAGAAAACCTCTTTCTATTTCCTCACAGCCTCACATTGCCCTCACAAAAGACTAATTCTGATTTGTTTGATATAAAAAAAAGTAATTGACTACAGTTGGCAAGAAATGGCTGTTTTTGTTTTTGAAGTCTATCCAGTTTTTGAACAACAGTAGCGATAGCATAGAAACGGCCAGATGTTTTCTATGCTTATCATTACTGTTGTGTGGAAGTGGAACACAGGTGAACAAGAGCTAGGAAAATCCGACAGTGGCATAAAAATGATTTATTTGCTTTAATATTATTAGTTTATGTATATTTTTTGGAAATTTTACTTTTTATACTTTTTCAAGCAAGATTTTTTTCTGTGTAATCTGATAAAGGTTTATATTATTCTAAGTGTACTTCATGCAAATTTAAAGTATCTGCAAATACTGTATCAGTGTATGCAGCTGATTAATTTGTTTGCAAAGGATGGACTGAAAAAATTAAATTGGGAATGTAAAGGGCTTTATACCTAGTGAGAACTATGCCAATCAGCATAGTGCAGTGGTTCCCAAACTGTGCGCCATACACTTGCAGGGGTGCCTCAGGTTGGTGGTCCAGCACCAAAAATTATTTATGGTCAATGTAATGTAAATATGTGGACAAACAGAAGCACAAACCTGTCACCCACTAGATAGCTGAACCTAAGGATGACAGGTAAGCACAATTTACTTCACTTTACTAACATTTTTTCTGAATCTCTCAATAACAAACTTAAATTTAGGGGTGCCGTGAAAACAATTCTGATACGCTAGGGTGTGTCATTCAAAAAAGTTTGGGAACCACTGGCATAGTGTATCTTGCATGAATTTGCTCTGCACGTGCTCAGAAGATTGGGTGCTCAAATGCTCATGCAGATACAGTCAGGTCCATAAATATTGGGACATTGACAGAATTTTCAGATATTGCCCTATATTCACCACCACAATGGTTTTGAAATTAAACAAACAAGATGTGCTTTAACTGCAGAATTTCAGATTTAATTTGAGGGTAATTACATCAGAATCGGGTGAACGGTGTAGGAATTACAACAGTTTCAATATGTGCCTCCCACTTTTAAGGGGCCAAAAGTAATGGGACTATCAACTCAAAAGCTATTTCATGGACAGGTGTGGGCTATTACAGTTCTGGAACAACATCCTATTGACAGATGAGACAAAGATCAACTTGTACCAGAGTGATGGGAAGAGAAGAGAAGGAAAGGAACTGCTCATGATCCAAAACATACCACCTCATCAGTGAAGCATGGTGGTGGTAGTGTCATGGTGTGGGCATGTATGGCTGCCAATGGAACTGGTTCCCTTGTATTTATTGATGATGTGACTGCTGACAAAAGCAGCAGAATGAATTCTGAAGTGTTTCGGGCAATATTATATGCTCATATTCAGTCAAATGCTTCAGAACTCATTGGACAGCGCTTCACAGTGCAGATGGACAATGACCCGAAGCATACTGCAAAAGCATCCAAAGAGTTTTTAAGACTAAAAAGTGGAATGTTATGCAATGGCCAAGTCAATCCCCTGACCTGAATCCGATTGAGCATGCATTTCACTTGATGAAGACAAAACTGAAGGGAAAATGCCCCAAGAACAAGCAGGAACTGAAGACATTTGCAGTAGAGGCCTGGCAGAGCATCACCAGGGATGAAACCCAGCATCTGGTGATGTCTATGCATTCCAGACTTCAGGCTGTAATTGCCTGCAAAGGATTTGCAACAAAGTATTAAAAAGTGAAAGTTAGATTTAGGATTGTTTAGTTTGTCCCATTACTTTTGGCTCCTTAAAAAGTGGGAGGCACATATAGAAACCGTTGTAATTCCTGCACCGTTCACCTGTTTTGGATGTAATTACCCTCAAATTAAATCTGAAAGTCTGCAGTTAAATCACATCTTGTTTGTTTCATTTCAAAGCCATTGTGGTGGTGAATTGAGGCCAAAATATGAAAATTCTGTCAATGTCCCAATATTTATGGACCTGACTGTATGTGTGCTTCTGAAATGCCTGCTTGCTCCTGGATAGCAGGACACATGCAGGAATAATAAAGCCATGAGGCTAAATTTAATAACTATACCAAATACTGGCAGCATATAGATGTGTCCTCATACATCTAGCCTCAATACGCCATGCAGCACAACATGCCTGGCGGTAGTGAGCCACCAGGTGCCGTGAGACTCTGCTAGCACCTGTTTGCATCTTTTTTTTGCTGAAAACTAGTACCATCAGACTGTGCTGATTAATGTGCTGATTAATTTGATATGTGACACTTGTATAGCTGTGTGCACCTGAATCTGTATATGAAGCACAATGGAACTTGGAATGAAAAAGCTGTGGCCACTATATTGTAGCACTTGTTATATAGATTCAGAGACTCAAGGGGCACATCCACTAACAGACCAAAAAACGACTGCACGATTACAACATTTCTTCAGCCTTTTGATAAAACCCCTGTGAGAGGGGAGAAACGCGTCAAGGGAAAAAGATAGGACTGCATCTGTTCCTGTTTGCAATTGGAGACCGCATCAGCAATCACCTTTCAGCCGCTTTCAGCTGTCAGCAGTCACCACCCACTGCAAATCTATCAGCGGAAGTCAGGAGCCTGCCGGAGCAGACGGACCCCCTTTCAGCCGCTATCAGCTGGTCAACAGTTACCAGCCTTTGCATTTAACAAGCGGGAGTCAGGAGCCTGCCGGAGCAGACGGACCCCCTGGGAGTATTGCGCCCACGGCCAGACATCACTGCGGCTAGAGCACATTCCACAGTGCAGCATCCAACGTGTCTGCATCATCGGGAGTCAGTGACCTGCCGGAGCAGACGGACCCCCATGGGCTGTGTGAGCTGATGGTGAGTGGTTTGGTTAACCATCATTTACATTCACATGTACTTTACTGTGTCCCCTGAATTCAACGGACACCGCGGATCCAAATGACATTGGAATATCTATACTTGGCCATTTGTTTCCATTTTCCATAAGGAATTTAATTGGGAATCCCTTTCAGTCAACCCTGGGGATATTGTTAATACCACATTATTTTAGACTATTGCTGCTTGTCTTTCCCCATCAATTGGTGGGACATCAATTTAACACCTGTTTGTCCAATTGTGTTTTATAGCTAGCTAATTTTTATGTGAAATTATTTCACTATTGCCATATGGTTAATTATACAGATATTATCTGGGTATTATATGTAAACAAGTTGCTGAATTGAAATGCTTATAGGAACTACAGTTCTAGATATATGTGTAATAAATTGATATTTAATAACAATTTTTAACATTATCTTTGTGAACATTAGCGCAGACATATTCTCTTTGTGCTGTACCTACACTGAACGTTCAGTCGTTCAGTGTAGTCACATCAATCATCCCCGTACATGCTCAACCTGACGTTATTGGTTTATTTTATTTATTAACAGCTATTTATATAGCGCAACATATTTCGCTGTGCTTCACAATTGGTAACAATAAAAGAACAACACTGGGTAATAATCTATAAGATGAAGATCTTCTTCATAATTAATCTTTTGACTGCGGAAGCCCTTGCCTGGGTCTCCCCTTATGAACTCTTAGGGGTAAATTCACTAAAGTGAGAGTTTTTAGAAGTGAATTTAAAAGTGATGTTGCCCATAGCAACTAATCAGATTCTACTTAACATTTAATTAGCACCTTCTCATACCTCCCAACATGACTCTCTCCAGGAGGGACACAATGCTCGGGTCCTGGACTTCCCTGGTAATTTTTGATTGGTGGCAGCTCCAGAGGTGGGGCTGCAGCACAGTCCAAAATTCAAATAGGGGAGTCACACCAACTGCCAGTGAGTCACAGCCAGTGATGTTTGGCAGTGTGTGAAATGACAGTTGGTGTGGCTCCGCTGAAGCTATACTCCATAGACTGGACCAAGGAAAATGCTCTGTGGCTGAGTTGCCTGCTGAATTCTGATGTTTGAATGAAGATACCATGTGGAATGATTCTGCCCAAAATAGCCAGTTCATTTGTGGTCTTTCTGAGTAAGTAAAAGATGAACTGGCCAGAGTGTACTCTGGATACATTTATCTAACTATGCACTGTGAAAGGAAAAATGAGAGATTATGAGCTTTAGAGTGGGAAATATTATGCATCAGTTTTATAGTCATACAGTATTCAAGGCCCCACCATTAGACAGTTTTAATGTCTCACCTGAACCAATGCAAGCTTTAGAGTGGGCAATAATATGCATCAGTTTTATAGTCCTACAGTATTCAAGACCCCACCATTAGACAGTTTTAATGTCTCACCTGAACCAATGCAAAGCAAGTTGATGTAATTAGGAAAACACTCAACTTTAAATTAAAAACAGACGTTGAGATGAGAATCTTTGTTTATACTGTGGTGGTCAAAGACATTATACATTCAGTTGCCCAAATAAGATTATTCATAACCGTTGCTATGACAGATTTTAGACAAGTGGATTTCAAGCCTGGGTCCAGTCAATTAAATGCCATTTCACAACCTCTAAATACCATGGCTCATCGAAAAGCAGACCCGCTGCCTCAACAATCTCATTTTGTTTTCCCAATAACACTCTCTCCTAATTGCCAGTCTGACCATGCCCAATTCTGGTGCTGGTGGCAATTTCATGGATATCACCAAGCCATCCAACTCCAAATGGCAATAGAACCAGGACATCATGAAACTGTAAGCTTTCTTTTGAATGCTTAACCTAAATTTACCATCATTTTGGGAATCCCTTGGCTGTCTACTCATAATCCATCTGTCAATTGAGTAACTAACACTTTACTCTTCTCCTTTGTGCATTGTAAATTAAACTGCCTTTTTGGAACTTTGGCTTCTTAAGTCAAGCAAGTAATTGGATTTTCTTTTAAAGTTTTGGAAAAATTGCCACTGCAATGCAGGGAATTTTGTCATGTCTGTAATAAAAAGGATGCAAATATCTTTCTTTCCCAACATCTCTATGACTGCCTTTTTGAGCTCTTACCAGGATCATAAATACCTTTTGGACTGAATTTGTGTCTGTACAAACCAGAGTTAAAAGTCCTGTGGGAATTTCTGGTTTAAGCCTTAAAAAATACTTAATTTGTCGTTTTACTTCTCCTGCTGGTGCAGCTTTATTCTTTATTAAAAGAAAGTCTCTAGGCTGTGTCCATGTATTTACTATAGGAATCTGAACAAGATTACCATCAAGAACCGTTATCCTCTCCCCTTAATTCTTGAATTGTTGGGGATGCTACTGATGGGAAAAATCTTTACAAAGCTTGATTAACGTGAGGCATACAAGCTTGTTCATATTCAACCTTGGGATGAGTGGAAGACCTCCTTTAGTACAAGGTGAGGATATTTTGAGTCTTTGCTCATTACTTTTGAGCTATATAATGCCCCTGCAACTTTCTAGCATTTCATCAAAGATGTCAAGAGATCTACTAGATCAATTCATTGTTGCCTATCTGGATTCTTATGTTTTCTGACAATCTGGAGGAACATCGCAAACATGTCTGTACTGAACTTGAAAGACTTCAGAAAAACCAACAGCATATTAAATGGAAATGTGTGAATTTGAACAAGCATGATTCTAATTCTTAGAACATATATTATATATATTTCCCATGATGGTCTGAGCATGGATCCCAGTAAGATTGGTGCAGTTGTTAATTGACCTAGAATTAAGAATTAAAAGAATAGCAGTTTATTGTGAATTTCTACCAGACACTGATAAGAAACTTTTCTGGAAAAATTTCTCCTATTACGCAACTTACCAAAAAAGGCATTTCTTTCAAATGGTCACCTGAAGCACAAGAACCTTTTAACTGACTTAGCTTATTGCCAGATTATTGAGCTCCTGCCAGTAATTTAGTTTCTACATCCTATTATCTACTATTCATGTGCCAACCTTGAATTGTCCTTGGCTACGCCTCTACCAGAACCCTTTGCCTTATTTGCTTCTCTGTGTACCAGACCTGGCTGCCATTGACGATCCTTTATAACAGATCTTCTAGTGTCCTACCTTCCTTCCTGCCACTGGACTCTATTCAGTCTCTGGACCATTACATAAGGTTAGTATGAGCAAAAATCAGCATGTAGCACCATCAGGGGTGAAACTATCAGTAGTGCAGATGGTGTATTGCATTGGGGCCCACATCCAGCTCACATTAGTGACATTAGTCAGTACCAGTAATGAGTCTGAGTGACTCCTTGTAGTATGTCATCACTGTGGGCTGTGCATATAATAAATGGAAGATGGGCAGTTCAGCTAGAAGGTAGCCTCTCTCCTAGAGTTGCCTTTAATCCAGCATTATAAATCCTGGATGGGTCGTCATGTTTATGGATTTCACAACATCATCCAGCCTAGCACCTCAGTCAGTCCAGTGTCTGCTCTTCCCTGCATCCTTTTGCTCCATCCAACCTAAACCTTTTCCATCCATGTCTCCTCCTGCTTTGTTCCACTGCCCCTTCTCCATCCACGCTTCCTCCTTATTCATTCCGCCTCCTCCTGATTAGTTCCACCTCAGCTTCTCTGTCCATGCCTCCTAATACTTTATTCTACCTACCCCTTCTTCATCCATGCCTCCTACTGCTTCATTCCACTTCCCCCTGGTCTATCCTGCCTCATCAGGCTGCCCTCTGAAAAATAGGATACTGACTGAAAGGGGAGCTCCAGACTTTCTTGGAGTCACTTGTGCAGCTGTCTGAAGTGGCAGCATATGAAAGCAGGAGTGGGTATCACCAGTGTATTTGCTGGAGAGTGCTCAGTGCCTGGTTGTACATGACTGAGCCAAGAAGAGCGTCCAGCAGCCAGTGACCTGGCCCCTGGGCCCTTTTGGTAAAAACTATTGGTAAAAACTGTTTGGTTACAAAAGGTGTAAGTGGATCTGAAATGGAGGTAGTCCACACAGATGTCCTTAACCATGCTGAATGGCTTATTTGGTAACTGTGGTATATACAGGGCAGTGCCGGCACTAGGTGTCTTTGTGGCCAGCGCTATTCCATGTTTCCCCTCCACCAGCTCCTTCCAAGTGTTCTCTCCCTCACCTTATAATAATACCTGCGACAGATGGGTGGAGGGCGGGATTATATCCAGCCGGAACCGGCACCCCTGTGCGGCCGCACTGACAGAACATGTCAGGAACCGGCCCTGATATAGGGTTAACAGTGATGACAGTGGTATACATAGGGTTAACAGTGGTGACACCGAAATACATGTGGCTAGCCATAACAAGTCTCCGGTAAGGAGCTAAGTACTGCACATCCGTGCACTACTGCAGCACTCTACACAGTGGTGTGAACATGTGCATTAGCACAGCAGTGACATCATCCCACACTCGCTAGATCTGCCACTGAACACCATGTTGATAAATGAACCAGAGAACTCTGATCTAGGCCCTGTGACAGAGGAGTACAAGAGGGGCACTTATACCGGGCCCTGAGATTCCAAGGGGCCATGGCACCTCCGGAATCTGGGGAGTCCAGTCAGTGTGCCTTCCTGCACACAGCCACAGGCAGAGAGAGGGAGGCCTGCAGCAACCCGGTACAATGTGCATGACATCACTGGATCAGAGAGAAGCCAGGGAAGAGAAAGGAAATGAAGCTGAGAGACATGGGGGGGATGAAGCTGAGAGAGTTGGGGAATGAAGCTGAGAAACACAGGTGGAGGGATAATGATGTTGAGAGACACAGGGGAGTGAAGCTGGAGAGAGATAAGGGGGATGAAGCTGTAGAGAGATAGGGGGGATGAGGCTGGAGACACTGGAGTAGTGCTGGAGCAACACAGGTGAGGATGAGGCTGGGGAGATGAGAGTTGAGACTGGTGCAACACAGGCGAGGATGAGGCTGAAGAGACACAGGGTGATAAGTCTGAGAGACACAGTTGAGGATTAGGCTGGAGAGACATGGGAGTTGAGTCAATGGCCGACCTGCATGTACCTACTGGGAGGGGATAAGGGGCCCTAAAAACATGAGTGTGCCAGGCCCGAAGATTTCTGTTGCCGGCCCTGCTCTGATCTGATCCCCATCATTAAGGGAATACTTTGACCTTGTAGGCTCCAATACACTGTGGATACTGCTCCTGTTTATTATTAAGAGAATTTCTAAAGAACACATAATGAGATAAGCGAAATGTCTGTGAGTTTAATCTGAACAGTAGGGAAACAGTTCAGCACATTTTCTATGAAGCTGAGTAGTAAATAAAATTAAAATATGGAACAAAATTTTAATATATTAATTTGCAACAACATTTTCTAAAATGTTCAGAGTGAGGCAGAAAAATACATTTTGGACCATAGACTCTCATTATTCATCAAATATATTCACTAAATTTCAATCTTAGGTTACACATGAAAGGTCTTGATACAAAGTGAACTGATAAAAAAATCCATTTGCCAACACAAACCTTGTTTAGGAAATAATTTTATGTGTTAAAATTAATATAAATTAAAAAAAATGCTTTAATCGTTTCTGTTTTTATGTCTCATTGTGATTTTTTAGAAATCCAGCTTGTTTCTATTTTTCTCTTCTCTTTTTATTTTGATTCAGGCCAGACGATACAAGTACTCAGTTATACAAGCAAATAAGCTTACAACTAGGTTCCCCACTGTGTCATTTCAAAGCAACGGGTTCCACACTGCTCGCTCCAAAGTGCAATTTCTGTTCTGTCTCTGAAGTCTAGCCTAAAGTCACAGCACATTACAATTTGCACCTGCAGGAAAATTCTGCCGACTGTCAATAATTATGTAAGTGATCTACAGCTTGCCTAACTCAGCTGTCAGATTATGTTAGCTATATGTTTTATATGATGATTGTGAAAGCAGTATGAAATAGACGTGAGCAGACCCAAATTTTTGGGACATGTTTTTATTTCATAAACAGTAAAGTGTTTATATTAGCTTTTAACATGTTTGACTACATGTAATGTCATTCTATATTTTTTAAAATCAGCTATTAATGCAATTTTACAACTACTGTACCAAAAACATGATTAAATATAAGAACATGATTAACTATTTTATTGTACTATAAAGCCCATTAGACAAATACCTTGAAATATAATATTGATGCTTTATGCTGTAACTTCTTGAACAATGTGTATACAGTACGTTGTACATAAGATAACACAATAGGTGTAATTAACAATATGTAAGTAAACATAACACAACTTTATACAGTACAAATATGCATAAAAGCATTCACACAAAAATGTGGCCGTATGTAGAGTTCTATGTATATCTTGTGGCCCTTTACACCTGAAGAGATGAAACGGAGGCAGGCACACATAGCCTGAGTATAGTATGTGCCTGTACAGCTAAGTGTAGCACAAATTGTGGTGATGCAGATTATTGAGACTTGGATATCCATCCTAGGGGACATATATTTAGCTGCTCCTGAACACGTAATGAAAAGGTATGTGCTGCAGATGATGACACCAAATGCATATATTTAGCCTATTGTTATTGGCAGCATGTCCCCTTCAGCTGAAAGCATGTTTTGAACTTTTGGCCTGATTCAGAGGCGCAGGCTGTTTGCGTGCGCTCGCTCTGAATCAGGGCGTTCTTTTTTTTTTTTCCGGCGTCCAGGCCGCTCGCACAGCTGTGGGTGACCACCCTCAGCTTGTGCGAGCGGTCTGGCGATGGTCGCGATTATCACGACCATCGAGCTTGCGGCAAGACCCTTCGGGAGGAACTCGGCTCCCGCAGGACCGAGTGGATTTCCTGCTCTAATAGTGCAGGAAATCCACTACTGACATCACGAGTGATGTCAGTAGGGCCGCCCACAAACAGCAGGCGTTCCTAAGAGAACGCCTGCGTTTGTGCAGCCACCCCTCCTCCCCGCCTACAAAACGGGGTGAGTTGTCAATTAACATCGACAGCCGCCCTGTCTTGTAGTGAGACCCATAGCGTGTGAACTGCCGTCGCTCGCTGGGGCTTGCGCATGCGTACGCCGGAGGCGGCGCATGCGCAGGGGCCAAACATCGCTCCGCTTGTGAGCGCTATACACTCTCGAGCGGGTCTGAATCAGGCCCTTTGTCCTAAGGATCACTTATTTATAACTTCAGGATAAAATTTTCCTGGAGTGTAAGTTTTACTAATTTAAATATTGTGAATACTGCAGTTCCCAAAAGTCCTGTCCCTCTCGTGTACCTGTCTTACTTGTCCTACTTGGCTAATGCTAACTACACATTTTTCTTTGTACAGCAGAGTACTTCATATTTAGACTACACCGACACAATCACATTTTACTACTGTTTATTTTTTACAAAGAGATTTTTATTAAAAAAATCAATGCTTCTGTCTTATGTAATGCGTAACATGCAAATTAGATATTTGTTTGCTGTATCTGTCATGCTGTTCATTATTGGATAACTGTTACATTGGGTTGGGTACGGGATCCCCGGCAGTCGGAATGCCGGCAGCCAGAAGGACAGTGTAAGGCAGGTGCAATCTGACTGAGCCAGGTTAAACCCTGTGGTTGTGGGAGCAGTATACCTTTAAGGATTTTGAGGTTGGTGTCAATCATTAGTCTTAGTCTATAGGGTTCCTTGGGGGTTGAGCCTTGCTGGTATATTAGGTCTGTTATTCAAAGATTCAGCCTCTTTGTTTCTGGAAATTTCCAGGAGTCAGGGAAGTGGTCTATGCAATTTATTGATGATTTATATGATGAATATGAATTGTGTTTTTTTAATTATTTATACCGATGAAGTACAATTGAATTTATGTGTGCTAATTAGTGGCCATATTGCTTCCACTTTAAACATCCCTATAGCCAAACAATAGATTACCTTTGATAAAGCTGGGTGTCACCAGCGAACCATATTAGGTGTCAAGCACCTATGAACTCTAGGAGATTCAATTGGATACATTTCTGCACCATTGTTGACGTGTATACCTGGACCAAACTCTGTGGAACATACCATCCATTTGGGCATTAAGTGCAAGACAGACAGACTTTCTTCAGAAAGAACTTTGCCTCTCCAGTATCCAAACCACTCCAATGGGACTTCATAGAGCGAGACTAAGTTCCGCTTGAATATTGGGACCCATATACATCGTGAGTCGGCAGGAGACGCAAGCATTTGGCTATTATCCATGGTCCCCACTTTGCCCTTAACAACGGGAGTTATATAGGAACAGGACATTGCAACTAGTGTGCATTACCAATCCCAGAGATAGGTGCAGTATTCTTCTTTATTGGCTTGAAAAGTTTTAATGTGTCATTGATCATTGTATTTTAATGTATCTATTATATTAAATTGATTTCTGTAATTTAGTGTATCTATCATATTAAATTACATATATTATTGTACTTCATCTGGTTTAGTTACATCTATTACTTTCAGATCAAGCGCTGTATTTTCTTTTTTGTGCATATGTTTCATTGAGGGTGACTACACTCAATTCATACAGCTGCTGCGGAACTAGAGTCCATTGACGCGCCCGTTACTTTTTGAAGTTTTCTTCAACATCTTTGTTATGCAATTTATTGGTATTGTTGGTGCATAATCTGTTTTCTCTTGTTCTTTCTTATTTCTATCTTTTTCTAACATTTGTCAATTCCTTTCTTGCTCCTCTTGTCTCCTAATCTGTGCTGTTATTCTCTTTGCTTTTCTGCTAACTCCTAATTTTACTTAGTGTTTTCTCCATTTGTGCCTTTCATTTCTCCCTCCCACTCACTGTTGCGGATCCTTGGGGTGCCCCTGCCGCTCAGTTTAGACGTGCTGCCCACTTGGTTTCTTATGCGGTGCAGTAGGGATGGGCAGAACGATTCACTGCACTGAGTTAAGCCTCATGGCTCAACTCAGTGAAGTGTCTCGAGACACGGCTCTTTAGATAGTGCAGCGCTGTAGCCAGCAGGGGAGCCAGCAACTCAGAGTGAGTCGCTGACAACTCCGCCCCCTGCAGCCCAGCACTACAGCTCAGTGTTCTGCACTGACTCTCCTGAGTCAGTGCACTCCCGCGAGTCCTGGCAGTAGCAGCGCAACTCAGTGAGTCACTGACAGCTCCGCCCCCTACACTCCTGATCTGACTCAGTGCAGAAGTATGATAAGGTTGGATCAGCAGTGTAGGGGGCAGAGCTGCCACTGACTCTGGATCCCGCTTACAGAGAGGCTAGAGAGGTGGGTGCCTCGACACACCAAACAGTGAGTTATTCGAACATCTGAATGATTTGAGTTATTGTATTGAGACACTCACTCACTAGCCAGGTGGTCACGTGGCCGGGCGCGAGTCATTGCTAGTGGTGATTGCACCAGGTCGGAGGCTGCTTCAGCAGCCCCGGCTCCTGGCTCTGTGTTGCAGCAGCGACGGGTCCCATCACGCCACATACGCTGAGGGACACGGCCCATGCGGCTGCAGCAGGCATACCCCTGGGATCTGTATCAATGACAGTGGCGGGGTTGGCGATGCTTCTGCTTTACCCCATTGCTGCTGCAGGGCATAGTGCTGGGTCCACGGTCACTGCTGTCCCAGGTGGGGGTCAGCGGCGTTCCAGCCAGGGGGCGCGGCCAATGGCCTTTGCTGGCTCAGGGGCCCTAGGCCTGGGAGAGGAGGGGAGCGGCTTTGAATGTCCCTGTAGATCAGGTGCAGCGTGTGGCTGATGTACAGGGGATATGATGCCCAATACAATAGAATATAGTGATACTGGACGTTTGCTAGTATCGCATGTTCTTCTCATTGTCATGGATTAGATAGCACCACC
Organism: Taudactylus pleione; assembly: GCA_031769625.1. Taxonomy (NCBI): domain Eukaryota; kingdom Metazoa; phylum Chordata; class Amphibia; order Anura; family Myobatrachidae; genus Taudactylus; species Taudactylus pleione. The sequence continues at coordinate 18,013,324 of JAUIMM010000020.1, read as the reverse complement.
TTTTGACGTGTGTCAGCCAATGATGGGTGACCTGGGCACCGACAGGGAGATCTGGAAACCATGCACTGTTGGGGATGTGCTGCTATAGAGCCCAATATGTACATATATGTCCAAGGCAGTACTAGATCCTTATGCTGTTCCCCCAGAACCCCGGACTTGCTCCAATGATCTAGAATGGTGCCCACATCTGAAATAAAAACATTTAGCTCAGGCGGATGGCCCTACTGACGAATCTAATGGCTTATTGAGATTGCTGGTCCTGTATATGCTGGAGTTAATGCACACTCAAAATATTTTGTATGACACGTATTAAAGCTGGATAAGTGCTAATTATTATTTCTTCAGCGATTGGCCCACACTCACTCTAAAATCAAGCATTGTGAACCCCCCCACTCTCTAGAAATCCTTAGTTTGCGACTGGTGGCGGTCACTTAACGCTGGGTCACACCTACGCCCTGCCATTAGCACAACGGCGGGCGCACTTAAGCAATTCACGTGTTTCTTCCCCGGCCACTTTTGCTAGGTGATGCTGCACCTGTAGTGCAACAGGTTCCATTACCTTACAACTATAGAGAATAGGGGCACTTGTAAACGGCTGTTGGTTTGAGTAATATTAAAATTTATTGCACATTTCACAATTAAGACCTATTAATTTACTCAAAATACACAGATGGAATAATTCCTAGGACCTATTGCCACAATATATCTGTAAAACACGGATTCGGCTCTGAGTATACAAAAACATTAAAAACATACGTATAAAAATTATGTCAAGGTCATGTATAAAAATAAAATTTTAAAAAATCAAACACCGGTCTTATTAGCAGGAGTATAAGCAGCAGAACATGAGGCATAACTATTCCATCACAGCCAGTAAGCATGCGAATGGAAAATGCAATTTGTTGGCAACGCAGTTCAAGTCCACCTCCCCAGCATCGGCGCAGGCATCTGCACACTTGCAGAACACTTTGGCCCCCCTCCCCGACGAGTCAGCTTTTGCACGTTTTTGGTTTGCAGGGGGTTTTAAGTCCTGGTGTTGCGCCCTTGGTCTCTCCTTCTGCGAATGTGGCTATGGATTTTGTGACTGTTCTCCCTTCTCCCTCCTCTGCAGGTGTTGCTGAGGCTATGACCTCTGCTGACCAGATTGATGGTGCGGTGGTTTGCTGAATAGATTGACTGCGTTGCTAAAATGGGTAACGTTAGCTGGGTGGACCAATTTGAATTTCATTTGCATTTGCAATGGCGTTTCATGGTGCATTTCGTGTTTCGGCGGCTGCGCTGCTTTATCGGGACGTATTGTGCGGCAATGATTCTCTGTTGCACAGGATGTGTCGCTTTAACACTGACCAGATTGGGTGGGGTCGCTGGCTAGCTTTGCAGAAATGTCAGGACGCCGGGACCTTCCAGGTGTTTTTTGGCACATGTATATTGCGACAGCGCCCAGAGTGTGGAGAAGCGTGGTCGGTGCATCAGGATGGGGTTCCAGTTAGTAAATACCAATTTGGTCAGCTTTTTGCAACACTGTATTGCAGCTCTCGGTCTCCCTTTGCACGAATATGGCACTCATTCGTTCCAAAGTGGGACTGCCACGTCTGCTGCTTCCAGTTTTCCAACGTCAGAGATTCAGGCTCTGGGTAGGGGGAAATTCGGAGCATTCCGTCTTTATGTATGGTTCAGGCAGGGTGCTTGCTAGCGCTTCTTCAGCATGTTAACCATGGGTTTAGACTACTCGCTTTCAGAGGTTTGGAGGGATTTTTATTTTTCCTACGCAGGCAACAAATAGTTTCTCCATATAAGTAGAAAAGATCCTTGTAATTTTTTGTTTTTACTTCTGGCCTGGTTAGCATGCTTGTGTTTGTCACTAACATCATTATTGTTGTTTTATGTTGTCCTGTCTGCGGTTTGCAAATGTGCATGGTGTGGTTTGAAAGTTATGGGTTCTTCAATACTTTTATTGGGACGTCTGAGGTCTACGGTGTAAATGTTTTGTTGGCCTACGGTGTTGATCGTGCACTTGGTTGGAGATGATGGTGGAGCTCTGGTTCATAGTGCACTCAGGTTCAATAACATGCATTCATTTAGGACTGATGTGGTCCTTTTTTCGGAAGCAAGTTGGATTATGTTTCTAGCGGAGTTGTGTTTCATAGTGCACTTAGGTTCAATGACATGCATTAGTTTAGGACTGATGTGGGCCTTTGTCGGAAGCAGGTTGGATTATGTTTGTGGAGGCGTTGTTTAAGGTGATGGTGGAGTTGGTTTGGTTTGTTTGGTGGTGGGCTGCAGCTTGAGTTGCCTCGTTTTGGCGGAAAGAAAGGTAATGTGCTTTTAGTTATACAAATTAGATTGGTGCGTTCTCCTGGTTCAATGATAGGCCAAAACCGTCCCGACTGGGAAATAGGCCAAAACCGTCCTGTCCGGGCATGCTTTTTGCAGGAGAGTTGAAGACCAACGGTGATGTGTTTGGTCTGCGTGTGTTTGTTGGGTGTGTCCATTCTTTTTTGTCCGCCACCATACTAACTTTAAGCTCACAATCAAGTTCAATGGGCAACATTTAATAATCTAATTTGATAGCCCAAATTCAATATTGTATTAATTATTGATTAATTATTAATAATCTAATGTCAAATAAATTTGACCTTCAATTTTAAATCCAACTCCTGTTGTCCGTGTGTTTATTTTAGATAAGTCTTTAGTTTGTGTTAAGTCTGCAAGGTATAGTGCGCATATCAACCATAGGGAGTTTAGGACAGCGTAAGGCAGGTGCAATCTGACTGAGCCAGGTTAAACCCTGTGGTTGTGGGAGCAGTATACCTTTAAGGACTTTGAGGTTGGTGTCAATCATTAGTCTTAGCCTATAGGGTTCTTTGGGGGTTGGGCCTTGTTGGTATATTAGGTCTGTTATTCAAAGATTCAGCCTCTTTGTTTCTGGAAATCCTACCCTCCCTCCCTGTTTGTTGTGTGTTTGTTTGTTTTGTGTGTTGTGGCGGAAAGAACGGTAATGTGCTTTTAGTTATACAAATTAGATGGGTGCTTTAAGCTCACAATCAAGTTCAATGGGTAACATCTAATTATCTAATCCGATAGCCCAAATTCAACATTTTATTAATTATTAATTAATCATTAATAATCTAATGTCAAATAAATTTGACCTTTAATTTTAAATCCAACTCCTTTTGTCCGTGTGTTTATTTTAGATAAGTCTTTAGTTGTGCTAAGTCTGTAAGGTATAGTGTGCATATGAACCATAGGGAGTTTATACCAACAGCAGCATTCTGACAGTCAGAATCCCGACAGGATTAGGTAAGTATCTTAACCCTAACCCTCCCCCTAACCCACCTTTGCCGTAGCCTAAACCTAACCCTTCTTTCTGGCAGCCTAACTCTAAACCTCCCCCCGCAGCCTATCCCTAATCCTCCTCCCCGCAGCCTAAACCTAACCCTCCCCCTAGTGCCTGACCCTAAACCTAACCCTCCCCCTAACCCTAATACTTACCAACGTGATGTGAGCGTTCAGGATTCTGGAGCTGGGATTCTGACTGCTGACAGGATTCCAACACCGGTATTCTGACCGCCGGCCTTGTACATCACGTTACATTTTTAGGTAGAGAATCTATGCTATTAAATGTAGTTATCTGTATAAGGTTACTTCCTATGAGAAAATAAGGGTTTTTTTAAGCACGTGTATAATATGTGTTCCAGGAATGACGTACATATTTGCAAAGTATTAATTTTGATAAACATTTGCCTAAAAACACAACATTATTTCCCTGCATTACAATTTATATTTATTAAATGTCTAATTTTTGTTTTGTGTATTAGCTTGCCTAATCAATATGCATAACATAATTTCTCTGTCATACACAGTGGGGGGGGGTTGTTTTTTTGAGAGATGAAAGTGAGGAAAAGTGAAAGCGTAGATCAATATGTAAAGAAGCACAGCTACAGGTCACACCCAAGCCTCTATGGGTTTCCCGACACAGAGGTGTTATGCTGGTTCAGGCTCTCACCTCATGGTATCCTAAGAACTCTGCAAACTGTGCAGAATGACTTTGATAAGCCTAACATCCAGATAGCAATACCAATACTAACTGCCAGGACCATAACTAGGGATGTGTGATCTGTGCTGTCACAGAGAGCACAGGGCTCTGTGGGCGGCACTGTCACTGCTCCACGACCCTTGCTTCTTGCTAGCAGGGCCACATTCCAGGCACCCTGGAGTCTGTGCCACTGATTAGAGCATCCTCAGGATGCTTTAGCCAGCACTGCACTTACCTGTGCTGCTGACTCCACCCCATCTATGTGACGTTATGACGTCATATGCTCTCTGTCATGACGTCAGAGTGTCGAAGCCGGATAATTGGCTGAGACAGGATTGGTTTAACATTAGATCGAGGCGACGCCATTTTGCGAATGGCAATGAGACGCCATTTTGCGACTGGCTGCCCAGCGCCATTTTAGTGAAACTCGCCATTATAAGTACATACGACGATGCTATTATTTAGTGTCGTGTGATTCCCATGCAAGAGAAAGAAGTTAAAAGTCCTCACTGTGTAAATACAGTCACTGAAACACATAAAATGATTAACTATGCAAAACACGTACCATGGTGTACTCCACAAAACACATAGTCGCACAGTGCTAACTACCGTCTTTTCCCAATTCCCCAATACTTACACACTGCACACTTACATAAAAGGTTATTTGATATCTAAGGTTTAGTACATGGTAAGCGACTGTGTTTGGCATTGTACTGATCCACTGTGTCTCAATAGATTTCCGGTATCATCGGTGAGAAAATCGCAACATGCGTCTGCAAACTATGGACTATAGAGAGTTAAAACATTAAAATGTAATCTGTAATGTTATCAGTTTAGATTAGCATGCAGCAGGAAAAATGACACAAAAGGTTGTTGGAGGCTGTTTGTGTCCATTCGAATTGACATATGAACTATCCTGTAACAGAAGCACCTTTAAGAAGAACCAATGGAATCATGCCAAACTTGTCTATTGTATTACCTATCCCTGTAAAGAGTATATATGTGCGCTCTCTGAACCCAGTCTTGAGTCTTCTTGCTGTGCTGTTGATGAAGGTTTCTATTGCTGATGCCGGTATCTGGGTCAAGAGCTAGTGCGTATGCAACTACTGTACCTTGGGTCTGTATGATTTATTTGCGCTAATTGTCTTTAGAGCACAGTGTGTAACCATCTGTTTTTATATTGAATAATAACTTTTTGTGCATTGGAACCACATTCAAAGTCTGAAAGCATTTATTTACTGTGTGACTCATTACGCTAAATAGCGACAATTTTAGAAGGTATAGGCAGGATTTTAGAAGGTATAGACAGGATTGCATAGAGGTTTTAATTAGGTATCCATAGTTGGGGGCTCACAGTGTTAATCACGCTACCGGTCACTTGGTAGCACTCGGTAGCGATCTCTCAGCAAAAGGGTGGAGGCACCATAGCAGGAGAACGCATTGTGCCTTTGAAATCTGCTACCACTTTGTTGTTGAGAGTCTGCTACCTGTTATTGTGGCTTTAGGAGCGCTGATTGAGAATCCAGGGACGAGGAAGGAAAAAGTTTGTTTTCCTTCATCGATAGTTTTTTCTGTGTTAAAAAGGGGAAGTCGCATTATTGTGTATGCGACCAGTCGCACTATAGCGTAAAAGTCATAATACGTGTTGTGTAGTAGTCGCATTATTGTGTATGCGACTAGTCGCACAATAGCATATACGTACTTCCAGTATTGCTGCCACGTGTTTTGAACAAAGCCGTTGAGAGTGCATTGATAGACAGCATTGTTGTAAGCATCTTGATCAGTGTT